>VDFB02193867.1:340168672-340406305 GCA_007258455.2 Sequoia sempervirens | reverse complement strand
CAAAGGTTTCGTTGTCGGGGCTATGTCTTATCAAACTCAGTCTGTCTCCCCGACTTGTGCATATGGGTCTTCGGCGAGAGTTGGGTTATCGACAATTGTCATGGTGATTTCGTTTTGTCACACTGACCGGCAAGTAAGGGATGCATATCGGGGGGAGTCATTGCTATCGTTGTAAGGTCTTGGCAAGTGACCTTCGGTCTCACTGACCTTACACATGGATTCTCTTTGAATATACTTTTGGTGAGACTATGGTGGATTCAGAGTAAGTCTCAACGAATGTGGGAGGGTCTCACCGATGAGACATATGTGGACTCTATCAACATAAGGTTTGTGGTGTCTCACCGAATGAAATTTGGGTTTCATTTTGGCCAAGCATGAGTTTGCCGCAGGAGGTCATAACGAAAAGGTCTGGTTTTTTCTGACAGGTAACGAGTGGCTTTCAGTGAGAGCTTTGATTTCTCTTGGCGATCTTGGTGTGCTCAGTTTTTTCGGTGTAACAAAACATTCTACAAGATGTCTCGCCGAGGGTTGGAGGTTAAAGCGATAGAGGATCCTCGTCGGCAGGAAAAGTCTTATGTCTCGAGGACTTGAATATGGAGGTTGGCTTTTGGTGGAACGTAACAATCTACAAGAGGTTTCCCCGACAGATGAGTGTTACAGTGACACTGAATAAAAGCAGAAGTCCTCATCAGTGTGAGATATCCTTATGTCTTAGCGAATTTAGGGCACATCAGGAAAACATATTGGTAACACTTGGGATGTTCTATGGGAGGTCTTCCCGATATCACATAGCTATGGTAAAATGTAGAGGGAATAGTGGGATGCCTCTTGTCTTCGATGTAACAAGCAGAATCTTGTAGTGACATACAGTTTGATCACGAAGCTCTTGATGAAGCATATTGAAATCTTTGTGACTTCTCTCTGACTCTATTCAGTCACAATGAAAGCGTATAAGGATGTGTGCAGATAGCGATTGACATTATTTTTCCTTCGGCATACTTACAAGTTGTCCTGGTGACTATTCCATTGATAATTAATATTCAAACACTATGGGCTGACATATGGAATTTTAATCGTTGCAGGCCGACTTGGTTTTTGCCCGAATTCTACAGTGGCCAACATGGATTTCCAATTTGATTTATTTTCCTGAATGCTGGTGTATAAATATGCACCCCAATTGTAATTGAAACATCATCAGATTATAGATAGATACAATAGATTAGGAATGGGCACAGTAGAATAAAGTTCTCATTCTGGAGACTATGTTGCATGTTTTCAAATGGCGAATTCAATAAAAATCAGCTAGTGTGGCAGGTTATTTCTGGTGTCAATTATATGTTGAACTTATTGAAAAGTATTGCTGAAGCTATCTCCAAGTTGATTATTTCTAGCTGTTTAAATTGATGTAACAAGTTTACTTTCGGTTTATCAATGCACATTTGTTGTATTTGTGTGATTAATTGACTAGTTCTCTCAAGTAGAGATTAAATCCTTTTCGTTGATCATAGTAATCAGGAAGATTCATCTAGATTATTAAAGAAGAGATCAGTGATCATAGTCTTGCATTATTTATACAAGTTATGAACAGATCATATGCCTGCAATTTGATTTTCTACCAGAATAAGTTGCCCAATTCTGTTTCATTTGACTCCGCATACCCAATAAGGCACTGGTCTCTGCAATTTCATTATTTGAATTCACTCAGTTTCTTTATATATGTTAATTAAGTATTTTAGGCTTTAGATCTGAAGATTGCTATCAAGTTTGATTTCATTTTGTTCACTGTCATCTGCCATTGTGGACAAAGCATTTCAGAGGGATAATCATAAGATAAGTCTGCTCAATTCAAAAGGTACACCTGCCTAGGTTTAGCAGCACCTAAAGAGTAGAAGGTTGAGTTCTCTTGGCCTTGTCTATTACCCTAAAGCATATCAAGAGATTGGCAGCCTCTTGAGGCATTTAGCCTACGTTTTTGAGAGCTAACAGGGCACATGGTTTATGTAATACCACTTGGTCATTTTGTGGGAGCTTGTTTCTATAAAAGCAACCACAAGGGTGGTTTTCTAGGGTTGGAGAGTTGGTTTTAGGTTAGCAGGTTGAACTTGTGCATGTGTGAGGGTTTGAAGCATGGCATGGGATGTGTGGATTCATGCTTGGTCACATGGAATGCATGGATAGCTTGTCATTCAAAATTGTTCATGGAGTCTCTTCAGATGTATTGTAATGAGTTTTTCATTATTGAATAATACATGGAGTGTGGATGCTTTTGGAGGCTAGGTTTTTCCCTCTTGAGGGTTTTCCTAGGGTATATCTTGTATCATTTTTCATAGGTATGTTATCTATTCTCTTGCATGTTGATATTGAGCACTTATTTGCATTGTTATCTCTTTTGGGTTATGTGGAAATTATCATTAGATGGTTGCAAGTTTCCTTACAAGTGGTATCAAAGCATTGGTTGTGGATTGGATAACCCTAGGTTGCATGAGACAATGAAAGACAATGGCAAGATATGAGGGTTTTTCAGGTGTTTTATTGCAGATCTAGGGGTTTTGGGTTTGTTGTTTTGATGGGTTGTTTGCAGATTTGTGGTGTGATTTTTTTTGGAAAAATAGGGTTTCTTGCTTATGCATTCAAATGGGGGTTTGTGGGAAAATTTTTACAAATTTCCTCCTAGGAAAAAATGGACCTCATGGTTGGATTCAGGTTGGTTGAGAGACAAATTTTGACAGAAAATTTGACCTATTTTGGAAAAGTTGAAAAAATGCATTTTTTTAAAAAAAAAGGCCCTAGTTGTAGTCATACGACCATCAATATTATATTTAGAAAATAAAAATGAAAAAAAAATTAACTCCCATCAGTTGAAAAATTTTCCTACAAAACAAAATAGAAAATCAAAAAATAAATAAATAAATCAATCAGTAAAAATACAAATGTGAAAGGGCTAAATTGAAAATTTTAAAGCAAAATAAAATAAAGTTTTTGGAAGGACTCACCCCCCCTACGCTGTCGTACCCTACAAACATTGTAGAGACTGGTAGCTGTTACGACGGTACCATCTAGTGGACTAATGGGCCCCCTGCCACCAGCAGTGGGTATCGTTGGCCATGGGCTAGCGGTATCACCGCTGTTTAAACTTTTTTATAAAATTTAAATTTTTTATTAAAACTAGAGATGCTTTCAACCCCCCCCCCTCCCCACAGACTTCAAATTTTAATAAGGTGAATTTAATGTGTTTTTAGGTCCACAGTGCCAGGGGAAGGGGGAATCTTTTGTTTTTAAATGAAAAATTAAATTGAAATGTATAAACAGTTGAAGTCTGCCACCGGTGCTCCACCATAGAGCCACTAGGGGGTGAAATTGTACATTTTCTAGTAGTTTTTTTTCAATTGCATGTAACTTTCACCTAGTATGTTAGATTTTTGACTTCTTGGACTTGTTGGAAAGATGACTCAGAGCTCTACACTGTTGTATTAGAATTTTTTCCATATTTTGTTTTTTTGATAGTTTTTTCTTTGTCAAAGTTAGATGTTTATTTTGAGCTTCGAGAGGTGATATCGGGTGCATACAAAGTTAGATTTTGGACTTCAAATAGTCAATGGAAAGCTTGTTCAGAGCACTACACAGTGGATCAGGTTTGAAGTTATTTGGGCATGGTTTGTTGAATACTTTATTTATCTGAGCCAATTATGGGTCTCTTTGACTATGGAAAAATTATGAGCTTATAGATGATTGGATCTTGGTGATTTGATGTTGGATTCATTGTATGCTTGGTTGTACATCTCAAATTATTCTCTCATTTGACATGGTTATCAGTATATATTTGGATTTGTATGTTACATTGTTGTATCTACAAGCTGTGCAATGTTGTAGGCGGTCTATACTTACATGTTGCATTTATGACTTAGACATGGGTTGTCTTTGCCCATTGATATTTCAGTGTTGATGCATGTTCAGTTTTGGTGGCTTGGTTTAGTCACTTGGTTTGCTAGTTTTATTGTCATGTTGAGGAGGTGAGATGGTATTTCTAGGTACAGTCATGATATGAGACCTATGTAGCTGACTATGATTATGCAGATATGTGGACATGGTTGGGTTGAGTTATTGGTGCATTTGGTGGTGATCATGGTGTCATGGATGTTTCTTGTGCATTAGAGACTTTGGTTTGTCATGATGGTTTATGCAAGTGCATTGTTGGTGGTGTTGGATTGGATCTTGATTCACATTTTTGTGATGTATCTTCTTGGTTTGAGGAGATTGGTATCATGATGTCATGGATAGCTTGGTTACATGGTCCAGTGGGAGCTTGTGATAGTGATGGATTGGTGATGATGTATATAATGGTTTGGTGGTGTATCTTCTTGCTTTAGAGGATGGTTATCATGTTGTCATTGAGAGCTTGGATTCATAGGTTTGGTGTGAGCTTATGATAGTGATGTGGTGTTGGTTCTATGCATCATGATGCCCTGGGACTGCTTGATATCACAGTTCAGTAGGAGAATTTGGAAACAATGTGGATCTATTGTTGATTATGGATGGTTGTCTTTAGTAGGGGTTGATTGGTTTCATGGAGGAGCTCTTGGACTATGTGTGCTACAGTGAGAGTTCTTTGACATCAAGTGATGGAGATGTTCAGGTATTGTTTATGACTTGTTGGTTTTGACAAGTGATCCTTGGTTGTAGGATGGTTTTTTTATTATGTCATGGTATACTCTTGATTATTGGTTTAGAGTTGTGGCATGGTACATGTTATGATGATTTGAGCATGTGATCTTATTTTGAGAAGATTTGACATCATGGTGTCATGTTTATGTTCTTGATTCTATAGTTGGAGCTATGATTTGATATTGGTTGGTTCTCTTTGTATTGAGTACTTTGATCATTTTCTTGGAGTTTAGCATGGATTGATTGGTTACAGGTGCTCATGGATACATGGAGACTTAGGTGAGGCTTGGTGTTCTCTTGTGGTTACAGACATGTTTTTGAGATAGTTACTCTTTGGAGGTTTTAGCTAGAAGTCTGAGGAGCCTACACCTTGGTTGGACATGAGTTCAACATGGATCGATGAGGAGAGTGTTCTTGGTTGAGTCATGATGACTTGGATATCCTAGAGGAGCATTCTCATTCCCCAATCTTAATCTACTAGGTGGTTCACTTGAGAGGTATTTCCCATTTTTCTTTTAGGTGTATTATGTTTATGATTTGTCTTCTCATGGATATGGATCTTGAGCCATGGATATTTGGTTCAGTTGAGGGGTGTTGGCATGTTTATCTCCTTGTACATGTTGGGTTTAGGAGATGGTTTATTGGGATGATTTCCTTGGTTTGGGAATGGTTCCAGTGAGTTTGATCTTCTTGTTTTGAGATGCTTACATCCATGGTTAGTTTCATGATACATATGTTATGTTTGATCTTGGTGATTGGATGGTTGGATGTTGTTATGGGGGTGTTGTGGAGGAGATCATACTTAGCATAGTCAGAATTTAGAGGTGTGTGTAGGAGGACATGCTACATGTGTTTGGTTTGTAGGTTTTGCATATCATTTTGGATGTTCCTTGGTACTATAGGTTTACATATTCTATCTAATGTTGTTAGTAAACTTGGTATGCCTTGATCACTTATGATGGTGCCTTGTTTTTGGAATGTTAACGAAGCGACGTGTTGAATGTGCTCATGGTAGGTTTACATTCATCTGGACATTGCCCATGCAGTGGGAGCTCCTAGATGTGTATGCCACTCTTTGACAGGTTTGCACATGGAGTTTGTTATTATTATTTATGGGTGGATATGTGATGGCATGAGTTTACTATGTTATGTATACCTTGGAGGTATGGATAGTTGGATGCATTGGAACTTGTTTTGGGTCTCATTTTAGTTGTGGTGATTTATTCTTGATAGCTACTGGTGCCTATTCATTATCTTTGGATTGAGTGTTTTTGTTTTGAGATATCATTTTGAGCTAGGTTTATGCTTCTTTGTGATAGTTAGTGTGACATCTCTATGGATGTGTTCTTATCTTAGTGCAATAGCATGGTGGAGGATGAGAGCATTCATGGATGAGATGGTGGTCACCTTGGTTCTTGTTACAGGTATCTTGATGGAGCACTTGGACTCTAGGATGGTACATGTTGCCTATGGAGTTTATTATCTGGATGTTTGAGCTTACTTGTTACCCCCTTATGCAATGTATACAACAAGTGGGAGATTGTTAGGATTAGGCATTGTACACCTTGCATAATGCTTATAATTTTTAATTTATTATTATGTGTATGGTGCACCTAGGGGTACCTAGATGGACATGCATCACTAGGAGTTATAATGTTGGGGTCACTTTATGTTGTATGTAACATTGGGACTTAATTGTAAAATGAAATTATTTAATATTGGGGAAAAATAAAATATAATAAAGTACCCAATATTAAATGTGGGGTCACATGATATTTTGAGTTCATGGTTTTGGGCACATGGTTTATGTAATACCACTTGGTGGTTTTGTGGGAGCTTGTTTCTATAAAAGCAACCAAAGGGGTAGTTGTCTAGGGTTAGAGAGTTTGTTGCAGGTTAGTAGGTTGAGCTTGTACATGTGTGAGGGTTTGAAGCTTTCATGGCATGGGATGTGTGGATTCATGCTTGGTCACATGGAATGCATGGATAGCTTGTGCTTCCGAAGTGTTTGTGGAGTCTCTTCAAATGTATTATAATGGCTTTTTCATTTCTGAATAATACATGGAGTATGGATGCTTTTAGAGGCTGGATTTTTCCCTCTTGAGAGTTTTCTCAGGGTATATCTTGTGTCATCTTTGATGGGTATGTTGTCTATTCTCTTGCATGTTGATATTGAACACTTATTTGCATTGATATCTCTTTTGGGTTATGCAGAAATTGTCATTAGATGGCTACAAGTTTCCTTACAAACATCGACCTAGAGGATTATAAAATGCATATGGAAAAAGGAAAGGAAAAGGAAGGTGAAGCATAGATGGCCCTAGTGCAACAAAAAGAGAAAGCAGTGAAGCAGTTGGTCAGGGTCTCTTAAAATATGTGGTTCAATATATCACGGTCAGAAGCCTCACATACACGCACCTGGACAACAAAAATGTCAAAAACAACCTAGTAGCAATAGTCAGAGACTGTACAAGTGGAGGATTTTCCACCCAACAAGAGGAAGCGCATAGATGCAACTAAAGAAAAGGGTTCGCAGGGGCTCGTAACAAGCCTGTGGCTCGTAATGAGCATGAAGCTAGTGACAATTCAAGGATTGCAATCCTTCGCACTGCAGGTAACTTTTTCTCCCTCTTCTCTTACTTCACAATCTTTAGTGTCCCCTATTGTCTCTATGGCACCCCTCACCACTATTGTCGGGCATTATTTTTCCACTTCTACCCTAATGGTCACGGGAGGTTTCTCCCAATTCTCCCAAGTGAGACCATTTGTCTTGACACCTCCACATACCCTTTCACCTTTCACCTCTACCCATTCCACATCCACTATCTCTTTACCCTTTGCATTTGTGGCCACCACTGACACCCCTCTTGATACTACTATATCGAGCCCAACTCAGTCCACTCAGTAGATGGAGTCCATCATGACCCCACTACCACCACAAATCCCAATGAGTCCTCCCACTAGTTTACAAACCAAGCTTTGGCATGTTCCTCCATTCTCCTTGCTTAGAGTCGATCTTGTGAAGTAGAAAACACCCAAAACTACTACTCTCACATTCCCTTTCGTCCTACCTCCTGGTATACCTTTCACAAGCATGCTAGTTCAATCACCATCCCAATTTATGGTGCAGGGCGATAAAACAAAGGAAGCATGGGCTATCAAAATCCAAGAGCAAAGGGCCAAGGATTCCAAGAAGTTGGTGGAGCCAAAGGTGTATATTGTTTTCAATGAAGCTCAAAAATCATTGCATTTCGATCATGTACCCAAGCGTCATCAAATCAAAAAGGGGAATGTAGCCCAATGATTACAACATGCTCACCATGGGACTCGATCTGAGCATAGCCTGACCGCAAGAAAAAGTTGAGCTCATGGAAGAAACATAGCAGTTGGTGAAAATTGACTTCCTCAAGTCTGGTTGCTAACTAAAGAAGAAAGAAGAAGAGCTGAAACTTGTGAAGGATAGGGTCAAGGTCTTGTTGGAAAAGGAAAAATAAAGTGAAGTAGAAATTGTGCACTTATTGGAGAAAGCACATACAACATAGGAAGAGCAGAACAAACTCTAAGAGGAACTTGCAAAGTTCTAATCCATTGATCGCAACTTGGTCGTCATGTTGCGATGGAGAAATCAAGAATATCAGAACTAGTTTTCTTTGACGGAGCAGGGGATGCAACAAAAAATTGAGGAGTTTGAACATCAGTGTGCTCAATAGGAGCAACAAATGCCACAGAGGGACATGAACCTTGAGAATGAAAAAGACCAATTGGAGATGGAACTTTGAGAGATGAAGCTTTCCCTTGAGGTAGAATCAACAAACAAAAGCCAGGTTGAGGAAACCTGGTCCATAGAATTGAGAAACATGTAGGGATAGCTTGCAACCACAAACAAAAGGGTTGTAGAACTAACACAAGATGTCAAATCAAGAGATGCATAGATCAACTCTTTGAGGAGTCTTCCCAAGCCCCTACTACCCAGCCAAACCTCATTCTAGTGGCTCAACAATTATACATTTCATACTGGGAAAAGGTCAAGGCCTTTTGCCTGACACTTCAACCAATGCTCTAACTTATGGAGGAGGTGACAAGCTTGGGTAGGGAAGTTCGTGGAGTGATTGAGTAGTTCCTATAAATCATCACAAAGAGGGTTCTTAAGGTGGAAAAGCTACTAGATAGGCTATACATGGTCTCAGATGAGGAATTAGCAAAGGGAGGGATCAGGGATCTGAATTTTGTTGCCAAAATAGCGAACAGGTTCATCCACTACCACTCGGATATCCTCCATGCTAGCAATTGTGCTGCCAAACTGGATCGAACTATGAATAGCATACAAGCTAGGTTCTCCCAGCTAACCCAGATGTGCTACCCTCCCTATTTCTTTTTGATGACTCAGTGGCTACTATGAAGTAGATTACAACAAAAATAGAAGAGAACCAACTGATAGGCTATCGTTAGGTCCCATTAATTTAGAATATAAAATTCAATTTGTCAACTGGGTAGTGTTCAAGGAAATTTTCAATAGAAGAAGTCCAAAGTATCTCCCTTAGGTTTTCTAATTTTTAAAAACAACTTAATATTAATTCTAACTTCAAACTGTCTAACTATGAAACTGTAAAGCAATTTATTCCTAAGAAAATAGGAAATTTTGGAACTAAAAGCATAAGAAAACTAATTTAGAAAGCATGATATCTAAATTGAAAAGTATAGAGATGACTAAATTAAGAAGCTAAAAAATTATAAAAGTAGGAAAACTTATAACAATCCATAAAAAATCTTCTTAAAAGATTCTAACAGTTAATAACAAAAACTACAAAAGTGAAAAGCAACAAATACTTCAAAACTAAAACTTTATAACAATAAATTTAATAATTCTCTACAGAACAACAACATAATAAAAGAAAACACTTATCTACTTAAGTCAACTCCTGTTGAGTGGCCAGCTTGTGGGTTATCACATTCATTTTCAACTAACATTCATAGTTATTTTAGAAATGCTTCTATCAACTGTAATTATCATCCATAACTCATAACTCAAAATTTTTAGATAACAATCTCTTTATTCATAAAATTTGGAAACATTTTGACAGTATAATATTACTTCTTCACTGTATATATCTTACTTCTAGAGATCATGTCTTTCATATAGAGAACCTATAACTACATCCTATATTTCAGATGGTATGGATAACCATTGAAAATATCTAAAACAAATTTATAAATAACCTATTACATAGTATTTAAGAGGCTCAAGTCAAGCCATAAATTTTTTAACTCAAAGGATAACATAATTAACAAGTTTAAGAGTAACTATATCTTTGGTCCATCACCCTAAAGTTCTGGAGCATATTTCCAGTGTATATCTTTAGCCTATTATGGAGCATGTGTTGGTTGGGTGCTTCTAATCTATAACTTTGATTGACCAATTATTATCTACGAAACACTTAAAATAACCCATTAAATTTGTATTGGCAAAATACT
Organism: Sequoia sempervirens; assembly: GCA_007258455.2. Lineage (NCBI taxonomy): Eukaryota > Viridiplantae > Streptophyta > Pinopsida > Cupressales > Cupressaceae > Sequoia > Sequoia sempervirens. The sequence continues at coordinate 340,396,171 of VDFB02193867.1, read as the reverse complement.
TCAAGAAATAAAAAGAAATAAAGTTTATACAATTTCTCACTAAAAATTAAGCAATTATTTCTCCTAAAATTTAATTAATTGGCAGAGGATACAGATTTGCATGTATGAACTAGGTCTTTATGGTATTATCATGATGAGGTTATTTTTACCTCATCATTTCCTTCCCTTCCTAATTCTTGGTAGGTCCTCTTGTCCCGTGATTATAACTCTGCCCTCTATTCCCTTCTTCATATTTTGTGCAATATCATACTAATCTTTTGTTGTAAGATCAAATTTTACAAGGGAATGGTGGAAACCTCGATGAAAATAAACTCCCCCTTTCCATTCACTGAAGATTCTATCATCTTGATTTGTATTAATATGGAAAGTAGGGGCTGGATATAGCAATAAAGGAGGTATGTACCTCATTCCTATCCATTTTTTTCTGAGATCTCCTAAAATTCTGGCCATGGCATATGCTTTTCTAAAGGACCATCTGATGCTATGAGGAGAGATCAACTCTCTTTTATTTAGATATATAGGTAATGGAGTGTATCTCTCTTCACATGTGTGCCAAGCCCTGCCAACCAATTTCTGCCCCTATTCTGATTATAACATATTCAAAGGCTATCATCATACCTCCCCTTCATTTTCTCATCCAGCAAAAGAACTACAAATGTCTTCTTGAAAGTTGTTGGTCTACTATTTGGAGATCTTATTTGAAGTCCTATACTTTTCTTTGCTTGAACATATTCCTTATTACATTCTTTCCAATGGATTTGATTTCGCATAGTAGACAGTAGAGATCTTAATTGCACTTCCCCCACAAAAAAATTAACAAAGAAATCAGTATGCTTTTCTAACAAAAGATCATGAGTAAAGAATTCATAGAGCATATCTTGCTCTTCAGGCTTTGAGTCTGCAAATGTTTTAACAAATTATTTATCATTAGGTTCATGAGGTTGGTCATTGTAAATTCTAAGCAATTTCCATCTAAAACATTATTCATTCAAAAAAATTGAATACAATCTTGATGGTCTTCTATAGGATAAATGAAATTCAGCTATTTGACATGCATCATGTTTCCCCTTATAAGCTTTATGAAATGCTTCTCTTAATAACACCATTTCCATTTTCAATTTGGTATTCTCAATTTGTGCATTCCTTAGGAAATATCATTGTTCCATCCATTTCATTAATAATGGAGGAATCTGAATTTGGAACCATTATGTTACTGTTGGTTCGGTTTGAACTTCTTTGGATTCCATTATTGGTTAACTTATGCTTTCTTGCAAGTCCTGCTCTAATTCCATAATCTTACTAAGAGAAGAATTTAATTCTTCCTTCTATCTTTTCTTTTCTTCTTCAAAGGTTGAAAACATAAGCATAAAATTTCCTTTTAAATTTTGAATTTCTTTATTTAAACCTTCTCTATGTATCCTATTTTCCTCATTACAACTCTAAATTTGTATTTGTAGCTCACTAATAGATGTATCTTTTCCCTTCATTTCCAACTTTAAATCCTGAATTTCTTGATCCCTTTTATTTATTTCAGTCTTATATATCATTATTTCCTCTTGTTGCAATTCCATCTCTTCCTTATTTTGATGCAACTGACTTCTTAACTCTTCTATCTCTAATTTTAATTTTTCCAATTCTATATTAATATTTTTAGTTTCAACTATTTCAATAGCTTTATTGATAACTAGAGACATTTATTTGTTAATATATTATCATCAACCTCCATAGAAAGTGGAGATTGTCCCCTTTCTGTTTCCTATTTTTCTTGCTCTACGGCTTCTTCTTCAGACACCAAATGAAAATGTACTTCTTTAATAGACATTTCTTTTTCTGAGGATTAGTGAATTGACTCCTCAGTTTCCAAGGTTTTCTCTTGCTTTTTAGATTTTGGCCTATTCCCTTTACTCTATACTGGGGTTCCTGTAGATCTATAGGATAATAGTGTGCTCTTCCTTAAAGGAGGAGTATCCTGATAATTTAAAATTTTTGGATCATTTAGAAGAATAGTTCTTCTTTTCCTCTTCTTAATAGGATTAGTATCCACATTTGGATTCATTATCTCGACATCTTCTAACTGGGTCAGAGTTTCAAACTCATCATTTCTAAATTTTGGCACTTCCTAACCAAAAATGGTAGGAATTTGGGCTTCAGGAGCCTTAGGGTCTTCAAGGGAAGTTTCTCCAGAAGGTGAAGCAACTTGTTTTGAAGATTCTCCTAGTTCTAACTTCCTTCCTGGTGTAGGATTATCAAACTTCCCCAAAAAAATTTCCCAAATGTTACTTCTAGGTTTCTTACAGAATGATATTTACAAATTAATTGAATTAACCCATGATATTTTAATGGCCCTGAACCAGTTTTATATCTTCCTATTGAAGAATTAATACAATCATTCAAGAAATGAGGTAAATTAACCCTCAGAGCAGGGTTTTACTTCCCATTCCACAAATGTATCAACATGCGGAATGCAGGTCCTACCACAATAGTAAGTTGACCTTCACAAGTAAAATACTTAATAATCCATGCAACAACAGTACCCCGGGGTTCTAATATAGAAGCTCGTTGAAACCCCTTATCTTGTCCCCTAGTATTGACAACTATCATGGGTTGAGGGTCTCCCTATCTAAGAAAAAATTCTGATAATTTATGATATTTGGTTTTTGTTGTTTCTGATATTTTAATGCTAGAATTCTCTAACCCTGAAATAGAAGAGATAATTTTTGAACTCGCCTTAAAACGCTTCCGATGTAGAATCACCTGACCATTAGAGTAATTTTTGGCAAATGTATTCACCAGCTTTTCATTATACCCTTCGAACTTCCTAATAAAATCCAACCAACTGACTTCTTCAAACAACCGAGAGATGTTACTTAACCCTAACAATTTTTTTGCAGAAGCCAACTCAAATTTCTTCTTTGTACCGCCCATTTTTACCTTGTCTCTACCACCTTGCTGAAAATTTCAATAATGCCAAAAACTTGTGCACTGATATTTTTGAAAATATGATCAAACTATAATTATTTACTCTACTCTTGCTTAGAGCTTGTTGTGTAATAATGTCAATTTGCATGAAGGGCCACAAAAAGAGTAGGGTATGTGTAGGATCACGATGGGCCAAAAAGTGGCGATCTAATGGGTATTTGTAGGGTATGTGGCTGACGACTTTTTTTAACCCAAAATTGATGAAATAAAAATGGTTTTTAAAGGATATTCTCACCTTTCCACCAATATAAATTATGCTTTACTTTGAATTTAATAATTAATTATTATTCATTTTCTATTTGAATTACGATTAATGTCTTAATTGATAGGTTGATTGAAAAAAATCTATAGCTTTCAAACGGTATCACATTTTTTGAATCCAAAACATGCATCACATTCTATGCTTCACATACTATAGGATTAAAAAAGGAAAAATTGAATTTCATGAAGTTTTGACAAAGTTAAGGTGGCCAAACACGAGTTTTTTATATTTTTTAAAAGTTGTAATAAAAAATTCATAATTAATTATTTACTTGAAAAATATCTACAAAAACATATGCATCACATCCGGACATGAGTCCTCTACTTATGTCTAAAATATTATAAAAAAATATTATCATTTTATTGTGGTTAGGGTGGTCAGACAGACACCTACTTCTTATTTTTTTCCTGAAATTTAAGTACTACTACATTGAAATTTAAATTTTTCACCAAATAGATTTTTTTTTATTTTTTTTTAAACCTAGTAGTTTAGAAACTACATTCAATTTTCTATAGATTCTATTCTTACATATTTTTGAAGTAATATAGATAACTTATTCAATTTTTTATGTTAAGTTTGCTAACTCTGATTTTTCTGAATTTTTTGCCACTTAAGGGCCTATTTTTTTTCCATGATGATCCTGCACATACTTAGTAGCGTACTTGATAATTAATCACCAAGTGGCTCAATTTACTAAATTTTGAGAGGAAACTCTTGCCAATAAATTATATTTTATTAAAAAATAACTACTTATTTAAAGCAAAAATTTATACTTACTTCCATTCCATGATCGCTTGAAAATCTCATACCTCTACTGATTTGACAAGATGATGCAAGGGTATTGGTTGAGGTGACGGTACAGTTATTATGACATGAATGAGGAAGCTCATGGATGATGAAGTCATTAATGAAGACAAGCTATTATGGGGACTTTTATTTATAATGGAAAAAGAAGGCATGTGTACCAATATACGATAATCAAAGCATCAAGGAAGATTTGAAATTCTTTTTAGAAAGGAGGTGGCAGAATGAAAAATGAATAAGTTCTAGAGCATGCGTAAAGCATGCATTCAAAACAAAGAAAATGGATAAATTTCAGAGCACACGTAAAGCATGCATTTGAAACTTAGAAAGTGGACAAGTTCCAGAGCATCATCAAAAAATGTAGCCAAAATAGTAACTGAATGAAAGTTCTAGAGCATCGTCAAAGGATGCAACCGGAGTAGTGAAAAAATGAAAGTTCTGAAGCATCGTCGAAAGATGCAGCTGAAGAAACAACTAAATGAAAGTTTTGGAGCATCGTCGAAAGATGCAGCTAGAGCAGCAACCAAATGAAAGTTTTGGAGCATCATCAAAAGATGCAGTCAGAGCAGCAACCAAATGAAAGTTCTAGAGGATCGTCGAAAAATGGAGCCGAAACAACAACCAAATGAAAGTTTTGGAGCATCATCGAAAGATGTAGCCAGAGCAACAACCAAATGAAAGTTTTGGAGCATCGTTGAAAGATGCAACTAGAGTAGCAACCAAATGAAAGTTTCAAAGCATCGTCAAAAGATGCAGTTGGAAAGAAGAAAATGATGAACACCAATTAATTTGAACTTTAGGATTTTATATCATTCTCCAAGAACATCTTTCCAACATGGTAGGCTGAAGAGCAGGTTCTGGAGCATCAAGCATTCAAACCATCAAGTTCCAGAGCACTGGCTAGCTAAATCATCAAGTTCTGGAGCATCTTGTAACGGTGCTCCGGAAATTGTTATTTCTTTATGAGAGGTCCTGCAAAATGAAAACACATGTTAAGTCCAAAATGAAAATTTATGAAAAATGCTTTGAAAACAAATTTGGTACATGTCTTTTTATTACAACTTTTCATCATTTTATTTTAGATAACATATAGATATTAAATCAAATAGACTCTGCCTTGGTAGTGTCAATGCATTGGATCTCTCCTTGCATTTCTACCAACTTTGTAAATTCTTCTTTATTAACAGGTTTATGGTAGACACGTAGGCGATGACCATTAACTAAGAGAGTTCATAAATCACCATCAATGGGTTTTAGCTAAATTGTGTCATTTGAGAAAACTTCAAAAATTTCATATGGCCCTAGCCAATGAGTCCTAAGTTTTCCTTTATGGTCTTTATATCTTGAATTGAATAGCAAGGCCCAGTCACAATTATGAAATTCTCTCTCTTTAATATATTTGTCATGCCAAAATTTTAGTTGATATTGAACTAGTTCAGTTTGATGGACAACATCCAAACGAAGCTCATCCAACTCATTTAACTATAAAACTCATTCTTTTTGAGCTCGTTTCAAATATAGACCCAAATCCATAGCTGTACGTAGGGTCTAGAGTTCAAACTCAATGGGGAGAAATTTTTTCTTCCCAAAAACAAGCTCATAGGGACTGAATCCAGTTGTAGATTTCCATGTTGTATTGTATGCCCAAACAGCTTTAGAAAATTTCTTGGCCCAATCTCTTCTTCCTGAAGAGACAGTTTTTGTCAATATGTTTTCTAACTCCCTATTAGTCACCTCTACTTGACCATTTGCTTGAGGGTGATAAGGGGGTGACTTCTTATAACTCACCTAAAAATGGTTCATAAATTCTAGGAGAACTTTGGACATAAATTGGGGTCCCTGATCTATAACGATAGTTCAGGGGGCTTCAAATCGAAAGAAAAATTTTATTATAGAGAAAATCAACAACTTGCTCTTCTCTAGCAACTCATAAAGCTTGAACTTCTGCCCATTTCGTTAGATAATTGGTGCAAACTAATATGTATTCTTTCACTTGAGAGGAAGGATCTATGGGGTTGATAAAATCAAACCCCCTTTTTTTGAATGGTTCCAAAGTTACCCGAGGTTGCAAAGGAATTTCTATAGAAGCAGCCGATCTTCCTACTCTTTGACATTCATCACAGCGACAAACATAATTTTTAACATCTTTATGCATTGAAGGCCAATAATATTCAGCACCTAAAATTTTATGAGAAGTTCTTTTTGCAGAGTAATGACCCCCAGAAGGATCATTGTGATAGACCCTCAGAATACTATAAGTTTCATCATGCCTGACACATCTTCTCAAAATCATATCAGTTCCATAATGAAATAAAATCCCATTAATCCATTGAAATGGTGCACATTCTCAAACAAGTCACTTCCTTTGTTTTGATGTAAATTCAGGAGGTACTTCAAAAGTAGCTAAATAGTTGGAAATATCATCAAACCAAGGAGTCTTTGTAGAGATGGAAAACAAATTTCCATTTGGAAACTCATCTTGTATAGGTACTCGGTCACCCTCTTCTTGTTTGATTCGAGATAAAAAAATTTTTACCTCATTAAATTTCCCCGGCTTGTCAAGTATTGTCACATTGAACTCCTAAAGGAGTAGCAACCATCTCTTTATTCGACCATTAACTACAGGTTTATTCATTAAATATTTTATAGTTGAGTGATCTGTATAAACTGTAACTTTATATCATGTAATATAATGGCATACTTTTTTAATGGCATGAACCACAACCAAGAATTCTTTTTCTGTTGTCATGTAGTTTCTCTCAGTAGATGTTAAGTTTTTGCTAATAAAATATATGGCATATTTACCCCCATCCTTATCTTCTTTCCCTAATACTACACCAATTGCGTCATCCAAAGCATCAGCATAAATGTGAAAGGGAAGACTCCAATTTGGTCCACACAGTATAGGAGTAGAGACAAGCTTCTCTTTTATCATTTCAAATGATTGTTGACACTCATACATCCAATTAAACTCCACATCTTTTTGGAGGAGAGAAAACATATGGGCTACTATCTTACTGAAGCTTTCTATGAACCTTCTATAATATCTAGCATGTCCAAGAAAACTTTGAACATTTGTTTGTGTTTGAGGAATAGTCAATTGTTGAATGACTTCAATTTTTTTTGGATCAACTTTTATTCCTTCCGAGGAAATGTGATGACCTAAGACTATTCCTTGTTCCACCATTATTAAACATTTTTCATGGCTAAGGGACAGTCGGTTTTCCTCACAAACCTCTAAAACCATATCCAAGTTTTGAAGAGCTTCATCATAGGTTGAACCATATACTATGAAATCATCCATATAAACCTCTACACAATCATTGACAAGTGCTGCAAATATAGCCAAAATGTCCCTTTGAAAAGTCGTTGGAGCATTAAAAAGTCCAAAAGGAAGAACTCGGTATGCATATGTACCCCAAAGAAAAGTAAATGTTGTCTTATCTTGGTCTTATGGTGCTACCTAAATTTGGTTATAACCACTAAATCCATCCAAAAAGGAGAAATATTTCCTCCTAGCTAAATTGTCCAAAACTTGGTCAACAAATGGTAAGGGAAAATAATCTCTAAAAGTGGCTTTATTGAGTTCTCTATAATCTACACAAATTCTCCACTTCCCATTTTTCTTTGGTACAACTACCATAGGTGACACCCACTTACTATTTGAGATAGGATAAGTAAATCCTACATGAAGGAGTTTCTCAATCTCAATTTTGACAAGATCTTTTAATGCTAGATTGAATCTCCTCTGTGGCTAACGAACAGGTCTCATATTAGGATCAGTATAAATATGATGAGTTAAAACACTCGAGTGAATCCCCCTCATGTCTGTACAGTCCCAAGAAAAAGCTTTAGACCTTTTTACCAATACATTAAATAATTTATCCTCTTGTATTTCTGTCAACCAACTATTGACATTCACAGTTTTTCCTGGTAGCAACATAATTGTTTTTGTTCCTGGATAGGCCGAAGTAATAGTATTTATTGGTCATAACAAGGTATCGAGAGCACAAATATGAGGTATAATTTGGTGAAATCTTGTAATATCATCAAAGAAATAACTCGCTCTAGGAATTATATTAGCCAAGGGACAAGGCATCCACATGGTAACATAATTATGTTCCATCCCACTTATATCAATTGGTTGTCCCAAAATTTCTGGTACATCCTAGCTATTACCTCTTCACTCGATCCTATAGCTAGGTGTGCAATCTCATTTACTAACTCATCCTCTAATTCCTCTCCATGTTGTTTAATCACTACCATGGCCAAGGTGGCCAAACTGTCTTGCCCACTAAATTATTCTGGTTCATCAACCCATACTTTATTATATTTGGTAAGTTTAGCAGGAGGATATAAAAATAAATGTTTACTATCTGGACCATGTGAAATGGTCATTCCTCCTTCTCGACAATCAATTTTAGCAGCGACAGTAGCCAACCATGGTCTTCCCAAAATTACTGGATAACTATCTTTGGGTGTAAGTGATTGGATTATTTGAAATTCAATTGGATATTCCCATCCATCAACTTTAACAGGAACATTTTTAATAACACCTTTTGGAATGCCTATAGACTGATTTTCTCTCTGTAAGAGTGTAGTTATGGGACTTAAATCAGTAAGACTAATTTTTCCATTACATCCACTGTCATTACATTAATAGCTGCTCCCAAATCCACCAGTGCATTAGGTATTGCTACCTCATTAATTGTAATAGTAATTAGTGGACTCCCTAGATCATCATATTTTGGAGCAACAGTCTTTCTAGACAAAAATTCAGCTAGATAACCATCCACGTGTGCAAAGTGTTTATTTTCTTTGGTTTCCTTTTTGGAGTTATAATACACAGTTATTTGATCAACTGATTTAACTTAGGAATTTCCTTTATTGCCTACATCAAAGGAACCTCTATTTGCAATTGTTTAATTTCTTGAATTAATGCAGTTTTAGAGGCTAATGTCATTTCTAGAGTATCTTTTAGAATTCTTAATTTCAGATGCTCCAAAAATGGTGCTTGAATTTTCTCCTTTGAAGGGATATCCTTACTAAACTTAGTCAAAGACTGACCTCCCTCCTCCCAAGGTAAATCAGTAGCTCCTACTGCTAAAAAAGACTCAGTAATATTCGCGGGTATGGTAGAGTTAGATGGAGTATCTTTCTCAAAATTTTGAGGAATGGGTTCGTCCACTACTTCCTCAATAGTGTCTGATTGAAGTGTCCTATTGGAATGTAACTGAAAATTTCCACAATGAATTGCATTAAGTCCTGTGACATTACCTTGTTCAGTAGTATATACTAGAGTATTATGTCGATTGTTCTTAGGATTGGGAAATGGTTGTGTTGGAAGTTGAGGTTGATTTACCTACTCAGTTTGAGGAAGATTTTGGGGTGGTGGTAACAAATTTTGTTGTTGATTCCTCCTAGGACCAGTATAAAATTGATTATGTCCTTGATTCCATTGGGGAACAATATGTTGTGGGTACCATTGTGGTTGTGATTGGTTTGGCCACTATTGAGTTCCCCATGATTGACTTGCCCATTCAGGAGGTCCCCAATAAGGAGTTCCCCAAGTAGGCTATGGAGGATAGGGCTGATTCCACAATGGAGGCCATTGATTACCAACCCAGTTGTTCTGCGGTCTCCATGCAGGGTCGGAATTCTTCCCATATGAAAAATTACCTCCCTGGCATTGGTTTAGCACATTTATTTCTTCTTCAACCTGAGTAGTTTTTTTCTTAGTATTCTTAAGATCAGTAAGAGGCTCACATTGATTGGTAAGGTAGCTTTGCTCACAAAGTTGAAAAACATTAACCTTGTCTAAAGGACACTCATGTAAAAGATGTTTATTTCAACACCTAGGACAATAGATTGACAAAGTCTTAGGGTTACGTATCTTTGCTTGTATACCATCCAACGTAGTGTTCAATTGAACAAGTATGTCTGTCGTAATATTTTCTATTTCTTCTCAGAGCTTACCTATCTCGTTATTCCCTCTAAAAAGATTTGCTTTTTGGATTCCTTCTCAAGTACATGATAAATTGAGACACAAATCACATATGTCTTCAAGGGCTAACTGAGACACGTCACCTTTTCCCATTAAATCAAGACTTCTTCTTGCATCATCATCGAGTCCCTTAAGAAATATATTCTTGAGAATCTCAACACTAATTGTCATTACTCCACATCATTTAAATAAGAAAAGAAACCTATCCAAATAGTCCTCTAGACTCTCATCATCATTCTTCATAAGTTTAAACAACTCTTCCTTACAATCACTCACCCTACAATAACTCTGATATTTATTCAAGAACATAGTCTCCATTTCTTCCCAAGATGTAATACTTCCAGACGGTAGTCCCATAAACCAACTCATGGTTGAATCCTTCATAGTAGAAGGAAACAACTTTTGTTTTTGGTTATCATTTTTATAGTCATAGGTTTGACAAAGGACCTTAAATTCAAAGAGAAATTGGTTTGGGTCTTCCAAAGATAAACCACGAAAGGTTGGAAGGAAATTTGGAGAAATGTTTTTCATTATTGTATCATCATCTGCATCCAGAGCAATAGGATAAGTGAGCATTCTAGGTAGTTGAGGATCATTGTTATTACAATTGGCATCATTGGATTTAGCTTATTCCCTTCGATCTCTCATGATGTTCAGAGGAATATGCTCCTCAAGAATAATTTCCTCAACAACAGGTTGTACTACAGGATGATCTTTAGGAAAATAGTGGAAAGCCTCTAGTGGGTTAGGCTCAAGTATTCATTGACAGAGTGATCTTCTGAGCCTTGGGACTCCCTATGTATAACTAGGATGTATTTTGGGGGGGTCTTTGGTATAAATCATCTGTGAGGGCCTCTTTTCCTGACCATGCAAAAAAGGAAGCCAAAGATAGTATTTTTGGCCTAAAAGAGGTATTATAGGCGTCTTCTATTAACACTCAAGAAAAAGAAGCTAAGGGGTCCCAAAAAATGGCACCAAAAAGTGATAGGCTGTCATTAGGTCCCATTACTTTAGAATATAAAATTCAATTTGTTGACCAGGTAGTGTTTAAGGCAATTTGCAATAGAAGAAGTTTGGAGTATCTCCCTCAGGTTTTCTAATTTTTAAAAACAACTTAATATTAATTCGAACTTCAAACTGTCTAACTATAAAATTGTAAATCAATTTATTCCTAAGAAAATAGGAAATGTTTAAACTGAAAGCATAAGAAAACTAATTTAGAAAGCATGATAACTAGATTGAAAAGTATAAAAATGACTAAACTAAGAAACTAAAAAATTATAAAAGTAGGAAACTTATAACAATCCATAAAACATCTTCTTAAAAGATTCTAATACTTAATAACAAAAACTACGGAAGTGAAAAGCAACAAATACTTCAAAATTAAAATTTCATAATAGTAAATTTAATAATTATCTATAGAACAACATAATAAAAGAAAACACTTATCTACTTAAGTCAACTCCCGTCGAGTGGCCAACTCATGGGTTATCACATTCATTTTCAGCTCACATTCACAGTTATTTCAGAAACACTTCTATCAACTGTAATTATCATCCATAACTCATAACTCAAAATTTTTAGATAACAATCTCTTTATTCATAAACTTTGGAAACATTTTGACAGTATAACATTACTTCTTCACTGTATATCTTACTTCTAGAGATCATGTCTTTTATATAAAGAAACTATAACTACATCCTATATTTCAAATGGTATGGATAACCATTGAAAATATCTAAAATAGATCTACAGATAACCTATTACGCAGTATTTAAGAGGCTCAAGTCAAGCCATAAATTTTTTAAGTCAAAGGATAACATAATTAACAACGTTAAGAGTAACTATATCTTCGGTCCATCACCCTAAAGTTCTGGAGCATATTTCCAATGTATATCTTTAGCGTGTTCTGGATCACGTGCTTGTTGGATGCTTCTAATCTACAACTTTGATTGACCGATTATTATCTACAAAACACTTAAAATAACCCATTAAATCTGTATTGGAAAAATACTTCAAGAAATCAAAAGAAATAAAGTTTATACAATTTCTCACTAAAAATTAAGCAATTATTTCTCCTTTCTTTATGGTATTATCATGATGAGGCTATTTTTACCTCATCACTAGCAGGACACATCCACTTTCCAAAGCTTCAGCCAACCCCTATTGCAGTGGATATTGAAGGTGTCACTCATTAGATTGCGTGACTACTCTTCCAACTTGAGTCTGGGGCCGGTGTATTTGTGATGCTACCTTACAAGGAAATGCTCGATCTGAGCAGAGCGCAAGAGAGTCTACATGACATATTGATACCATTTGAGGTTGACTGGCTACCTTTACAGGCCGCTCTCTCGAAGCTCTAACTCCATTTCCCAATGGATGGGACTCTGGTTTGCAAGCTAGAAATTTTTGGGTTCCTCGTTCCATAGGAAAAATTCCCCTAGTAGTAGCCAAAAGCTATGAATGTTAACTTCCTCGAGCTCCCTACGAGTGGTCTTTGATTTTTTGCTAAGTACCACCCCACACCTCATCTTTTTTAAATCCATTCATTGCTGCCACATGTTCATCAGGTGCTCACCGCATAAAGGCCTTACCTCACTCTCCTACCAACTTCCGCCATGCTTTCATGTATTGTCATTGCGGGCACTTATGGGTTGCTTCCCTTCACTTTTCAATTTGGCCCCGTCTGTGTGCCACGTAGCTTTCATCTGCATACACTTTTTGGCAGTCCCCATAGTTGGCGCTGATAGTTAAGAATGCCTTCACATGTCTTCACTACACAGTCTCCCAACACAAGGAGGAGGAATCAATGAGCAGGCCCCCGCCTATTGGCACATGTCTCTTTTGCAAGGACTTCTTTGAAAGGGAGGTGAGAGCGAGCTGCATGCCCTGCCAAGCTTTCATGTGTCTTGAATGCCTTTGTGGGTGAGCAACACTTGTTTTCACAGGGTTTTTCTAGGACCACTGCCATCATTCAAAGGGGATGCATCTATTTGAGAAGTAACCATGTTCATGGCTTGAATCTTTTTCTATTACAATGATTGAATGAAATCATTGTTGCAGGCATCATTGCTCGAGATGCGAGATCTTTTCTATTACTAGTCTGCCAAGCAGTGTAATTTTAGCTATATACACTGCTTCTTCCTTCTGAAATGGAGTTTAGAAGATACAAAAAAATTAGGGAAAAGACAGCATGCCTTTTGTATTGCTTTTAGATTATTATATGAGACTCTCAGACTGTGCCATTGTTCAACATTTCTATTTTTCTTAAGCTATTTGATAAAACATTATACTGTGTCATTATTGTCCTGAATTGTTTATTTGCAGAACTTCTATGATTTTAATACAAGTTTGCTAGTTTAGATCATGTCTTTGACTCCTCTTTTTAGTGAATGTGTGTGAGAATAATTTTATATCATTGAATGAATTATTCAGGTTTTATCTTTGATTTTTGTTATTATGGAACATAGCAGATTGCTAATCAAGCCCTTAAATCGAATCCCAAAAGATTGATTTACCGTGCCTATATCTATTCCTTGGCGCATCATCTTACTTAGATCTTTATTTTTTATATCTGCTTCATTTTCCCATTCCAAAACCCCAATTATAGAAAAAGCTAGCTTCTTTAAAAACTCGGAGGTCACTTAGTTTAGCTCAATTGGTCTTCCCATTAATAGAGTTTCTCATAAATGTTGTTACCTTGCCAATTTTTGGCATCAATAGACCAAAACGAAGAAAGGGGAAGTAGAGGAAATGGTAGGAACTTGGAACCAAGGACTTGGTCCAAATGTTCTTGGGGGACTTGAAGTTTTGATCAGACTAAAATTTCCTTAGAGAACGTGAAATTCCAATGAGCCAAAATGAAGAAAGGGGAAGAAGGGGAAATGGAAGGAAATTGGAACCAAGAACTTGGCCCATATTTCGTTGGGAGACATGAAGTTTTGTTGGGACCAAAACATCCTTGGGCCTTAGACTTAGCTGCTTTTGGAGCTTTTCAAATGGGTATTTAACTAAAGTCTAGGAAAGGGATACTACAATTACCAGAGGCCTATTCGAGCATAATAAATACAATAATATTTCTTAGGTTGATTATGATTGATGGGAAATAGAAAGGGAGGTGCAAAGTGGCAACAGATTCCCGCATGATTTTAAATTAATGATTAAAATTATTTAAATGCAATATATCACTCAAATATGTAGGTTTGAATTTTTTAGTCTTAAGAATTTATATCTTAGCCACAACTGCAAAAGTGGCCTAGTTTAAATTTGATCCCACTAATCTAACCTAAGGTGAAAAAGGAAGACTCTAAGGATTAGGATCAAATCTATTAGAAAAATTGATGAAGGAATGTTATAAGTCAAATTCATGTAAAAGCATGTCACTTATACACTTGTATTACATATGGAACACTCTAATTAAAATAGGTCTAAAGTATAAAAGAAAACGAAATAGGTAAACAATTTTCACCATTAAATTGGAGTAAATGAAATCAATAAGTTTGATAAGCATAAGCCCTTAAAGTATACATTCCTACACAAAAATTAAAGTAATTGAATACTTTAAATGGTGGAAAGTGACATTATATATAAGTTAAAGTGTGTAGGAACTTCAAAAAATAGTGCAATATGACATTGTATATAAGTTAACATTTACAATCAACTAAATCATATTTAATGAATTTTTGAAATTGTGGAAAATTTTGTTGAATTAGGAGAGAAAAAATTACTACTTTTACTAATTTTTATGTTGATATGCATTTCTTGCTTTACACAAATGATTTGTTCTAATATTATAATGTACGTTTAGGTGCAAAAAAAAAAAATGTACTTGAAGTGCCATATTTACAAGCATTATTAGATCACTAAGGTAATGTGTCATGTATTATTGTCAGAGACTCATCACCTTACATACCCATAAGGATTGTTCCCCTCCTTATGGGCATGAATGTATATGTAGTCAAACTACTCAAGAAGGTCATGATTGCTAGTGGCATGCCTTCTAACCACCTTCAAGAAGTGTTAGGTCCCAATTCAGTCATGCACTATCGAAACCCTCATGCATGCCTTCAATCTTATCCTAGGCTCATGGTCAAGTGCTCTTAGATGGCTAGACTCCTGAACTTCCTCTACTTAGCTCTCACTATTTCTCATATTTCAGCTACTCAATCACCTATAGAGGACAAGAATGAAGAAGATGGTGTAATTACTTATTATAAGCATTTTACTAATGACTCCATTTCTGCTAATTTATGAGGCAAACTAGAAGATTGTGGTCTCCCTCCATCCCTTATTGATCTATCTATCATCAGTTAAATGAGACTATCTTATTATTTTGTCTTCATATTTGTACTGTACTTCACATAAATTTTAAAGGCATACCTTCTACCACCCATTATTTTTAATAATATATAAAAAAAATCATATAAAAATTAATATAGCCACTATTCATTAAAAACAAAATATCACATAAATCAACATTAAGCAATGAATTCTAAAGTGGAGCAACAACTTAATAAAATAATATATCGCACTCAGTCAGAAGTGACTAACGAATGCAAAAGTGGAGCAACAACGTAATGGAACAATATTCGGTCTCATCTAATGATATTCCGTTTCATCGTGTTTGTCCACATTAATCGAAGTAGAGCACAGAACATCACCATTAAAGACACTCACTAGAGGACACCCCGATATTTTGGTTTATTATTAATGAAAATAAAATAAAGATTCTAGTCACGGAAGCATGTCGGATCGGATTGGTCCGCCAAAAGATAGATTTTTTTTTCATCGCCACAGATGCCACATCATGAACTCATTTGTTCTCTATGTTTGTACTTCGATTCTCTCACATTCTTCAACTTATGGAGAACACCCAAATCTGAAGATTAAGTGATGCATTATGAGTTGCATGCGCTGTCGTTTGTTTTAGTTTTGTAGTTTTAGTTTTATTTATTTATTTAATCCTCAGTTTTATGCCTATTAAAAAGTGCATTGCACGTTATGCAACTGCGTTCTTGTTATTACAGCGTGCCCTCCAGAGCAAGAAAGAATTCATTAATGGAGATGCTTTTATGGTTGTATATCTTAGTGTTTCCATACATATCTGGAGTTGCCAGGGTATATGGCAGTGACCATGTTATTTACAGAGAAAATATTGCTGTCACAGGCCTCAAAGCAACAAAATGCAATTTGTTTTTGGGGAAGTGGGTTCATGATCTGTCCTATCCACTGTATAATGCTGCAGATTGCCCGTACATTGATACACAAACAAACTGCAGACCAAATGGGAGACCAGATTCTGATTATGAGAAGTGGATGTGGCAGCCAGATGGTTGTACCATTCCCAGGTTAAATTATATAATTCGTTTTAGCTGCTCCCCCCCACAAACCAACTTTTTTTGACACCTAATTTGCAATTTCTGTTTAGTTTCTTGTGAATGAACATTTTAAGTAATATATCTATTTGAATATGTTTTGAACTTATTCCTCAGGACCTCTCTTCTGATCAATAATAAGTAAATAGATTTTCAGGAATATTTTGATAAATGGGAAATCCTATATCAGGTTCAATAGTAAAGATATGCTGCAGAGACTCAGAGGAAAGAGATTAATGTTTGTTGGGGACTCCATAAGCAGAGGTCAGTTTGAGTCCATGGTCTGCCTTCTTCAGGCAGGAATTCCAAGCAACAAGAAAGTTATGGTTGATAAGACACCTCTGGCAACATTCAAAGTTCTGGTAAGTTGTACATATTTTAATTTTAAACAGCATATTTTAAGTTTTGATTTGTTTGGATGATCTATTTGAAATCACAGTAATAAGTGGATCTTATTAAAAAAGCTAGTGTGATTTCAGATGATTCATCTAAACAAGTCAAAATTTTTGAGTATGCTGTTTAAGCATGTCCATTTCTTTGACAAAACATTTTGTTTTTGGGGTTCAAACAATTGACTGCTTGCTTGCAGGATTATAATGCTTCTGTCGAGTTATTCTGGGCTCCATTTTTGGTTGAACTGGAAACCAATAAACAGGGGAAAACAATTCTTCACGTAGATTCTATTGCAAATAATGGAATGTATTGGAAGGGGGCTGATATCCTGGTTTTTGAGTCATCCCACTGGTGGGATCATACTGGTGGCAGTAGTGGCCAAACGTAAGATTGTTCTGAAAGTTTATAAAATATCACTGAATGGATCGAGCTTGTCAAGTAGGGATATAAACTAAAGAGTAATTGTGTGTATCAACAGATGGGACATAGTCATGGAAGGCAATAAGACGTATACCAATATGGATCATATGGTTGCTTACAAGAAGGCGCTCAGTACTTGGGCAAATTGGGCAAATTCACAAATAGATTTCAAAAAATCAATGGTGTTTTTCAGAACCATGGCACCTCGGCATTCAAGGTTGGTCATGATATATGATGTTTAGCTAAATTTTACTTAGGCAATTACATATTAGAAAATGGCAGATAGTCCAGCCAGTCAATTTCATCACTTTTATCACCTTTTACTTAGTAAAAAGTGGTTAATGGACTGATAGGTTACCTTGCCTGGTATTATAGTTCTGCTATAGTTTTACAACTTTTGGAAAATTGACAATCACTATTAATCAGAACTGTAGTTTTAAAATTTGTGGAAAATAAAAAATCATTCTTAATCAGTTCGAATCATTTTGGATTAAGTGTCTTCTTTTATTCATAACGTTTTAGATCACACTTTTCGATCTATCATCAGGATAAACAAGCACGAGAAGAGAAATGGAATATGACCCAAACTGTTATGAAAAAAAGGGTTCACATAATCTTATAAAAAATATTCAAACAATATTATAATATTATAGACTGTAGAAATTTTATGTCTTTGCCCTTAATTGCTCAGAGTTATTCAGTAAATTACTATCATTTTTAAGTTCTTATTAGTGAAATTGTGATTGTGCATTTTTCCTTTAACATGCCATGATTATTTTTTATATTTAATATAATGGGCATGGTTTTGATACAGTTGCCAGAATGAGACAGAGCCTGTGCAGAACGCATCTTCATACAATCCTCCATTACCTCCTCAGGTGTCAATACTAAAACAAGTTCTAAGTGGCACAAAATTTCCTGTTGTTTTGCTGGACATCACAGGCATGTCCCAGTTACGGAAGGATGCACATCCCTCAAAGTATGATTCCCCTCATCCAAGCGGTAATGGAGACTGTAGTCATTGGTGTTTACCAGGGGTTCCTGATATATGGAACGAGCTTTTGTATTCCTTTGTGGGTTACAGAAGGCACTAAGGCTGGCCTTTCCTGGGAACAGTTAAGGATTTTGGGTTCCAGCATTGATCAGTGGTGGGCACATTGAATCCACTAATATCACCTCCATTATCAAAGATTGTCCATACATGATGCTTTGTTGGCCTATCTCCATGTCTTTTATTTTAAATTATTAGCATCTTTCAATTATAAATCCTATCCACATGTCCACCCAGTTTACTACGAACTGGATATAACAATGATTTATGCTTGTACTAATCTATACATTTAAATTGTCCAGGTGTCTTTAGTACAGTAATACCACTTCTTTCTATCAAAGATAGTAACTTTCGTGTAGCATGTTTTATGTAGTGGATTTTAAATATTTCAAAAAAAATTATTGGAAAATGTGATATGGAAAAGTGAATTTTATTAATATACATATACATAGATATATATTTTTAATATACACAAAAATAATTATTAATAATATTTTTCGGTGTCAACCACCTTCTTCATGAGAGATGGTTGAATAGATTTTCACATAAGGGGACTTTACAATTGAAATTTTTATGGTGTCTTGAATGGCAACCTTGATATTTTTAGAGTAGTATATATGATCAAATATTTGAATAGCAATTTAAATAAGGTTGCTTGAAAAAAGCTTTTGTATGTGATTAATAATGAAGACAAAGCTCTAACTCTTATTCTTGGTTTTCAATTAGTTCAACCATGTGGAATATTTTCGATTATTGTGGAAGGAAATTTGATCATGATCATTCTCATCTTTAGAAATTGAGGATCTACAAAATAGAAAATTGGCAACATCCTTAATGACTGGTCAATATTGAAGTCACTTAAATTATTTTTCCTTCAACATTGTTTTTAAGAGGGTGATAAGGTGGTAGACAATTTATCAAATCAAGGGACTATCAGATGGGATGATTTAAAGTTGATAGAAATAACATGGCAAGGGTTAAATTCCATTTGGAATAATGCATTCATGTTCCTTTGATGATTATTATATACTTATTCAATTAGTAGCAACTCAATTCTATTTGTCAACCTCGTGAAGCCTCATATTTGCTTGACTAGAGAAATTATCCATATGTCCTTTTTTGATGTAGTCACATCTAGAGGGTCCTAAGAAATATTTTCCAACCATGTATCCCTCAATAATAAACACACATAAACAAGAGAATGCCACATAATAACATCAAGTTCACCTTGGGAAAATGCTCAGTGGGGGAAAAAAACCCTGTTCAACACACTTTGATACTGAGAAGGGACGAGGTGGGGGGGGGGGTGGTTGTTGGGGGGTGAATCAGTATCTTCAAAATTAATCCCTTCAACACAACATAATTTTAGACATTTAACCAGATCAACAACCTTTAAATATGTTAGCAACTCTTAATCTAATCAACAACAATGAACGATAAAGCAATGGAAAAACATGCACAAGATAACACAAGATACATGTGGGAAACCCAAGAAGGGAAAACCCATAGTGAGAAATCTCACAATATATTAATAAGATTATAATTTCTTTTAAGGCTCCCTATCTAGGGAAGCACACTTCCCCATGAAGGACTTGCAGGATAAGCTGCACAATATTAGGGAAAGATACAAAGGACTTGTAGGTTGAGGTGCACAACCTTAGCGAAAGATACAAGAACCTACTGAAGAGACTAGCTATCTGATAGCAAGATACATGGAAATTTGAATTTACAACATATGTCAACAATACACTCTATTGACTGAGGCGTTGAAACACATTTGAATTATATTTTCCACAACTTACATTACTTGCTACATTATTCCACACACTCACACAACCACACAACTTGCAACTAACTTTTTCTTTCATTTATATCTTTGAAAAGTAAGCAAAACATCATATTAGGTCTACCAGAATAGAAGACAAACAATGATCACAATAGGTTGACAACAAAACATAATTGCAATGAAAGTGGTCCTATCCAAGAGATAAATAGGACCTAAAACAACTTATTAGATATTCTAATGTGATCCCAAACATCAAACACATTGATGCACAACATCCCAAGTTGGCAACAAGGAAACATGTAGCACATTACCAATTGGCCCAAAAACACATCTTCCAACAAAATCTACTCAAAGCAATTCTCAATAGGATAGGGAAGGACCCAAAAAAATTTCAACACAACCTTAATTTTTGGCATAAACCCCAAAGCATATAGCACAAGAAAGAGAACATGCCCAATTAGTTTGAAAACCATAAATTACACAAAAGATCAACTTAAAACAATATGCAATACCAAAATGATCAACCATTGCTGTGTAGACCATGTAGAGACTTTGCATGAACATCAAACACACCTCCATAAACTTCTTCCTCATTTCCATACCAAAAATAGCTATCATAATACAAACAAAAACATAACACATCATCCCAAAAGCATGTAGAAGACATAATCATGAGATGGAACATTCGAAAACTAACTTATGGTAAACTTCATCACATGAAAGAAGAATTGAGACACTGCAAAAACACTAAAATAAGTTCCACCAAGTTGTAGGATCATAAATACCAATGTTATAGAGAAATGTGAAGCATTTTCTAGACCAGTCCTAACAAGCAACCAAACTGCCAATCCACTACAATTACCAGAGACCTTGACAACACTGGTGACTTGAAAAGATAAGAGTGCAACATCCATAGAACAAAAACATTGAATTCCAGACTATAAGACCATATCTTCAAAGGTGCAAGAATGAAAATCACTCTCATAAATAGTCTTCAAAGAAACTTTGAGTAGTAGAAACCTCCACCAACATCTGGAGACTAGAACATTCTTGTAGAAACATAAACTCTCTTAGGAACAATAGGAGAGAGCATATAACATACTAAAGAACATCAAAAAAATATCCCAAACATTAGCATTACTTCTAATCCTCATCTTAATACTTCTAATCCTTATCTTAATGCATCTGATCCTCATTTTAATGCTTCTAATCCTCATCTTAATTGTACATCATCATGATATCATCTCTACTGACAACTAATGTACTAAATACTAGCTTAATTGACATAAAAAAAGGCATGACATCTAACCATAATCATTAGCAAAATCACTATTAGAACATAATCATAGTATACCATCAACATACAAATGTAAACACCAATGACAACCCAAACTAAGTATTGACATCAATGACAACCTTAGGTAACATATGTGCAATAATCTCCCCCTTTGGAATTGATGGCAACAAACAACTACTTATTCTCCCCGTTTGACATCAAGGACAAAGGGAAAAGGTCTTCATTTAAATCATCAAAATATTCTCTACAACTACACTTCTCCTTCAAACAATTATACATGCTCCCCCTATCAGCAACAACCAACCCACTACCTACTCCTGAGAGGTAGCTCACATCAATCTAGGAGAAAAGGATATGATATAAATTTCTCCCCTGGATGGATGCACTATCTATGCATCTAGTTAGAAGGAGGGGAAATGACCCCTAACTTATGTCAAAGATACTCAAAAGTATCATTTGAAAGTTCCTTAGTGAAAATTTTTGCAATCTAATCCTTAGTAGGAACATACTCCAACTTGAATTCTTGTTTTGCAGCCTTATCTCTTAGAAAGTGATACTGGTTATAAATATGTTTGGTCCTTGAATGCATCACTAGATTCTTGGAAATGTTAACTTATTATCACACAATATGAGAATCTAGGTTCATCATACACTACCTTTATATCCTTAAAATTTGATTCATCCAAAGAAGTTGGGTGCAACAAGATGTTGCAACAATATACTTAGCTTCTGTAGTGGATAATGTTGTGTGGTCTCATAACATGCCCCAAGACTGTAAGACTTTGGGACCCAAGAGAAAACTAATGCTAATAGTAGGTGTTGTCTAGTTAAAGAGATCACCAAAAGTTAAATTCAAAGGAATTTTTTTGAAGTACTTTGTGATTCAAGTGTCCTAAGTACCAGGAAACTAGAAGCCTTGGTATTACACATGCGACAAAGGAGTGTGCCCAGTCCCAAGGTTGTTCAATTCCAGGAATGGTTCATCTGAGTCTGAATCTAAATGTAGGAATAGGAGGTTCACTTGATCATTCTAAATTTATGGGAAGTTCCTAAATTTTGTTTGGAAAGTTTTTTGGTTCCAAGATGGAACCCTGATAGTAAAAAGATGAGAGACCTAAGAGACATTAAAGTGTTGAAGAAGGATGACATTCATTGACTTCATTGACAATTCTCCTACTAGTTTTCATATTCCATGTGCCTTGTTGTAATTCGTCCCTTGGATTTCCTCTCATGTATTTGTCTTATCTTCCCTATGTCTTGTTCTTATAAAAGGCCTAGAGATGTCTCATTTAATTTAAGTTCAAAATTTGTGAATGTCGGAAGAGCCAAAACTTCTTTAAGTTTTGTTCCTTTTTCCTATTTTTTGAATCATTCTAGATTAAAAAATTGTATGCACATAGAAGCTAATTAATATCAAAGCTAATTTGAATGCTACCAACTAGTATGAAATCCTTTATAGTTGGTTGTTTGTTCAACTGGAAAAGACTGTATGCTACACCATTTAAGGGTGCATACAAAACCTACTCGATGTAAAAATAAACCTCTCTTTCTTTAAAATCTTGCATCATTTTGTGTCTAGCTATGAAGCAATTTGGTGAAATATATAGTGGTTTTTTTTATTTGGTTAATTCTTTGGGCTTGCATGGATAATACTTGGGAGAAATTTTACTTTTCAATTATTTTTGATGTTTTAATTTAGAATAGATGTTAAATTTCAAAAAATGTACTAAAAAAGAGATGAATGAATGGAAATTTTATTGTAAATATTTTGTTTCCCTATAATTGTTGAATCCTTGAAGCTAAATCTGCTTAAGTGATAGAAAAGTTGTTTGGAATTCATGATTTTTTTTGATGACTAGACCAAGAATATCTTTTATCGATCCTTATGACTCCTTTGAGAACTAGAAGTTTTTCTATACCCCTCATGATCAATAGCATTGTCACAACAAACCCTGATGCAAACCTAGTATGGTCAAGACCTGACACAAATGAGCCTTAGGTTTAAGCTAAGTCGCCTTGAGATTTAGGTTGTTCGGGTTCATTCTTTCAACTAAAGATAGGTTCCTACAATCTATTTGTGAGGATTTATCTACACTATTGGTGTGCGAGCAAATTGAAGATTTCAAAATGAATGGTAGTTATTTCATTATGTTTTATTTATATGTATTAATCATGAAGGTTTCCATGTGTGCAATGTTGGAAACACAAGGGAAAACAATTGAGAGGGGGGGTGAATCAGTTGTATCAAAAATTTAAACTTATTCAACTTATTAACCTTATTCTAAGATCTGATCAATAACAATGAAAGCATAATTCAACAACACATCATAAACACACATAACACCAAGATTTTTTTACATGGAAACCCTGTTAGGGGAAAAACCATAGTGGAGGTCAGTCAACAAGATTATACCCTATTAAAAGTATAAAGAAATATGAATGGGGGAATGCACATGCATTCAGGTGCACTTCCTAGAGCTCATTGCTCAAATACAACAAGGCTTACTGCCCAAAGGAAGACACACTGTCTTTCAAAATATTTGGATTACATCCACATAATTTGAACTAAGAAAATAGCATCTACTAATGAATGATTACAGTTTCATTTAAGCACATGAACACCTCTTCACACTCATCTCACTCTTCTTCACACTCTTCTTTTGTCTTCTAATGATTAGGACATGATTCACACATCTCATAGACAAGAAAACCTTGCACAAACCTTCAAATGGAATAAACAATTTCCCATATATATATCTACAACAAGAAATTACATCATTACATGCTGGCCTCAACAAAATAATAAAATGAATACAAACTATCAGCCCAAAACAATAAAATAAATTTCAATGTGAATCAACCAAGGTCATCCACAACATAGTGAAGACCCAAAATGAAATTATCAAGCATGAAAAACCTTCAAAAATTACTCCTCGAAGATCCACAACATGCTACAACACCCTATCGGCTAAGAACATGAAAAACATGAATATGCAAGAGAAAATCTCCAAACGTGAGCACAACGATCAATGTGGATGTGCAACACAGATAGAGCATGATCTAGAAACATCCAAAAACATCATGAATCACTAGAGAAGCATCCACAACAGCTAAACTAACTAAAATCACATAATCTTCATTCAAGAACACCAACTAAAACATCAGAATGATTGTCAGAACACAACTACTCATAACTCAATCAAATCTTCAAGTGGATCTCTAAAAATTAATGTGGATAAACTAGATATACTCAACAAGAAGCCCTTTAGTCCACAACCACTAATCATCAACGTACTAAACTAACCAACATACTGAACTTTACTTCACCATTGACAACCTGCAACTTATTTTATTACAATTTTCTCAATATCCTCAACATATAAAGCTTCTAAGAAATTAATGCCAATAGTGTTGACATCAATGAAAACCACATATCAGAAACACAACCACAACATCCAACAATCTCCCCCTTTGGAATTGATGGTAGCACATGATGTGAAAACCATCATCAACGCAACTATCTTTAGCACTTACTCCCCCTTAGGTTCTAACTCTTTTCTCCTCAACTCTTTCAAATGACTCTTCTCCTTAGACAATTCACAATTTTTCACATGACTCTTCTCCCCCTTTGACATCAATGACAAAGATCTCTTTCTTCCACACAAGCTCTGAACCACATATTTGAACATTTGACTACTCCCCCTGAGTAGCAACCACCACAACATCAATCTAGGTCAAGATATGACTATGAAATGGACGGATTGATACAAGTCAATGCATCTTAGTTATAATTAAGAGTGGTAATCACCCATAGCTTGCCTTTGAGATACTCAAAAGTATCCTTAGGCAACGGATTTATAAAGATGTCTGTAATATGTTCCTTAGTAGGCACATACTCCAATTTGACTTCTTTTTCACTCACCTTCTTTTTTAAAATTGAAACTTGATAGATATATGCTTGGTCTTTGAATGTAGCACCAGATTCTTAGAAATGTTAATTGCACTTGAATTATCATAGAATATAGCAATCGGTTCATTATATACAACTTTGATATCCTTCAACATCTATTACATCTGCAATACTTGAGTACAATTATTAGCAACAACAATGTATTCTGCCTCTACAGTAGATAAAGAAATGGCATTTTTCTTCTTACTTAACCATGAAATCAACTTCTTACCCAAGAAAAATGCATCAACACTAGTACTCTTTCTAGATCATTCACATCACCTGCCCAATCAACATCAGTAAAAAAAACTCAAAGTAAGATTATCATCTTTAGGATACCACAACCCAAAATCATTTGTCCCCTTCAAGTATCTAAAAATTCTCTTCATAGCAGTTACATGAGATTCCTTAGGATCAGATTGAAATCTTGCAACAATGCATACAACATTCATGATATCTGATCTAGTTTGAGTCAAATAAAGAAATCCACCAATCATCGATTTGTATCTAGTTTGATTTTCTTTCGTAGAATAGTCAAATAAAGAAATCCACCAATCATCGATCTATATCTAGTTTGATTTTCTTTTGTAGAATAGTCAAATAAAGAAATCCACCAATCATCGATCTGTATCTAGTTTGATTTGCTTTCAGAGAATTGTCATCTTGTGTCAATTTGCATCTAGTGACCATAGGTGTACCAACTGGCTTTGAATCTTCCATACCAAACTTCTTTAACAATTCTTTCACATACTTGGATTGAGATATGAAGATCCCTTTATCTAGTTGAGTAATTTTCAATCCCAAAAAAATTTCATCTCACCAATCATAGACATCCCAAACTCATTCTACATCTCATATGCAAACTTCATGCACAAACTATCATCTCCTCCAAAAATGATATCATCAGCAAAGACTTCAACAATAAAATCTTTATCATCATCAATCTTGAAATATAGATTACTATCAATAGTACCTTTATTAAATCCAACCTTCAACAAATACTTGTCCAATTTGGCATACCTTGCTCTCGGGGCTTGCTTAAGTCCATGCAATGCTTTCTTCAACCAACAAAGCATATCTCCCTGATTAGTCAATTGAAATCCACCAGGTTGCTCAACAGACACCTCTTCTTCCAGTTTTCCATTTAGAAATGTTGACTTGAAATCCATCTGATAAACTTTGTATACTTATTTGTAAGCAATATAAGCAAGAAATAGTCTCACAACTTCAATCCTAGTAACAGGGGAAAATATTTATTCAAAGTCAATTCCTTCCATCTGAGAATCCTTTACACACCAATCTTACTTTGTTTCTAACAACTTCACCTTGCTCATTCAACTTGTTTCTAAAGACCCATTTAGTTCCAATTATATTTTTGTCCTTAGGTCTAGGAACAAGAATCCATGTATTATTCTTCTCAATTTGTTGTAGTTCTTTTTTCATTACATCCACCCAATGTTCATCTTTGCATGCTTCATTCACACTATTAGGCTCAGTCTTGGAAATCAGATAGTATTCTTTTGCAATTTTCTCTTAGTCTGAACACCTTTGTTCTTATCACCTATAATGTGATCTTCTGAATGATTTAGTCTTACATGTACCTTGGATTCTTAGGATGTTCTTGAACTTCTGGCTCTTGTGATCTCTCTTCTACACTCTCACTAGTTCCTTCCTCTTGATTTTCTTGATTCACTAGAATGATCTGAACTTGATTTTTTAGTCTAAACTTTCTTTCCTATAACTGAGCTATTATTCTGATCATCTAAATCATATCCACAGGTTTTGGATGGTCTAGCTATGTCTTCATCAACCTTGACATTTGTAGTTTCAACTACTTTCCTCAATCTCTTATTATAGCACCGGTAGGCCTTACTCTTAATAGAATAACCAAGAAAGATTCCTTCATCACTCCAAGCATCAAACTTTCCTATATCTTCATCTTTTTTGATATAGAATTTACTCCCAAAGATTTAAAAATATCTAATAGTAGGCTTATGTCCAAACCATAGCTCAAAATGGGTCTTACTAGTATCACCTTTGACTTGTACCCGATTAAGGATGTAAACACTAGTACTCGCAGCTTCTCTCCAATAGATATGAGGAACATTTCCTTCCAGCATCATAGTTCTAGCAGCATCTTGAATTGTCTTGTTCTTCCTTTCCACAACTCCATTTTGCTGAGAGGTTCGCAGAGTAGATAATTGTCTCTTTATTCCATGCACTTCACAAAAAGAATTAAACTCATGGGAAGTGAATTCACCACCTCTATCTAATCACAAACATCTAATATTCAGACCTTTCTCTGTCTTAACCATAGCCTTAAAAGTCTTGAATTTCTCTAGAGCTTCATATTTCTCCCTTAAGAAAGTAACCCACATCAATCTAGAGTAATCATCAATAAGTAACATGAAGTAACTTGTCTTTGTGGTCCGACTCTAGTAGGACCACAAAGATCAGTATGAACAAGCTCCAACACTTCTTTTGAACAATGTTGTTTGCTCCAAAATTAAATTCTAGTTTTCTTTCCTAACTGATATTCCTTGCATATGGTATTAGTAGGTTTTACCAACTTAGGAATATCTCTCACTTCCTAAGCAGAACTTGTCTTAATAATATTTTCAAAGTTTACATGACATATTCTCCTATACCATAACCAAATTTCATCAAATTGAGCAATTAGACAACTTTTCCTAGTAGCATTCAGGTGAAAGATGTTACCTTTTTTTGTACCTAAAGCAATCACATTTCTAGAACTTCCCAATATTCTACTTTTTCCATTATTGAATTGAAGATTGTATCCCTTATCAACCATCTATCTGACACTTAAAAAATTATGCTTCAAACCTTCCACATATAAAACACCATCAGTATTATTCTTACCATCAAGAGAAATGGATACTCTGCCACAAATTACACTAGCTTTGTCATCACCAAATATTACAACACCACCATCATACTTTTCCAAGCTCACAAACTTTCTTTTATCACCTTTCATGTGATGAGAGCATCCACTGTCAATCACCCATTCATATTTTTCTTCAACTTGAGTAGCTAGGGCTTTCTCCATATTTGAGCAACTAATAAATTCAGTAGGGGTAGGATCATTTTCCTTGATAGAAATAAATACCCATTCATCTTCACTTGCATTTCCTTTATTAGATTCATCATCTATTACACCTTCATCATCAGCATAATAACACTTTCTTTGAAATCTAGGCTTGTTAGGTCTTGGCTTTGGGACTCTTTTTAGACACCTTGATGCAAAATGACCTATCTTATTGCAAGAAAAATATTTAATAGGTAACTTTCCTTTATACTTACCTTCTCCTCTGGCTTTTCTCTTGATAATAAGTGCTTCAAGCTCCTGTAGATTTATCTCCTCTCTTCAATCTCTCATTTCCTCCTCATACTTGAATACCTTTCTAGAAGAACTTCTCCCAAATAATATCTATGTTTATCTCTTCTGGAAGTAGTAGCTTTGAATGTAGATTCTATCGTAGGAAGAGCATCACCAAACTCAATTAACTCAAAAGTTGTAAGCTTACCAATCAACATGTCTCTAGTTACATTTTTACAGTCTGAAGCTCCTCAATAGCAATAGATTTGATTTTATATGCAACAGGAAAGGATCTAAGCACTTTGGCAACAATTTCTAATTCTTCCAACTGTCCACCAACACATCTAATACCACACACAAGTTCATTCACTCTTTGCATGAAAGTAGTAATGATCTCATCATCACCCATTCTCAACATTTCATATTTCCCTTTCAGACTTTGTAACTTAGCAATATTCATATTAGTATCACCTTCATACAAAGTTTCCAACTTTTTCTAGATCTCATAAGTAGTCTTCAGATCCATACAATTTTCCATCTCAGAATTAGTCAATGTTTCCTTAGCCCTAATATTGTACTCAACATCCCTAATCTCAGTAGTAGTAGTAGGACTATTCTGAGGAATAACATACCTATTGCTTGTAATGCTCTAGTAAGGTTCACCAATGCATCTCAGATGGCACTCCATTCGAGTCTTCCACATAGAATAATTTGTTCCATCAAATCTTGGACTATCCTTCTTGTACGTCACCATCCCAGATCACCTCAAGCTGTTAAACTTCTTTCAAGGAACCTTCTCTGATACCAATTGTTGGCAACACAAGGGCAGACAACTGAGAGGGGGGTTGAATCAGTTGTCTCATAAATTTAAACTTATTCAACTTATTAACCTTATTCTCAAAGTTGATCAACAACACATGAGAAACACACAACACCAAGATTTTTTTACGTGGAAACCCTATCAGGGGAAAAAAATTGGTGGAGGTAAGTCCAAAATATTATACCTTATTAAAATTATAAAGAAATATGAATGGGGAATGCACATGCATTTAGACGCACTGCCTAGAGCTCACTACTCAAATACAACAAGGCTTACTACCCAAAGGAAGACACACTGTCTTACAAAATATTTGGATTACATCCACAGGATTTGAACTGAGAAAATAGCATTTGCTAATGCCTAATTACAATTCCAGTTAAGCACATGAACACTTCTTCACACTTTGCTCACTCTTCTTCACCCTCTGCTTCTGTCTTCAAATGATTAGGACATTATTCACACATCTCATACACAAGCACACCTCACACACACCTTTAAATGGAAAAAAAATTGCTCATATATATCCGCAACAAGAAATTACATTGCTACATGTCAGCCTCAACAAAATAATAAAATGAATACAAACTGTCATCCCAAAACAATAAATAAATTTCAATGTGAATCAACCAAGGTCAGCCACAACATAGTGAAGACCCAAAAGAAAATTCTCAAGCACGAACCACCTTAAAAAATTACTCCTCAAAGATCCACAACACGCTACAACACCTTGTCGGCCAAGAACATGAAAAACATGAACACACAAGAGAAAATCTCCAATCGTGAGCACACCGATCAATCCAGATGTGCAACACAAATAGAGCATGATATAAAAACATCCAAAAACATCATGAATCGCTAGAGAAACATCTGCAACAACTGAACTAACTAAAAACTCATCATCTTCATTCAAGAACTCTAATTGAAACATCAGAATGACTGTTAGAACACAACTGCTCATAACTCAATCAAATCTTCATGAAGATCTCTAAAATTTAATGTGGATAAACTAGATATACTTGACAAGAAACCCTTTATTCCACAACCACTGATCATCAATGTACTGAACTGAACACTTCACCACTCACAACCTGCAACTTATTTTATTGCAATTTTCTCAATATCCTCGACATATACAACTTCTAAGACATTAATGCCAATAGTGTTGACATCAATGCTAACCACATATCAGCAACACAATCACAACATCCAACATGCAATGCATAAAGGAAAATCAAGCCGGTAAGGTAGCACACGTCAGCATCTAAGAATGGAAAAGAAATAATACATGTGTATTAAGGTGTAGGAAGTAAATGTAGAGTATTGTGATCAGAATTAAGTGTCATCATGACAACTTTGATGTATTAATGTGATGTAGCACCATCAAATTGAAATTGCTAGCCAAGTATTTTAGCAGTTGCCATAAAATTAAAATGGAAGGGTGGTAACCAGTAGTTCTAAATTTAGATTTAATTTGGAAATTGAATTGTTTGCTACTAAATTTTAACTTATGCATATTTTTTAAAAAAAATAATGAATTCCAGTTAGTTGGGATTTGGGAGAAGGGTGATAAAATTTAGTTGGAAAGTCACACCTATAGGGAATAACTAAATGAGTTTCTGGGAATTGGTGAAACAATGAAGGGATTTACATTGAATGAAAAATAAAAAGGTAGCCTTCGCTACCACTATAATTCTGAACCTAATATTAGGCTTCATTGCCTACAAGTTGGAGCAAATGAGCTTACGTTAAAATTTCAAAAAAAATGATTATCAAAGAAATATCAAAAGAGAAAAAAATAAACTCTTTAGGCTATCCAAATATCTCTATTGGAGCTATGGATGCTTGGCTAGTAGTAGTGCTATGTTTGGGGGAATTATAGAGATAACCTTGTCAGGGCTATGGATGCTTGATTGGAAACAAGGCTCTATCCATGGTTGGATTTCAAGGATTACCAAATTATGTAGTTCAATGTCAATGAACTAATATTTTCATTGAGTTTCAGAAACTGGAATTAATCAAAGCGCACACTAATACTTTTTGGAGAAATTTTATTGTCTTTATGTTAGAATCCAATTAAATGTAAGGAATTATTGTTTGAAAATATGTATAAGTTAGGATTTTTAGTGGGTGATTTAATCTCGGGTTTCTTTTAAATTTGGTTTTATTGGTTGCAATTTGTTGTGTGGTCTCACAACACGCCCCAAGACTGTAAGACTTGGGGACCCAAGTGAAAAAATATTGGGAAGTCAAAAATGTGAAAATGTTAACATAAGGTTCTTGGGTGAAATGTTCTTGTCTGAAAGCAAAGGTATGCATTTAAGTATGGAGGTTTTCATAAAATTTTAAGTCTAGGAAAATTCATTGGTAAAAGTTGAAGTATCAGGTATTCGGTATCGGGTAACAATTTTCAGTTAAAGTTAAATGTTTAAGTTTTCCCAAAGGTCCGGTAACCCGATTAAAGAGAATAATTAATTGAGAATATGATTTTAAAAAGTGTGATATTTATGATGAGTTTAAAATGATGATTTATTAATAATGGTTTTGTTTTAATGAGAGTTCTATGAATGTTTTTAAAGGTATTTAATGTGTGGAATTTGTGGTTACAAAAGAAGTGGATTGTTATGCAACATTCAAGTATGGACGGTTAGGAAAACTAAGGTTGCAAGAAAATCTGATGATGTTACTAGGTTCGGAAGTATGCTTTGGAAGCTCATGCGATGACAAAGTTCATTGTAAAGGAGCACTAAGTATCAGGAAACCAAGATCCTTAGTATTATGCATGAGATGAAGGAGTGTGCCTAGTCCTAGGGTTGTTCAATTATGGGAATAGTTTGTTTGAGTCTGAATCTTAATGTAGGAACAAGAGGTTCACTTGATCATTCTGAATGTATGGGAAGTTCCTACATTTTGTTTGGCTAGTTTTTCGGTTCTACTATAGAACCCTAATATTAAAATATGAGAGACCTAGAAGACATTAAAGTTTTGAAGAAGGATGGCATTCAGTGACTTCATCAGCAATTCTCCTGCCAATTGTCATATTCCACATGCCTTGTTGTAATTCATCCCTTGGATTTCCTCTCATGTATTTTTCTTATCTTCCCCATGTCTTGTTCTTTTTAAAGGCAGGGAGATGTCTCATTTTAAGTTAAGTTCAAAATTTATGGCTGTCAGAAGAGCCACAACTTCTTTAAGTTTTGTTCTTTTTTCCTATTTTATGAATCATTATAGATCAAAAACTCGTATGCACATAAAAGCTAATCAATAGCAAAGCTAATTTGAAAGCTACCACGTAGTATGAAATCCATTGTAGCTGGTTGTTTATTTAGCTAGACAAGAATGTATGTTGTGTTGTTTAAGGGTGAATACATAATCTACCTTGTGTCCAAATAAACCTCCCTTTCTTTAAAATCTCACATCATTTTATGCCTACCTATGAAGTAATCTAGTGAATTATAGAGTGGTTTTCTTTGATTTGGTTAATTCTTGGGGCATGTGTGGATAATAACTAGGAGAACTTTTACTATTCAAGTATTTTGTATCTTTTATTTTAAAATATATGTTAAATTTTATAAAATGTACTAAAAAAGAGATGAATGAATGGAAATTTTATTGTAAATCTTTGTTTCCATAAAAATTTTGAATGCTTAAAGCAAAATCTACTTAAGTGATAAAAAAATTGTTTGGAATTCATGAAATATTATTGCATATTTGTTGATTTCATGAAATTTTCTAATGACTAGAACAAGAATATGTTTTATCGATCCTTATGATTCCTTTGAGAACTAGAAGTTATGGTTTACCCCTTGTTATTAAAAACATTTTCACAATGAACCCTGATGAAAACCTAGTATTGTTAAGATAAGACATAAATGAGCCTTGGGATTAAGCTGAGTCATCCTGAGATTTAGGTTGTCCTAGTTCAATCTTTAAAGTAAAGATAGGTTTTTGTGGTTTGTCTGTGAGGATTTAACTACACTATTGGTGTGTGACTAATATCATGATCAATGGATAGGAACATTGAGTCATGCTTCTTACTAAACCAAGAGACCAATCTATCTCCTAAGAAAAATGCACTTTCACTGGTGCTTCTCTTGTCATCCACACATCTTGCCCAATCATCATCAGTGTACGCACTCAAAAATTTTTTTATCACCCTTCTTATACCAAGAACCATAATTTGAGGTTTCCTTCAAATATCCAAATATTATTTTTACTTCCTTCTCATGATTTCACTTAGGTTTAGCTTGATATCTAGCAAGAAAACAGAGTACACACATAATATCAAGTGTAGAAGCAATCAAGTACAATAAACATTCAATAATAGACCTATAAAGAGTCTAATCAACCTCAGGTGACTCATCATCATTGCTCAAGTGACAACCGATAACCATAGGAGTACTTATTGGTTTGGAAGATTGTCCATGCCAAGCTAATTCAACATCTCTCTAACATACTTAGCCTTATAAATAAAGATACCATCATCTAGTCAAGAAAAATTTGAAGCCCAAGGAAGAAATACAACTCACAAATCATGGACATCTCAAACTCTTTCTACATCTCTTATGTAAACCTCTTACATATAGTATTATCTCCACCAAATATGATGTCATCAACATATGCAACAACTATCAAAATCTTTTCTTCCTCTATCTTAATGTAAAGATTACTCTTTGTGGCACCTTTCTTGAAACCTTTTTGAAGTAAGTAGATATCCATCCAAGTATACCAAGCTCTAGGAGCTTGTTTGAGTCCATACAAAGCTTTCTTGGGTCTATATACCATGTCCAGATCTTCAGATAGCTAAAAACCATCGATTTTCTCAATGTAGACCTCTTCCTCTAAGTCACCATTCAAGAAGGATGACTTGACATCCATTTGATAGACCTTGAAATTCTTGTGAGATACAAAACCAATCATTCTTTGTTCCTCATAACTTCACCATCTACATTTAACTTGTTTTGGAACACCCACTTTGTTCCTATAAAATCCTTATCAAATGATCTAGGAACCAATTCCCATGTTTGATTCTTTTCTATCTAAATCAATTTTTCTTCCATTTCCTTCATCCATCCTTCATCTTTTCTACCATCAAGAAAGGTCTTGGGCTCTTGTTTCGAAAGAAAGCACAAATTCACTTGCTCACTTTCTTTTGAAAGCCTTCTCCTAGTTTTTACACCTTCATTCTTATCTCCAATGATTTGATCTAGTGAGTGGTTCCTCTAAACAGATTTTGTTGGAGTCTTAGGGAACTTTATTGATTCTTGTTCCTTCTTATCTTTCTCTTCTTCTTCTTCTTCAATGAATGGAGGTATATCAGATCCATAAACCTATGGTCATTATGAGATGTGAAAAAAATATTCAGCTACCTTAACATTTATCCTTTCAATCATCTTTCCCAATCTCTTGTTGTTGTAGCATCTATAGGCCTCACTTTTGGTATAGTAACCAAGGAATATCCCTTCATCACACCTTGAATCAAAATTTCCAAGGTTTGCTTCATCCATCTTGATGTAACATTTGCTACCAATGATCCTAAAATGTCTAATAGTGGGAGGTCTTCCATACCATATCTCATAAGGGGTCTTGGCACTATTGACCCTCAATTCTACTATATTAAGTAGGTAGATAGTAGTGTGAACTGCTTCCTTCCAATACATGTCAAATAGATCTACATCTTTCAACATTGCCATATCAATCTCTTGAAAAATCCTATTATTCCTTGACCTATTGCCCCATTCTACTGAGGGGTCCTAGGAGCAGGAAGATGTCTCCTAATACCATGATCTTCACAAGACTTTTCAAATTCTTTTGAAGTAAATTCACCTCCTCTATATGATCTTAAGAATTTTATCTTAGCATTAATATCATTCTCAACTTATTCTTTAAAAATTTGAAACTTATCAAAGGCTTCAAATCTTTCTCTTAAAAATGTAACCCAAGTCATTGGGTGATTCCACAATAGTGGTTTACAATTTTTGGCCAAACTGGACACTGAAATTATTTTTTTAAACTAAATCTTCACATTCGGGCACCTATAGCGGCTAAACCGTGAAGAATTTGAAGATGATGCAAACTAGAGTCTCATCACATTTTGTCTGTAGATTCTAAAAATACCTTTTTCAAAAATTTTGGAATCAGATTACACATCTCTTTCCATCTCCCATGAAAACTATTTTTTTTCAAAAAATAGCATTTTTAAAAAGTGATGCACACCGTATAGCACATAACTTTTTTTCCATGAAGGATAAAATTCTAATTCTTTTGAATTTAGATTCGTTACTTTGATATCTAGTGCTTCCACTTGGTTAGATAGTTTTTTATTTAATACTTTTTCTTTAATCAAGTTTCAAAGTCAAACCAATTACAATTAAGACATAGCGCGAACTGTATAATGTATAACTTGTTTTGTATATATCAAAATTCAAATTTTTTTTTTCAATTGGATCAAGGACTTCAATACCTGGTGCACTCATATTTTTCAATTTATTTTTTGATAATCTGCTATTTTCCACATGTGCATAACAGACCCTTCATTTTCGATGAAAAACCTATGTTTAATAAAACTAAAAAAAATACATAATTAAATCAAAACAAATTAAAATTATATTGTTTGGATAGCTCTCTGAGGACTACCTGATTCCATTTGGGTTTGTGAATATTCCTCCATTTTCATCCTCAAACTGAGCTCCGAAGTGCCAAAATTCAAGTTTTTTCTATCTCAGGGGGGATGAGGAATAAAGGGGGTTCGAACGAACCCCTAAGGGTTCGAGCAAACCCCTAGGGGTTCATTCGAACCCTAGTTCATTTGAACCCTGGTTCATTCAAACCCCCTTTTATAAGGGGTTTTGATGGCTTTTTTGGTGGGAAATTATTAAGAGGGTTCGAATGAACCGAAGTTCTACCGAACCCCTAATTGGTTTGGTCGAACCAATAGGTTCGTACAAACCCCTAAAATCAAGTTTTTTGCCATGTATTCAATTTTTGTGAGTTTTCCTTCTTCACTTCAATTGTAAACCACTATGATGGCTTCACCCCATTCTAGAGTAATCATCAAGCAACATGAAATACCTTTGACCTTGTTGATTATTTGTTCTTGTAGGTCCACATAGATTAGTGTGAATCAGCTCCAATAACGTTATTGAACACTCCTTCCTCTTGAAAATTATGTTTGTCTACTTTCCCTTTTGACACTCCTTACATAAAAGTGTTTGCAGGCTTAGTTATCTTAGGCATATCTCTCACTATATGAGTAGAGATGATCTTCATTGTATTGTTAAAATTGATCTATCTCATATGCTTGTGCCACAACCAACACTCACCAAATTGAGCCAATAAACAAGTTCTTCTATTTTCCTCCTTTAGATGATAGACATTTCTATTTGTCCTAGTACCTTTTGCAACTGATCTTCTAGACCATACCTTCCTAATCTCACAGAATTTCGCATGAAATTTAAGGTTGTATCCTTTACTGTACATCTAACTAACACTAAGGATGTTATGCTTTAATCCTTTGACATATCTAGGACATCCTCAATCTTGTTCTTTCTATCAATGGTTATAGTACCCTTTCCACAAATTTGTGTTGACTTATCACCACCAAACTTTATAGCTCTACCCTTCTAGTTCTTAAGGCTGATGAACCTCTCCTAATCACTAATCATGTGTTAGAGCAACCATTATCAATTACCCAAGCATTTTCTTCTTCCTTTGCATGAAATGATGTCAACACAATGATTTATTTTTTATTATCTTTGTTAGCCTATAAGGTGCCATACTTCTTACATTTTTTTAGTATCACTCTTTTTGTCACCAACTTTCAAGGCCATGAAGAGTGTTTCATCATTTGAATCATCTTGATCCTCATCTTCTAAGGAACAACTAATCTCCTTGGAATAAAGAATCCTTTTTGAACTTCTCTCTTTTGTTGCTATCCTTTTATTATTTAAAAGGAAATTTAGAGGGAAAATGACCAATTCTCCCACAATTGAAACAATTGAAAGGTAACATACCTTTATACTTGGTGCACTTCTTAAATATTCTCACAAATTTTGCTTCTACCTCATCAAAGTCAGCATGTTGATTAGTTGTTTCATCTTTTTCCTTCTTATTAACTTTGAATGTTTCTTACTTCTTTGGAGCATCTTTTCCAAACTCTCTCATTTCAAAGGTAGTGAAAAAACCAAAAAATGATCTATTGAATAGTTATCCAAGTCATTAGAATCGTCAATAAAAGATGATTTATGACTATAAGATTTAGGGAGAGATCTTAGAACCTTCTTCACAATCTCATCTTCTTTCACTTCTCCACCAAGGCTTCTAATTTTATTAACTACTTCGTCCACCTAGAGCATATAACTAGCAATATCTTCATCCTCTGTCATCCTCAAGGTCTCAAATTTTCTCTTGAATTTTTGCATCTTGATTTCTTTCACTTTACTATCACCTCATAAATGCTACTAAGTTTTTCCCAGACATCCTTAGTAGTTCACTGCTATTTATCACCTTTAAAAAATTTAGATTGACTAACCCACACATGATAGCATTATTTTCCTTAGCATTTTTCTCACATAACCTAATCTCATCTTCATCTATTGGAGGAGCAACAAGAGTATTGTAACCATATTTGATAGATTTTCAAACACCAAACCTTAGAGAGGATAGATAGCCTTCTATTCTTACTCTCCAAAAGGTTAAATTTGTTCCATCAAACCTAAAGCCCTTGTAAGATCCATCATGTGCCATCCCAAACCTTCCTCAAGTAGTTAAGATCCTTTTGAGGAACCTGGCTCTGATACCAATTGTTGAACACACCATGATACTAAAAGGGGGGGTAAATCAATATCTTCAAATCTTAATCCCTTTAGCACAATGCAATTTCATACTTTTAACTAGATCAACAACCTTTAAATAGGTTAGCAACTCTTAATCTAATTAGTAGCAATGAAAAATAAAGAAATGAACAAACATGCACAAGATAACACCAGATATACATGGAAAACTCAAGGGAAAAACTATTGTGAGAAATATCACAATATATTAATAAGATTACCATTTGTTTTAAGGTTCATTGCCTAAGGAAGCACATTGCTCCTTGAAGGTCTTGCAGGATAAGGTGCACAAACTTAAGGTAAGATACAAAGGAATTGTAGGCTAAGACACTCAATCTTAGGATAAGATACAAGGACCTACTAAAGAGTCTCACTAACTGATAACATGATACATGAAAATTTGTATTTACAACATATGTCAATAATACACTCTATTGACTAAGGCATTGAAGTAAATTTGACTTATATTTTCTACAAATCACATTAATTTCTGCATTATTCCACACACTCACACCACCACACAACTTTCAAATGATTTTTTGTTCTATTTATATCTTTCATAGTTAAGGAAAACATCAAATTAGATTTGTCAAAATAGGAGACAAACAATGATCCCAAAAGGACAACCAAAAAACATAATTACAATGAAAGTGGTCATATCCAAAAGATAGAGAGGACCTAAAACAACTTAGAACATCTTCCAATGTGATCCCAAAGATCAAACACAATGGTGCACAACATCCCAAATCAAAAACAAGGAATCATACAGAAGAAAAATGTAACACATTACCAGTCAGCTAAAAAAATATCTTCCAAGAAAATTTACTCAATGCAGTTCTCAAAAAGATAGGGTAGGACCCAAAAACATCTCAACTTAACCTTAATTGATGGCACATACCCCAAAGCATTTAATACAAGTAAGAGAATAAGCCCTATAGACCAAACAACCACAAATTACCTAGAAGACCAACTTAAAACAATATGTAGCATGAAAAATATTAATGATTGATGTACGAACCATGAATAGAAATTTCATGAACATCCAAAAAAACCTCCATAAACTTCTTTGTCACTTTCATTCAAAAAATAGCTAGCACAATGCAAACATAAATAGAAAAATTCATCCTAGAAGCCTAGAAGACACAATCATGAGATGGAACATTAACAAACCAAATTGCAGTAAACTTCATGACATGAAAGTAGAACTAAGACACTGCACAAACACTAAATTAATTCCCATCAAGCTACAAGAACAAAAATACCGATGTGAAGAAATGTGAAGCATTTTCTAGACCAGTACTGATAGGCAACCAAACTACCAATCCAGTGCAGTTACCAAAGACCTCCTTGACACCACTGGTGACTTGAAAAGATAGAAGTGAAACATACACAAAACAAAAAAATTGAATCCCAAGCTAAAAGACCATATCTTCAAAGGTGGAGGAATGAAAATCACTCTCCCAAATAATCTTCAAAGCAACTTCCTATAGAAAAAAATTCCACCAACATTTGAAGACTAGAACATCCTTGTAGCAACACATACTCCCTCAAGAACAATAGGAGAGAGCATACAACATACTAAAGACCATTAGCAACATATCCCAAAAATCAGTACTACTTCTAATCTTCATATTAATACTTCTAATAATCATCTTAATATATCATCATAGGCCACTTAGCTATCCCACATGGTCAAGACATGACTTAAAAGTAACCTTGGATCTATGCTTTTCTATTTTTCAAGAAAATTAGAGTGATATATTATTATACTTAGAGTTGGTCATGCTAAAACGACCATCAACAAGTAGATATATGATAATAAAATTATATGAATATCTATTTTTATTGGTTCACATGTTTATGTTATACATCTATAAAGAGGATTTTGGAGATCCATATTAGTATATTAAAGGTTAAAAAATATAAATTTGTTCATAAGACTAATCTTGATGTAAATAATATTCATGTGATGAATATTTATATGAATATAGAACATATAGGAGTATAATTTTTTATTAAAATTAAATTTTAAAGTATAAAATATAATAAAACACAAGATTAGAGGAAGTGGGGGAAAGAAATAGAAACCTTAGAGACAAAATAAGGAATTTAATGAATTTAACCTAGAGAATTTATTTGAAATTTGAATGTAGAATTTATAAAATTATGTAGGAATCTAATCCTAGTATTAAAAATTAAGTTCAAATAATAAAGTATATTGAAACCCTAGATTTGAGGAAGCAAGGAAAAGAGTTGCAAACCCTACAAAGAAACTAGTGAATTTAACCTAGAGTTGACGAAGTAGGAGAAAGAGATCTATAAACCCTTGAGAGGAACTAGGGAATTTAACTTTAAAATATATATTTAGAATCTATGTAGGATTTTTTAACTTCAAATGAATGTAGTTAACATGTAGGAATCTAACTTAAGTTTTAAAATTAAATATAAAATTAGAAAATATGTTGAAACACTAGAGTTGAGGAAGTAGGGGAAAAATATCTAAAAACCCTAGACAGGAACTAGTGAATTTGACATAGAGAATTTATTTGAAATCTATGTAGAATTTAAAATTAATATAAATGTAAAACATGTAGTAACAAATTTTTTAAATAAAATTAAATCTAAAATTAGAAACTGTAATGAAACTCTAGATTTGAAGAAATAAGGATAAATACAAATTTAATATTTTTGAAAAAAAATTATACAAATTTAGAAAGAAAACATAACTTTTCTTTGTGAGATATATCTTTGTACCCTTTCTTGAGATAATTTGTTATCATTTTTTGTTGAATATTTTTGCATAGTCTTTTTTTTCATTGTCCTCTTATTTCCCATTTCCTCCTTTGCAAAAAAAATATCCAAGATTCCTTTGTCAAATATTTTCTCCTTCCAACAAGCTAAAATTTGCAAACAAATTGTTTGCAAATTTTATTTAAAAATTCACCTAAAAAAATCAAAATTCAAGAATATTCAATTTTTATTTATGAAATGCTTATTAAGTATATTAATATAGGTTCTTCATTCGAAGGTCACTTTTATTACTTTTTTAATCATTAGTACATTCATTCACTGGTCTTTTAAATATATTATTTTAATTTTTATCACAACCATTTGAGCCCCTACATCCCTTCATTTGAATGTGCCTTTAAACAAAGGTAGTTCCTTTGTTCAAAGGTACCTTTGGATGGCCTTTCATTTTCCATACCTAAAATATTGCTCAATTTTTTTATCTTCAACCCTTATGTTGAACCTCTAAATGAAATCGACTAGATAAGATATTTTGAAAGATTGTAGCACACAAAATAATTTGGAATATATTTCATTTGATTCTTATATTTATTTTCTATTTTCTAGGAAAGATAGGTTTTTAGCAATCATCAGGGTATTGTTTCTATAGACATGGAAAGATAGTAAAATGGATTTTTTAATGAAAAACATATGTGTATAGATAGTAACTATTCTTATTTCAACAAGAAAAAAGATGTTAATTTAGATGTATACAAAAAATTTATGCCTTATAAAAGTAACCTATGTCTAAATTATAGTTAATCTCTCAATTTACAAAGTTATAAAAAAAATGGAAAAATATTTGTGCACTAGATATTGGTATTACGGTCTGTTGGTTATATTTTTAAAACCAAACTTGATCTTACCACTCACCTATGAATCTATTAGAATCCAATGATTGGAAAGGGTAAGGATTGGCCAACAAACAAGTAAGGATTCTGAGGCCCTTCTACACTTCAGGCTCTGTGAAACCCAAGAGGGTAATCCTAACAACATTTTCATGATATTCTTGTGCCATTTTTAAAGGAAGATGCTAGAGACCAGTTCTCATATTTTCCAGTGTGTCCCATCTCTTCATGGAATGATTTCATGGTAGCATTTATAGAACAATTTGGTGAAATGGTTAATTCAAGATCAGTAAGGAAAAAATTATGGAAATCCAAAAGGATGAAGAGGATTTGATCCTAGCTTTCAATCTCATATTTGCAAAGGAAATTGGAAATATTACTAAAAACGTGAGACCAAGTGATGGGGAGTGTTTGATTGTGTATTTGGGTGCACTTGATGATGAGATGAGTTATTTGTTAAGAGATAAGGATTCCACAACACTACATCATGTGTATCAATTTCCCATGGACATTGAAAATAACATGAAATATTCAATGACAAAGGGATATATGGTTGCAAGTGTTTGTTGTCCTAACACACATTATGTAAATGAAATTCATAAAGATGAAAGAGATAGTCAAAGTGATGATGATTTTGATGCCTTAATTTTTTTAATCTCACAACATGTTAATCATGAATAGATCCAAGATGAATCTCAACAATCTTTAAGCAATACTAATCATACTCTTTTTGTTCAAAGACTGTGCAGATCACGATGGGCCAAAAAGTGGTGATATGATGGGTATGTGTAGGGTATGTGGCCAATGACCTTTTTTTACCCAAAATTGATGAAATGAAAGGGTTTTTAAAGGATTTTCTTAGATTTCCACCAATATAAATTATGCTTTACTTTAAATTTACTAAATAATTATTATTCATTTTCTATTTGAATTACGACTAAAGTCCCAATTGATAGGATGATTGATAAACATCTATAGATTTCAAATGGTATCACATTTTTTGAATCTTAAACATGCATCACATTCTATACTTCATATACTATAGGATTAAAAAAAATAATTTCATGAAGTTTTGACCAAGTTAAGGTGGTCAAACATACGAGTTTTAATATTTTTTAAAATTTGAATAAAAAATTCATAATTAATTATTTACTTGGAAAAAAATTACAAAAAAATATGCATCACATAAGGACATGAGTCCTCTACTTATATCTAAAATTGTATGAAAAAATATTATCATTTTATTGTGGTTAGGGTGGTTAGACAGACACCTACTTCTTATTTTTTCCCTGAAATTTAGTACTACTACATTGAAATTTCAAATTTTTACCAAATAGGTTTTTTTTTAAAAATAAACCTAGTAGTTTAGAAATTAAATTCAATTTGCTATAGATTCTATTATTACATATTTTTGAAATAATATAGATAACTTATTCAAATTTTTATGTCAAGTTGCCTAACTCTAACTTTTAAAAAAAATTGCCACTTAAGGGCCTAGTTTTTCCATTATGTTCCTACTCATACCTAACGTTTGTCTAGTATAAAAAGAATTGAGGGAGACTCACCATATGAATAGAGTTAGAAAGGTTTTTGGATATCTCATTAGAAATCCCCAAGAATTTGAGACCTAAAGACTTAGTATGTGTTGACCTATTATGTGAAATTTCTGAGCCAGGGCTTAGTACCTTACCAAAAGAATTGAATCCTCATGATTTCGATCAAATATTGGATTGGATCAAGATTGTCGAGGAAGCTAAAAAGTATGATTATATACAAAGGATGAGGTCTCCAAATGATAGTGGTGGTTGCCTTATTGAAAAGGATCAAAGATCAATCCAAATAATGGAAAATGATATTTCAAAAAGTGAACATCTATCTAATGATCGAATTGGTACATATGTGAGTGTTGTTGATGTGTCCTTGCAAAGTGATAATCAAGATACTAAGAATGAGGTTGTGAACATTCACAATGAACATTTTGATCATAGTGCATATGATAACGAGTCTCTTTTCGATGATTATCATAAGGAGAGTGAAGTTTCTAATTGTCTCTCTGAATGATATGAGTCCTTTTATGAAGATGATTTAGAGGTATTTTATTTTCCTAAAGGATGTAATTATATTGATGCCTAGAAAATATTTACTTTACTAGTGAATAGACAAATTATATGAGAAGGATACTCGGTATGCAATTTAGTTAAATATCAGAACTTGAGTGTGTTAGCATTGTGAATGATGAATAATTTGAAGATAAGAATTTGTGTGTTTAGTATCCTGAGCATGAGCATAGTGCTAAGAGTGCTAAGAACTATGGTACTAACCAACAGGATCATGTCCTAGTTGTCCCTGACTTCCTGTATAAAATAGAAATGGAATTTGCTAGTTTTCTAGTAGAAAT
This sequence comes from Sequoia sempervirens, assembly GCA_007258455.2. Taxonomy (NCBI): domain Eukaryota; kingdom Viridiplantae; phylum Streptophyta; class Pinopsida; order Cupressales; family Cupressaceae; genus Sequoia; species Sequoia sempervirens. The sequence goes on along the minus strand of VDFB02193867.1, from coordinate 340,351,833 downwards.
GGACATGATTGTTTTCAAAAAGGTATTTGAGGAAGAAAAGGATGAAGAAGCTTGTTCAACTTGTAATAAGAAAACTTTAGATTTTAATGAACCTTTCACATTAGAGTTAGCACAACTATCAATTGATGGTGCACAAGAATGCCCTGTTGCTGATTCTATTAATTCTGAGTTATTTGAGTCATCCTTTGAAACATTTTCTATTGAGCTAGATGAGGATTTTAGGAGTAAATCAGAATATGTCACTGAGCTTAAATTGGAAGTATTCTTTGATGCATGGGAGGTAATGGAAAATAGGGTTTGTAGTGATGACCCTGAGCTGAATATGGGTCAGGCTATTATGAACTTAGATAAATCATATTTCCATGATATTGGAGCATGTGATAATGTCTGGTATGGAGTGCTCAAGTGAATGTGAACATCAACTTGATGATATGCCTATATATGAAGAATTCTTATTCATCACACATGATAAGTGTTTTCCTAGCATGAGATAGAAGCCAGGGGATGATTTTAATGTTTTATATGAGCCTCTTATGCATTTTGACTCATTAGAGAGGGAATTGCAATATGACTCCTGGAAGTCAGGGTATATGCACCTGGGTAAATATCTTAAGCCCAAGGTTTATGACGTTTTTCTATTCAATGTACAAATTGAAGTTGGTGTCGATTCATGTGACCTCAATGATCAAGTGGATTATGAATGTATCACATTCTCAATTCAATTGGATAAGCCTTTACTGGGACATGCTAATGAGTAGGTTGGGGTCATATATTACAAAGAGTGTGGGTTTCAAGTATTGTCTAAGTGGAATTTTTAGTCAAGAAAAATTCATGATGAGAATGACAAATTTGGACACATGGTAAGTATGGTTGATGGTAATAACCATAGCAAGCTTAGTTGACCAATGGATAGTTCATGGAAATGTTCTTAGTCATGGTCTAATATAGATGATAAGAAACATGGTTTTTGACAGGGAAAAATACTTGTCCTAAGTTTTGGGGGGTTGGGACCACCAAGTAAAGTTGAAGCTTCATGAAGTTGTATTTGGGTATGTGCAGGATCATCATGCAAAAAATAGGCCCTTAAGTGGCAAAAAAATCAGAAAAATCAGTGTTAGGCAACTTCACGTAAATATTTGAATAAGTTATCTATATTATTTCAAAAATATGTAAGAATAGAATTTGTAGAAAATTGAATGTAGTTTCTAAAATACTAGGTTTATTTAAAAATAAATAAAATCTATTTGGTGAAAATTTGAAATTTCAATGTAGTAGTACTTGAATTTTGGGAAAAAAAAAGTGGTCTGACCACCCTAACCATAATAAAATGATAATATTTTTTTGTAATATTTTATATATAAGTAGAGGACTCATGTATGGATGTGATGCATATTTTTTGTAATTTTTGTCCAAGTAAATAATTAATTATGAATTTTTATAACAACTTTTAGAAAATATAAAAACTCGTCTGACCACCTTAACTTCATCAAAACTTCATTTATTTAATTTTTTTTTAATCCTATAGTATGAAGCATAGAATGTGACGCATGTTTTGGATTCAAAAAATATGATACCTTTGAAAGTTATAGATGTTTTTCAATCAGCCTATCGATTAGGACTTTAGTCATAATTCTAATAGAAAATGAATAATAATTATTTATTAAATTCAAATTAAATCATAATTTATATTTTTTGAAAGCTGAGAATCTCCTCTAAAAACACTTTTCATTTCATTAATTTTGGGTGAAAAAAAGTCGTCAGCCACATACCCTACAAATACCCATAATATTGCCATTTTTTGGCGCACCATGATCCTGCACATACCCATTTGCAGGTTAAAATCTTGCACATGAGAAGATGCTTATGTACATTAGAAGAGGCATACAACCAATGGCTAAGATTCAAAATTAAGTGATTGATTATCAGCTAGCTCGCACAAGCTTTCCTCAAGCATTAATGGTTGACACGCTCAAATTTCTCAATACAATAAGCATCAACAACCATATTTTTCTTCACACTTTGCAATCAAAAGCTAAGAAGTTAAGTTTAAGTTCATGAAAAAGATGGCGTAAGAAGTTATAGAGATATTGAGGTAGCTTTTTTCTGGGTAAGTAGGTGCTCACACCTACTTGTTTCAATTACGTATACAATAGTTTATCATCTCTAAAATTCATATGGTGGTGAGCATTTTATAGTCTACAATCTCCTTTTAAGCTAATAAGAATTATGAGGGTTTGACTGGTATGTTCTGTAAAAATCTTTTTAGAACAAACTAGTGAAAATTCTACCTACAATTAAGAGTATCCTTGTTTCTCTATTATTTTTTTCTCCATGAAAATGAGTAAACCCAGTGTGTCTTCCCACCTAGTCAAAAGGTTAAGGATACTTAGTCTACTTGAGTCCTAGGACGATGTTCCTAAAAATGAACTTGGATTTCCAAGAGCTCCAACAATGCCAAAGGGTAAGAAGATTTCTCGTGGTAAAACTAAGAAGGGTGGTGTTAGGAGCACCTATAATTTGAGGAGAAGAGTTGTTTCATAAGAATTGGTCAAGTTTAGAAAGAAAGAATCAATTAAGCCTGTGAGGGAAGAAAAGAGGTAGAGCAAGTATCACAAGGCTTATGATTCCTATTTTAGATGACACAACTCTCCCATAGAGGTTTCGAATAGCCCTTCAGGTGATGAAGGAGATACTAAGCCAGAGTATGGTCGTTACCTTCTCACTCTGGTGCCACACTAGGATTTTGATGAGGGTAGAGTAGTAGCTTGTCCAATTTGAGCAATAAAATGAATCCGGTGTGCACACTTTGATGGTAATGAATCTAAGTAGCACCCTAGTTCTAATTTTGTTTTTGATGACAAGATGGCCACTACAACAGATTCGTCCTCTTCAACAAGTATATGGTTTTTGTCTTTGTTGCTGACATGGAAATCTTTTTTGCTACTATGAAGGAGAGGTGTTGGACACCATTGCTTTGATGGAAAGTATTCCTTTTATGGTTAATATGTATGTTTTTTCCTAGGGTGTTGATGGAGAATCTTCTTTTATCAACGTGGACAAGGGATTTTGGTGTTACTGCAACAACAAACAATGCCTTTTGGAAAGCTGGCTGGTCTTCTTCAATGAACTTCATAATGTTTTGTCTTTTTTCTTTCCCTTATTTTGTAATGATTAATTGTAACTACCTGGGAAATCTTTGAAATTAAAGTGAAATTAACTATCAAATGCAAATATGATTATAATTATAATTTTGGCCTAATGCTTGTCGCACCCTAGTGCAGGGGCACCCACAGGTCATTTTATGCCTCCAAGGGTCAAAACTTGGAATTTTGTTTTGGTTTGTCTTTTTTTAATGTAATAAGGACTTTCTAGACCATTTCATGTTAGTTGGAGTCTAGGTTGAATCATTAGGTGCATGGTAGGGTCTAAATGTAAAAGTTGTCAAAGTTGCATAATGTTGTCAAGCAACTTTTTACAATTTTTGTCACAAATGGACTTATTGATGTTTTGTTAGTCTATAGTTTGAAATGTAGTTGGAGACCATTGGTAACATTTTTGTAAAAGTTTAAAAATCCTTGTAGCATTGAATATAAGGTTGGTTGTTGGATTTTTGGAGTGAAAGCAATAAAACAATACTATTTTCTACAAATTCTAACATTTCCCTTATGTTATTTGGTGTAGTACAAATATGTATGACCCCGTACTGATTTGGAATCAATTATGGATGAAAATTTATTAAATATACTTTCTGTTATCATTGGTTACATGCGATTTCATTAAGATTCCAGGGAAATTTGCTAATTTCTTCCCAGACTAGTCTAAACCCTAGATAGGGTAACCAGTGAAAAAGTAAAATGTATAAAAATCCATTCCATTGGTAGAAAACTCTAAATTTTTTTGGAATGGACTATGTTAGCATGTACTTCAATATACTAAAGTTTCAGAGGTAGATGAGTGGGTTTACATGTGTGGAAGAGTATTGATAGTCTGATATCTCCATATATAAGACTTGGAAACCCTAGAGACTTGGATAAGTTGTTGCAAGACTATTGTAGAATGATCTATGTGATAGGAGTAGTTGTTTGAGACCATATGTGATGTTTTTGAATGGTTGGAATAGGAGTGGATATCCCTTGAAGGAAAAAACTCAATTGTGTCATGCCTAGTTACCCAATTAGGCCTAGTAAGGAGTACTATTAGTTTTTGAACACATTCGTACAAGAAACCCTACCTCATTTTAAGATATGTGTTGGAAGAGCCAAAAGGGTATCCTAAATGAATCTTATTTTCTATAGATTAGGTCTGGTCCTTAAGATATGTGAGAAAAGGTTTTTTTGAAAGGCTACAAGGAAGAATGGTAGTTTGACAAAGAAAGCCTATTGATTGATGACTAAGGGTTCTTGAGAGTGGTTATCTGAGTTTATTGGATCATTTTACATCCTTGCTCTACATGAATCTCATATCTCTATAGATGGTATTTCAGGGCCAGTTACAAGGGTTGTTGGGTGTTGGTTGTTTTGGGGTTGATCACATAGAGAATTATAAAGGATACTATATAGTTTAGAGTTAAGTATTAGGTTTGAGTATGCTAATATGTATATGAATCTTTGATAGTAATGCTAGCATAATAGAACAAAATAGTGCAAGTTCGACACCATTTTCTCTCCTATGTACTAGTTTTATAAACTATGAATAATATAATCAAGAGTTATCTTATTTTTCTTTATTTATTTCTAATGGGTGTATGGTTTTATTCTTGCTTATTAATTTAAAGAATTGATGTAAATTCTTGAATACAACTATAGGTTTATATTAAATTAGGTGCTTAGATGCTAGTAAGAAGTGTGGTTGAGATATAATGTTGAAATATTGTAATGCAGTATTCTCAAAGATTTAAATAATGTCACATGTGTAAAAGTTACTGTCAAATTATATGGGTATTATTATTGAATACATTCCAAGGATGAGGTACTAGTTTGAGTAGGGTAATCATATTGCATTTTTTTTATTAATTCATCAACTAACCATTCATCAAATCAAATTCTATAAAATGGGTTACAAAGAAATGAGGTTTTACCATTCTCGTGCTTTGAATGTAAACTATTATTAAGAAGCACTTAACTTCTTTGATATGTTCTACTAGTTGATTCTTGAAATGAGAATTATCTATGTGTTGCAATGTTTATGATAAAAATGATACAAGAATATCATGAAAACATTGTTAGGATTATCCTCTTGGGTTTCACAAAGCCCAAAGTGTAGAAGGGCCTCAAAATCCTTACTTTTTTGTTGGCCAATCCTTACCCTTGCCAATCATTTGGTTTTGGAAGATTCATAGGTGAGTAATAAGATCAAGTTTGGTTCTAAGAAAATAATCAACAAAATGGTGACTCCACTGAGGAGGCGACTTGAGAAAATTCTGATAGAAGATTTTATTACCTTAAAGAGTCATATATGTGCTAGAGAATATATTCTTCAAGCCTATCTTTGTGTCAGTGAGCTAATCCACCAAAATTTTGAAATAATTTGTTGTGTTTCCCTTGAAACTTGCAAATACTATCAAGATCTACCAAAATTCCATGAATATTTTCACAATTTCTCACTAGATGTGGGTGGAAACTCTGAAATCTCTGAACCAGAATGTATTATTTAAGAAAATCTAGTGAAATGGAATGAAAATTTATTGAAGGATGAGGTAGATCTGAGTTCACATAATAGAATACCTTAATAGAAAGCTAGAGATAAAATTTCAAAGGACTCCAGTATTATCTTGAGAAGAGTAAAAGAATTTACTGAATGTGAACATCTGGTTTAGATTTTGAGTACTCAAAACCTAGAAAGGGTTGTGGTGTAGAATATATGAAGGACTCACATGTGACTATGCTGATCAAGGAGGCTTAAAGTAAAATCAACTAGTAAAAGAAACTTTATATTATTGAAGTTTTTTTCCTCTGAAGAAGGAGGTGGTGACTCTATGCAAAGAACCTCATGATAGCTTCAGATCTACAAATTTTTCCAGTCACAAGCATAATTCAAAGGCAACTACAATATATCTAGCTACTTCCCTTGTTTTGGTTTTCATAAGGCATGAATTTGTGCGAAATCCATATTAAATAATTTGAAGAAAATTTTGATTCACTATTAAGTGAATTGAGCACTAATAAAGGGAAATGGTAGTGACAATTTTACATACTTCTAAGGTGTAATTTGAAGTTTATGTATTATGGTGAAGAAGTATGCTTGTATTTAAAATATTCCCATTAGAAGATCTTAAGGTGTAGATGCATTTGAGTTATGAATTGTGGTATTTTTGTGGTCATGATTAAATCAAGGAGTAAGGTAGTGGATGATCAAATGTGAAGTTGAATTTTGAGGTTCCTGGGTACAAGAAATTGTATCATTCCCCTATATTTCCCTGTGATAACATGCAGGGCATGCAACCTTTGTCATACCATCAAAGAAATTTTTCTAATGAGAGATTTTAGGAGTTTGAATTTTAGTAGTATTTAGGGTTTCCCAAACCTTGTTCGTTTAATAATGTTAGGGAACATTTACTAAGATTCATAGGGAAAATTTTTGAATCATGATATAGACATTTGCATATATTTATGGATCTGATGGCAGATTATGAAATAAATCATGAAGATGTCATGAAATTATTTGTTCAATTTTTAGAGGAAGATGCTAGAGATTGGTTCTCATATTTTCCAATGTGTCCCATCTCTTCATTGAATGAGTTCATGGTAGCATTTTATAAAAAAAAATGGTGAAAGAATTAATTTGAGTTTAGTAAGGAAAAAAATTTGAAAATCCAAAAGGTTGAAGAGTTGATCCCATCTTTCAATCTCATATTTACAAGGGAAACTGGAAATATTCCTGAAAAAATGAGACCAAGTGATGTAGAGTGTTTGATTGTGTATTTGGGTACAATTGATGATGAGATGAGTTATTTGTTAAGAGATAAGGATCCCACGACATTGAATCATGTGTATCAATTCGCCATGGAAATTGAAAATAACATAAGATATTCGATGATGAAGAGATATATGGCTGCAAGTGTTTGTTGTCCTAACACACATCATGTAAATGAAATTCATAAGGATGAAAGAGATAGTCAAGGTGATGATGCTTTTGATGGCTTAATTTGTTCAATCTCACAACATGTTAATCATGAACAGATCCAAGATAAACATTAACAAAGTTTAAGCAATACTAATCAAATGCATTTTGTTCAAAGACTATCTAGTATGAAAATACTTGAGGGAGACTCACCATATGAATTTTTAGCAAGGTTTTGGGATATCTTGTTAGAAATCCCCAAGAATTTGAGACCTTTAGAAAGAGTTAGTATGTATTGACCTATTATGTGAAATTTATGTGCCAGGGCTTAGTACCTTACCAAAAGAAATGAAGCCTCGTGATTTTGATCAAATATTGGATTGGATTAGGATTTTTGAGGAAGCTAAGTATGATTATATACAAAGGATGAGGTCTCAAAATGATAGTGGTGGTTGCCTTATTGAAAAGGATCAAAGATCAATCCAAATAATGGAAAAGGATATTTCAAAAAGTGAACATCTATCTAATGATAGAATTGCTACATCTATGAGTGTTGTTGATGTGTCCTTATAGAGTGATAATCAAGATACTAAGAATTAGGTTGTGAACATTCAAAATGAACATTATAATCATAGTGCATATGATAATGAATCTCCTTCTAATGATGATCACAAGGAGAGTGAAGTTTCTAATAGTCTCTCTGAAAGATATGAGTCTTTTTATGAGGATGATTTACAGGTATTTTCTTTTCCTAAAGGATGTAATAATATTGATGCTCATAAAATATTTCCCTTACTAATGAATGAACAAATTATATGATAAGGATAACCAGTATGCAATTCAGTTATATCAAAACTTGAGTGTGTTAGCATTGTGAATGATGAATAATTTGAAGGTAAGAATGTGTATTCTCAATATCCCGAGCATGAGCACAATGCTAAGACTGATGAGAACTATGGTACTAACCAACAAGATCATGTCCTAGTTATCCCTAATTTTTTGAATAAAATAGAGATGGAATTTGCTAGTTTTGTAGCAGAAATGGACATGATTGTTTTCAACAAGGAATTTGAGGAAAAAAAGGGTGAAGAAGATTTTTCAAATTGTAATAATAAAACTTCAGATTATAATGAACCTTTCACATTAGAGTTAGCACAACTATCAATTGATGGTGCAGAAGAATTCCCTATTGTTGATTTTGTTAATTCTAAATTATTTGAGCCATCTTTTGAAACATTTTGTGGAGTTGGATGAGGATTTGAGGAGTGAATCAAAATATGTTATTGAGCCTAAATTATAAGTAATTTTCAATGCATGGGAGTTGCTGGACAATAGGGTTTGTAGTGATGACCCTGAGCTAAATATGGGTTAGGCTATTATGAACTTAGAAAATTCATATTTCCATGATACTAGAGCATGTGACAATATTTCTAGTATGGAGTGCTCAGGTGAATGTGAACATCAGCTTGACAATATGCATGTATATGAACACTTCTTATTCATCACATAGCATAAATGTATTCCTTGCATGGGATAGAAGCTAGGGGGTGATTTTAAGGTTTTATATGATCCTCTTATGCATTTTGACTCATTAGATAGTGAATTGCAATATGACTCCTGGAACTTAAGGTATATACTCCTAGGTAAAGATCTTAAGCCCAAGGTTTCTAAGGGTTTCTATTCGATTTACAAATTGAAGTTGGTGTCAACTCATGTGATCTCAATTATCAAGTAGATTATGAATGTTTCACATTATCAATTAAATTATATAAGCCTTTACTGGGACATGCTAATGAGCAGGTCGGGGTCATGTATTATAGAGTGTGTGGGTTTCAAGTATTGTCTAACTACAATTTTTATTTAGGAAAAATTCATGATGATAATGGAAAATTTGGACACGTGATCAGTATGGTTGATGGTAGTAACCATAGCAAGATTAGTTGACCAGTGGATAATTCATGGAAATGTTCTTAATCTTGGCCTAAAACAAATGGAAAAACAAGGTTTTTTATAGGGGAAAATATCTTTCCTAAGTTTTGAGGGGTTGGGGTCACCAAGTAAAGTTAAAGCATGTTGAAGTTAAATTTGTAGGTTAAAATCTTGCACATTAGAAGAGGCTTCTAGTAAAATGGGGATAGAATCTTTTTGTACAGTCCTGTAAATTATGTATATATGTTGTTTGATTTGGTATGGTTCTCCTGCCTTTTCCGGGTGGGTCCTGGTTTTGGTTCTTTGTGATCGGTCTAATTCAACATGAAATTCTTGGATCTCACTTTGTTCCTGAGGAACAAACATCCCCAATAGCAACCATTGATGGAACCCCTAAAAATGCTTCATGTTCCATCTCAAAATTCTACAAAACTTGGACTAATCCCTTATCTTGGGGCTTAGGGTTTTGTCTCTCATTAGTAATTTAGGGTTTATGTTGCTAGAAAGCCTTCCTAAATAATCGATAAACTTGCATCCTTTCAAGTTATAATTCATCATTAACCTTTTGTAACAGATTCCTCACCAATTTAAGTTGTGACTTATGTTTCCAAGTTCATTCTTTTACCAACCCCATAATCCTAGTGGTCACAATCGATGCCCATGGTTGTATTAAAATTGTTTCCTTATTTTAATCATGGTCTATGTCTTTCAAAATATTTTTTCTAGGTATAAGCTTGAGTTTTAATATTTTCCTAAGGTGTTAATCTTAATTGTTATGTCCTTGACCATCGTCTGGCTAGTGATGGCCCTATCTTAAAGCTAAATTTTTTGGCATGTGCAGATATTAGGTTCTATGTTGACCATTTGATCATCACAAACAAATCTCCACCATTCCTCACTTCCCTATCTCACTTTATTCCTTATTAAAATAATCACATGGGATGGCAAGAGCAAGCCACGTGTCTTCTACATTAACAAATCCGGTACCTTGGAATGATCTATGAGTGGTATTAAAATAAAATCGATAGTGGTCACTGGATGATGTGGCTTCATCTTGGCCGCTCCTCACTGCCCTGTTTGATTTTATTTTATATTAAATAAATATCATGAGCTAGTGGGAAAATTGACACATGTTGCTTCATGGAGGGACATGCTTGGATTTTGATATGGCAAATGCTTTATGGATCAAGGATTGGCGGTTGATGGCAAGTGATGTGGGTCAATCCTGATCACTCCCTACCATCCCGTGAGGGGCCCACTCATACATTGTGTTTGTCAGTGGGGGAGTGGGCGATGGCCATGTAGAATGATCTAAAAGGCTAGATGGACATTAGTAAGGGAAAAATATTAATAAATTTGGCTAAGTGAAAATATGGGCTAAAATGGTTCCATTTTTTGAATTAATTTCTTCTGGAACATGCTCAAGATTTGAGGATTGCTTTTGATTACGACTACCAATTATATTAGGTAATGGTACACATGGGAAGACGACATTGAAATAAGGTAGGGTATAGGCTGATGCTTTGAGATTAAATCATGATTGTTCCCCATTGTTATTTTGACATGAGTTGCAAGTGGAATAATTCCCATGGGAAAGTGGGAAAACTGGACATTATAGACATTCTTAAATGCTAAGTGGGTGATTAAGCATGTAGACAAAGTGGATGTCTATCCGCATGGGCTTTTCTGATTGGGAAAAGGCAGCAAGTGCATGGAGTTAGCTTTTCATAAGCAATTGCCTTGATTTTAATTATCTGTCAATCCATCTTGGCATACGATCAATGACAAAGATTCAAAATTAAGCGATTGATTGTCATCTCACTTGCACAAGCTTTCCTCAAACATTAATGGTCAACATGCTCAAATTTCTCAATATAATGAGGATCAACAACCATATTTTTCTTCACAGTTTGCAATCAAAAGTTGAGAAATTAAAGCTTAAGTTCATGAAAAGATGACATAAGAAGTTACAAAGATATTGAGGTAGCCTTTTCCTAGGTAAGTAGGTGCTCACACCTACTTGTCTCAATTATGTATACAATAGTTTATCAGCTCTAAAAGTCCTAGGGTGGTGAGGATTTTGTATTCTACAATCTCCTTTTAAGCTGATAATAATTATGAGGGTTTAAGTGTTATGTTATACAAAAATATGTTTAGAACAACCTAGTGAAAAGTCTGATTGCAATTAAGATTCTCCTTATTTCTTTGTTGTTTTTTTCTCCATGAAAAGGAGTAAACCTAGTGTGTCTTCCCACCTGGTCAGAAGGTCAAGGAGACTTAATCTACTTGATTCCTAGGATGATGTCCCTAGAAATAAACTTGGCTTGCCAGGAGCTCCTACAATGCCAAAGGGTAAAAAGTGTGCTTTTGGTTAAACTAAGAAGGGTGGTGTTAGGAGCACCTATAATTTGAGGAGCAGGGTTGTTTCATAAGAATTGGTCAAGTTTAGAAAGAAAGAATCAGTTAAGACTATGATAAAAGAAAAGAGGAAGAACAAGTATCACAAAGCTTATGATTCTTATTTGGGATGACACAACTCTCCCATAGAGGTTTTAGATAGCCCTTTAGGTGATGAAGGAGATACTGACCTAGAGTATAGTTGTTACCTTCTCACTCTGGTTCCACACTAGGATTCTGATGAGGGAGGAGTAGTAGCTTTTCTAGTTTGAGCAAGAACATGGAGTAGGTGTGCACACTATGATACTAATGAATCATATTAGCACTCCAGTTCTATTTTTATTTTTTATGACACCATGGCCACTACAGCGGAGTCATCCTCTTCAACAAGTATATTGTTTTTCTTCTTTGTTTCTTACATGGAAATATTTTTGGCTAGTGTGAAGGAGAGGTCTTAGACACCATTACTTCAATAGAAAGTATTCCTTTTCTGGTTAATATGTATGTTTTTTCCTAGGGTGATGATGGATAATCTTCTTTGATCGACAAAGACAAGGGATTTTGGCACTACTGCAACAACAAACGATGCCTTTTGGAAGGTTCTCTAGTCTTCTTCAATGAAATTCATGATGCTTTGTCTTTTTTCTTTCCCCTATTTTGCAATGATTAAATGTAACTACCTAGGGAATATTTGAAATTAAAGTGAAATTAACTATCAAATGCAAATATATTTGTAATCATAATTTATGGCTGATGCTTGTCGCTCCCTGGTGTAGGTGCACCCATAGGTAATTTTTTGCCTCCAAGGGTCAAAAATTGAAATTTTGTTTTGGTTTGTGTTTTCTTCATGTAATAAGGTCTTTCTAGACCATTTCATGTCATTTGGAGTCTAGGTTGAATCATTAGGAGCATGGTAGGGTCTAAATGTAAAAGTTATGAAAGTTGCATAATGTTGTCAAGCAATTTTTTTGCAATTTTTGTCACAAATGGACATAATGATGTTTTGTTAGTCTATAGTTTGAAATGTAGTTGGATACCATTGGGAAGATGTTTGGAAATGTTTAAAAATCCTCATAGTATTGAATATAAGGTTGGTTGTTGGATTTTTGGAGTGAAAGCAATAAAACAATTCTATTTTCTACAAATTCTAACTTTTGCGTGTTGTTATCTAGTGTAGTATGGATCTGTATGACCCTGTACTAATCTAGAATCAATTTTAGATGAAAAATTATTGAATATAATTTCTTTTTTCATTGGTTGTATGTAATTTCATTAAGATTCAATGGAGTTGTGTTAATTTCTTCCTAGATTGGTCTAAGCCCTAGGTAGGGTAACTGGTGAACAAGTAAAATGTACATAAAACTCCATTCCACTAGTAGAAAAATATAAAACTTGGTGGAATAGACTTTATTAGCATGTGCTTCAATATCCTAAAGTTGCAGAGGTAGATGAGAGGGTTTACACTTATGGAAGAGCTTGATAGTCTAATATCTCCATGTATCAGACTTAGAAACCCTAGAGACTACGATAAATTGTTACAAGACTATTGTAGAATGATCTATATGATAGGAGAAATTGTTTGAGACCATATGTGATGTGTTTGAAGGGTTGGAACAGGAGTGGAGACCCCTTGAAGCCCAAATCTCAGTTGTGTCATGCCTAGTTGCCTAATTAGGCCTAGGAAGGAGGACAATCAGTTTTTGAACCCATCCATACAAAGAAACCCTACCTCACTTTAAGATATGTGTTAGAAGAGCATAAAGGGTATCCTAAATGGGTCTCCTTTTCTATAGATCAGGTTTGGTCCAAAATATATGTATGAAAAGTGATTTTTGAAAGGTTAGAAGGAAGAATGGTGGTTTGAGAAGGAAAGCCCATTGATTGATGACTAAGGGTTCTTGAGAGTGGTTGTCTGAGTTTTTTGGATCATTTTGATAATAGAGATACTGAGAATGAGGTTGTGAACATTCACAAGAAAATTGACTAGAGGATGATTTTTATCTTGACTATTTTCTTGACTTTTCCTACTTTTTTATTGATTTTTAATGCCACACAAAACACTTGTTTACCAGGTTTTCATTATGGTGACAATTTTGTACTCATGTTGAACCACCTGGTGGTGTTGATGTAGATGTTGTTGCTGTTAATATGGTTGTTGTTTCTATCATGATGTGCCAATGATATCATGCTTGAAGGAGTTGTTTTACTAGGATACGAGTGCTTGAAAGTAACCCCTTACAATTCTTATCTTCTTTTTCAATACTAGAGTTAACCTTACCTTGATGCACACATCACAATAGGGTTCCCTTATAATCCTTATGATAAAGAGTTGCTACCAACGCATAGTTAATCTGAGATTTGGATATCTTGGATGGCGAAATGTGTTGAGGGATATGATATTTAGATGATTGCTCGGCAATTTGGAACCTTTTATTCTCCAAAATTTGGATGATGAGCAATGATGGGTGGATATGGAGTTTCGATTGGGACCAATGTTTTGATATACCTTGTAGGTTGCTTTAGAAGCTTTCTTTTGCATTGCTAGAATTTTTTGATGGATGAACTTCCATTTTTTAATTTTCCCCATTGTTTCTTTGAATAGTGGAGTTTGATATGGATGATTTTATTTCTTTTACTTTTGTATCCATTTGAATCTTTCTTGTCCATTTTTTTTTGCTAATTATTTTTCTTTAATGACTTGTTTCATTCTTGTGTATAGTCTTTTCTCTTGTTGTTGGTCCCAATTAGAGGGTCAAAAAATATGTGGATGACTATTCATGATATGGCTAGTTGTAGCATTGGTAGTAATTTCATCATAAGGACTATTGGTGCTCTTTATGTTGATTCTTGCATTAGATAAAGTTTCCCCCAATATTATAGAGGTATCATTGATATGTTTAGATCCCTTAATTAATGAATAACCAAGACCTTGATGTTTAGGTTTTTCAATAATCTATACTAATTCTGTAATAACCTATTCATGTAGGCCTAATCCTTTGTCTTGATAATGAATCCATTGAAAATTTCTATTTGCAATGGGATATATAGTCTTACCTTGGAAAAAATGTTAGAATCCTTCTCTACTCTATTGTGGATCATCTAATGTGATAGCTTCTTTACTGATAGGATCCTTCATAGGAGGGATAACTTCGTAATTGATATTTTCAACTTGATCATGTGAAATGTTAGATTTTGATGGCCCTTCAGCATAAATTGGTGCTTCTTTGACTATTGTATACCCAATGCTCTACTACTCAAGATTGCCAGTAATCTTTGCTGATTTTAAGGTACTATTCTTGATATTTTCATGCTCAATTTCTTCAATCTTCCTACAGGATGTTTTTGATGTCAATGCTTCATCTTGATCAATTTTTGATATTAAAGATGTTAAGAGTAGGTGAATCTTGTTCCTTGTTTATGATATCAAGAGTATGAGATTCTTGTTTTGGATGCAAATCATCTACATGTCCATTAGGAGTAAGCATCTCATGGGTAGATGTATGTGTTCCTGGCATATGGATTTGTTCTTCTTTTGGAAAACCTTGGATGTCTCTGAAGATATCTGCCAAGTCATTGTGGTATTTTGATGATAGGGATTCTTGATCTTGATTTTGTATGGTATTATATTTGATATGCTTTGGATCACATTATTGACATGGATTAATTTCAAAGAAGCGATTTCTTGTAAAGGATCCTTGGATTTCCTCAAAATCTGGGCATATGGGTGATGGCCCTTGGATTATATTTTCTGCATTTGGCATAAGTGTTTCATTAAGAATCTCTCGATCATCAATATGTACTACCATGAGATTGGATGATGGAAATATATATTGGATTGAATCATTGCTAGACTTGGATGATTGATTTTGATCATGCTTGGGATTAGATTCTTGATTTATGTCCTCTTGCTCACTGGATGATGTAGAGACATTGTCAATGTGATCAGTGATAGATAGCTCTTGATCATTATTTTCATCTTTTGAGACATTGTCATTATTTTCGTTGGTAGATGGACCTTGAAATTTAATAGTTATTTCTCCTTGATCAATAAGTTCTTGGATGAGATTTTTTAGTATAACACATTTTTTCATTATGCGACCTTTGATTTTGTGGAACTCACATTGTTCGCACTTGTTATACCAAGGGAGTGTAAAGTTTGGTTCACCATAAGTTGGAATATAATTTATTATGATAAGTTAATATTGTACTCTAAGTTCTGCATGGTTACCTCTAAAGTCTCTCCCAAAGGGGTGAATTTCCTTCTTGTTTGGTCATTTTTCCTCTGTGGATTTCCTTGATTGTTTTACTCTTGATTTTGTGCAAATCCTTGATATTGTTTTTGATGTATATTTTGATATTGCACTTGAGGTACACCTTGGTTTTGTGGAGCTTCTTGATATTGTGATTGAGGTACACCTTGGTGTTGTTAAACTTCTTGATACTGAGGATATTGGAAGTGTTGTTGATGTGGATATTGAGGTATTCATGGAATAATGTTCGTTGGTTGTGGATATGTAATGTTCCAACCTTGAATAACTTGTTGATGATATGTTTTATTTCATTTTTTTTTAAGTTCCTCAAGATCTCTCTCAATTGTATATAGGGTGATTTGATGTTCTGGACTTATTCCTTGATGGTGATTTTGAAACCCCTAAAGTTGTTGCCCTAGTTGATGTTGTGACCCTTGATTAGAGTGATTTGGGTAATATATCAACATATTTTCGGGATGTTTTGATACTCAATACCCTATCATAAGGTCACTTGATTTATATCCTCATGGGACCCTTCCATCATTTGTGATGTTTATTGGTGGGATGTTGGCATTGTTCTTGCTTTTGTCCATTTTCTTTTTGTGCTATGATCTTGTGGTTTCCATAAACAACTTGGGTCCCCTATGGGAGAGCTATGTTGAGATTTGTAATGTTTGAACTCTCTAGTTAACTCAAATCTAGGTAAAAGGGACACTAAGTCTTTTTGGAGCAATGGTGACAATGGGGAATGAAAAGATGGATGATGTGGGAAGTGATCTTTGTAAATGTTTGGGGACAACACTTTTGACTTGAGTCTGATGTTTTGATGTTAGGATAAAGGATGTTGATGAACTTGAAAATATTTAAGGTATACTCATGACCATCAACATAAAATAGCTCAAATATGCTTACTAACTTAACCAAATGCATCAAAAAGGATTAATTTCACATAAAAAAGTATCTAAGTTAGGTGTTTGTTTGATTGATAGATGTCCAAGTCCAAAGTGTTGGTGTATTCAATTTTTTTTGCAAAGTTTGGTGAAGTGAAGTTAATATTTTTGATGATGGGGTGGGTGAACATGTTTTTACCTAATGTTGACTTAGAGTGAACTTTTTTTTAATAAGACCAAGGTAGTGAGAATGAAGCTATACCTCTAAAGTGTTCAAATCCTAAAGACTTGATGTTGACTTAAATGAGAGGATAGACTTGGGTATGTGAATTTGGTTCATTCCTCCTAGATTGAGCATAAATTTTCTTAGAAAGTGGTTAATGATTGGGATAAAGTATTAAGGCCCACTCTCTACCAAAAATTGAATTATGATACCTATGTCTGTAATGGCAGGATGTAGATCTTCCCCTATGGATTTTGATTACATGTGATAGATCATTTAGAGCAGTTCAATACCATGAAAAGGACCAATGCTTTTAGATAGGTTGATTATCATGAAAAAGACCTGGGTATTGACTCATAAAGAACATGTACATATCTGGATGTTTCCTTAGTACCTATTCATAAAAGTTGACTAGCAACTTGTTTCTATTTTTGTAGAGTGTTGAAATGCGGTTTTGGATTGCTTTTGCACTTCGATGTCTAAGTTTGATGAGGTGACTTGTAGAAATTTTCTTTGGGATTCTAATTTTGCATGAGATAATTTAGAGGAGTTCAAGACCATGAAGAGGATATTTATTGCCATGCGAGTGGAGGTAACACAGATCTTTCGGTTGGTATGTCTACTTTCTCTTCCTCTTCATCTATGATGATTGATGCATTGAGAAATTGGCAGGTTGTTTCATTACTCTCAAATATGAAGGTTCTCAAACTACTTATGATGTCAATTTGTTCACCTTCAATGTGTGCGAGACTAGCTTAAAGGATCGGTGCTACAAGGTCTAATTGTTGAATTGGAGTAGTTGGTTGCCATATGGTCATAAGGTGTATTGTTGTTTTGAGATGGTTGCTATGAAGCTCAAGACCCTAAGGTTTTAGTGTTGTTTTAGAATGTGGCTACTTTTTAGAAATCAAAATGTTGAGGGACTAGGGTTGATGTTTCACTTCCTTGTATAGAGGATATGTTGTGGGAAAGCTTACTTGTACCATCTATGAGTCACAAGTAACTGTTGATATCATAGACGTCTGAGTGAAGGAATGATCCCAATGATCTATTTGATTTTGATTTCTAATAAATAGGATGGAAATAATGGTTGAGGGACTATGTGACCTCTCTTTTTTTCCAATTTTTTTGTTCGAGCAATGATCCTATAACACCAAAATGTGTCAAGTGCTTGGATTTTGGAAAAGCAAGCATGAATTGGGATGGAAAATTTTGTAACTTCTATGTGTTTCTGTCAAATGCTAGGAATGCTCAAGAAAAAGTGAGCATCTTTTTGAAAATGAAAGGATCTTAGTAGCAAGTGCATTGTTTCCTCAAAAGAAAATGCAAGGAAATAAAAGCAAGCATGTGGATCCCACAAAAAGCACTCTATTTCTATCACAAGCAATTGATTTTTATCAGTGGAGTTCTTAGGCATGTGTAGGATCATGATGGGCCAAAAAGTGGTGATATGATGGGTATGTGTAGGGTATGTGGTTGGTGACTTTTTTCTTTTTTACCCAAAATTGATGAAACAAAAAGGGTTTTTAGAGGAGATTCTTAGCTCTCCACCAATATGAATTATGCTTTACTTTGAATTTAATAAATTATTATTATTCATTTTCTATTTGAATTACGACTAAAGTCTTGATTGATCAGCTAATTGAAAAACATCTATAGCTTTCAAACAGTATCACATTTTTTGAATTTGAAACATGTGTCACATTCTATGCTTCACATACTATAGGATTCAAAATAAATAAAAAATTGAATTTCATGAAGTTTTGACCAAGTTAAGGTGGTCAGACATACAAGTTTTTATATTTTTAAAAAGTTGTAATAAAAAATTCATAATTAATTATTTACTTGGAAAAAAATTATAAAAAAATATGCATCACATGAAGACATGAGTCCTCTAATTATATCTAAAAGCTTATAAAACATTATTACCATTTTATTTTGGTTAGGGTTCTCATACAAATACCTACTTCTTATTTTTTCCCTAAAATTTAAGTACTACTGCATTGAGATTTCAAATTTTCACCAAATAGATTTTTTTTTCAAATAAACCTTGTAGTTTAGAAACTACATTCAAATTTCTACAGATTCTATTCTTACATATTTTTCAAATAATATAGATAACTTATTCAAATTTTCATGTCAAGTTGCCTAACTCTAATTTTTCCAAATTTTTCGCCACTTACAGGCCTATTTTTTCCATGACGATCTTGCACATACCCTTCTAGGACAACAAGGAATTGCAATGAAATTTTGGCTACTACTTAGAAACTATGGTAATTGCATTAGAATTTTGTGCAAATGCACTAGAAATGATGCAAATGCTTAGGTTTTGTAAAAGAAATGGTCTTCATGTGTTTTATTTCTTTTGTGTTTTGGAGTATGGAAAATGATAGAACACTGGACTGACTAAAAAAAGAATGGACTTTGTGTGATCTGAATAGCTATGGCTTAAGTTGTGAAATCACAACACCCAAGCCATAGTTCCAAAATGTTTACTTTGATCAATGCAACCTAAAATAAAAGCCAGAATAATCAGAAACCTTTTAGGAAAAATCCTTCAAGGAGTGAAAACATAGGGCTTCTTTCACAAGTATACACTAAATCAAAGGGTTTTTTATTCAACCATCATGTTCAGTGTTTGTTTAGATGTGCTTTTTAGATCAAGCACAAAGTTTGATGTCAAATTGTTATGAATATATTTGGCAAGTATAACATAAACAAGCATTTACAACCCTACTGGATAGAAACCATTCTTTTAGGTGGGACTACCTCATGCCCCAAAGGGATGATTTTAAATGCAGCTTATGGTGTAGGCCTATAGTCGGAATTGGAAAGTAACTTCTCGAAAGTAAATTCCAATGCACCACTTTCAAAGAATTTTTTTGGATAATAGGGTGGCTTCTAAAATAATATGGCTCTTAGTCATAACTATGAACATGGAAATATGACACTCACCCATTGGCCACTTAAGGCTCTTTAACCGTTCACATTCCAATTAAGGTGTGGGATTAACTACAATCTATTGTAAGCACAAGTTAAAGCTAATTTCTCATGATTTCACAACCTTTGATATAGCCCACTAGTAAACATGATTCAAGATGTTGCAATGAGTTCTCTAGTGTGGGATGTTTCTCAATGCAACCCCCCTCTTTAATGTAGAATTTGAAAATAAAATGTGAAGCTCAAAAATTATTTTTTACTCACCCAAGATCACCAAAAGGTGTGAGGGGAGAAGAAAAAACACTTTTAGCTTGCCAATCATTGAATGCACAACAAACACTTCATAGAAAATTGATTCTTTTTAAGCACCCCAAGTGGTGTTATCCCCAAAAAATATGTGAATAACATAAACAACTTGTTCTTTTTATTTTGCACTAATATGAAGTATTTAGTTAATAAAGTAGTTAATATAGCAATGGTGTAAAAATAGAAAGAATAGTTTTCTCATTTTAAGGTCAAAACTGAGTTTTTCTAAGAAATCAAGCCTAGTTCTGACTTGGTCAACAAAAAGTAAAATCATTCATGCGTTAACAAATGAAATCGCCTTGCAATTGTTCTTTTTATGCACTAAAATTAAAGTTCTTAATTATGAAAACTTGGGAAGAGTTCATTTTTTGAGAGCCTTAATTGAAATGTGTAGTTTGTAAGGTTCCTTTTAAGATTTGAAATGAAAATTCCTAACTTAGAAAGCTTTAAAATGGTTTATTTTAGAGCACCAAAAATGAAGTGTTCATATGTGTTATTATTTTTAATAACCAAATAGAGATTCCTAATTTAAGAAATCCTTGAAATTGTTCATTTTAGATCCTTTGAAAACATAGTGTGTTTGTTCTTTTTAAAGGACCCAAAATAAATATTTCTAACTTAAAATAATTTTTTCTTAGATCCAAAATGCTTCGATTGATTGTCTTCCCTACAAAAAAAATGTTAATGTCTTTCAAATCCTATGTTAAAATATGTCAGCACCTGTTACACATTCAATAACAAGAACATGTTAGCAAAAACTCAATTTCAAAAGTATAGAGTCCATGGTCTATTAGAGCAAGTGCTCATGATTTTTTGCAAAAGCGCCCCTGTCAGGATCAAATGCTCAATTTTTAGAGTAAGTGTACCCCCTGTTAGAATCAAATGCAAGGGAAAAATTCAAATGTGTAGGAAAAAATGTAGATGCGTAGTTCTCATGGAAAGTGCTTAGTTTTCTATGTCAAGTGCACAGTTTTCATGATAGACAATTGCAAACTTTTTCTAGGTAGCATGTGAAACTTTTATCAAAAGTGCTCCTGGGGCCTGCAACTTCACAAATGGCTCATACAAATGTTGTTGTATGGGACAACTTGGGTCCCATTGGGCATGCAAAATGTGTGAGGGGGAAAATCATAGATGTTAAACAAGAAAAAGGTGCTTGAAATAAGAATCTAAGCTAAGATCAAGAACATTAATCTAAGATCTAATCCTACACGTATGAAATGAAACTAAGCTATTAAAAGAATATTAATGAATTCTATGATTGCTAAATTGAATTCAAAGCAATAGAAAAGTGTTACAATCTTGTATCAGAGTGTGTTCGCCTGATGTTAGATTCTTCATATCACTGTGAAGCATCGATAGTTTGTGTGTAAACCTTGGAGAATGATGTTGATGTTGGTTTATCAAAGGAATGATGAAGCTCTATCAATGGCGATCTTGATATCACTTCATTGCATAAGGTATATTGATTCTCCGATCCTTTTTTGTGAGGAAAGAGGTTTGTTATACAAAAAATGAGATTTTGAATTGACGATCGGGAGTCAACAATGTGGGATCAAGATCAACAATTGAAAGGTGTTGAGAGAATTTAGACATGAGAAGATTGTGCAAAGTTCATTGCATGATTTGTGTGATTGAGGAATCGATTGGCTAGTCAGGGATTAAATTGATTAGTCAGGATTTAGAATGATCAGTTGGGATTTAGATGGTTGAGTTAGGAATTTGATGGCTTAAATAGCAAATTAGATCTATTGGTCAAAACATTAGATTGATTAGTCAACAATCATAATTTGTTGAATCAAAAAGTGGGCGAGGAATATGAATTAATTGATTTAATTAATTAATTCCTTTTTGGAGTTGAATGCGCAAATAAAGTTTGAATTTTGCAAACAAAGTTGCATTAGTTTGATTTGATTTTTGATAAATGATTTGAATAGTTTAATTTAATTATTCAAATTTTGAAGGGAAAGTGTCATAATTAAATTATTATGATTTAATAGTTCAATTAAACTATAGGAATAAGGTGAATTAGTGATGTAATCAAATAATTAGTGTGTGTTTGACTAATCAAGATGAAATAAGTTTAGATTAGGACTTTATTAAATAAATGTAATTTATTTAATTGGTTGAAATGATAGAAACATGAATTAATTAAACATTGTTGTTTCATTTAATTAATAGTAGAATTAGGCTTTTCATGACTTCATTAAATAAATGAGATTTATTTAATTTATTGAAAATGATGAAAAAGTGAATTAATTAAATAATGTTGTATTATTCAATTAATAGAGGAAATTAGGGTTTATGGACTTTATTAAATAAATGAAATTTATTTAATTTATCGAGAATGATGGAAAAGTGAATTAATTAAATAATGTTGTATTATTCAATTAATAGTAGAAATTAGGGTTTTGGATGTTGTTAATGTGAAAATATATGCTATTTGATGATAATGATCTAGAGATATTTTAGGACATTGTGGGATGATTCTGAGATGTTGTGAGATGATTCTAAGATGTTGTGAGTTGATTTGGGACGATTCTAAGATGTTCTGAGAGACATTTCGAGAATGTTCCAAGACAATTTTGAGATGTTTTGAGACATTTTAGAATGATTCCAAGAAGTTCCAAGATGATTTTGAGATGTTGCAAGATGATTCTAACATGTTTCAGGAATGTTTTGAGATGTTCTGAGATGTTCCAAGAATGTTCTAAGATTTCTGAGACATTCCAAGAATGTTCTCAATTGTTCTGGGAATGTTTCAAGATGTTTCAGGAATGTTCCAAGATGTTTTGGGAATTTTTTGATGCTACTTAGGGTGTGTGATGGGTGTTAGGTCAATTTTACATGTTTAGATTTCCCCCTCTTTGTTACAAAGTATTGGTTCCTTTATTTCAAATATTTTGTTTTTCTTAAGATCAAGTTTTTGAAAAAGTTTAATGCCCCACCATGCCCCAGTGTTCAGTGGAATGATGGTAGGAATTTGTGCTGCCCCCTTGAGAGGTTGGTCAAAAGAGGTCAATTTTGAGGTCAAGCTCATGACACTGTCTTGTTTTAGTTTTGATGTGTTGAGAGTGTAGAATTGGTTCTACAGGTCCCTTGGTCCTTGTTCTAATGTTTTCAAGAGCTTCTAATTTGAGAGTAGGAAAGTTCCTTAAGTAAAATTAGGGTTTCCTAGGTGAAATTAGGGTTTTCTTTAAGGTTTAATATAGGAAATTAGTCCTTTAGTTAGCTCATTTGTGCTTAGATCTTTATGCTAATTCTTTTCTTTGGATTTCCTATTCTTTTAGTTTTTGAGGAGCAATGTCAAGGTTTGAGGGATGCCCACATCATTCAGACCTTGTTTGGGAGTTCAGACATACCTCAGGTGTTGGTGGCCCAATGTGCACTTTGTCATTTTGTGCTTTTTTCTTGTTACGTTCTCGTATTATGTGTATAAAGTTCTTCAAGTCAATAATGAAGTTCTGGTGATTTCTTAGCATCTACATTATTTTCCTTGCATTTTCTAGGTTATAAGCTTTCCTTTGACCTTAAAACCCTTGCCATTGACCTAAAAACCTACTCTTGACTTAAACCCTCACTTTTTGTTTCATGCACTTGACCTAAAACCTCACCTTTACCTAGAATCCTTGTATTTGATTGTTGTTTTTCCTGAAACCTCACACTTGACCAAGAAACTCACACTTTCCTTAAAGTCTTACATCTAAAAACCTTGCACTTGCTCCTAAAACCTCATTTTTGTTTGTTTTTTATTCTAATCAGGACAATTTTTTACCCTATCTTCAAACAACCATATCTTGGTCATACAAAAGTATTTTTTAGTGCTTTTTTTTAAAATGGGGTAGAATTTCCTAATCTTTGCTATGGTGTAGGTATTTTTCCAATTTTTGTATAGTTAAATTTTCCATTGGTGTCATGATATGGAATTTGCTAGGTCAGGAAGCTCACACTTGACTTCAAAACCCTTTCCTTTGATCTAAAACCTTGCATTTGTTTCATGCACTTGATCTAAAACCTTGTATTTGATTGTTTTTTTGGAGCATCTACTTTAAACCCTTGCATTTTCTCTAAATGCTTGCATTTGATTTTAGCATTTGCTCTAAACTTGTGCACTTACTCACTTTTGCCTGTTTGCAACCCTAAGTCTCCTTTTTCATCATTTTTGTATTGTTTTGTGCATTCAGAGTGAAAGTATAGCATCATGAATTAAAATGATTTTAGGTGGCCATTCTGTTAGATAACCAAATCTAGATGGTGGTCTGTATCCTAGTCTATAGAGCATTTTGTTTTTGCTAGGTAGTGTACTTGATTTTTATTATGTTTTTGTTCAGAGACATATTGCATACATGAATTTTGTATATATATTCATCGGCCTAGTCGAGGCATCATATAATGCATCATTGTGTATTATCCTATCACACTTTTTTTCACTGATGATGATGTACTATGAAATTCTCCCTTTTTTTATGATGATATATATATGATATACCTTCTTCGATTCAGCTCATTTTATGCTTCATGGATGACAATGTATAATGATGTATGCATATGATATGGATGGATGCATCATACTTTGTTTCATATGATGTTTTATTATGGATGATCAACATATCGTCATGATATATGATGTTTATGTGGTGTTGATGGGTATGTGCAGGATCCTGATGGGCCAAAAAGTGGCGATATGATGGGTATGTGTAGAGTATGTGGCTGATGATCTTTTTTTACCCAAAATTGATGAAATGAAAAGGGTTTTTAAAGGAGATTCCTAGCTTTCCACAATATAAATTATGTTTTACTTTCAATTTAATAAATAATTACTATTCATTTTCTATTTGAATTATGACTAAAGCCCTGATTGATAGACTAATTGAAAAAAATCTATAGCTTTCAAAGAGTATCACATTTTTTGAATCTGAAACATGCATCACATTCTATGCTTCACATACTATAGGATTAAAAAAAAATGAATTTCATGAATTTTTGACCAAGTTAAGGTGGTCAGACATACGAGGTTTTATTTTTTTTTAAAGTTGTAATAGAAAATTCATAATTAATTATTTACTTGGAAAAAACTCACAAAAAAATATGCATCACATCAAGACATAAGTCCTCTACTTATATCTAAAGTATTATAAAAAATATTATCATTTTATTGTGGTGAGGGTAGTCAGACAGAAACTTCTTATTTTTCCCTGAAATTTAAGTGCCACTGCATTGAAATTTCAAAATTTTCCCAAATAATTAAAAAAATAAAATAAACCTAGTAGTTTAGAAACTACATTCAATTTTCTACAGATTCTATTCTTACAAATTTTTATGTCAAGTTGCCTAACTCCAATTTCTCTAAATTTTTTGCCACTTAAGGGCCTATTTTTTCCATGATGATCCCACGCATACCCTGATATATGATGGATGTATGCCCCATACATGACATATGATGTTTGAATTGCTTTATTATCATCATGATATGTACTGATGACACTATGGATGCAAGATGGATGTTAGTTAGAGGAAAACTTATGATGATGGACAGAAATTTGATGTTGTTAGTAGTTAATGAGTTGCTTTCGCTTGCTTGGAGAATTCATAGTTTTGAAAAATATTGCTTGATGTAGCAAATAGATACGATGCACCATGGTATTAAAGACAAAGGTGACTTTGTATCTATTGCATGCACTTTGACTCTACAAACAAGGAGTATTCTTGCTCATACTAGATATATAAAAACCATGTTAGAGTGTATGGGTGAGAAGATTTAAAAGATGTCAAACCAGTAACACAAGAGGTATTAAGAACCTATCATGTCATTGCTACATGAAATGCTCCAAAATGACTTCCACACATAGAACAAAGCAAGTATTCACCATGGTAGAATAAAAAAAAAATCCACAAATAGAAAATAAAAATGACACTCAATTTCACCCATTCCTTCATCTCTAAATCCTTATTGACATCCTTGAGAGATCTTGGGAATGAGTCAATAAAATAAATCATAAAAATAAGACTACTGAAAGATAAAAGACAAAGTTGCAGTATCACTTGCCATATCTGTTTGGGGTGGAGCTATTATTTGGTGTTGATCATGTCTATCATAAGAATGGATTTGTTAAGGCATATCTCAAGATGTTGTTGGAACTTGTCAAAAAGATAGGTAGTTGATACTTTGGATTTGTTTTGGCCTATTTATAGTAAAAAAATTGTGATTGTTTTCTTGAAAGTTATATCTTTTGATGTTTTCTTGGTTTGTTTGTTTTGTCAACGGATGATTGTGATGATTTGTTTATTATGGATGACGTTTTATTGTAGCTTGTGATAATGGGATGGGTCTTTTTTAAAAAAATTTCTAATTTTTTATGATATTTTGTTATTTTTAGGGACTAACCTAGGGCCTATGGGGCTCATCAAAGATAATACTTACCTATCTTTTACACGCAGAGGCCCGTAGTTCACTTGGTTTGAATGTTTTCGACCTTTTTCTATTTTTGTGATTTTTTTTGGATTTGGTATGTTGTATATGTTTTTGTATTTGGTATTTTTTGACTAAGTTGAAAATAAAGCATGTTGGAAACCTAAGGGGACTGACCTAGGGTCTCAGGGGCTACTAAGCCTTTCCTATGTTGTACACGTAGAGACCACATAGTTCGACCATTTGACTCAAAGCATAAACTATTTTTGGATAAACAACATTGATAATCTGAATTGATATTCCACTTTTGTGTCTAGAGGATATGTTGCAGGAAATCTACTTGAACTAGGTGTGAAGTTCAAGCAAATGTTGATATCTTAGGCTGTTTGAGTGAAGGAATAACCCAACGATGTTTTTTTTTATGTTTTCGTATGTTTTTGATTTTTTGTTGTTTTTTTATGTTTTTTGATATTTTTGATTTTTGCTATTTTTTGATGTTTTTTATTTTCTAGTTTTATGACCATGATAGGACAGTAAAAGATCTAACCCATGACCAGCTTCAGGAAATTTCCCCCAATTGTAGAAAAAGTGACTTTCCTTAATCAATGACAAGCCATGGTTGGATACATGTTTTATTATGAAATGGATGGGTGGATGTCGTGGATAGTATTGATAGATAATGATGCAAGTTTTATTCAAACGTAGCTATTGTTTGCCAAGTTTTCACTATGGTACCTATTCTAGAAGTTCCATAAAGTGGTTTTCACTCAATAGAACATTTCATTTCTCTTTATTGTTTTTCTTTCTTTTTTTTGAATTTATCCTTTTTTTCATTTTTTTGGATTTTTACCCTCTTTCCTAGGGTGTAAGATGTTGACAACTTGGATTTATATTTCAATTTATTTTTCTAGAGGATATGTTGTGAAAAAGCTTACTTGAACTAACTATGGGGTTCAAACAATTGTTGATATCTTAGAATTTTTGAGTGAAGGAATAATCCACAATGTTGGTATTTTTAAGGTTACCTTGGTAGTGTGTTGGTGGTACACCTTGTTGTTTGATAAAATTGTTTCGAAGGTTGCCTTGATAGTGCTTTGGAAGGATACGTTATTGTTGGAATGAAATGTGTTGAAGGTTACCCTAGTGGTGCATTGGTAGGATACGTTGTTGTTTGGATGAGCCAAGAAGGGTGCCATGTGGCACACCTTGTTGTTTGGACAATGCATAGATCACAATGTGAGATAGAAGACACATATCAAGATTTATTTTAAAGCAAGATGTAAGTACTTTCCCCTAGTATCTAGAAATGTAGGTGATGGATTATCTTGTGATAACATATTTAGATAGAGTATTCCATTTTGGTTGATGCCTCATGGCTCATGTAATACCCCTCATGTTGTTGATACTCTTTGATACTCTTATGTGCTGGTTTTGTACTTGGTTTGTGGTGGTGATTAGTTCACCAGATTGGTTGTCTATGAATTCATAGTTTAGTTGGTTTGCTACACTCGATAGTATTGATGATGCTTGATGATACACTATGTGGTGATTATATTATTTGGACATGCTATGGTTTTCTTTAATAATATATGTGATGATGTTGTGATTCTATGTTGCTATGGTTTCTGATGTGTTTTCTAGTGAGTCTTGGTGAAAGGACGGAGTAGCATCACTCGCTCGCTCATGCCCTACTACCCCACGATTACCTTTCACACTATGTTTGTAATGGAGATTTACATGCTACTTTATGTTTGTTTCTATGCAAGATGCAGGTACTAGACATCGACTCCGCCTGCTTGATAGGTCTGAGTGTGTCTCATAAACCCAACGGGTATGATGTTAAAAAGGGAGTTGATAAGGAAGTTCGTCACCTCGTTGTGAATAGTTGTTATTTAATTAATCTTTATTTTATAGGTGATTAATTAATGTTATTTAGTTCATATGATTATTTGTAGGTAATTGTAATTAAGTTAAATGTTAGATCTAAAATAGTGTTATTTAAATATTGTAATTTTAAAAGTTGTTTAATTAATTGATTTAAATAAATAATGTTGTTGATAATTTAGATTATCTTTTTCAAAATATTAAAATTATAAAATTAAATGATAATATCATGTGAGGATAAATATTAAAATTTAAATGAATTTTTAATTAAATTTGTGGGATAAATGTGAGCTTTTAAAGAAAGAAAAAGGAACCAATGCATGTGGTGGAATTTTGGGAAAAGGAAGAGCTTTATTTATTTTTATTATTGTAAAGAGGAACAAGGTTTTTCTTCACGGGAGGATTTTTTTGGTTTTTGGGGTTTTTGGAGAAGAAGTAACAATAGTTGGAAAAACAAGTGTGTGCTTCTTTGTAAAGAAAAATAACATATATTGATCCAGAAGTTAGCTGAAAGAAGGGGTTGGAGAAGAAGTTGTTGAAGAAGGAAGAGGTTCGTGAAGATTATTTTCGAAAGGAGAAGGAGAGTTGTCGTTCTTGTGGATTCGACATCAAACGAAGGACACCAGGTTCTTCTCTTGTTGTTATTTATCTTATTTCTGTATGAAAACAAAAATATTTTGGTTCCCATGTTAGTATTGGGTGTGTATAAAGAAAGTTGTATTTTGCTGATTGAAAATTAAAGAGAAAATGAAACCCTCTTGTTTTCCTTTCTCTAAATTATTTGTTGTTGAAATTTTGGTTGGAGAAATCATCACTTGTTTGCAAAAGAAAAATAAATTATTCCATGGTTAAAATTTGCATGACCAGATTTACAATATGTTTTAAAGAAAATCTGTTTATTTTAATTTATTTTTAACTTATACTTATGTATATATATAACTTTGTAAAAAAAAAAAAAATTTACCTATTCTCTTATACATAATTTCTAAGTCAAAATCTATATATAGGTCTGGTTCTTTTTTTTTGTTCAAAAAAATATATATAAAATAAATTTTTATTTAAAAATTAATTTAGAAAAAAAATTAGGGGGGGGGAGTCGGCTAATGTCGTACTGCCCCTACCCTGTGGAAGGGCTGCGCACAACCCACCACGACTATGCATAATAGTCGTAGGTTGTTGGGCACAAACCTGGTGGGGGTTGCAGCCTCCCCATCTGGGGAGGTTCGCAGTCCCTACATAGTGGCCGAACCAAAAAAAAAGTTTTAATTTTTTTAGTTTAAATTTTTGTTGTTGTTTATATATTGAGTTTGATATATATTATATATATTATGTATATATATATATTTAATTGTATATGTATATGTGTATATATATATGTGTGTGTGTGCGTGTGTGCGTGTGTGTGCGTGTGTGTGTGTGTGTGTGTTTGTGAATATACATAAAGGCTTAGTACTAATTTGTGTTGCTGATTTTAATATATACACAATATATATATATATATATATATATATACATAGATATATGTATATATATATATGTATATACATATACATATGTATATACATATATATGTATATATGTATATATGCATAATAATGTGTGTGTATATATATATATGTGTATATGTACTTGTTGTAATTATGGAAATATGTTATGGTGGTTATTTGCAATGATATCGTGTTGTTACTGGACAATTTGAAAACAAATGTTTTATTAATTCAATTTGGGTGAAATAATAATTTATATTTCTTGGTGAAATTTTAAAATGAAATATGTCAAATGGTGTTGGATTTAATTATAACATACTTGAGTACGTGGTTGTTTTTCTCTTGAATTATCATTGAGTTAACTATTGTTTTGTTTAATTGGGTTCTGGTCAAGTGGGAAAACCCTTAAGTTAGTTATCCTCTGTAAGAGCTTAAGTTGTGTTTAGGGACTTCCAAAGGCATGAGAAAATATTGAATTGCTTTATGGTTTTTAATTTGATGATCCTATTTTGACTATAGTCATGATCTTGAGTTTACATTTCGGTTGTACCATTTTTATGGGTGTATATTCATATGATTGTTGGCAAGATGGTTTTTCCTTGCAGCTGTTCTATTTTGTGGTTCAGTGTTTTTGTTGGTACAACCCCTTGGTATTGGATTTTATGTTTGGGTTCTAGGGAGAGTGGCTCTACGTGGGTACCGCCACACAAAGGGGCTATCAGGATAACCCACATTAGAGTTAGAGTAATAAGTGATAACCTAATTAATTAATTAAGGGGTGGGTAGTAAAATATTAAGAAGATAATTATGGATTCCACATCCACCTATTAGGGCTTTCAGAGACTAAAGGTGGGCTAAGAAGGCCATGGTTGGAAAGATTGTGTCCTCGTCTCCACGAGAGGTTAATGGTTCTACACGAGTCATCCTATGGGGCCGGCGCCTAGAGAGGTTGTTAGGATAACCATAGATGGGGGCCGATACCTAGAGAAAGGTAGTCAGGAGAACCCATGTAGGACTGTGTGATGACACTCTCCTCTAGCGTCCCCTTGAGTTGTTTTATTTCTAGCCTCTCAAAGTGGTCTTTTGATGTTATGTTTCATTGTGTGTTTCTTGCTTTCCCTTTTTTGAGTTTATCCTTGTATTATTGTTTAGATGTTCTTGGTCGGGGATCCTTCCTTATGTACTCCTTGCATGGGGTGGTTGGGTGGAATGTGCTACACACCCCGTTGGGTCCCCTGTGATGTAGTTGTACCATTCAATGCAAGATTTTACAGATGCAACTTGATCCAAGGTTTATATGTTACCAGATGTATACTTGTACTCAAGATGTATTATATGTATTGATGTATCACTCCCACGTGTGTTGGGAAGATTTATGATGTAATTTTGAATATGTATTCAATGAGAAGTACTAGAGGATTGATGTAATGTATATTCACCCTATGTAATTCATCCTTGTACTATAATTGCATATACTATTAATGTTATGTTGTATCTATGGAAATATGTACTTTATATTTCCATGTTTAAATTATTGTAATTTCCATGTATGGTTTTATATGCATTATTCTTATCACTTTGGTTATCATTAATGAATGTTTAAATGAAGATATGTGAATGAATGTATTATGTTATTGGAAATTTAATGTTACATCTATTAACTTTATTATGGGATATTTTAGGTAATGTCACCTCATGTACCCCAAGGGAATTAGGTGTGTAACTTGAAAACATTAGTTATGTTAGAAAACTTAAAGTACATTCTTTATGTTTAAAAAAAAAAATGTTGCATTTTTAGTTGTTCGTTTGGGGTTTGTGTGACGGGGCGTTACAACTCAGATAATGTTGGATTGTATAGGGTCAATGATAGTGACCCATATCAAGATGTTTTTCATAAGAAAATTATGTAAAGTGTGCACCAAAATTTTTGTCAAGATCAAGGTACGTTCGATTGGGATAAAAATGGTTTGGATTTATTTTGGATAGGCTAAGATGCTTCCACCTGAAATGGTGTAAAAACATGCTTGATTCTACACATGATTCCTGTTTGCCTAGTTTTCATCATGGTACTTATCCAAAGTGCCACTATAGTGGTTTTCACTGGAGGACAATTTTTCTCTTGACTAATTTTCATGATTTTTTGTTCTTTTATTGATTTTTTATGCCACACAAAATTCTTGTTTACCCGATTTTCATTATGGTGATAATTTTTTGCTCATGTTGAACCACCTCGTGGTGTTGATGTATACACTCCTAGTGTTGATATGGTTGTTGTTTCTATCATGACATGCCAATGGTATCTTGCTTGGAGGAGTTGTTTTTCTAGGATACAAGTGCTTGAAAGTAACCCCTAACAATTCTTATCTTCTTTGTCGATACTGGAGTTAACCTTACCTTGGTGCGCACACTATGATAGGGTTCCCTTAGAATCCTTATGATAAAGATTTGTTGCCAATGCATGGTTAATGTGAGATTTGGATATCTTGGATGACGAA
This sequence comes from Sequoia sempervirens, assembly GCA_007258455.2. Classification (NCBI taxonomy): domain Eukaryota; kingdom Viridiplantae; phylum Streptophyta; class Pinopsida; order Cupressales; family Cupressaceae; genus Sequoia; species Sequoia sempervirens. Next base: position 340,319,564 of record VDFB02193867.1, on the reverse strand, counting down.
GTGTGTTGAGGGATATGAGATTTAGATGATTGGTTGGCAATTTGGAACCTTTTATTCTCCAAATTTGGGATGATGAGCAATGATGGGTGGATATGGAGATATGATTGGGACCAACATCTTGATATACCTTGTAGTTCGCTCTTGAAGCTTGCTTTTGCATTGTTAGACTTTTTTAATGGATGAACTTTCATTTTTTATTTTTAACCATAGTTTCTTTGACTAATGGAGTTTGATAGGGATGATTTTCTTTCTTTTTCTTTTATATCCATTTGAATATTTCTTGTCCATTTTTTTTTGTTGATTCTTTTGCTTCAATGACTTGTTTCATTCTTGGGTATAGTATTTTCTCCTTTTGTTGGTTTCAATTAGAGGGTGGAAAAATACATGGATGATGATTCATGATATGGCTAGTTTTAGCATTAGTAGTAATTTCATCATAAGGACTCTTCATAATGTATTTTGATGCTTGCATTAGATAAAGTTTCCCCGAGTACTATAGAGGTATTGCTAATATGTTTAGATCCCTTAATTATTGAATAACCAAGACCTTGATGCTTAGGTTTTTCAATAATTTGTAATGATTCAGGAATAACCTGTTCATCTAGGCCTAATCCTTTGTCTTGATAATGAATCCATTCAAAAAACTTATTTTCAATGGGATATGTCTTACCTTGGAAAAAAAGGTGCTAATCCTTTTGTACTCTATTGTGGATCTTCTAATGTTATAGCTTCTTTACTGATAGGATCCTTCATACATGTGATAACTTCCTGATTGATATTTTCAACTTGATCTTGTGAAATATCAGATTTTGATGGCCCTTCAACATATATTTCTACTTCTTTGACTATTATATACCCAATGCTTTTTTGCTTAGGATTGTAAGTTATCCTTGCTAATTTTAAGATACTATTCTCAATATTTTCATGCTCGATGTCTTCAATATTTCTAGAGGATGTTTCAATTTTCAATGCTTTGTCTTGTTCATTTTTTGATATGTTTATAGATTCTATTGTGCTTTGATCATGTGTAAAGATGTTAAGAGTAGGCGACTCTTTCTCCTTGTTTATGATTTCAAGAGTATGAGACTCTTATTTTGGATGAAGATCATCTACATGTACATTAGGAGTTATCATCACATGGGTAGATGTATGTGTACTTGGCATATGGATTTGTTCTTCTTTTGGAAAACCTTGGATGTCTTGGAAGATATCTACCAATTCATTGTGGTATTATGATGATAGGGATTCTTGATCTTGATTTTGTGTGGTATTATCTTTGATATGCTTTGTATCACATTCTTGACATGGATCAATTTCAAATAAGGGATTGCTTGTAAAGGACCCTTGTATTTCCTCAAAATGTGGGCATGTGGGTGATAGATCTTGGCTTAATTTTTCTACATTTTGCATAAGTGTTGGATTAAGAGTCTCTTGATCCTTAATATGTACTACCATGAGATTAGATGATGCCAATATATCTTGGATTGAATCCTTGGTAGACTTGGGTGATTGATTTTGATGATGCTTGGGATTAGATTCCTGATTTATGTCCTCTTCCTCACTGGATGATCTAGAGACATTTTCAATGTGATCAGTGATAGATAGCTCTTGATCACTATTTTCAACTTTTGAGACATTGTCACTGTTTCCATTAGTAGATGGAACTTTAATGTTAATAGCTATTTCTCCTTGATCCATAAGATCTTGGATGAGATATTGAGTGTAGCACATTTGTTCATTATGTGGGTATGTGCAGGATCATGATGGGCCAAAACGTGGCAATATGATGCATATGTGGCTAACGACTTTTTTCTACCAAAAATTGATGAAACAAAAAGGGTTTTTAAAGGAGATTCTCTGATTTCCACCAATATAAATTATGCTTTATTTTGAATTTAATAAGTAATTATTATTCATTTTCTATTCAAATTACAATTAAAATCCTAATTGATAGGATAATTGAAAAACATCTATAGCTTTGAAATGGTATCACATTTTTTGAATCCAAAACATGCATCACATTCTATGCTTTACATACTATAGGATTAAAAAAGGAAAAATTGAATTTCATGAATTTTTGACCAAGTTAAGGTGGTCAGGAATATGAGGTTTTTATATGTTTTAAAAATTGTAATAAAAAAATCATAATTAATTATTTACTAGGAAACAAATTACAAAAAAATATGCATCACATCAAGATAGGAGTCCTCTACTTATATCTAAAATATTATAAAAAAATATTATCATTTTATTGTGGTTAAGGTGGTCAGACAGACACCTACTTCTTATTTTTCCCCTAAAATTTAAGTACTACTAAATTGAAATTTCAAATTTTCACCAAATAGATTTATTTAATTTTAAGAAAACCTAGTAGTTTAGAAACTACATTCAATTTTCTATAAATTCTATTCTCATATATTTTTGAAATAATATAGATAACTTATTCAAATTTTTACGTCAAGTTGCCTAACTCTGATTTTTCTAAATTTTTTTCCACTTAAGGGCCTATTTTTTCCATGATGATCCTACACATACCCATGTGACCCTTGATTTTGTGGAACTCACATTGCTCATACCTATTATACCAAGGGATTTTAAATTCTAGTTCTCCATAAGTTGGACTATCATTCATTTTGAAAAGTTTCTATTATACTAGTTTGTGCATGGTTACCTGTAAAATCTCTCCCAAGGGGGTGAATTTCCTTTTTTTTGCTAATTTTTCCTCTATGGCTTTTTTTGATTGTTTAGCTCTTGATTTTGTTGAACTCCTTGATACTCTTTTTAAGGTATATTTTGATATTGTGCTTGAGGTACACCTTGGTGTGTCAGAAATTATTGATACTGTGATTGAGGTAGATTTTGATATTGTACTTGAGGTTTTCCTTGGTGTTGTGGAACTTCTCGATACTGTGAATATTGTAGGTGTTATTGATGTGGATATTGAGGTGTTTGTGGAATAATGTTTTTTGGTTGTGGATATGTAATGTTCAAACCTTGAATATGACGTTGATGATATGTTGTATTTTGTTTTCATTTAACTTCCTCAAGATCTCTCTCAAATTTATTTAGGGTGATTTGATGTTCTAGACTTATTCCTTGATGGTGATTTTGAAACCCCTAAAGTTGTTTCCCTACTTGATGTTGTCACCCTTGATAAGAGTGATTTGGGTAATAGATTGACATTTTTTGGGGATGTTTTGATACTCAATACCCTATAATAAGCTCACTTGGTTTATATCCTCATGGGCCCCTTCCATCATTTATGGTGTTTGCTAGTGGGATGTGGGCATTGTTCTTGCTTACTTCCATTTTCTTTCTATGTTGTGATCTTGTGGTTATCGTAAACAACTTTGGTCCCCTGTGGGAGAGTTTTGTTGAGATTTGTAACGTTTCAACTCTCTAGTTGACTCAAATCTAGGTAAAAGAGATGATCTAAGTCTTTTTGGAGAAATGGTGACAATGCGAGTTGAAAAGATGGATGAAGTGGGAAGTGATCTTTGCAAACATTTGGGGACAACAATTTTGACTTGAGCTTGATGTTTTGATGTTAGGATAAAGGATGTTGATGAACTTGAAAATTTTTAAGGTACACTCGTGACCATCAAGATAAAATAGCTCAAAAATGCTTACTAAATGAACCAAATGCAATAAAAATGATTCATTTGACATACAAAAGTAGCTAAGTTAGGGGTAGGTTTGACTGATAGATGTCTGAGTCCAAAGTGTTGGTGTATTCAAAATTTTTTGCAAAGTTTGGTGAAGTGATGTTTGGATTTTTGATGAAGGGGTGGGTGAAGATGTTTTGACCCAATATTGAATTAGAGTGAACTTTTGTTTGATAATACAAAGGTAGTGAGAATGAAATGTTATACCTCTAAAGTGTTCAAATCCTAAAGACCTAATGTTTACCTAAATGAGAGGATAGACTTGGATATGTGAATCTAGTTCGTTCCTCCTAGATTGAGCATAAAGGTTTCTTAGCAAGAGATTATGATTGTGATAATGTATTAAGTCCCACTTCCTACAAAAGTTTGAATTATGATACCTACATCCATAATGGAGTGATGTATATCTTCTGCTATGGATTTTGATTGTGCAATAGATCATTTAGAGGAGTTCAAGACCATGAAAAGGACCAATGTTTTTAGATAGGTTGATTATCAAGAAAAAGAGCTGGATTTTTTACTCATAAAGAACATATACATATTTGGATGATTCCTTAGTGCCCATTCATAAAAGCTGACTAATAACTTGTTTTTGTTCTGGTAGAGTGTTGAAATGTGGTTTTGGATTGCTTTTGCACTTTGATGTCTAATTTTGAAGTGACGACCTCTAGAATTTCTCTTGGGGATTTTGATTTTGTGTGAGATCATTTAGAGGAGTTCAAGACCATGAAGAGGATATTTATTGCAATGCGGGTGGGGGTAACATAGGTCTTTCAGCTATTATTTCTTCTTTCTCCTCCTCTTTGTCTACGATGATTAATGCATTGAGAAATTGGTTAGGTGTTTCGTTCTTCTCAAATATGAAGGTTATCAAATTGCTTATGATGTTAGCTTCTTCATCTTCAATGTGCGTGAGACTAGGTTAAATGATTAGTTCTACAAGGTCTGTTTGTTGAATTGGAGTAGTTGGTCATTAGATGGTCATAAGGTGTAATGGTTTTTTGAGATATATGAAGCTCAGGACCTTAAGGTTTGAGTGTTTTTTTTTGGAATGTTGCTACTTTTTGGAAATCAAAATGTTAAATGACTAGGGTTGATATTTCACTTCCTTGTCTAATATCATAGACATTTGAGTGAAGGAATGATCCAAATGGTTTGTTTGATTTTGATTTCTAATAAATAGGATGGAAATAATGGTTGAGGGACTATGCGACCTATCTAGTTTTCCAATTGTTTTGTTTGAACTATGATTCTATAACACCAAAATGTGTCAAGTGCTTAGATTTTCGAAAAAGAAAGCTTTAATTGGGATGGCGTTTGTAACTTCTATGTGTTTCTGTCAAATGCCAGGATTGCTCAAGCAAAAGCGAACATCTTTTGGAAAATACAAGGATCTTAGTAGCACATGTGTTTTTTTCTCAAAATAAAATGCAAGGAAATAAAAGCAAGTGTGTGGATCCTGCAACAAGTGCTTTGATTTTTATGAGTATGTTCACCTGATGTTGGATTGTTTGTATCACTGTAAAACCTCCATAGTTCATGTGCAAATCTTGAAGAATAATGTTGATGTTGGTTGATCAAAGGAATGATGAAGCTCTATCAATGGTGATCTTGACAACACTTCGTTGAATAAGGTATGTTGATTCTCTGATCCTTTTTTGTGAGGAAAGAGGTTTTTTATATAGAAAATGAGATTTTGAATTGACGATTAGGATTCAACAATGTTGGATCAAGATCAACGGTTGAAATGTGTTGAGAGAATTTAGACATGAGAAGATTGTGCAAAGTTCATTGCATGATTTGTGTGATTAAGGAATAGATTGGCTAGTCAGGGATTAGATTGATCAGTCAGGATTTGGATTGATTAGTCAAGATTTAGATGGTTGAGTTAGAAATTTGATGGCTTAGTTAGGAATTTGATGGCTTAGTTATCAAATTAGATTGATTAGTCAACAAATTAGATTGATTAGTCAGCAATCATAATTTGCTGAATTAGAAAGTGGGCGAGAAATATGAATTAATTGATTTATATAATTAATTCCTTTTTGGAGTTGAACGTGCAAATCAAGTTTGACTTTTGCAAACAAAGTTGCATTAGTTTGATTTGATTTAATTATTCAAATTTTGAAGTGAAAGTGTCATAATTAAATTATTATGATTTAATAATTCAATTAAATCAGAGGAATAAGGTGAATTAGTGACGTAATCAAATAAATGGTATTTGTTTGACTAATTAGGATGAAATAAGATTACATTAGGAATTTATTAAATAAATGTAATTTATTTAATTGGTGGAGATGATAGAAACATGAATTAATTGAACATTGTTATTTCATTTAATTACTAGTAGAATTAGGGTTTTTGGGACTTCATTAAATAAATGAGATTTATTTAATTTATCAAAAAAGTTGAAAAGTGAATTAATTAAATAATGTTGTATTATTCAATTAATAGAGGAAAATAGAGTTTTTGGACTTTATTAAAAAAATGAAATTTATTTAATTTGTTGAGAATGATGAAAAAGTGAACTAATTAAATAATGTTGTATTATTCAATTAACAGTAGACATTAGGGTTTCTAGAATTTATTAAATAAATAAAAAATATTTAATTCTTTGAGAATGTTGAAAAAGTGAACTAATTAAATGATGTTGTATTATTCAATTAATAGTATAAATTAGGGTTTGAATGTTGTGAAAATGTAGTGCCATTTGATGATAATGATGCCAAGATGTTCTGGGACATTCTAGGATGATTCTGAGACATTGTGAGATGATTCCAAGATGTTGTAGGCTGATTTAGGATGATTCCAAGATGTTCTGAGCATTTCAGGAATGTTTTGAGATGTTTCGAGACGATTTCAAGATGATTTTGAGATGTTGCAGGATGATTGTGAGATGTTCTTAGATGTTTCTGAGATGTTGTGGGACATTGTACGATGATTATAAAATGTTCTATGATATTCAAAGAATGTTACGAGATGTTTTGGGATGATTTTGAGATGTTTCGATATGTTCCAGGAATGTTATGAGATGATTTCGAGATGTGCCAAGAAATTATGGGAATGGTTTGAGATGTTCTGAGACATTTCGAGAATGTTTTGAGATGTTCCAAGATGTTTTGGAAATATTCCAATGTTTTTTAGGGTATGCGATGGGTGTTAGGTCAATTTTACATGTCTACAATACCATATGTTACAAATACTTGTCTTGGTTTTGTAAGGAAATCTATTTGGTGTGAGCGTTTTAATTTATATTATTTTCTTTTGCATATCTTTAATCCTTCACCTAGAAATGTAGGCTTAAGTTAGGAAAGATTTGAATTTGGTCTTGTAATCCTAGAAATTAACTCACAAATCTATCCCACATCTATCAAAATTTTCTTGTTTTGTGATCACATGTTGCACACTTACCCTATATAAATATTTAAATTGTAACAACTGATAAATTTTTTACTTTCTAAGATTTATTTTTAATGAAATTTTTAATTTTTTAATTTTAATGAACTTACTATTTTTTGGTCTCAAACTATTGTTTGTTTCAAAACATAGTCCATTCCATTTAAAACGCAAAGAATTAAAGGTGAGTAAAATATGTATGGTTAGATCAACCATGGTGAGTTTACTTTTAATATTTAGATATTTTTTGAATTGTAAGAAATAGGGTTCTCCACCTTTTAAGAGATGAAGCAAACACAAATGGGGGGTAGGTACTTCTTTCCTATTTCACTCTAGTTCATTAAAGGAAACTCTAGATATCTCAACCTAATGATCCAATTAGGAAAAGAGATTTCTACAAGGTCTCCTTAGGTGTGAGGGGGTTCACCACTAAGTAAATGCTTAGAAAGAAAAAGGATGAACGTATTATAAAAATCTAGCTATATAACCTAGAAAATGAAACTTGAAATTAAATCATTAAACAACAAGATATAGAAAAGTACCTAGAGGATCAGAGATGACTAAAAAAGACTTGAAAATTTTGAAATTTGGTATTTTTGATGTGTACAAGGACTCATACACTAGATTGGGTGAATTAGTCTGAGTCTAGTGTTTTTGGGCAGGAAGTGGAATTTTACAGTGACAAGTTAGTATCCACTAAAAACTAGTAAAATTATTATACTATTAAATAAATATTTGAGTAGCTCCCTCCAGGCTTATTTTTGCATTGTGTGTGCATCGGCTTATGCATTGCTAAGTTTACTTGGCTTTTTATCAAAGTTTCAGGTATCGACTTTCCTTTTAGATCCTAGGAAATTGCACTGTGCGTCCACATGTCACAGTTACAAGATGTTTTTGTTTCTTGTTTCCTTGAAGCCTCGTCGGGCTACGAGAGGCTCCCATGACTCCATCATTCCTTAAAAGTGTCAGCGAGCCCCACATCTTGCTACGTGGCAACTATTCACAAATATTTCAATGCAAGGATGAAATAGCAATTGCGGGCAGCGAAATGCTGCCACACGTCTTTTATGCCTGGCTGATGAAGCGTTCCCTTCGCTGTTATAAAGTCCTCAGCCCATTCGACACGTGTTGCATTTTTGCAAATCCTCGGTAGCGATGGGAGAGGGATTCATACGGGATGCGAAAGGCTGCCACAAAACTAATGGCAGATCTGTTTTGAGGGTGATAGGCTATTTGAACGAAATAATGCTATTGGTTGCTACTTGTCATAATCATTCACAGTGATGGATGACACTTGTCTGCTCGAGCCTGGCTGGTACCACCACCATCATTGAAAAGGATGCACCTGTGCCCGAGATGACTGGATGTCGTGTTCCAGCTCAATGCTGTTGTATCGGCCTTGGGAATATTCTGATTTAGGCATCATTGTAAAAGATTATGAGATCTTTTATGTTGCTGTTCTCTGAAGTGGTGGGAGGCTTTCCTGCTATATATACTTTCTCTGCTGATGAGAAAGGGTCTTGAATTTGGAGAAAAACATGCTGGTTTTAGCAAAAGACTCTAGGCCTCTATTACTATTTTATTTAAATTGCAAAACTTTCACACTGTCCCAATTGTTCAGTGTTTTTGTTTTTCATGCTTTTGATTAAACTGTAAACTGTGCTTTATACTGTCTTAACACTTCATTTGAATAACTTCTATATATGTTGGATACAAGTTTGCTTATCTAAATCATGTCTAATGATTCTTCTTAGTAGTGAGAATGCATGCAATGTTATTTTATGTCAATAAATGAATTGTCTATTCTATAATCTTAAGTCTCATATTTTGGAATACAACGACACCATTCAAGCCCTTAAATCTATGATTTATCATGCCCATCAGCAAATCTTGGCACATCGCTTTAGGTTAGACTTTACTTTATTATATCCACTTCCTTTTCCCTTTCCAAACCCCATTATAGAAGAAGTCGACTTCTCTAAAATCTAGAGGTTACTCAGTTTAGTGCAAAAGGTCCCCCTTAAACTGAGTTTCCAATAAGACTCTGTTACCTCGTCAATTTTTGGCATCAACAGTTTGTTCCTTTGCTAGCATGCCTAGTGGGACACAAACTTAATGAAATTGCATTGTAGAAGGGTGTATGAGCCATCGACCTGTAACTAGATCTCAAACTGTAGGTAACCCAGGTTTACTAGTACCTTCGCTAGGGATAGTCCAGGTCACAAATTAGCTGGTAACCGTTCCATTCCCACCACCCTTTCCTCTCACCATGTTGTCAGCCACCAATAGAAACTACGTAGCATAGGATGCAGGAAGTCCCCTAGTAACCTCGATAGCACCCACTATCTGGGGCGCTATCCCAGTTTCAGCCATGAAAGCTATCCCCAAATTTGTTGGAGACAGCTCAAGAACACCAGTAGAACATTTGCAGGATGTGGCAGATGTATGTCTGGTACACTGTATTACAACGTAGAATGTAGCCCTGAGGCTCCTCGCCGCGTCTTTCAAAGTCAAGGCTCTGGATTGGTACCGAACGCTAACTCCTAATTCAATTCGCACTTGGGATGAGCTCAGAGATCCATTCTATGAAAGGTTCTCTAATGATGGAGATCATTCTTCATTATACTATCAGCTATCCGTCATAAAATGAGCCCCTCAGGAGTCTCTGATGGAATTCAATGCCTGATTTTACACAAATTGGCAGAGGATCCCTGTTACTATCTACCTGACTCTTAAGTTGGAATTTATATTTTATCTGAAGTCCATCAATTCTGACATTTTTGTGATGATCAAGTCTTTGGGAGGAGCTACTCTACAAAATGCTTATGGTAACGCTATCAAAGCTGAGAATCATTTGATAGATTGTGGAAAATTGTTTCCTCAACCTATTATGTCGATATTCCCTAAAATATCAATTTTTGGGCAAGAGGTCGAATCGACTAGTGCGTTTGCAACTGCCCAATCAATGTACTCATATGCGGTCGCTCCTAAAAACATGGCTTCTACATCAAGATCTTGCAAGGATGAAATAAGCGACCTCAAGGAGATGTTGCAAACCATGGAAAATGACATAACGACTCTTAAGTGAAACCAAGCAACACCCCCATGGCCCGCATATCAAAACTATCAAGGCGGGCGGTCTAATTATCAGTAAAATCAATATCAGGGTGCACCTCACACCAATCCACCAATGCTGACTATAAACCAAATGGTGCCGATGCCTACTTCACTAACGAATGTGTCACCAAGCTTGAGCAGGGAATTAACTGTAGGGTAGAACAACCTTATTGATGACATCAATCTATGGTGTTTCCCTTGCAGCAATGCGCATATGCCCCAGAACTATCCATGTGGCAACCTACAACAAAAGGTGGTGGAGCAACGTAGCCAAAGCACAGCAATGGAAAATGGAAGTTATGTATATGCCTCACCACAAATGGAGAGTGCAGTCCTTACCGCGCAAATGCAAGGAATGTCTTTAGAACAAGAATAAGATATTGCTCCTGATCATGCACTTTTCACTTGGATGGAAGAAGAAGAAACGGTGTTTGCTAATGATGCATTCATATCCAAAACACCGCAGGTGTAGTCTGACTATAACACACACTCAAAGAGGAGATTCACTGGTGAGCTAGTTGTTTCAAATCTAGACAACCTACAACTCAGAGGCATGTCTGATCAAATTCCTAGTGCTTCAATCATCCCTTCACCTTCTCAAACATGGAAGGATATTATTATAACAAGAGCCAAGGAGCAGAGATTTCTGAGTTTTCCACCTTTTAATGTGGTGGAGCAATTGAAAAAATCATCCGCTAATGTGTCTTTGTGGGACATTCTAGCTATCTCAGAATAGAAGATGCTACTACAGATGGTGCTTCAAGAAGAGATCAACCTGACATCAATAGAGTTGTCTGCTAGTGCAGAGGTTGTTTGTCACATACTGCCAGCAAAGGTTCTTACAAATAATACAAAGGAATCTCATGTCTAGGACAGAAGTAGGTCAAAACCTCAACCCTTCTTCTTGAATCTCATTGTAGGAAAAAAGCTATTACACAATGCTATGATTGATTTTGGTGCTAGTACAATGGTTATGCCTAAACAAATAGCCGAAGCTTTGGGACTCAGCTACGAACCTATGAAAAGAGGGGTGATTCAACTTGATGGAAATAAAGTTAAGACCATAGGTGTCATCAAAGTGCTTCCTTTAACTCTATTTTCCTACCCTAGTATCATGGTCCTATAGGACATAGTGATCATAGATGTCCCTCCTATGTTTGGTCTTTATCTATCCCTAGAGTTTACTTCAAAGGTGGGTGTATACCTATCCTTGGATTGGTCACATTTGATACTTAGGACCAAACATGGTGCAAAAATGAAGATAGAATCGAAGGCTCTACATTCTGAACATGTAGCAAATGAGGCCTTGATCAATTTTGAAGCAACACATACCTCTATCACCAAGCAAGAAATGTATTGCATTGAATTGCTAGAGGAGAAGAAGGTGAGTGAAGATCAGAATGATAAAGAAGACACTATGTTAATTAAACACATAAACAATGATCCTTTTGGAAATTATGATGCTACAGGATTGGGCACATATGTAATTAATGATGAAGACTAGGTGCTTCCAAGGGTCACCAAAGAATCTGAAGGTAACCAAGCAAATGAGCTATGGACACTATACTTTGATGGAGCAAGAAGCAAAATAGGTGCTAGAGCAGGGGTATATCTAATATCCCCACAAAATAAAAAATGGTTGAGGCCTTTCCACTTTCATTTCACTTGTTCAAATAACAAGGCTGATTATGAAGGGTTAGTCCAAGGCTTAAGCCTTGCAAAATGAATGGGCCTTAAACAATTAATTGTTTTCAGAGATTCTGAATTTGTAGTTAACCAGGTCTGAGGAATTTTTGCATCAAAGAATGTTTGCATGAGATCCTATTGGCACCGAGTCTGGGACCTAATTGAGGGTTTTGAAGCTTTCAATATCCAGGTCATTCCCAAAAGACAAAATAGGGATGCAGATCGAATGGCTATGATTCATGCTCAGTTTGATCTTGTCTCTAACTTGCTTCAGAATGAACATTCAGTACGAGTGCTAGTCTGACCAGCGATCCCCGATAATGATCAGAGTTGGAAATTCTTTGAAAGCAATGAACATATTGCCTCATTTATCCAACACTCAGGGGAATTATCTGATTAGCTTCAACCAAATATCACCGAGGCTTATGAAGGAAAAATTATGCATCTCAAATCCAATAAACTTCTGAAAGGATTGGTTACTCTTGAAAACTTTTTTGATTGTAATGATTTCTGAAATGATAAGCAGAATTTTGTGGTAGAGAAAAGTGATTATGAGGACCTTTGGGTCTCCGATGGTAGGAATCTGAGTCAGAAAAAATGTCCTACACCATGATAAGGAAAGGCTCATTAGTTTCTATGAAAATTATGGAGTAGTGGCTTGGTCCTACAATGATCTGGAGGGTTACGATCCTAGCATCATTCAACACACTATTGAGCTAACAGAAGGTGCAAAACCAATCCGACAAAAATAGAGGCCAGTGAACCCTAAAATTGAGGCCCTAATGGCACAAGAACTAACCAAGCTCATTGAGTCACGCATTGTCTTCCCAATTAAACATAGTACTTGGGTATTGAATCTGGTCCCAGTCCAAAAGAAGAATAAGGATATCCACTTGTGTGTGGATTTCTGAGACCTAAATAGAGCATCTCTGAAAGACCACTATCTGTTGCTTTCTATGGATTCAATCCTACAAACTGTGGCAGGATCAAAAATGTTTTCTTTACTGGATGGTTTCTCTGGCTACAATCAGATCCATGTTAAAGAAGAAGATCAACACAAGACTACGTTCAACACAAAGTGGGGAACATTTGCATATAATAAAATTCCTTTTGGTTTATCCAATGTAGGGGAAACATTCTAGTAGGCAATGGACATCGTATTCAACGAACTAATCAATAAGTTTATTCTAATCTATTTAGATGACCTTACTATGTTCTATAAATCTAAAGATGATCATTTTGATCATTTGGAATTAGTTTTTCAAAAGTGCTAGGAATTCAAAGTTTCCCTAAATCCAAGGAAATGTGTATTCGGAGTGCCACAGGATAAGCTGTTGGGGCATGTTGTGTCTAGAGAAGGTGTTTCAATTGACCCTAAAAGAGTAAAGTCTATCAAATAACTTCCCCTTCTCGTAAATAAGAAGGGTGTCCAGTCTTTCCTAGGCAAGGTCAATTTTGTCAGCAAGTTTATTTCTAATTTCGCGAGAATGATTAGGCCAATCACCCTAATGTTGAAGAAAGATCAAGCATTCAAGTGGACAACGAAAGCTCAAGAGGATTTTGAAAGGGTCAAGGAAGTGATTTCCATAGCCCCGATGCTAGTTAATCCGGATCAATCCAAAGATTTTACAATGTATGCTTTTAGTAGCAAGTCTTGTATTGCTACTGTTCTAACCCAAAAGGATAATGAAGAAAAAGGGGAGCATCCAGTGGTGTTCTATTCATGGACCCTAAAGGAATATGAGATGAATTATAATTTTGTTGAAAGCTAGGCCTTCACAATAGTAAAATGAATTAAAAATTTTCACCATCTAAAATCCTACAACAAGGTGCTAGTGTATGTCGCACATTCCAATGTGCATGAATATATCATGGAAGGGGAAATCATAGAAAAAATGGCTAATTGGATCACTAAGATCCTCGAATATGACATTGAAGTCAAGCCTACTAAAACTATTAAAGGAAGAGGACTATATGAATAAATGGCACAGAATAAGGAGGTACCTGTCATGGAGAAGCAACCAAAGCTCATCTTGATAAATGAATCAGAATCGAAAGGTGGTTGGCTAACTGATAGAATGAGGTTCATGCAAACCAGAAAGTATTCACCAAGCCTTTCATCCCAAAAAAGGAGATATTACCGGCTATAGAATTGCGGATATATGCAAATAGAATGAGTCCTTTTCAAAAGGAATTTCATCAGTATTCTCCTACGATGCGTTACTTCGGAGTAGGTGAAGAGGATCCTCAACGCATTCCACAATAGCACTGCAGGTGGACATTTCTCTACCAAAACCATCGCAATTAAAATCATGTGTGTTGGCTATTATTGGCTCACACTTTTTAGTGACTCCTACTCTTTGTTGAGGGCTTGTAAAAAATTCCAGTTCTTCGCCGACAGAAGGAAGAATTCCGCAATGCCTCTCAGACCTATAGTGGTGGACGAACCGTTTGTGCAATGGGGCCTGGACTTCATTGGAATGATCAAACTGGTTTCTAGTGCCAGACACATGTAGATTCTGACTGCTACAGACCACTTCACAAGGTGGATGGAGGCTATTCCCCTTAAAGGCGCAACAAAAATAAAGATTGTAGATTTCCTCGAGGAACTAGTGACAAGGTTTGGCCCTCTGAAAACTATCATTTCGGACAATGCCAAAGCATTCCTAGGTGCAAAGGTATGTCACTTTGCATTAAAGAATGGCATATTCCTTAAAACATCATCAAACTATTATCCACGGGGAAATGGTCTAGCAATGTCAACGAACAAAAGCTTAGTCTGACTCCTTAAAAGGATTGGCTCAAAACACTAGAGGGAATGGCATAAAAACCTCTGAACAATGCTCTGGACAAACCACATAACTCCTAAGCAATTCCTTAAGACTTCGCCTTATGATTTGAAGTACAAAAAAGATGCATTGTTACCTATATCCATGGAGATTCCAACAATACAGTTGTTGAAATCTCTTGAGATAGAACAAAATGAAGCCGTGGAAGTTCGGCTCGCGAGTTGTTGGAAGTACAGGAAAAAAGGGAGAATTCTCTAATAGCAATGACAAGCTATCAACAAGTGGTCAAATGATGGTTTGACAAGAAGGCTTCCGACCAGGGTCTAAAATGCAGAGACAGTGCTAAAGTATGATAGCAGGGCTACAAAGCCAGGTCATCATAGTAAATTTGATAGCCTATGGGAGGGTCCCTTTAAAATTATTCGATGCAAAGAAAATAATGCTTTTGAGCTGGAGAATATGGAATAGGAACCGTTGGAAATCCCGATCAATGGGATTCATCTTAAGTTGTTCCATTAGGCATTAAGCTCTACTTTGTACATATGTAAATAGCGCTTTTATTTTATTTTATTTCTGTTTCATTGGCTGATCTTTTTCTGAACTAGTTTGTACTTTTGTGAAATTAAAACATTATTATTGGAGGGTGGAACACTCGAGCTACTTTACATAGAACACACCCATGTGTAGAGAAAAAGCATAAAAGTTGCAAGCCTAGAAAAGCTTAAATACAGAATGAAAGAAAGAGCATGGATTTTTGTTAAATGATAGATATCTATTCATATATGTTCTTTTCATTACAAAAGTGGTTGGGAAGCCATATCTCAAAATTTACAAGCATATTAAGCTATTATATATATGATAGCCTTTTTGTCAGGCTTATATACAGCTATGGAGAGACATATTTTGAGCAGGTAGGGAGACAGTTTGAGCAACATGCAAGGGTTTTTTATCCAAAGGCATGGCTGGTGGCAATTGACACATTAACTGCAACATCCACTTCTTCCTCATCCACAGGTTCCTCAGCAGCACTGGTAGCATCATTTGGCACAACCGCCATTGGTGGGGGGAACACCAGGTTCCTGAAGTCAGTATACCAGTATACGTCATAGAAATGTATCACGTTGTAGCTGTGAAATAGGAAGTGTAGGGCCTGAGTAACCCTCTGCTAGTGCTGGTCATGGGTCTGTAGGTGGAATCCGCTGAGGAACAATAGCCAAATGACAACAACTTCTTCCTTAATGAAGCGACGTAGGTCACTGGCTGACGGTAGACCTACCCCATAGGCATCATGAGCAACGACCTCACCGAGACCATTCAGGTATTTTTTAGGGTAGATTTCTTTAACCAACTTCAAGATAAGTGGTCGGGGAATGCTAATGTCGAGCATGGATGCTACGAAGTGGGACCATATGTCGGTATTCACCTGATACTTATCCTCATATTCTATATAATATTTTCTTAAAACCCACTTTATGGCTACCAGGACCAGAGAATGCTTGTTCTTGGTCATTATTTTTAGTCTCCTAGTTGAAATATCCCCTAGGAATGTCGTCTGTGACTTATACAAGGTCAGGCGAACTGGGGTATCCATTGCTCTGACACTATCCCTAGGCTTCTCAGCTAATGCCAAATTTGTCTACCACCTAACCTATCAAAAGGATTGCTTAAGACACTGCTACGGACCTATCACTTCTCAAATGCTAAGTATATTTTTCTCACTACTTATTGGCCTATTTATAGAAAATTGACAAGACACATGCTAATCCACTTTGAAAAAATATGATATTATGCGAGTTGCTATCTTGAAAGGTGAGCCTACATTTGCTCACATTTTCGGGTTAGTTACATCAATGATAGCGCGACTCAATGTGTGCTTAATTAAATGGAGCTGATTAATTAGCTTTAAAAAGGTGGTGCTCGTTGGCAGTGAGACGTATGGACATAGGCTATTGTGTCATCTCTCAAGCACATCCCAGAGCCCAAGGCAATATTCATATCTTTTCAGTCCATGATCATTTGTTTGGCATAATCATTCTGGTTAGGATAATTGCCAGTGCAGAGTTAGAAAGAAAATTGTTGGCTCAAGTTCCAAGGAGATCAAAGTGTATCACACGATTTCTCAAATACAATAATGAACTCCGTCCAACACAAAATAGCAATCAGTTCATTTTGCACAATTTGTAAGATTAACGGTACATGCCGAATTAAATGCAAAAGGCTTGCTTTTGCCTACCACCTTTAGAAAAGTTGCTATTATTGCATGAAAAGGCTTAATATTTCAAAGTATTTTCACAACACCAAGGATAAGTGTAGAGTTGTTTTTTGTCTGTCTATCTAGAGTTGAGTATAGTCACAGCTAACCAGGAACTTGCAGAAATCTTCAGAGAAGGAAAATGTCAGAATCTTCAGCTCAGCCAATGCAGGAGGAAATTATCCAGGAGCTATTTATGGATATTCGTTCTTCAGTAGAGGTATATGTCTATGAGGATGTGGTGTACGCTACACCTGGTATACCCAGCATGACAAGGAGAGCCTACATAGAAGAGCTGAATAGATCCAAGAAATAAAGAAATCAGAAAAAGTTTGAGGAAAAATGGGACAATATCTATGACCCAAAGCTTGCGAAAAACTCTAACTCCCTCAAAGAGGTAGCTTTTGCAATGTTATTGACACCAAAGCCAGACCAATCTATGGTGAGTAGAGTTTGGTACAGTGGTCTCCCTCAATACATGGTCCCACTGGTGCACTATTGCCCAGAAGTGGTTGATACTGCTATTCAGCGTTATAATCCTGATACTCACTACATTGAAGGCCACAACTTAAGGGTGCAGATCACTCCAGAGGCTATCTGGCACATGTTATGTATCCTAGATCCAAGTAAGAGGAAAGAGAATATCGAGACCTTTCACTTGAGAAAAGGAGAGAAAATATGGAGGAAGATGAAAACTAGCTCAGAGTTCTTGTTAGAAGAGACTGGTATGAAAGGCATCTCAGCCACTAAAACACCAAGTATTCCATTATCGCACGGTGCATTTTGCGATGATCTACAGGATGCCATGTCCATGCTGGCCTTTGTATGCGACCGAGAATCTGATGAGAAGATAGAGACCTTTCAATTGGGACCAACAATACAATTTCACAAGCAACATGAACTCTTCTGGTATAATTTTTCTGAGTTTATAGTTAGGTGCTGTCACAATAGTGGTTTACAATTCCTGAGAGGAACGAATTTTAGCTAAAATCACATATTTTTTAAAAATATAATGATTTAAGCCTTAAAAAGTTCCATTTTAAGGATTTCAATTAAAGAGGGTTTGATCAAATCACCTTAGATCAAACCCCCCTGGATAGAACCTCGCTAGTTTTAAACCATACCTATAAATGCGTCTCCTTTACACCTATCAAAATGCTGATAAAAAATCACTTTTGATTTAGCTTTTGGGGGATCAAATGAATTCATTTAAAATTTATTTCAAATGATTATGGTATTCCTCAAAACAAGCTATCCAATGAATATAATTTTAATATGTTTTGGTTTTGTTATGTATTTGTTTTTTAAGTTTTATTAAACATAGGTTTTTCATCGAAAATGAATTTCTTTGTTCTTCACATGTGAAAAAATAGAAGATTATCAAAAAAAAAAAAAAAATATGAGTGCACCAGATATTGAAGTCCTTGATCCAACAAAAATAATAATTTTTTTGGAAATATACAAAAAAAGTTACACAGCTATACGGTCGCACATGTCTGAATTGTAATTCATTTGAATTTGAAACTTGATTAAGGAAAAATATTCAATAAAAACTATCTAACAAAGTGGAAGCACTAGATATTAGAGTTACAAATCTAAATTTGAAAGAATTATAATTTTATCCTTCATGGAAAAAAAAGTTATGCGTTATACTTGTGCGTCACTTTTAAAAATGTTGTTTTATGAAAAAAATCAATTTTCGTGGGAGATGGAAAAAGAAGTGCAATTTGATTCCAAAAATTTTGAAAAAAATATTTTTAGAATCTACAAACAAAATTTGATGAGACTCTAGTTTGCACCATCTTCAAATTCCTCATGGTTTAGCCGCTGTAGGTGCCTGAATGTGTATATTTAGTTAAAAATAATAATTACAGTGTCCAATTTGGCCAAAAATTGTAAACCACTATTATGGGATCACCCAGTTTGAAGAAATGAAACAACAAATTAAGAATTATCAAGCAGAGAAAAAATTTAGGTTTCTTTCCTTCCTAGTCCACATGTTTCTACATTAGAACCCAGATTTCTTTGCCCGATATTTTCAACTATCAATTTTTGATGAGAAAAAAAATAGGAAGCTAGTATCCACATGGATTCCTTTTATTTTTGCATCATATGATTATTATGCATTTGCAAACTATTTCATAGCTCTGGTTTTGAATGATTTGATTAGAGAGGGTGATATTATCTGGCTCGATAATGAGCAGGCTGGATTTATACAAAGCTTCACCCCTACTTCTGACTTGTTATTGGGAAAGGATTTAACGATCCTCCAAATGCGAGGCTTTACTAGCAAACCTTTCTTGCTCCATCCTATGTCATGGGATAGAGTGCTCACGCTGAAAATGTTCTGATAGGTGTGTATCATTGATTTTACTTTCTGTAGCAATGAAAAGGTCAAGAAGAAGGGATTCTTCACTTGTCCGAAGAATTTCAAGTTGGTAACTCTACTTAAAAGGAAATCAGACCAGTTGTTAGAGGACAAGTTGGCACATCCAAGGTTAGTACTAGTAAATGATAAGTGGGAATACAACCCTTTTGATGACTTGTCGGAGCCACATATGAGAGTTACCCATGTTTCAAGACCTTACTGGGAGAAGCGACATAACCAACGAGCGAACAAAGATGAGGATTTTGTTGAATTGACACAAATCCCTATGCTGGACACTAGAGGCCCATGGCACAAGTTCTACTTTTTCCTGTGGCTGTGGCACAAGATAATCTCCCCATAGAGCATGACATGTACAATAGGGTAAAGAAGGATGAGGAACGGACTAAGAAAAAAATAAAGGCTTTCTAGAAATATTGCTAGGAAATAGCACAGCTGGATGCTCCTTACAATCAACTAAGGGATGACCAAGAATTTGAAAGATGGTGGAAGGAGGGCCATCCCAGCCCGAGCTCTAGTATTAATGGGAGCGAAGAGTGGGAGGAATCTGAGGAGCAGGAAGAGGAAGCGGTGACATCAACTTCCTTTGCGCAAAAGGAGAAGGTCTCTAGGCAGCCCGCCTATGTGGCCACAAACGTATGTTTTAATATATTAAGGGGCTCGCATACACTCACTTGGGCTGCTAAACTAGCTAGGCTATCACTTTAGCAGAAGGAGATGACTATCGAAGCTAGTGAGATTCCACCTGCGAAACGACAGCGTATTATTGGAAAGGGTTCGCAAGAACCTGCCAGAGGAGTACTCACTGCTACTTAGGAGCTGGAGGTTGTGGTGGAGCCTCTGACATTTTTGAAGACACCAACAACCAGTCAACAGGTAAAATTCACTCCTTCTTTTGCATCTCATTCCTTAGTATCTACCCCTGCCCCATTGCCAACCCCTACCAAAGGTACTGACCCTCTACCCTCTCCTTTTAGTCTGACATATCCGGTTGGATTCGCCCAATTTTCGCAGGGCCACCTGCTCATAATTACTCCTCCACGTATGCTTATGCCCACTGCTACTGCTCGGCCCTTCCTCACCCCGCTTTTGGAAAGCTTTCCCCTTATGGGTGCCTATTCTTTGTCTGCTATGATTATCGATCCTCTTCCATTGCAACAAGCTAACACCCCATTAACAACTCCCTCCTCCTTGCCAATGAGCTTTGTGGCTGATTCCCTAGTTGAGTCATTACAAATGACTAGCCTTGTTGTTGGTTCTCAAACCAAACTATGGAACATGCCAAATTCTCTCCACAAATTGTCACTCTCCAAAAGAAACAAATGTCCGTACCTATAAAGGTTACCTATCCCTATGCCCTGCCTTCCGGTGCTCCTTTCACAAGTGGACTAATTTCATCACTAGCCGAATTCATAGGACAAATAGATTGTGGAAGGGAGGCATGCACGAATAGAATGAGGAAACACAAGGCAAAGGATGACAGTGTTTCTGCCGAGCCAAGAGTACAAGCTCTATACGATGAGGCCCAACAAGAATTGAAGTTCGCAACCATGTACCTAAGGGTAAGCAAGCCTCAGGGAGAGATGCAACCAAAAGACTATGAGATATATGCGGTTAGACTTGACATGAAGGTAGCCCGACCGCTGGATAAAGTTGAAATCATGGAAGAAACGCAATGGGTATTCACTTCTGACTTCCTAAAAACTGGTAGCTAGCTAAAGAAGAAAGATGAGCAGCTTAAGGCAGCTAAGGAAAGGGTTAGTTTGTTGGAAAGGAAAGAGAAATCCTTGGAGGCAGATATTGTCTGCATGACCAAAAGGATGCTGACAACAGAGGATGAGAGAAAAAGGCTTCAAAATGAAATTGCGAAGATTCAGGTTCCTAACCCTAGCATAATAAAAGAGCTACAAAGCAAGAACCAGGAAGTGCACAAAAATCTACAAATGAAAGATGGAGAGCTAGAGCGCCTCCGCCTTGAGCATACTTAGGGGAGGGCATAAAAAGGGGAAGAGTTGGAACGCTGACAGGCTCAATATGAGCAAAGAATGCAAGAGAAAGAGGCCGAATTTAAAGGCCTAAAGGCTCAAATAGAGGAAGAGCTCCGAGAGAAAAAGGCTTCTCTAGAAGAGCACTTAGCAAATCACTCTTGAGCTGAGCAGACTTGGAATAGAGAAATGAGTAACTATGTGGAGCAGCTGGCGTCTGAGAAAAGGAAAAAGGCAGAATTAGCTGAGGCCATTATTTCAAGAGATGTGGAGATTACTTCGCTTAAAACCTCTCTCTTGTCTTCCCCTACACAACCTGATATCCTTTTGCTGGTTAGGCAATTATACATTTCTTAATAGGAGAAAATCAAAACCTTTTGCCTAACACTACATCCTACCCTTCGATTTATCGACAAGGCATCAAGGCTCAACTAGGAGGCCTATAATAGGATTGAGCAGTTCACACGATTCATCCTAGAGAAGGTTCCTAAAGAAAAAGACTTGCTCAACAAGCTATACTCCATCTCCGATGAGCACCTTGCTAGAGGGGGTATTGAAGATCGGGACGCTGCTGCTCAAATGACAAACAAATTTATCCATTGCCACTCCAACTTCCAGCACACTAAGGTAGCCACAGCTATTCTGAGTAAAACACTGGATAGCATACGGGGATGTTTCTCCAGGTTAGGTAGGATGGGACTATCGTCCCCGTTCCTCGAGGGTTGCTCTATTGCGATGACTACGTAGATTGCAAAAATTATTGAAGAGAAGGAAGGTGACCTAAAGGCTTTCAGGGAGTTCAACCATCCTCCAATGGCAGCTGACATTGAGGTAGTCATTCATCCACTCTTGCAACTACTATTTCATATACAAGCAAGGGCTGGTTTACCCGATGTGCTACTTTGCAAAGAAACTATTGACCTACATGGAGCACAGGAGAATTTGTGCAACATAGTGAAGCCGTCCAAAGATGAGTGGTCACCTTTGCAGGTGGCTCTTTCCAAACTCTTACTCCATTAGCCCTTTGAATAAGGCTCTGGTCTACAGAACCAAAGAATTTTTGGGTTCTCCATTCCTCAGTCGAAATGCCCCTGATAGTCACCAAAAGTTGTTAAATAAGTATTTGAGCAGCTCCCTTCGAGTTTATTTTTGCATTGTGTCTATGCCGACCTATACATCACCGAGTTTGCTCGGATTTTTATCAAAGTTTTGATCTGCCACTTTGTGCATCTACTCTTTGCAGCTTCGGGTATTGGATTTCCTTTCAAATCATGGGAAACTGCGCTATGCATCCACGTGTCAGAGTTATGAGATGTTTTTGTTTCTTGTTTGCTTGAAGCCTCGTTGGGCTACGAGAGGCTTCCATGAAACTGTCATTCCTTAAAAGTGTCAACGTGCCCCACATCTTTCTATGTGGCAACCATTCACAAATATTTCAACGTAGGGATGAAATAGCAACCGCAGGCAGCGAAATGCTGCCATGTATCTTTTACACCTAGCTGATGAAGTGTTCCCTCCACTGTGATAAAGTCCTCAACCCATTCAACATGTGTTGCATTTTTACAAATCCTCAGCAGCGATGGGAGATGGATTCATGCGAGATTTGAAAGTCTACCATGAAACTAATGGCAGATCTATTTTGAGGGCGATAGGTTGTTTGAACGAAATAATGCTATTGGTTGTTTCTTGTCATAATCGTTCATAGCGATGGATGACACTTGTCTGCTCGAGCCTAGCTGGTACCACCACCATCATTGCAAAGGATGCACCTATGCCCAGGATGACTGGATGTTGTGTTCCGGCTCGATGTTGTTGTAATGGCCTTGGGAATATTTTGATTCATGCATCATTGTAGAAGATTATGAGATCTTTTCTCTTGCTGTTCTCTGAATCAGTGGGAGGTTTTCCTGCTATATATACTTTCTCTATTGATGAGAAAGGGTCTGAAATTTGGAGAAAAACATGTTGGTTTTAGCAAAAAACTCTAGGCCTCTATTACTATTTTATTTAGATTGCAAGACTTTCAGACTGTGCCAATTGTTCAGCCTTTCTATTTTTCATGCTTTTGATTAAATTTTGAAATGTGCTTTATACTATCTTGACACTTCATTTGAAGAACTTCTATATATGTTGGATACAAGTTTGCTTACCAAAATCATGTCTAATGACTCTTCTTAGTAGTGAGAATGTATGCAACATTATTTTATGTCAATAAATGAATTATTTATGCTATAATCTTAAGTCTCTCATGTTTTGGATTACAACAACACTATTCAGACCCTTAAATCTATGATTTATCATGCCCATTAGTAAATCTTAACGCATCAACTTAGGTTAGACTTTACTTTATTATATTCACTTCATTTTCCCTTTCCAAACCCCATTATAGAAGAAGTTAACTTCTCTAAAATCTAGAGGTTACTCAGTTTAGCGCAAAAGGTCCCCCTTAAATTGAGTTTTCCATAAGAATCTATTACCTCATCATTTTTTGGCATCAAGATGTACCAAGACTCATACGCCCAAGGTAGCAATTTAATCCCATTCTACTTTTCTAGAAAATTAGGATCTAAATCTGTTCTCCTATCTCTATAGTTCCCTCCTATGCTTTCCAAATTTCACTTCTAGATCTGAATATGCTAAAAACCTACAAAACAAAATCTTGTGTTGATTTTCTTGTGGGGCATTTACCTCGGTCAAACCCATAGTTTGGTTATTAAAACATGATATAAAAAATAGATCATTTCAAGGAAATGTGTGTGAAATTCTTAATCTTAAGTGCATCTAAGATTAAGAGATTTAGAATGCAATAAACCCTACTCTAATGTGCTAGAATAGAATTAATGAATAAAACATAAAGATGATGAATCACTTTGGGAGATCTCTAATCACCCTAATAAGCCATGATAATGCAAGTACCTTCCTTTAGGAATAAAGTAGAATGATAATGGAAGATGGAATCACTTAGGAAACAAGTCATTAGGCTTCATTCAATGGCTAGTTGCATCTCCCCAAACTAGAATTTCCATCATTATTCTCCATATGCATCCATCACCAATCCTTGACAATGTTAGATTTTCAAAAGAAAATGAGCTTGAAGACCTGAAAAAACACCATTATGCTACTCCAAGACTTCAACTTTACTTGCTCCTTGTTCTTGAATACTTGAAATTTTATATTGAGCTTGAAAACTCTAGGTTGCTTAGGTAAAAATTGCTAGGTGAAATAATCATTCAAAACCTTAGTTTTATAGGAATCTCATATAATTTAACATTTATTAGATCCCAAATGCCAAAATTTCCCACTCAAAACCCTAAAAAGGGGCCACATGGGACTCATACGCCCAAGGTGGCATATGGGTCCCACCTAGGGGGACTCATACACCCAAGCTGGCATATGAGTCCCACCCTAGCTTTTCATGGTGAGAAAATGTCAAGGTGTTAGAAAATTAAATGTATTTGTTGATTTTGTCAGGATTTTAGTCAAAATAAGCCTTGGGATCCAAAATAAAGGGGTATTAGGGGCCTATTAATAATGTTTTAAAGTGTCATGAATGCAAGGGTACTAAAATAGGTCCAAACTAAGTGTGTAACTACACTATCTCCAAGAAGGGAGTACAATTTTCTACACTACATTTAGCCCCCACTTTAGCATCCATATAACACTACATGCATATGCAAGCTAAAGGAATTCAAACACTAAAATTCATCTCATAAAAGGATACACATATGGATTCTTTTGTAAACATGGAAGAATAAATCCCCCATTGTAGCTATTTGCAAAACCATAATGTTAGGAACCACATCCTATAAAACCACTTTTTTATTCATTCAAAAATCCTCTTATCTAAATTCTTCAAGAAATCAAATTCAAGGGTAGATGTATTCCTCCCCTTGATTTTTCTTTATGGAGGTGGAATCAAGGTAGGAGTCTAACCACATTGAATTGCATAAGTCGTATCATAAGGTATTCCCAAGTACCATACCACATAATGATAGACATGTGATGAGACCTGGTGTGGAATTATGAATCCAATGCAACAAACAATGTCAAAAATAGAGTTCACTAGCCCCCAATATGTTAATTTAAATGAAAAAAGCACCTTTTTTTCATCTTAACATGTAAATGACCTAATTTGAAAGTATATAAGAGTAAAAAAAAAGTAATTTGTGATCATTTTGTCTTTTACGTTTTAAAAGACAATTATGAGGATATGACCTCACATGCCTCTAAGACTCGAGAGCCTACGTGACAAGGTGACATGTGGTGATCTGTAACATACAATGAGTGGATTCTTCTCTACCTTACCTTCATTTTTATGCATTTATTTTATATTTTATGCAGTTTTAGATAGATTTAGGACCTTAGAAGAAAAATTTGCAAAGCACCCCTTTTTTTCACAAAGTGTCACACGTCCCACATTTTCACAAACTATCCCACTTTGTTGTAAAGTGTCACACTTTGTCATAAAGTATCCCACTTTTTCGTGAAGTTTCCCAAAAGAGGAATAAAGTTTCTATGACCCTTAGGAAATTATCCTAGAGAAAATTTAGCACACTTTTTGATTGTTGATGTATAAAAATAATATTTTAGAATGCTTATAGGTGATTTTTTCTTTTTAATTAGATTCCTCCTCAATCGTGATAGTGTTTGGTGATAGGTTGTTATGTCACCTATGAGACCTAATTACAATGCTATTAGAGGAGAACACACAAACATTACATGTGACAGGTATATACTCAGTGTATCTCATGCCTCCCATGAGATACCATAATGTCATGCTGATGACACTAGCTGAGAGGTGGGATGCAATTACCTATACCTTTCATCTACCTATCAATGAGATGACAATCACTTTGGAGGATGTTCATCATATTCTTTGAGTTCCTGTTTGAGGTGAGACCATTCACTTTGCAAAGGATCACTTTTATCAGGAGATGAGGGAAAATATATAGTACTATCTTGGAGGTCCAATTTGAGAATCGATCATGTAGACATGTGTTGAGCTAAGGTGGTTACTCTATGCATGATCAACACTCTTGATGTGGATTATGATATTTACTATAGCATTAGTACTAGTCCTAGATGGTCAGGGAGAAAACCTAGATGGAGGACTAGCGCACCTAATATGGGAGGTGGAGCAACATAGTACCATCTATACATAGGGTCATAGTATACTAGCACATCTCTATTATGATTTGGGACAGTTTGCCTACTAGGAGGTGGAGAACATGGTCCATTTTACACTAATACAAGTTTGGTGTCTAGAACATATCACATGTACGAGGTCGATGAGATTTCATTTTGTAGGTGCCCTGGGATATCCACACTCTTTTATCTATCCATTAATATGAGCATGGAAATATGGAGATTTACTATTACAAAGAGGAAAATTTGACTGTCTTGATCAAGAGGAGATCTTATGGAGACCTCATCTACTGATACCGCAGTGGGCAAATGAGACCCACCAATTGATGAGGAGCAGAGGGATCGATTCTTACTAGGGAGATATCACTATGTAGTGAGACCATTCTACTATGATCATGTCATGAGATAGTTTGGAAAGGTACAGGTTCCTCCAACATCACAACCATTTTATAGATGATTACTGTAGAGTTCCCGTAGGGTAGGAGATATGAGATGACTCATAATCAATGATTTTGTATCCAATGATTTGTATGATGAGGATCTTGATATGCTCCCAGTCTCTGACGTAGATGACATGGGTACTACATATGCATATGAGGAGTGGTGGGCCACAACACGACTGACTCCAAAATTTCCTAAGGATTGGCCTATAGACTACTCAGGGCCTCTTCCAAATCACAGGGAGGATGAGGATGATACAGGTGAGGAGGTTAGGGCTGCATATTTGTTTGTTGATGAGGTAGAGGAGGATTATGACGAGGAGGTAGAATTAGACTATGAGGAGGAGGAGGAGAACAAGGATGAGGATGAGGATGAGGATGAGGATGAGGATGAGGATGAGGATGAGGAAAAGGATGAGGAGGAGGATGAGGATGAAGATGAGGACAAGGATGAGGATGAGGATGAGGAAAAGGATGACGATAGCTAGTTGATGAGTGAGGGAAGTGATACAAAAGAAGAGGATCTAGTTTCCCACGAGTTGAGAGATTTAGTTCCCACCCAGGTGACTAGACCACAGTCAATGGCTATAACACGTGCCAACAGTCATGAGCATGGAGAGGCTAGTGCATCATCTACAACTCCCACAAAAGATGAGGTTGTATTTACACAATAGGCCAAAGACCTAGGTGATGAAACATTATATATGATTATGCTTATGTTCATTTTTTTCCTTTATACATATATATATATATGTCATGATGTGTACTGATTATCTTCATCTTTTCTATCTTGTAGGGTTCGTGAGAGAGATAGAGGATCTCTATTAAGGGGCCACCATAGAGATAGTACCTCCTTCACTCATAGAAAATTTTATCACCACATACTACATGCCCCCACCCATCATCAAGCAACATCCAGATTTGCTCGAGGCTTTTGCAAGGTTGAGAGGATCATACAAGAGCGCTACTAGGAACTTTGATCGAGCCATGGGTGATCTATCAGCACTACAGGATGCTTTTGATGACTTGTGGTCATCCTAAGATCCAAGGGAGGTTGAGAGACTACATGGAGAGGTTTTCATACTATAGGTAGAGAGAGATTGCATAGAGAAAGAGTGCATGAAGGTTGTTGTATGGGAGGCTAGGGTTGTTGGATGAGCATAGGGCCTACAAGATGCATTGGATTCCATTGTTGTATCACTATCATGTACCAATGTCTCTTGATGAATTGTCTCTTGATGGATGTGATCACCAGGTCCTGAGGGATCCAATAGTCACAAACCATAGTAGCCTTGTATACTTGATTATATGTACTCAAAATTTTTTGATGATGTATACATATGTATATGAGTATTTATGTTTGATTTCTTATGTTTATGTGTTTAAGTTATATGGCAATGTGATTTATGAAATAATATTTGTAGGACTATTTAATACATGTCTCCATGATCTAAAATATTTTATGTGATCTAATTAAAACTATCTTAGTTTTCTTTTGGATGCAACATTATGATTGAGTATGTTATGCTAAATTAAATGCACCTATGATCTAATTGTAAAACAATAAATGCATGTAAGGATCTAATCTAACACAACATACATGATTAACTTGAATAGTATGAAACCTAAAGTAACAAACCCAAAACCAATTTGAATAATTACTTTAGTATTCAAGACACACAAATGATTGTTTGTCAAGAATGAAGCAATGTGAGTGAATATAGAATACCATCTATGAAATCTAACATCATTTCTTTAACATTCACACTATTCAAGAAGGTTAGAAATAGTACCCACACAAATGCATGACATTAATAGGCTCTTTAAGAGGTGTACCATCCATTTATGTTAACATGTATGCTTCAAACCCATAAATTTCATCAATTATGTAAGGTCCTAATGAATTAGGTCTAAATTTTCCTTTTTTAGTTAGGGAAGCATTGACATTACATTGATTCTCAAATAACACCAAATCACCTCTATTAAATGAACAATGACCTATGAAGGGAAATTGATTCATCCTAGAACAAACATCTGAAATCAGGAGGTGCCTTTGGTAAACTATGTTTCTTTAGATAACCTCAAAATGCACATACTAATATACCATAAAGTGGAATCAAACATAGTTTATTTCCCACCATTAATCCTTAGAGGAAAGTTCATGCAATTTAATATCATGCAATATCAACCATTTTCAACAACATGCATTAAATAGATTCAATGAACAAAATTATTAAACATGAAAGAATAGAAGACATGAACACAAAGATTTACATGGGGAAAACCCTTTCATGTAAAATCCCCCACACTCCAAAATCATAAATCCATTGTATTATTTAGCAACCAAATACATAGTTAAAATACAATTAAAAGCTCTAAGCCTTTACATGGAGATTTACATCATGTTCCATCTCAGGGAGAAAATCTGACAGCATAACCCTTGTGAATTCAATATCTCCTCTCAGAACTCCTCAAGAAAATTCTCATATTTATAGATCTTATAATGCAAAAAATAGACATTTCTAAATAAGCTATCAAAATGAAACATGGAAATATAAAATTCTTTCATGCACAACTCTGCCTGTAAAATCAACTTTCCAACTTGAATCCTCATCAGAAAAGAAATTACAAGTTGTAACTCAAAAGACAACATGAGAAAATTAGCAACAATTAAAAAATAAATGCTATGGAAAAATAAAAGGTTGAGACTCCTTCATTTTCTTAACATTCTCCCACTTGTTGAACACCTTTGAAGATTCTATGAAAGTCACAAGATTTAACTGCTTAGAGTCAATCAATCAAAATACATCATCACAACCATACATGCAATCATGAGAATCTCGAACAATGCTATCATGCTCTAGCCAAGACACCTATAGGAACATCCAAGATGTCCACCATCTCAATCAACAATTCCTACCATCCTCCAAGGAAAGGAAGAAGCCATGGTGTATATGCACTAGTCCAAAGAACACAAGCATAAGATCCAAATAATAGAAAAGGATACAAAATAATGCCACCACTCCATTGTGCTCACAAGCTATATAGAATCATCAACAACATCAATTTCAAAGCTTACAACCCGAACACAATCGTGAAGTCGTCCTCTAGAAAACAAGATAGAATGTCAATTAGAACATCAACTAGGAAATTGATTTCTACCATCCAACTAACCAACCCACATGACTAAAAATAGAACCCACAACAATTGCTAATCCATCCAATCACCCATACCTCAAAGGTATCCACATACTAAAACTCATGCCACCTACATAGCTAACCCATCAACTACAAATATAAGCTCCATGCTCCAACCAATCAAAGAAGACCAAACACATCTTGGAACTCCCATTTCATGGGTAATGTCGAATCCAAAAATATCGAAGGCACAACAAGTCTACCAATCACAACACATAGAAAGTGTAGCCATGTGCTACCAAAGGACCATCCACAATGATCTTCAAATCCTGTAACCAAAAACTACAAGAAACAACTCTCTCAACAATCTTCCATAGCTCTCCCACATTCTCCATATCTGATAGAAGAAAGAGATACAAGAACCTCCATTTTATCAACCAAGTGACAACACATGACCACAAACTAGTGATCGCCATAGCTCCACATAGAAATCTCACATCTAAAGTCATATGAATCCAAACATACAAGAAGAAAAACTAGACTAAAGAGAAAAATATAAAAATAATAAACATGTACCATGCCCTTCTACATACACCTCTAAATGCCAACTATGTCATGTAAGATATCCTTCATAACCTCAAGATAAAATCTATAACAAAATACAAACTCATTCAACCTCAAGATATCAAACATAATATATGCATCATGTATCTACATAGAGGTAAGCTTCTCAAAGAGGATCAAACCACTCTATTTACCATCTTAGGAAATCATCCCACAACCATCCCCTATGATCATAATAAATGAAAATACAAACCCAAGCAGATAAACATGTTATCCATCTCTCACAATGAATCCTCCAAAACCATCAAATAGCAGCTCAAGATCCATGTCTATGACTGAAAGCATAAAGCGCCTGAGAAAAAATGGGGAATACCTCTCAAGCAATAAGCTGTCGAGTAGACCTAGAGTGGGGAATGAGAATGCTCCTCGAAGATATGCAATCCATCATGACTCCTCCAAGAGAAATCTCCTCATCGGTCTCTGTTGAACTCACATCCAACCAAGGTGTAGGCTCCTCAAACTTTCTACTGAAATCTCATCAAGCAAAACTATCTCAACAACACTCTCTCATCTCAAGAGAAATACAACCTCACCTTATTCTCCATGTATCCATGAGAACCAAAAAATAATCATCTCATGCTAAACTCCAAATGCATAACTACACTATCATGAAGTTCTCAAGCATATGACCATTGCACCCAAAAACATAGAGAATCACTCGACCACTATCAAAGCTCCAATCATCTAAATTAGGAACTTATCATAACATCATGATCTTACCATCACCCTTAGGAGATCCCATGCTCCAAGTGAACATACGATGGTCTCAAGAGCAATGCATCATGCAAAAACTCTAATGCTCAATCAAGAGTATACCATGACATAAAACAAAAAAAATCTAAACCAACTTCACCTGTCAAGCACCACCAACACCTCAACCCAAAGACCACAAGATTCCTCCATGGCTATGAGATGCTACACATCCTCAAATAGTGTTCACATGAAAATATGAAGAAAAAATTCTACAACAATATGATCTAAGAGTCCCTACATTTGCATCACTAAAGAGGATCATTCACCACATAGTGATGAATACTAAGTCACTACTAAAACTCTCACTGAATTACAGTACCAAGATTTGCAAGCACATGACACACTGTCTCCCAAATCTAAAAATTGTCCAGGTCCACACACATACAAGTGTATTATTGATCACACAAAGTGAAACTATGAAATCCAAATCAAGGTAATACACCATGCTATAAGACCCCAACACTGACTACCTAGTTACTCACATATCATCCTTCCTCTCATCTCAAAGAAACCACACCAATGCACAAGTGACTACAGACAAGGCCAACTAACAAGTCTGCATCAACATTGAATCAAACCTCATGGATATAGACAGTCCACTTTCGAGTCATCTATGCAATCATGTAGGTAAAGAAAACCCACAACATTACACAACTCGTAGATCCAATAAATGTAACATGCAAACCCATTATCGCATTGGAAACTATAAAACTAAGATCTCAAAAAGAATAATCATGTAGAAAACATGACTCAAGCACCAGATCAAGCCTAGATCTGATTTTCCAATTATCAAGTCCACAATGAGCACCATAGTAAAGGAATTCACCAAGCATCACCACATAAATGTTGAGTGACTAATCACATACCAACACTCCCATGCAGAGAAAGCATCTCACCTCCTCATACCATGCACAAAACATGCATGCAAAACTACAATTATCTCATCTAGTAGTACCCCCAAAATCTAGGGTCTAGAAAATAGCT
This sequence comes from Sequoia sempervirens, assembly GCA_007258455.2. NCBI lineage: Eukaryota > Viridiplantae > Streptophyta > Pinopsida > Cupressales > Cupressaceae > Sequoia > Sequoia sempervirens. The sequence goes on along the minus strand of VDFB02193867.1, from coordinate 340,287,205 downwards.
TAACCATAGCTCCACAAGACCACAAGTTTTTCTTGACTGTGTAAAATCTACAAAACCACCATGTTTGAAAAAAACCCATGTGCATCCACACCCACTTCACATCTAGAAGAATAAAAAGTCTAAAAGGGAATCATAAAAGTTAAACTAGAATAATGGATTATTATAGATGAGCATAACAGTACATTTTTTAGGAAAACCAATAAAACCATTAGATCCAAGGAACATAAATTTGAGCCATGCCAGTACAAAGCATCCAGAGAAGGAAAAAGCAGTTCAAGAACTCAAAGCCCATTTCAAGCCAAATCCACAACCAGCGACATGCACATGCATCTAAGGGAGATAGGCTTTTACAGAAGCTTCCATATCATCCAATGAATAACTCCATAGTCTACATGCAACCAGCGTAACAAAAACAATGCCTTCCAATACTAGGAAAAATCACCCAACATAAGCACATTACTCCATAGCTAAAAAGAAACCCAAAATTATTCATATCACCAAGGAGCTTCTCACATAGACACCCAATATGAAAGATTTATTCTTCATATAACCAAGGAGCCTCTCACACAGATACCCAATATGAAAGCTTTGCTACAACACAACCATAAATAACAAAAGGAACACCCCATGCATCAAGGTTATTCCACTATTATCTAGGAGATTCAAATCACATCATTTCAATATGATCAACTCCATTTTCTTCATCTTCACCATCCTTCAATCTATGTGTTGTCTCTTGAAACTAAAACAAAAAATGCATAACTTGCACTCACCAAAGGATCAATCTTTAGTCGATTCCTTCAATCTTCCTCAAGCTTTCCAAGCTAAGAAATCTTCACAAAAGGAATACCCAGAACTAGAAACATCAAGAATGCATACATGCATCAACATGAAATCACATGCAAACCACATGCAAGTACATGCAAAACACATGCAGGTACATGTGACTCACAAACCTACACATGCAAGAAAAAATCAAATCCTAGAAGAAAGCTCTAATACCAATTGAATGGAAATTGATTCATCTTAGAATGAACATCTGAAATCAGTAGGTGCCTTTGGTAAACTATGTTTCTTTAGAGAACCTCAAAATGCACATACTACTATTCCATAAAGAGGAATCAAACATGGTTTATTTACCACCATTAATCCTTAGAGGAAATTTCATGGAATTTAAGATCATGTAAGATCAACCAATTTCAACAACATGCACTAAATAGATTCAATAAATGAAATCATTAAAAATGAAAGAACAAAAGAAATGAACACAAAGATTTATGTGGGGAGAACCATTTCGGGTAGAAAAACCCACACTCCAAAAGAATAGATCCATTGTATTATTCAACAACCAAATACACAATTACAATACAATTATATGATCTAAGCCTTTACATGGAGATTTAGATCTTGTTCCATCTGGAGAAAATCTAGTGGGATAACCCTTGTGAATTCAATATATCCTCTCACAACTCGTCAAGCAAAATATCATATTTATAGAGCTTACAATGCACAAATTAGACATTTCTAAATCAACTATCAAATTTCAACACAGAAATAGAAAATTCCTTCATGCAAAACTCCACATGTAAAATCAACTTTCCAACTTGAATCCTCATTAGAAAAGGAAACTGTAAGTTGTAATTCAACAGAAAACATGAGAAAATTAGCAACAATTAAAAAATCAAAGGTTGAGACACCTTCATTTTCCTAACAACCTGATCATTGTAACTATGTTGCATTTTTTTTAAAGTAAGCTTCAAGATGCTCAAGAGCATTGATGTGTTGGTCATTGAGCATTTCAAGCTAATGCAATAATTATTCTTTATATGTATTATCATCAATAATTCCTTGAAGAACAATTTTTGATGAAGGGATCTCTAACTCCAAGGGAATTATTGCCTTGGTACCATATACAAGGTTATAAGGAGTATTTCTATTCGATGTTCTAACACTAGTACGATAAGCCCATAATGCATATGTCAATTGTGTGTGCCAATCCTTATTATGTTTTCTTACTATCATAAGATTTTATCAAGGGTTTTACTAGTCAATTCAGCTTGATCATTAGATTGTGGGTAGTAGGATGTTGAAAAATGATATTAGATGTTAAACATTTCTAAGAAATTCTTCATGCCATTATTCTTAAATAGTGTCTCATTATTTGAAACCAATGTGGAAGGGAGTCCAAAGTGAGCAATAATGTCTTCCAATATGTAATGACATATTACATCAGTAGTCATTGAACAAAGGGGAATGGCTTCTACCCATTTCATGAAATAGTCTTTTGTGGTGATTATACATGTATGTCTGGAAAAAGAAGGTTGTCGAATTTTTCCAATAAGATCCAAACCCCATACTGAGAATGGCCAAATAGCAGCTTGGGCATGAAGCTCAAAAGCAATAGCATGAATCAAATTTCTATGTTACTGACATTTGTGACATTTCTCAACATATTCAAAGCAATCTTGTCCCATATGTCTCAAATGGAATCCTATGCAGATTAGCTTTTGAACTAATGATCTTCCTCCAAAATGGACTCCACAAGAACCTGTATGAGCTTCTACAAGTACTATAGGATTTAGGATTGTTTAAGGTATCTAAGCAAAAAAAACATCAAAGGATCTTCTATACAACATGTCAAAAAGTATTATATATCTAGAAGAAAGTTTTCAAAGGAAGTTTTGATTATTCTTAGTTGTTGGCTCATGAAAGGTAGCCTCTTTCAAATACTTAAATATCAGTCTATACCATACACTAGAGCTTTCAGTGGTGATTAATAACACTTCTTTGACCTAATATTCTATTGATGGTTGCATAATTGTATGGACAATGAATGTGAAATCTTTTGAAGGATCTCGAGGAGATATAAGGGAATCCACACCTAACATTGCATCCACATGTCATTTATCTTTACATGGGATTTTATCAATAGTATATGAATCAAAGGTGTTGAGTAGTGTCATTGTGAGATCCTTATATTTTGATAATTTGTCATGCTTTTCTTAATACAATTTGTTTATTTGCTTAATGACTAATTGAAAATCACTAAATATTTTAATACTTTGAGCTCCCAGAGTTAAAGTTGCATGTAATCCAAAAACTAAAGATTTATACTCTACTATGTTGTTTGTGCATAGGAAGTTTAAGAAAAAAGGCAAGTGAATAGGCTTTCCTATAGGTGGGATTCGTATAACCCCTACACCAGAGCCAGTTTTACAATTGGAGTAATAGGAATATAACTCCCATGTATTAGTTTCAATCATTTACACATTATTGTCGGAGAACAAATCAATATTAGGTAACACTAGAGGAGAGGGAGCGTCAACTAATTGGTTAGTCAAGGCTTGTCCTTTAATTTCCTTTTGAGAGACAACTTTAAGGTTAAACTTAGTTAATAGCATAACCCACTCAGCTAAACATCCTGATAAATCTGTTTTAGCAAAAGGGTGTTTTAAAGGATGAAATTTTGTCATTACATGGATTTCAGCATTTAGTAAGTAATGTCTTAATTTACTACTAGTGAATATGAGAGCCAAATGTATTGTTTTTCTATTATTTTATGTCATGTCTCATAATCAATCAGAGTTTAGCTAATGTAATAAATAGGATGTTCTTTACTGCTTTCATCTTGTTCAGCTAACAATGCTATGAGAGCATGGGTCGATGCAGTTGTATAAAGGATATACAATTTGTCTTGCATAGTGGGTTGTAAAACAAGTGGAGTATCAAGATAATCTTTCAAACTCTCAAAAGAATGTTTACAATCCTCATTCTAATTAAATTGGACCTCTTTCTTAAGGAGTTTCGTAAAAGCTAATGTTTGGTTCACTAAGGATGCTACAAAAAAAAAAAGCCTAAATTCTTCCTTGTAACATGTGCAATTGAGAAATGTTTCTAGGAGGTGGCATGTTAACTATTGCATCAATTTTCTTCATGTCCACCTCAATGCCTCTATGAGATATGATAAAACCTAAAAGATTTCCACTATCTACACCAAAGACATAGTTTTTTGGATTTAGTCTCATGTTATAATTTCACATTCACTCAAATATTTTTTGAAGAATACTCACATTGTCTTGTCGAGTTAAAGATTTTTCTAGAATAACATAAACATAATCTTCAAAAATATTATGTATATAATAATGAAATATCAATGTCATAGCTCTTTGATATGTTGCACCTACATTATTCAATCTGAAAGGTATGACTACCTAACAAAATGTTCCCCAAGCTATAGTAAATGTTGTTTTATATATTGATTTTGAGGGTTAATAAATATTTTATTATATCTAGAAAATCCATCCATGAAAGACAACAAAGCATCTCATGTAGTCAAGTCCACTTTCATGTCATTATTAGGAAGGAGAAAATCATCTTTTAAAGATGCTTTATTCAAATCATGAAATTGCATACACATCCTAATACAATTATTAGGTTTCATGATTGCAATAATGTTCAAGATCCAAGGAGAATAATCAATAGGTCGTATAAAACCATCTTTGAGGAGTTTCTCAGTCTTGGTCTTAACTAATAAGGCTATCTTAGGATACATCTTTTGTATCTTTTGTCCAACTGGTTTAGCATTCTCTGCAAGGACTATGTTGTGTGTCACTATCTTAGCATCAATTCTCAACATATCCAAATAAGTCTAAGAAAAAATATTTTTTTTAGGAAAGTTGTGAAGTAAGGTTGCATGATCCTCTTGTTCATCTTCATCAAGGCACTTTTCTATTTTAATAATTTTCTCCTCGTTAGTGATATCCATCGGTATGTTGATTGTATCTCCAAAAGGAAGTTTATGTTTGTTGTTGAATTTCAAGATTGTATTCTTTGTTGTCCTTATCATTCTCATTAATTTCCTTCTCTTTGTATTCTTGCATAGCACTAATAATAGCACATGTAACCCATTTATTTTTTAGGAGTAAATGGCTTGTCATAAACTCCTAGCATTTCTTTCAAGGCTTCATCATCTTCAAAGTATTCCAATGATTCTTTACAAGTTGTATCAATCAATTTAGGATGCTTCAAGATGAGAATTGTTTTATTAGTATTACACATGATGGTGTTGATGTTAGTGAGGGTTTTTTTGTTGCTTACATTATCTTAGAAGGACAATACCCCAAGCCACTTTTTGTTTCTTGCTTGTTAGGATCTATAAGAACACATATGCCTTATTCTTTCCTTCCACATGTTTCCACTATAGCCAAGTTGCTTCATAAGCTCATAACCTCTTCCATAAAGTTTCTCCATTTCTTTCAGGTTTGGCAGTTGTTGGTAGTCTATCTCATTAAAGTTTTTGGTATAGCTTGTGTCTTCTTCTAGAGTAAGTCAGCTAGATTCTTGTGAGTTTTCTTCTGAATTCTATGTTGACATTACTATTGGTTTTTTTGTTATTTTTTTATTTTTTAGTTTATTTTGTTGTGATTTTGTATTACCCCATGAATATAGGTGTGAAGTATAAGAAACCTTGATCATCTTCTAATAACTTTGACACTTTTTCTATCCACTTTTTCTCTTATTTCATAGGTTCTATTTTTGAAGTTGGAATTAATGTGTTTAGAGGACTAGTCATTCCTTTTTCAACTTGTAAGCAACTTTCAAGCTCGTGATCTATTTCAATGTGGTATAATTTATTGTTATATACATACTTCATGATACGATGAAGAGTCAAAGGCACCACATGTATCTCATGAATCCAAGGTCTTCCTAAAAGAAGATTGTACGAAATCATCAGGCATAACATTGATAGGAGTTTGTAATGTAGCCTTTCCAACTGTACTAGGCAAAGTAATCACACTAAGCAGTTGAATTCCTACATTGTAAAATCCTTGAAACAATAATGAATTAGGTTAAATTCTTGGTTTATCCATGGAAAGTCTATCCAAAAGGGTTATACTACACACGTTAAGAGCAAATCCATTATCAAAAAGGGTTTTTTTTATTCTTTTCCTACTGAATCTAGCTATTATCATGAAGGCATCACTTTTCTTTCTCATTTCTAAGGGAAGTAGCTCATGTTGACGAAAGGTAATGTTTAGATTAACCACTTTCATTCCTTGAATTAGAGATACTAAATCACTTTCATTTGCACTAGAGGGAACCACAACTTGTTGCAAAGCTATTTGAAGCATAGTATGAGGGTATGTGCAGGATCATGATGGGCCAAAAAGTGGCAATATGATGGTTATGTGACTGATAGCTTTTTTTTACCCAAAATTGATGAAACGAAAAGGGTTTTTAAAGGATATTTTCATCTTTCCACCAATATAAATTATGCCTTAATTTAAATTTAATAAGTAATTATTATTCATTTTCTATTCAAATTATGACTAAAGTCTTGATTGATAGGCTGATTGAAAAACATCTATAACTTTCAACCAATATCACATTTTTTGAATCCAAAACATGCATGACATTCTATGCTTCGTATACTATATGATTAAAAAAAGAAAATGAGTTTCATAATGTTTTGACCAAGTTAAGGTGGTTAGACATATGATTTTTTATATTTTTTAAAATTTGTATTAAAAACCTCATAATTAATTATTTACTTGGAAAAAAATTACAAAAAAATATGCATGACATCGGGACATGATTCCTCTACTTATATCTAAAATATTTTTAAAAAATATTGTCATTTTATTGTGATTAGGGTGGTCAGACAGACACCTCTTCTTATTTTTTCTATGAAATTTAAGTGCTACTGCATTGATATTTCAAATTTTTACCAAATAGATTTTTTTTAGAACAAGCCTAGTAGTTTAGAAGTGAAATTCAAATTTCTAAAGATTCTATTCTTACATATTTTTGAAATAATATAGATAACTTATTCAAATATCTACACCAAATTTCCTAACTCTGATTTTTCTGAATTTTTTGCCACTTAAGGGCCTATTTTTTCCATGATGATCTTGCACATACCCATGATAATTAGGTGATTTTTGAATTAGGTCATATAGGGATATCTTTGTGGGAGTACTGTTAAGTTGTTCAAGAAGATCATACTCCTTCCCACTATGTGAAGGTAATCGAGGAGCACTAGGAAAGATGGGTTGAGGCTTAGGTAAGGATGTTGAAGTTGTTTGTCTTGGTTGGGGATTGTTCCTAGTGTTATATGTATGAGCAATGGTATTATAACTTTATTTTTGTGAAACATTATTCTTAGGTGGTTGAAGGATGAGTTCAAGTTTATTTTTAGTTTGATTTTTGTTTGAAGGTGGGTAAAGGATGAGTTGAGGTTGAACGGCATTAACTTCTCTTTGTTTTAGCTTTTTATAATAAGCCTTAGTGGATGAACCTTGTGAGATGAAGTCCTTAATGGCTTGAAGGATAGGTTAACTTAGAAAAAGGGATTTGACATACTCAAATAACTATACTTTCTCCAAGGGGTTCATCGGTTTATAGTTTTTTTGGTTTTGTTTTCTAGTGAATGCTAAATGTAATCTAATATTATGAAACTATGAACTAATGCTGAAATGAAACAAAAATATAGTAATATAATTCTATCCACAATTGAAATGAAACCAAATTAAGCTAGGTCTAATGAAACGAATGAAACAAAAACTTCATAAAATAAAACACCTATCTAATAACAGTAAACTAAAACACAAAAATGAAGCTTTCAATGTTGTAAAATGCATAGTTAGGTCTACTATGGGACTAAATTGTCTAGAGGGGTGTGTGAGTCCCAATTAGGGTTTTTCGAAGGTTCAAACAGTAAAAAAACACAACATAGAATACATACATACATATACATACACTGATCATACATACATACATATAGGCATACATACATACATACATACATACATACATACATACATACATCCATTCATACATACATACATATACATACATTGATACATGCATACATACAAGTGTACATACATACAAGCATGCATATATACATACATACATGTCATACAAACATACATACATACAAACATACAAATATATACATACATTTATAGACTAGCATTTAACGCAAAGCACAACATAATGCAAGTGCATTATAATGTGCTCAAATTATGTATTGCTAGGGAAGTCTTAGGCACAATGCAAAAAACATGTCAAAACTATGGAATAACGTGAACACATTATAACGCGCTCACGCTATTTAATTCTTTGGGAATCCCCAAGCCTTATGCTTGGTATTTTCTTTGGAATACCAACCAAAAGGCTTGGAGTGCCTTCCCACTGTCCAAAGATGTTTTTTTGTAAATTATATAATATTTCACATAATCTCATTCTGTTAAGCAAAAATAGATTAAGGCCTGTGAATATAATTATATATTATGGCGTCAAGTCTAACTAGTGAGGGTGAGGTTGCGCATAGCCTATGAGGTTGTGTGCATGCTTTACTTTCTTTCTACATGCATGTGTTGCGCTTCTCATTAGTGGTATTTGGGGTTCTTCTATGGTAGGGGGCATTTGAAGTGTTCAAGGGGGGGTTCTTTTTTCATTTTCTATAGATCTTGTTTTCTCCTACTATGTGGTGTTCTGTTTACATTTTCTATAGATCTTGTTTTCTCCTACTAGCTCAATAGTTAAAGTCATTTTGTGTAGGGGAGGGCCCTAAATTGAAGAAAGTGAATGGTTGTTTGCCCAGAAGCCAAGATTGGGTAGTTTTGGTCATATCTCTTGAATCTTTTGTTGATGATGTTTCTTATTGGAGTAGAAATGCTCTTATCTACAAATTTCTTGGGATCCGTATAACTTTTTTGGATTTGGAAGCTTGGGTCAGGCATTCATGTCATGTTGATGGAGACATGGAGCTTATGGTGGCTACAAACAGTTATATTTTGGTTGTTTTCTCCAATATGGTTGATAGGAATTGAGTTTTTGAGGAAGGACCCTACTTTTATAATCATGTTGGCTTGTTTATCAAACCTTGGCATATGGGTTTTAATTCAGCTAAAGAATTGTCACCGAGGGTTCTTGTTTGGGTTTGTTTGCCACAACTTCCCTTGGAGTTTTGGAGGGAAGATATTTTACAATGGATTGCTTCTCTTCTTGGAAATATTGCTGCAATTACTCAACATTTACCCTTGAAAAAAAGGTAATTTCTTTTGCATGTATTTGTGTGGAGAAATATTTGAAAAATACCTTGCTGGATTCTCTAGAAATTTTTCTTTGTTCTTTGTCTTGGGTTCAACATCTTGATTATGAATCCCTTCCTTTTCGTTGTTGGATTTTTCATGAGTATGGACATCTTTAGAAGCAATTTCCTTGGGCTAATAAAGCTCCTCATTCTAATAACTCCTGTTCATCTTTGATACCAAAAGTTGTTAAGGACGATAAAGGGAAATCTTCCATGATGGAGGGTGAATCAGATAAGGATGGATTTGTACATGTTAAGCCTTAGGCTAAGGGTCATGGTCAGAAGAGATCATGGAAGGAAACAAAAACTAAAGAGAGCATTAATTGGTTTGAGGTGTTGGACACTTCAACCTTGGAGGAAGGAATCCCAACAGATGTTCCTTCTAGTGTTGCTGGTATGGGTTGTGATGTGGTGTAGGGATAGGGGTCTGGTCATGATCTTCATTTCTCATAGGGTGTGCAAGATCATCTGGTGTCTCTAAATGGTCCTATGCATGATGATGATGATGATTATATTATTTTGGAATATTTTGCAAAGGAGGGGCTAGCTTCTAAAAAGAGCAAGGGGTCTTTTCTAGCCTTGGGGGTGCAACAATGCACCCTTATGAAGGGTTTGTCTTATTTATCTTCTAAAAGTGGCCACAAGAAGGATCTTGAGAAGATTAAATGTATGAGAGATTTGTTAATGGAATCAGGGTCTATTAAACCCACTGATGCTCACTTTTCCCAATCTCCTCCATGATTATTCTCTCATGGAATGTAAGTGGATTGAATATCATGTCCTGTCAAAAGGCTATTCATGATTTGGTTAATGTCCATTCTTCCAACATATTTTGTGTTCATAAGACAAAACTTTCAGTTGATTTCAGGCTTTAGTGTGCTTCTCGTATTTATTATTTTGGTCAATGTTAGTTCATTGGTCCTCAGGGAAATTCTGGGGGTTTGGATAATTTTTGGAACCCAAGAAAGATTGCTCCACTTTAGTGTATTTCTAGTCATTCTACTATCTCCATGGTTGCCTCTACTTTGGAAACAAGTGAGACCATTATGGTTACTAATGTTTATGCTCTAGCTAATATTCATGGAAAGATATGGATTTGGGCTCATATAAGGTATGTTAGATCACGTGCTCCTTATCTTCCATGGGTCTTAGCTGGTGATTTTAATTTTGTGTTAAGTTTGGAGGAGGAAAGAGGTGGGTTGCCTAGGCTAGGGCCTGCTTCTGATCTTTTTTGGGAAAATGTAGATTCTCTAGCTTTAAATGATGTTAAGCGTTCCAATGGGGTTTTCACTTGGAATAATAAACAAAGTGGAGTAGAAACGATTTCTAAAAGGGTGGATAGATTTTTGGTCTCTTTTTTTGGGTGGGGGTAGCTTGGTTACTAGTTTTGAGATTCTTGATTGGAGGGGTTCTAATCATTGACAAATTAAACTTCCAGTAACCTATTTTACTATTCCCAAGAATTCTCCTTTTAAGTTTTAGCTTATGTGGCTTTGGGAGTCTTCCTTGCATGATCTTATAGCCCAGTGGTGGTGTGATGGGGCCCCTTCTTATGGTACAACTATGTACTCCTTTGTAAAGAAACATCAGTATGTCAAATATCACCTTAAGAGATGGAATAGGTTGTGTTTTGGTAACCTAAAGGCTATGAATAGGAATGCTTAGGCACTCCTTGATGTGATTAATCAAAAAATTTAGGATTATGGATTCTTGAATGCTCTAGGAAGAGTTGAAACCATGCTACGAGAGTGTGTGGAGAAGTGGGAGCTCTGAGAGGAGATTTTTTGGAAACAAAAGGCTTAGATTGATTTCCTTCAGAAAGGGGATAGGAATACCTCTTTCTTTCATCATTATATGTAGGATCTTCATAATAGGAGTTTTATTTCCTCTCTAGTTAATTCAAAAGGGATCCACATATCTTCTTTGTAGGATTTTTCTCATGAGGCTAGATAGTTTTATTCTGCTCTTTTTTGTGAGGATTCAGCTCCTGCAAAAGATGATGAGAATTTGATCCTTGCTTGCATTCCATCCCTTATCTCCAATGAGATGAATTTTTTCATCATCCCACCGATTTCTTTGTATGGTTTGGAAAAGGTTGTTTTTGGGTTGAATAAAGGTAAAGCTCTAAGTCCAGATGGATTTCTTGTTGAATTTTTTTAGGAATTTTGGGATATTATCAGTTTGCATTTCTTAGAGGTTTCCTAAGAATATCTTTGTAGTAAGAAAATGCTTTGAGCCTTGAATTCTACTTTCTTGGTTCTCATTCCCAAAAAAGGAAGGTTTCAATCAACTTGAATTCTTTAGACCTATTGCTCTTTGTAATGCGGTGTACAAGATTATTACTAAATTGACTGTAGAGAGGCTCAAAGTTTGTCTTCCTTCTATGATCTCTAAGGAGCAAGGGGGTTTTGTGGTTGGTAGACAAATCTTGGATTGGGTGGTGGTTGCCTTTGAAGCCATTCACTCTATGGAGACTTCCAAGGAGAAATCTATGTTCATAATGTTGGATATGGCCAAAGCTTATGATAGAGTTAAGTGGTGTTTTTTGCAAAAAATCTCTTAGACTTTGGTTTTAATCCAAATTGGGTCAACTGGACTCTGAGTTGTGTTACCTCATCCTCTTTTTCTATTATTATGAATGGGGAACCTTCTGAGCTTTTTGGGGCTTCCAGGGGCCTTCGCCAAGGGGATCGTCTCTCCCCTTATCTATTTATTATTATGGTTGAGGGTCTAGGAAGATTTCTTAAGTCTTGGGTTTCCCAGGGCATGATTCAAGGTTGGTGTTGGTGCAATGGGATGTCACAACTTTCTCATCTTCAGTTTGTGGATGAAATTACTCTTATGGGAAGGGTGTTGCAAGTATGAGAAAGTTTGGTGGTGTTGTCATTAATGTAGTCATTGATGTCAACAAAGTTCATAATTTTGCATATTGTGCATGTATAGTTGAGATGCTATTGAGATGTTGTGAGTTAATGGAGCAATCCTTATGATGTTGCAGATGTACTAAAATGATAGGTTACCAAGTGCTTTCGAGAAAATTAATAAAGAGTGAAGTAAAAGTTATGTATGTGTTCAGAATATGCTCTGGTATGTGCTTTGTGTTTCTTCAGTGTTGATCCTATGCTCATGCGGACTTGAAGGTTTGTTGTTGGTGATCTGTTGGTGATATCTCTTGATTTGTTGTTGCTAGTTTGATGGAAGGTGAAAGTTATGTTCACCGGTGTGTGATCTATTTTGCTAGAGTTAGTTATCTATGGAATGGGATAAATGTTTATGCTCCACAATCCTCCACTATTTTGTTTTAGGTCTTTCAGCTCTGGAATATGTCTTGTAATGATGTTCTCTAGTTTTTGATAGAGATGTTCAAGTTTTGGTGATCTGAAAGATGAGCTTCAGAGTTGTTGTGTGGGATTACATAGTCTCGATAGACTATTGGAAAGAGTTCTATGTTTGAGGATTATTACACCTACTATGGATGTATTTGGAAGTATTTAAGATGTGTTCTCATGCATAATGAAATGTTTTACATTTTCTACGTGCTCTCTTCCTATTAGAAAGGATGTACTTCAATGTCCATTTGTGTTTTCATTAAGTTTGGCCGACTTGGTGCTTACACTTCATATGAAGAATTTAAAATTTAATTAAAGAATCATGTGGTGGATCTAAGACATTGCTTCCAGTCTTGGTTAAGTGTTTAATTGGTCCACTCTCATTCTTTTCCACCATGGGAATATTGAGTTGCCGACCTAGTTTGAATTTATGAAATGAAGCATATGTGGTCAACCTTGGAGAATGTTTCTAAGGTTGGAGATGGTATAAATGAAAGTCAAGATGTGAAGGATTGGATTATGAAAAGCTATGAAGTAAGCCACAAGTGAAGATCAGAGTTGTTCGAAAGTGGGTTGAGGCAACAATACTTCATTGTGTTAGATTCTCGAAAGCAGTGAGTTGAAGGTTTTTGCACTCTTCTAATCAAGGTTGCAGATGTGTGCAAATTGTTGTGGTGGATCTTTTTGTTATCTTTTGTATCTAGAGGTAGTGAGCCTCCCTATTGGATAGTGATTCCTTTCTATAGGTAGTGAGCCTTTGTATCTAGATAGTGAGTCCTATTCTGGGCAGTGAGACTTGGGAAATGAGCCTCTTGTATTTGGTTATGCTATCACTTTATATTGTGAGTTAATCCTCACTATGATGTATCCATTATTGGGTTTTGCACATAAAATATGTTGTTCATTGTGTTGGTTTTACTTTCTATTATCTCCATTTCATGTTCATGCTTAATAATAAAATAGTGTGGTTGTGAAGTTGATAAGTGTTATGAGTTTTATATTTGAATTTGGTGACAACTGACAACTGATTCACCTCCCCTCTCAATTGTCTCGTTCCTTTTAAAAATTGGTATCATAGCTCTGATTCCTTGGTGTAGAGCTTAACTAATTTTAAGGAAGATCCAATTGCACATAATTTGGTGATCCCTATGTTCAATGGATCTGATTACAATGACTTGAAAGTGTAGATGAGAGGATATATTATCTCTCTTGGTTGTAAGACCTAGAAGGCTATTGAGACAAAGTATGTTTCTTTGACGAGTGGTCCTACTACTACATATGATGTTTCTATTTATGAGGAGAATGAAAAAGCGAGGTATGCTATTTACAGTGCTTTATCCAAGATTGAGCAAACAAAAGTTATCTCTCTAGGAACTGCTTATGAAGTTTGGAAGAAGTTGGAAGATCTTTATGAAGGAAATGACATAGTGAAATTGACAAAGAAGCTGACGGAAAAGCATGGATATGAGAATATGAAAATGGAAGAAGGAGAATATATTGTAAGCTATTTTTAGAGAATTGATCTAGCAGCAAATGAAGTTAGAAATCAAGGGGGTTCTCTGACTGATGAAGACATAATTGAGAAGATTCTAATGACTACCAAAATGTTATAGTGACAAATTTTTAGTTATTGAGGAAACATATGATCCTAAGAAATATACTAAAGATGATCTATTTGGCACCTTGACTACATTTGAGATGAGAAAGTTTGGAAAGAAAGAGGAAAAGACAGAAACAACATTTAAAGCAATAAAGATTGAAAATGATCCAAATAGTGATGGTTCAGATGAGTTGGAAGTGAACTTTCCAAGGAAGTTGAAGAAAGGTACCGGTAAGTATAAAGGTATGTTTCCCTTTAAATGTTTTAGTTGTGGTAATATTGGTCATTATGCTTCAATCTGTCCAAATATAATTGTACATAAGAAGAATATAGATCATAAAGATAGAAATGATAAGAAATAAAAAAAGTTGTATTATGTTAGAGAAGAAGCTAGAATCTCTGATGATGAATTTGATTATGAGAATGATGATAGTGAATGTTTTTTCTTAGCTTTGGAGAGTAAATCTATGTTTGCTAACTTTGGAAAATGTACAAGAAAAAGTGATTTAGAGAACAAGAAGGATGAGATGGAAGGTACTTTGGTCATCACATTTTGTGCTAGAAAGGATGAAGATTATTGGGTGATTGATAGTGAATGTTCTAATCACATGACCAGAGATAAAAGTAAGTTTACTAAACTAGAAAAGTATGATGGTGATTTGGTCATGTTTGGTGATGATTCAAGAGAAAAGATTGTTGGGAAAGGTACAATTATTTTTGATGGAATACACAACAATGATGATGTATATTATGTAAAGGGTCTAAGGCATAAGCTTTTAAGTGTTGGAAAGATGTGTAACAAAGGTTTTAAACTTGTTTTTAGGATAATACCTATGAGATCATAAAAGGATTCAGAGCTATGGTTGTTGCAGGAAGGAGAACTCATGGAAACATATGTCAGTGCCTTATATCTTAGGCTAATGAAAGTTGGTTGTGGCACCAAAGAATGGGACATGTAAACTTTGATAAAATGATAAAGATCAATTCAAGAGATGTTGTCTGAGGTCTGCCTAAAATCATAAAGCTTGCTAATACTGTCTGCAGAAGTTGTCAGCTAGGGAAACAAACAAGATACAGTTTCAAAGGAAAAGAGAAAACTACTATCGAAATGTTGGAATTAATTCATACAAACATCTATGGTCCTACTAAAATAGGAAGTCTAAATGGTGATAGGTATTTCATGCTCTTTATTGATGATTATTCTCAAATGACATGGGTTTCTTTTCTTAGAGAAAGACTCAGGCTCTAGATAGGTTTAAAGTGTTCAAAGCAAGAGAAGAAAATGAAGTGAAGCTAAGAATCAAATGTTTGAGAAATGATAGAGGTGGAGAATTCAATTCTAGTGAGTTTAATGCATTTTGTGAAGAGTATGGTATAAAGAGACACTTTTCTACTCTAAGAACCCCTTAGTAGAATGGAGTGGTTGAGAGAAAGAACCAGACTATATAGGAAACTACAAGAACCATGATGAAAGAAGAAAATGCATTAGATGTGTACTCCGGAGAGAGGGAATACACACTATTTTTTATGTTCTTAATAGAGTTCACATCAGAGGAAACAACACAAAAACTCCTTATGAGTTATGGATTGTATGTTTAGTTGTCAGATTTCAAGCACATCCTAAGGAAGTACATGCTACAGCTGTAAAGAGGATATTTATATATCTTAAAGATTGGGCTGGTTGTGTGGATGACCGAAAGATTACCAGTGGAGGTGCTTTCTTTCTTGGTGAAATATTGGTTTCTTGGTTAAGTAAGAAACAAGACTAAGTTTCTTTATCCACTGCAGAAGCATAGTATATTGTTGCAACATCCTATTGCAAATAGGTTTTGTGGATGAAGAAAACACTGAAAGATATTGGAGTGGTATGTGATGAGCCTATTCCTATTTTTTGTGATAATACAAGTGCTATAGACATTTCAAAGAATCTGGTAATACATTCAAGTACAAAACATATGTCTATCAAATACCATTTCCTGAGAGAGAAGGTGTTGGAGAACAAAGTCAAGATGGAGTATGTGTCAATAAAGGAACATATTGAAAATATATTCACTAAGCCTCTACTAACGAAAACTTTTTAGTATCTTAGGGAGAGGTTGGGGTTCATTGTTCCTCTGAACTAGCTACACATGGCAGTGCATATGTATAGTGGATTCATATATTCTTTATTTATCTGGACTAATGAATGGGTCTACTCCACAAGGGGAGTAGAAAGTTTTCATTGTTACAGTATGAGTTGAATGGGTGCACTCCTAAGGGGGAGTGATAAGAGATTTTGATCTTTTCCATTGATGTCAAAGGGGGAGAGAGAGTCATGTGAAAAATATTAAAAGAGAAAGAGAAAAGGTGATCTCCTGGAATATTGTGCAGGGTGTTTAAAGGAGAATATGGTCTTCGATGGTTTTTCACATAATGTGTTGCCATCAATGACAAAGAGGAAGATTGTTGCAAGTATGAGCAAGTTTGGTGGTGTTGTCATTAATGTTGGCATTGATGTCAACACTATTCAGAATGTTGCAAATTGTGCATGTATAGTTGAGATGTTGTGAGTACATGGAGCTATCCTTATGATGTTGCAGATGTGCTGAAATGATGGGTTACCAAGTGCTTTTGCAAAAATTAATAAAGAGTGAAGTCAACATTATGTATGTGTTTAGAATGTGCTTTGGTATGTGCTACATTTCTTCCATGTTGATTCTATTTCCATGTGGATCTAAAGGTTTGTTGTTAGTGATAAGTTGGTTATATCTCCTAATTTGTTGATGTTGGTTTGATGGAAGGTGAAAGTTGTGTTCATTGATGTGTGAAATATTTTGGTAGAGTTGGTTATCTATGGACAAGGAGAAATGTTTCTACTCTACAGTCCTCCGCTATTTTGTTTCAGGTCTTGCAGATTTGAAATATGTATTTTAAAGATGTTCTCTAGGTTTTAGCAGAGATGTTTGAGTTTTTGTGCTCTAGAAGATGAGCTTTAGAGTTGTGTGGGATTGCATAGTTTGGATGGACTATTGGAAAGATTTTTGTGTTTGGGGGTTGTTACACATATTGTAAATGTATTTGGAAGTATCTAAGATGTTTTCTCGTGCATGATGAAGTGTGTTATGTCGTCCACATGCTATCTTCTTGTTGGAAAGCGTGGACTTCAATTATCATTTGTGTTTTCATTAGGTTTGGTTGACCTGGTCTTCACACTTCATATGAAGAATTTAAAATTTAATTAAGGAAGTGTGTGGTTGATCCAAGATGTTGCTTCAGTTTTGGTTAATTTTTTAATTGGTCCAATCTCATTCTTTTACACCACAGGAATGTTGAGTTGTCAACTTAGTTTGAATTTATGAAATAAAGTGTATGTGGCTGACCTTGGAGAATTTTTCTAAGGTTGAAGATGGTATAAATGCAAGTCAAGATGTGAAGGATTAGATTATGAAAAGCTATGAATTAATCCACAAATGAAGAGAAAAGTTGTGCGAAAGTGAGGTGAGGCAACAATACTTCATTGTGTTAGATTCCCGAAAGTAGTGAATTGAAGGTTTCAACACTCTTCTAATCAAGGTTGCAAATGTGTGTAAATTGTTGTGGTGGATCATTCTGTTATCTTTTGTATCTATAGGCAGTGAGCCTCCTTGTTGGATAGTGAGTCCTTTTTGTAGGCAGTGAGCCTTTGTATGTAGATAGTGAGTCCTATTCTGGGTGGTGAACCCTTGGCAATGAGCCTCTTGTATTCAATTTTGCTATCACTTTATATTGTGAGTTAATCCTCACTATTTTTTTCCCTTATTGGGAATTCCATGTAAAATCTAGTTCTCATTGTCTTTCTTTTACTTTCTATTATCTACATTTCATGTTCATACTTAATAACAAAATAGTGTGGTTGTGAAGTTGATAAGTGTTTAAAGGGGTTTTATGTTAGAATTTGGTGACAATTGATTCACCCCCCCTCTCAATTGTCTTGTGCCTTTTAACAATGAGCTTACCTTTAGGAGGTTATTTCTTTTAGGCAAGATTTGGATATTTACCTTGCTACTTTGGGTAAGAAATTAAAAGAGCATAAGTTATCTATCTATTTTTTTAATACTCCTCCAACTATTCAATGGTGGATTGCAAATATTTTGAGGTTTCAGATTGGGTCTCTTCCCTTTGTCTATTTGAGAATTCCTCTTGCTTTTGGTATGCAACCTAGGTCTTCTTGGTAGAATTTTCTTGATAAGATATGTAGTAAGACCACTTATTGGACTTATCATTGGTTATCTTGTACTACAAGAGTGACTAGATTTTGAAGTTTGTTATCTAGGCCGTCCCTATTTACAAGTGTTTTGTTCAGGTGGCTCCTTTCTATTTCCTTAGGGAATTTGATGCTCTCTCATGACAATTTATTTGGAGTGGTAACTTGCAGATGGCTAAGTTTATTATTGTTAAGTGGGAAACTATGTGCAAACCTTAGAAAGAGGGGGGCCTTGGCTTACGTTTTGCTATTTTGAATGGGAAAGCTCTTGGAACCAAGTTATATAGAAATTGGTGTACTAGTCAACATCAGCTTTGGGCCCATATTCTAAACCATAAGTATCTTAGGGATGTTAACATGTTTGATGTTCCTCACTTCCCTTTAGAGGGAAGGGGGTCTATGATTTGGCATACTCTAAAATCGAGGGCTCAGTTAGTTAAAAAGGGGCTATTTTGGATCTGTCATACAAGTTCTTTGGCTCTTTTTTGGTGGGATTCTTGGGATGGTCATCCTCCTATCCTTTTTTCTTCTCCTCATCTTTAGCCTCTTTGTGAACATTTTATTGTTGTTGGTTGGAATATGATTGAGCATTATAAGACTGATCAAAATTTTGGGTTGGCTGTTAGTATTAGATGGAAGCACTCCTTGAATTGGCCTCTAGGAGGGTTAGAGGAGGATAGGAAAGAGTTGGATAAAATTATTTCCTTGCATGAATGCAATACATTGGAGGGGCAGGATGTCTTGGCATGGAGTAATAGTGATTTGTCAAGTAAGTACTCTATTTTTGTGATTTATGGAGAGTTGGTTAGGAAAATGTTTGGGGAAACTAAGGTTCCTTGGTGGAAACATCTATAGAACAAATTTTCTTGGCCCAAGTGCAATTTTATTATGTGGTTGGTGCTCCATAACCAGTGTCTTATTTGGGATAACTTGGGAAAGTGTGGGTTCTAGGGTCCCTTGATGTGTGTTTTGTGTTGTAATAGTGAGGAGAGTGTCTCTCATATCTTCTTCCAATGTTCCTTCTCTAGAGAGATATGGTACTTCTGGTGGGATGTGTGGAATCAAGCTTGCTAGCATGTCTCCTCTTTGGCAGTGTTCTTTGCCTAGTGGGAGAAGGCCCCTATTAAGACTTATTTTCTTCAAGTTACTTGGGATTTTTTACTGACCTTTATTATCTAGCATATTGGGTTGGAAAGGAATCATAGGATTTTTCAAGATGTGAAGTTGGTTGTTCAACATATCTGGTGGAAAAATTCTTCACTCTGGGAGAAATTGTTTCAACTAAGTGTGTTTTGGCTGAGGGTGTGGATCTAGGAGATCTTGCCTCTTGTAAATCATCTCAATCTTCCTCTTCAGAGTGGTCTTGAAATGGGTGTTGGCTAGATCATGAGAAATCAATGTAGAAATCCTCTTTGGAAGATAAATATGGAGGGGCATTGGTGTCCTCCTCATGGTGTGTTGAAAATCAAGATGGATGGTTCTTCTTAGGGAAATCCTGGTCATGTTGGTATTGGAGATGTTGGGCCGAATAGTTCTAGGATTTTTGAGTTTATCTTTTTTGTTTATAAGTGTCAAATGAGGATATTATTATGGGTCAATTACACTTGATCCATGAAGAATCAAAGCATAATGTAGCCACTAATACTCAATCTTAAACAAGATCATTCAAATGAGAGTTAAGCTAAACATTTATTGAAACTAAACACTATGAACTAGGAAAGCATTTAAATTTCTACTCTAACCCATTTAAAATTTATCTTGTTTTAGAATTGGTTTCATTTTGATGTGGAACAACAACCCTTTCCCAATCCCATGGTCAATGAGCTTGCTTCAATCAATTTTATTGAAGAAAACTAATGAAACCATGAGATATGTGAATGAAAACATGATTTATCCTAAATTGAGTATGATGCAAGAGTTAATCTACCATGATTCTATTTTAATTATTGAGATATGCAATTTATAAGCTAATCTAAATGAGATTTAAACCAAAAAGATTCAAACCCTAATTATCTAATTAGCTAAATGGATGAATGGAAGCCATTAATGGAAGCTAATCTAATTAATGCAATTAAAATAAACTAAAAGATGCTAAATGTGTGCTAAATATGAGCGTGAGTGTGAGTGTGAGTGATTTTAATAGAATAACTCTGATGTTAAAAGATGGATGATGGATCCATTTGTCTCCAAATAGTGAACTATTTATAGGAAGGAAAATGAGAAATGAAGGGTTGAGATTGAAAAAGCTAATCAATGGTCAAGGATGGAGGAAAGAAGAGGCATGGATCATGGATTCTCATCAATGGGTGAGAATACAAGATGTTATTTAATCAAGGGTTCTCATTCCTTCCAAACAAGTACACTTTTGACTTGTACAAGATGTCAAAAGTTAACTTGCACAAGAAGTCACAAGTTAACTTGCATATGAAGCTAAGTGAGAATATTCCCATTTTCAAATGATTGGAGGAGAGAATATTCTCATTGGTGAGGGAAAAGGGATATTTTGTAAATTAAAACGAAGTTTAATTGTACAAAAAAGGGAAGGAATATTTCATGGGAATATTCCCCTTTTGCAAGAATGTGCAAAGGAGGAATATCCCCTTGGAATATTCCCTTGCAATATTCCCTTGCAAGTGGGGAGGAATTAGATAAATTAGATAATTGCTAATTAAACAGGGGTGTAATCATGCAATTATGAGCAATTAGTAGAATAAAGTCATAGTCATTAAATTAAATGATATAATGAATGGGGGAAATGTGAGATGACATCTAATTAAATAACTTGGGGTTATTTATTTAAATTTGAAGACTTAGGGAATTAAATTAAATACTTTGATTTATTTAATTTAATGAGATGAAATGTTATCATGAAAAAGGGGAGATGAATTAACCTGATTAAATTAATTAGGTTAATAGATACAAATGATGAAATTAATTAAATAGCTAGGCTAATTTAATCAATTAAGCAAAAAGATGATAGTTTTGAGAGGAAATGATGTTAGTATACCTAATTCGAGTGTATGATACCATTCAAGACATTTTTCAATGTCTATAATAAGGGTCTGCATAATAACAATGTGATGGAAGGTTGTGCCATTTTATATGTTGTGGAGTGTGGTTGTGCTCTGCGGAGATGACTACCTAGAATTTGATTCTCGTGGGTATGTGTAGGATCATCATGGAAAAAAAAAGAGTCCTTAAGTGGCAAAAATTCAGAAAAATCAAAGTTAAGCAACTTGACATAGAAATTTGAATAAGTTATCTATATTATTTCAAAAATATGTAAGAATAGACTCTATAGCAAATTGAATTTAGTTTCTAAACTACTAGATTTATTTTTTATTTTTTTAAATCTATCTAGTGAAAATTTAAAATTTCAATGCAAAGAGTACTGTAAAATTCCGTGGAAAATAAGAAGTAGGTGTTTGTCTAACCAATTCTAACCACAATAAAATGATAATATATTTTCATGAAGATTTGATATGTCCTTTATATTCTAGACAATTAATTATGAATTTTTTATTAAAATTTTTAAAAAAATATAAAAACTTGTATGTTCTACCACCTTAACTTGGTCAAAACTTCATGAAATTAAATTTTTCTTATTTTTAATCCTATACTTATGCAATGCCTAGAATGTGATGCATACTTTTTGGATTTAAAAAATGTGATACCATTTGAAATCTATAGATGTTTTTCAATCAGCCTATCAATCAAGAGTTTAATACAATTTGAATAGAAAATGAATAATAATTATTTATTAAATTCAAAAGTGTGTTACACTTATATTGGTGGAAAGCTAGGAATCTCCTTTAAAAACCTTTTTTCATCAATTTGGGAAAAAAAAAATGTCATCACCACATACCAATCATATTGCCACTTTTGCCCATCATGATCCCCGCATTACAATCTGTGGTGGCAGACTTTGTTGGAAGAGGAAAACACTTAGAAGATGTCAGCTTGGCATTTGGTTTCTTAATTATAAATTCAAATTCTTAATCAGGTGCTCTCCCAGAATTGCTATATTTTGTCACATTCCTAGAGAATGGAATGGGGTTGCGAATTGTTTGGCCAAATGGTTCTTTGATCATATGCAGAATTGGAACATTGTGGATAGGGTTCAATTACCCCCAGATTTGTAACAAAATTTGGACCACTTAGTGGAGATTGACAGAAGTGTATAATGCCCTTTCTTTGTACTTCTTTGTTTTAGTTTGAATAAATTTTTACCCCTCTTTTAGTGCATTCATGCTAAGCATCAGGTTTGCATGTGTTTCAAGGTTGAAAAAATCAAACACCTAGGTAATGTTAGGCTCTCTCTTAGCTATCTAGCAATGTAATTTTTTTCACATTTTGACAATGTTAAGCCTTTGATCTATAATTTCTTTAGATTGTGTGTCTATTTTTTTGACAAAAACTAGTGCTTGGTTTTTTTTCGTTATAAATTAACTGTTCATCAAAATTTCAAATAAATTACATTTTTAGAAACTCGAATCCATTCTACACATATTAAAAAAAATGATTTTCAATTAGTTTTCAAATTTTATAGGGGTAACATGGCCAAAATTATGCTTTTCAGGAAGTGTCCACTTTGAAAATTAATAAAAAGTCAACTATTCATTAAAAAATATCTAAAAAATCAGGCATAAACTACATAATGTAACCTTTATTTTCTCACCAAAGCAATTTTAAAAATACTATAAAAAATTTAACCTTTTGAGTGAGCCACAAAAGTTGCTATGTTATATTATTCTGACAAAAGCAACACCAATTTCTATGGCCCCCTCTTTTTAACCCCTTAATATCTACCATTTTCAAAAAAAAAAAATAGTAGTTTAGAAAGTAGACTTAGAGCACTACGATCCTTGTTTTTATTGCATCTCAAAAATTTGAGTGTAGTTATCCTCAATTTCATGTCCAAGGCCAATATTTGCCAATTTCAAAAAAAAGTGGCCACTTAAGACCCCTTTTTGGCTCCTTATCTTTTTGCACTTACCCATCTAGACCCCTTATCCAAATATTTTTATTAATTTAATTTTCTATATTTTTTCAAACTTTTTATTATCCATCCTAATATGCCATTCTTACTTAGTTACCCTTTAATCATGTATACATGGGATTATTAATGATTAATCTAGGATTTGACCCACTTAGGTTTCCATGAGGATCCACTTTTCATAGCATGTACATGCATCTACATGACAAGTGGTACTTAAGGGTATGGAAAAATGTTCTATTTCATAATTATAAATTTGTCCTAGATACTTTGGGCATGAGGGAAACTACCTCTTTCTAGTAAATCCAAATTTTAAATTCTTCATATCCTTGAAATTATGGGACAATCCAAGATTTTATTCTTTTTAATTATTTAAAGGTACCTTATGATAACCCACCAAATCTTCACCATCCAAATTTCCCCACGTCCAATCCTCACAATTGATCCTCCTATAATCTTATATTCTCCTTTTCCAACTAATTTCTCATCTAAAATAATTTTACATATTTATCCCTAAAGTCTAACCTTGGTAAATATTTATCTAATAACTATTTACCTAGACCCATTTAAAAAAAATATTTTTACATTCATATCCTAATTTGAACGAAAATATGAAATCCTCTTTAGGAGGAGATACCAATAAAATTATAACCCCTACTCCATATTTGGAATAAATATCATAAAAAAAGATCCTTTCTTTACATCTTAACCATCCCTTCAATCCTATAAAAATATATAAATTGGAGTTCCCCAAAGCCATTTTAAATCAAAATTTTAATGCAATATTATGTTGTCAGATTGAGCACTAACATCATTTCAACAATTGGGCAAAGCTACTTTCAATAGTGTAACTAGGAGGTTAATATGGGTTGTCAGTATATGCTTGTAGTGTTTCAATCTCTTTAGTAACCTAACCTTGAGTGTTTGAATTTGATTTT
Organism: Sequoia sempervirens; assembly: GCA_007258455.2. Classification (NCBI taxonomy): domain Eukaryota; kingdom Viridiplantae; phylum Streptophyta; class Pinopsida; order Cupressales; family Cupressaceae; genus Sequoia; species Sequoia sempervirens. Next base: position 340,263,020 of record VDFB02193867.1, on the reverse strand, counting down.
GATTGCTCGAACTAGTGTTTTTAAGGTTTTCATACACTTTAAAAATATAGAACTTATGTGGGATGACTCTTGTCAATAGGATTTTGATAAAATCAAGGAGTGTCTAGAATTACCACCTATCTCATGCATCCAATTCTAAGTAAGCCTCTATTGCTATGTATTTTTTCCACATCAATTGTAATGGGGTAAATTCTATCACAACATGGTGAGATAGGTAAATATATTGGTAAGAAATTTTTTCCTAACCCTACTAACTCCTCTATAATGATCATATGCAATAATATTACCTTGTAATATTTTTTTCATTACTTGCATGACAACTCTATCCATCACATATATTATCTTTGTTTTGTAAATTCCATGGAGAACGCATGCCAAAAGATAAGCATGCATGATGAGATACTTGATCAAGATCAATATTTTACATTACCATGTTAAAATATGAATATCTAATTTATATGATTTTTTTTGTGTTCATTTACTTTAAGATACATGGTCATGGTAGAATTCACATGCACCTCAAAGTGGAAAAAAAAATATAATGTTGAAATTTTATATCCATGTCCATTCCTATTAGTTATGGATCCATTTTATAGAAAGGATTAATACAACTATATATCAAAAAATTATGCACTCTTGTACAAAGTTGAGTTCATTGCTTGATCTATCAGACTCCATTATTTATGAACATTCCCACACATTTGACCTTAACACATCTCTAGCCACATTTACATATACACAACCATCATTTATTACAACTATACATGCATTTAAATTCATTCCCCACTTCCAAATTATCACTTTACTATCCTACGTCAATCTCACACATGCATTATTAATCCCACACCATGTAGAATTGACCCAAACTAAAAACAAATAAATTTTAATAGATTCCCCTATTATTTCATATTCATTATCGAATCACTTGAACACATTTCATCTAATTATTTTTTCTCTTAGAATTTCTAGGTATTTAATCTATGCCATTTTCATCTGAGATAGTAAAAAAGCATTGACAAATTATATACATTAAAAAGAAAAATTACTATATGAATATTTTAATAAGGAATATAAAAAGGAACCTAATCTACATCAAACTTATCTAGATCATTGGTATTATATAATATTTTTATCATCAATAATTTATATGACCTTATTTAGGTAACCAAGGGGTTGAATGTTTGATATTATTGTTTACAATCTAATAATCTTATCAAGGTATTTTTAAAGCTAATCATTATAATTAATCAACAAGGAATAAAGAATCTACACAGTTGAAGACTATGGGTTCTCATTTCACCAAATAAGATCTAAAAGATATAATATAGATCCATGATATACAAAATTATCCAAATTTGCATGTTTAATCTACATAGAAGTCAAAGACTATGATACTTCCAAGGCTCTTACAAATAAATAGAATCTATTTTACAATTTCAATATAAGTGATATTATCAATTGAATCATATTCATTATTCTCTATTATTATTAAACATAAGTATCCCTTCCATTTACTTTCCTAAAATAGCATTATCTATATGTAATTTCTTTATCTAAAGTAATTTGTCACTAATCATGCAAGTGTTTGATTTATTTATCCTAAATTAAAATATGAGATTTTTTATTTTCCTTTATATATTAAGGATGGAGTAATATATTTCTTTTAAATAATAAAAAACATGCCATAATTAAAGAAGATATTTATGTTAGACTCCGAACTCATCTTCACTTAAAATTGTAATGTACGAAACAACTCAAGGAACTTACTCAATTTCAATTAAAGTAGAAATCCATTTATTAATGAGAAAATAAAACATTCATGTGCCAATCTGATAACAATCCCACATAATTAATTATACATATTACAACATTTAAATCTTCAAATCTTCATTCTATTTACCACATTCAAATGAAGAAAAATCGAATGAATAAATTTCACAACTCATTATCATAGATACAAGTATTTAATTATAAATCTATATTTTAATGCATGATTACTTTATAACGATAAATTAAATTTTATAAGTATTTTTTACTTATATTTAGAAATGAGTGTCAAATGATTTATCATAATAAATTGGTCAAATTAGAAATGGTCACTATATATATATATCAAAGCTTCAAAATTTAATTGATTTTAAAAATATTATTTTTTCTTTACAAATAAAAAAAACTAAGCAAATAAATAATAATAACATTTCCTTTTCCATTTCATAAATCATAAATTATACTAAACACACATTTTTAAATTAAATAAAAAACCAAATCAAAATCTATTTTAAATTGTACAGCATATACATTTCTTTAAATCAATTTAATAATCTAAGTCAAAACAACATAAAATTGTGGAAAATAAATGTGTATTAGACAAGCGTCTGCAGCGAGTACCTACCTCAATAGAAATTAAATAATAATAGCAATATAAATAATAATAGTGAATTTCAAATCTTTTATCACTATCAATAGCTCAAGATATGAATCCAATGGAAGTTATAGAAATAAAAAGATATCGAGCAATCAATTGTTCAAGTTTGCTTAAATAATAATAGGAGTAATAATATGTATCTATGTTATTGTTTGTAGGGATTTCCCATCAATCCCAAAAAAGGAAACTTGTCCATTCACCTTATTTAGATATGGGCTTCTTTATTATTGTAATTTATATAAAAAAATGCCAAATCAAAAAAAAATTGTGGAAACTACTAATAAGCAAGGACTGCTTGCTCTCCACCACTTACAAAACCATGTGTCACACCTACCCATTACTGTAAAAACTTATCAACACCAAAGTAATCTCTAATATGTCATAAGCGCTGAGAAAATTTCATAGATAATACCCTCTTGTAAAAAAACATGATCTACACCAAGAATGTTTAATGTAAATGGTTGAATAACTCGTCACTTCAGATTTGGTTAGTTGGGGCCTGTTAATAAAAGATTGTGTGTAAAATATTCAGTTATGTGCAACTCTTAAAGAAATTTGATGGAGAGGATGATCGTACATGAGATTATTGCTGACAAGAAAATAGATTTGTGTTTAATACTAGTCATGTCCTTTGATTTAGTAACACTACATTCAATATTATCATGATTAATATTAGTTAGTTTTTTTTTTTTTTTTTTCATTAAGTCAAAAATAGTCTATGGGATAGAAAAAATTTCATTATAGCTTTCAGATTTGTTGATCAATTGGTAAGAAGTTTGATGACGAGCTCCCTATTTTTCCAACCTTATCCTCTTTGAACAAATATTATAACAAAATACCCAACAAAATATTTTTATACTTGACCCCAAATATTGTAGTAAACTTCACATTTTAGAATAAGATAAACTAAATATTAATACCACTATCTAAAAATACAATACCATAAGAGCCTAAAGTATTCAAAGATAAATTTGAAAATTTAGACAACTAACAATAAAGTAAGCTTTCCTATACATGTAGCTTCAACTATTAAGCCCTGAGTTTTTCCTCTTGTATGGTCTAGTTCTTCAATTAGGGTAAGTGCAAGAAGTTGGGTCCACATTCAGGGGAAGTGCTATTTTAAGCTTTAAAACAAATACCCATTCATTTTTAGAATAGGTACCCATTTTGAAGTGGGTACTTGTTCCAAAAGGTTTTAAACTCACAAGACATGTTTTTCATTTGAATTTAGGATCAGAAAAGGCATGGTAACCCAACACTTAGGCTTAGACTTGCAAGTACAAGGTCATGGTAATTTCAAGAGAAAAAACTAACTTTTGCAATATAGCTAATGATTGATTTTTTTTTTAAATTGTTTTATGAAATTAAAACCTGTTATATATGACAATGTCTAGTTTTCAAATATGTAAATTTTTTATGATTTGATTAATTTTTTTATTTTTTAATTAATTTATGAGGAAACAGGTCCATAAACTTGAAATGTCAGGTTTTTGTAATTTTTTAATAACTTTTAATTTTTTTATTTTCTTTTAAATTTTTTTATATGGAATCAATATATAAACAATTCTTTACATAATAAAATAATAATAATTTAAAAAATGATAAGTTTAGGTCAAGTATGGTGTCTGCACACAAGGGTTTTAAAAACTAGAAATTAGGGCAAATAAAAAATTAATAAATAAAAAAATATTACAAAAAATATTATAAAAAAATTCCTCATTAATGTTCATTATAATATACATATTTCCCCAAAAGGAATTAGAAAAATACTTTTATTTATGTCAAATTATGGTGTTTGTACATGTGCATGGTATGGTCCTAAAAAGTGACTTTTAAAAATTGGTTTTTACATATGTATTAAAAGTTATTTTGTATCATCTGGGTATTAGAATACAACACATTTGGAAACTAGACTCAAAATACTAAATTCATTTTTTGAACTTTTGAAGATTCAATGTGTAAGTGCATCAAATTTTAAGTCCAATTGTGACAAATTCTAAAAATAGGAAAAACACTTCCACTTTTTTAAAATTGTGTGGACCCAACTTCTTGCACCTACCCATTTTCAAATTGCTTGAGGATGAATCATTCCAAGAAAAAGATGAATATGTTCCTATTGGTGGTGATTGTGGTAGTGGAAAAAGAGATGTAAATGGAAAATAATAGGTTTTCAAATCAACAAGTTTGACAAATAGAAAATTAAAATCCTCTAGCATTCCATTGGAGTGGCAAAGTCAGCACAAACCATGTGCCATAGCAAGACACACAAACATGTTTTAGAGTAGTGCACTTTTCTAGTGGTAAAGCCACCTCAATCTTTTCCTTGGTCATAAAGAAACAAGTGGCAATGTGTTGAAGGAGTTATGGCAAAGGATTAAATGCTTTTAGTTGTTAGAGTGTTGCACAATTTTAAGATGGAGAAACTAGTGTGAAACCACATCCAAACAAGTGGCAAATGATAGATAAAAGAGGAGAAATCATAAAGTCCAAACACCATTTAGAAGTGGTAGTGCTAAGTGAAAGTTCCCCTTAGCAATCAAAATGTGATAGTTACATTATGAAACTCTACCTGAAGGGAAAGACCGATGAAATTAAGTTTTTGCATAGTATTAGGATGGAAATGTCAAGTCAAAACCATGTTCAAAGTGGCTAAAGCATCAATGATCTATGGCACATGGAAATCAATTGAAAATTAAGGAAAATTTGGCACACAAGTTACATGGCAATGACCTTAGAAAACTCCACCCAAGAATAAGATAAAATTGGCAGTAACTCAAGTAAGTTCCACTTGCATATAAATAAAAAAATAAATATATTTTGGGCACACAATTAAGTTGGAAATGCCATAAGGAAACACAACTAAAAAAGGTGGAAAAAGGCAAGTAAAACTTTCCAAATAGAGAAGAGGAAATCAGCAAGGTTTGAGCACACTTTGATAAAGGTTAAACCACTTAAATTCCCCACCAAGAATGCTTCAAGAAGTGGCATGATCATAAGGAAAAGGTTCTCAGTATGAAGTTGTTTAAAACTACTTAAATCATAAAATTAGTGCACCATTTTATGGTTGCTACCAAAAACAATTTTTTCCCAAGTTTTAGAACCAATGCATGGGTATGTGTAGGATCATGATAGGCCAAAAAGTTGCAATATGATGGGTATCTGTAGGGTATATGGCTGATGATTTTTTTCTACCCAAAATTGATGAAACATAAAGGGTTTTAAAGCTGAGATTCTCTAACTTTTCACCTAATATAAATTATGCTTTTACTTTGAATTTAATAAAAATTATTATTCATTTTCTATTTGAATTACGACTAAAGTGCTAAGTGATGGGCTAATTGAAAAACATCTATAGCTTGCAAATGGTATCACATTTTTTTAATCCAAAACATGCATCACATTCTATGCTTCGCATACTATAGGATTAAAAAAAAAAATGAATTTCATGAAGTTTGACTAAGTTAAGGTGGTCAGACATACAAGTTTTATATTTTTTAAAAGTTGTAATAAAAAATCATTTAAATTAATTATTTTCTTGGAAAAAAATTAGAAAAAACTATGCATCACATCGAGACATGAGTCCTCTACTTATATCTAAAATCATATTATAAAAAAATATTATCATTTTATTGTGGTTAGGGTGGTCAGATAGACACTTACTTATTTTTTCTCTGAAATTTAAGTACTACTGCATTAAAATTTTAAATTTTCACTAAATAGATTTTTTTTTAATTAAACTTAGTAGTTTAGAAACTATATTCAATTTGTTACAGATTCTATTCTTACATATGTTTGAAATAATATAGATAACTTATTCAAATTTTTACGTCAAGGTGCCTAACTCTGATTTTTTTGAATTTTTTTGCCACTTAAGAGCATATTTTTTCCATGATGATCCTACACATACCGGCATGGAAATTAACTTAGGTGCACATTATTGAAGGAAAAACCATTACTAAGATCTCCAAGCACACATTTTCAATGGTTTAGCCACTCAATTTCTTTATCGTACATTAAAGAATAATAAAGCAAGTCTAAAGAAAGTAAGGGAGGAGGAATTAATGCACATCTTAATAGAAAAAATATAACAACAACAAAAATAAAGAAATGAAATTACAAATAAACTCATACACTAGCCTCCATTAATTGTAGCAGCCATTTCCATTTCCATTTCTATTGCTCAATTTAACAGATGGAAATGGAAATGGAAATTGCAATTGACATTGGTACATAAGTCTTTTAATAAATGGAAAATGTTTAGAGGAACAGCTAGAAAAAGAAAATAGAATTGAGAGACATTCCAATTGGCATGTCATTCAATGTCAACGAGAAGCTTTTCAAAAATGGGATGATGAGAGCCATCATGGATGAGGCTAAATAATTTTGACATCTCTACCCATTAATTCTCATCGCACATATTGGACACCTAGCATCCTCCATTATTCATTATTTGTTAACATTTTTTACAATTGGTTTGCAAACAATATAACACTATCCTTTAAAATAACTCATTCTCCTACACATAGTTTCATGAACCTAGTTTCATTTACATTTTTCACACTTGCAAATTAAAAAACATAGTTGTTGGTAATATGCTCTTCCATCTCCATGGGTTTGAATATGAGAAAAAAGCTTTATTGTAAGAACAATTCTTCTTTGGTTGCATTCGGTTGGCTTCTTTTTTATGCAGGCATTTCCTTGTAAAATCTTTGTACACTACTATTTTTCTTAGGATTTGATAGGAACATTGACAGTGAGGGAATCAATCTACTACTATGTCAATCTGAGCCTTTCTGATAGATTGTCTAGGAAGGAAAAAAATACATAGTTGAAGACAAATTTTTAGAGATGTGCTTGCAAAAAGAGTGTGAAAACTAACCTATTGGCAACTGGCATCTGATAGGCATAAGAGGATGAGAAAAGATAAGAGTTAAAATTACCTTGTAGATACTAATGTTTCCTCACTTTCTCTTCCTTTTTGAGTCCACAAGTGGATTAGATAGGCAATAAATAGAAATCCAACAAACAATTTGGGCATTGTATTTAAGATTATTTTTTGAAGATAACTCTAAAATTAAGAAGTTGATTTTGTGCAAATCCAGAAACCACAACATTTAATGAATCCAAATTTCATTTAGTCATTTGTTGAAAAAGCTTCTAGGCCTCATCGACACACTCATTCTATACATAACATGCAATCATCACATTCTAAGAAAGCACATTTCTTATAGGCATGCCATATCTACAAGTGAGCTCTAAACAAAGAAATTAGGCTAAACTCCACTTCTAATTACAACACCCTAGACCTCATTTCCCTTAATTAGGGAAACCTAGCTAGTGTGTGCCTGGAGAACACTAGAAAAATTCACTACATTTGACTTTATACCTACCTACCACATTTCTCCATACAATTTCACAGACTCATCAAAGTGCCCATTCTGTGCATACCTAGATATCATTACATTCCAGGACACCTCATTTCGCTTTGGAAAACTTTGAAACAATTCCTTAGCCTCTTCAACATACCCATTATGCGAATAACCTGCAATCAAACTATTCCACAAAGCCCTATTTCGGTTATCTATTTTTTCAAACACATCTCATGCATCATCCACACTTATGCATTTGGCATACACGTCTGTTAGAGAATTCCCAATAAAAACATCAAGTTTGAAACCCACTTCTAACTATCTCTTCATGAATGTCCTTACCTCATTCTAGAGCTCCCAATTTAGAACAGGCTAGCAGAATGCTCGCAAAAGTGGTCTCATTAGGCCTCAATCCTAACATATGGATTATGTATAACAATTCCAAGGCCTCCTCCCCATTGCCACATATAACATAACCACCAATAATTGCAATACATGAGACCAAATTTTGTTCAGGAATTTCATCAAACACATGGTGTATATTTGCTAAAGAATGCAAATTAATATACACTGTCACCATTTTAGTCCCTATGAAGCTATACAATAAACCTAATTAAAAACAAATAGGCATTGAATATTGTAACCTGTCTTATTGATTTAACATTCAAGATTACATGTGAGAGAGAAGCATATGTATATGAATTCAGTTGAATGCCTTTCTTGTCCATATCATTATGCAAAATATCTAGTTCCTCTGAAAATTGTCCCTACTTACACAATATTCTAACACTCCAAAAAATGTCATCAACAAATATTCTTTTGTTCTTGAGCTATTGTGGGTTGGTTTGAGCACAGGGTCACTGCAACCTCTGTTCTTTCTTTCAAAGGGATATTCAAACATCTAACTCCCTCATTTGTAGGATTCTGGACAAGCTCAACATGGAGTGATGCATGACATGAATATTGTGAATATAAAGAAAGAGAAAGATAAAGAAAGAGGAAATATTCAACTCATATATTTTTCATGCTTGTACCTGCTGGAAAGTACCACTCACTTTAATTTTTTAATATTTTATTATTTTAAAAATACTCACTTTTTTGGGGAGAAAGCTAACTCCTAGAAAAAAAGCACCTATGTATATAACATATTATATACATAATATCATACCCCCATACCCCATTTCTCATGGTGGAAAAAAGAACCCTGATGGAAAAGGTGGAAAGATGGAAAATAGCAAAGACAAAAAGACTTGACAATTGGACATTAACTTTGTCCTATTGTTTCCTATTCTGTCGCTAAGAAAACATGTTAGTGCCGATAGGTTTTCAAAATCATTTTTCGACATGGAAAAAAAACCAAAAAATGTGGCATTTGATACCATTATTTGCAAATATAAAAAATCCTAGACGAGGTCCCATTTTCTACAGTGACTTTTTGGTGGAGAGCAACATGGGAAGGAGTTGTAGATGTTCAAAGCTCCCTAAGGTATGTATATCCGCTTTATATATTTTCCATTTTGCTATTCTGCCATGAACACTGAAGAAATGAATGACTATTCATTGCGGGGTTATTGTTTTGTGATTTTTTGTTGAGGGTTTTTTAATTTTGTTTCCTCCCATCTGCTGGTTTTGAAATTTTGGGCTTGCCGAATGAAATAGTTGACAACCCATTGTGGAAATATGACTGAAATAACTAAAAAAAGTTTACAAAAACCACAAACCATGTAGAATATATTATGAGGTTCGAAAATGCAATGCGGGTTCTGCAATGGAATGGTATATTGTGAAAACCACATAAAGCCCAGAACATCACCATTGTTCACATTCTTATTTTGACTATTGCAGGGTTTTCATTGGGAAAAGGGGTATTTATTTGAAATGTAATGCTATTAATGTTTTTTTTTGTGTCTAGAGTTTTTAAATTTTTGTTTTCTTTCCTCCCATATGCTAGTTTTTGAATTTTTCCATTGCTAAATGAAATAAGTGATAACCAGTTGTGGAAATATGAGTGAAATTATTGAATAAAATTTATAGAAAGTAGAAACCATGCAGAATATATTAGGAGGTTAGAAAACACATGGGTTCTGCAATGAAATGATATATTTTGAAAACCACATAAAACCTAGAATGTTGCCATTGTTCACATTTTTATTCATAATGGAGAAAAAAAACAAAATGTGGCACATTCAAAATCATAATTTGTAAATAGGAAAAAACCCAGAAGACATCCCATTTTTGCCACCATTTTATACACTTTCATTTTGGAAAACACACTATCTCCTAAAACTCTGACTATTGTAAAACCCTTTAGAAGTAGCAACCCAATTGGTTACTCACCCCTGACCTCAATTTGGTATGTTTTGTGATTGTGTGGAGAACCTTTTGTGATTTAGCTAGTAGGAATGCAATGAAATTGGAAAAAAATAGGTATCATGAAACCTCCAAGGCACAGTGTTATAGATTGTTTGTAGTACATTGGAAAATAGATTGTCCTATGTCAGTTAACAACTAGCTAACTTCCTGGACATTTGGTCATGTTTTCTAGTACAGTCCAAATGTCATTTCACTTTGTTCATCTGATTGGAAAACTCCTACCTATCGTAGCCTATCCTGTTGCTGGGAAAAATCTTAGCTTTGATGGGTTTACAAAATTAGATTTTGGAATGGAAAAAAACCCAAAAAAATGTGGCATTCAAAACTATTATTTGAAAATAGAAAAATGAGGTGCCAATAATGTAATGAAATTAAATAGTAGGTATTTTGAAACCTACAAGGCACAGTGTTGTTATCGATTATTTGCAGTGTTGGAAAACACACTGTCCCATTTTAGTTAGTTTGATATGAAGAGTTCTATTTTGTTATGCTCCAAGAATGTAATGAATTCCACTTTCAAATTTTTTAACAACTCTTTGCTACAATCCAAATGTAATTTCACTTTCTTTATCTGATTGGAATAAATAAATTGCTCACAATATTTGTAAAGTTGGAAAACACACTGTCTCCTACCTACCATTTCCCAGACATTTGGTCTTGTCTGTCGGTTTAGTCACTTTGATCCCCCGTCTAGTAAGCCCCACACTACAATGTCTTCTCATGTTATGTATGTTTCCATGTATGTTGTTATGTATTTTTTCATGCATTTTTGTATGTACTTAGGTGACTTTTTTCTAGGAGTTAGACAGTTCCAATGCTCCAAGAAAGTAATGAAGTTCAATTTTAAATTTTTGAACAACTCTTTGCTACAGTCCAAATTTCATTTCACCTTTTTTATATGATTAGAACAAATAAATTGCTTAAATTATTTGTAGATTTGGAAAACACACTATCTCCTCTCAATTCAGAGGGTTTTACAACACTATATGGGATGCTTGTTTCCTAACACCTTATATGGAGACAATGTGCTTTCCAACACTGCAAAAATGTCAGCATTTATTTGGTTGAATCAAATGAGGAAAATGAAATTCCATTTTGATCTCATGTTACATATATAGGTTTTTTTTTTTTGATGAATTAGCTTTCTCCTAATTGGAACAAATAAATTTCTTGCATTATTTGTACAGTTGGAAAACACATTGTTTCCTCCCAATTGTAGAGGGTTTTACAACACTATATATGGAGACAGTGTGTTTTTCATCACTGCAAATAATGTGAGCATTTATTTGGTCAAATCAGATGAGGAAAGTGAAATACCATTTTGATATCATGTTACATGCATAGGTCTTTTTTTTCTAAAGTCAAAAAGCTAGACAAAATGCACCTAACACCACCATTTTCCACATTTTTCATTTTCCAGTTGTGTGGGTGGGGAGGGATGTGTTGGCAAGGAAAATGGAGTGACAGGCCGCTGAACAACTAGAAAACCCTCAAATGCATTCCTTGTTGCGGTGCATAGGCATTTTCCACATTTTGATTTTGTAGTTTGTTGGTTGGGGACTAACATGCAGTCAAGGATGGAGATAGTGTGTTTTCCAACACTTCAAATAATGTGAGTATTTGTTTGGTCGAGTCATATGAGAAAACTGAAATGCCATTTTCATCTCATGTTACATGCATAGGTGCTTTTTGTCTAAAGTGAAAAAGCTAGAAAAAATGCACCTAACATTGCCATTTTCCACAGTTTTCATTTTCCAATTTGTTGGGTGGGGAGGGAGGCATGGGCAAGGAAAATGGAGTTGTAGGTAGAAAAACCACCACAAACCCCTCAAATGAATTCATCATCATGACGCATCGCCATTTTCCACATTTTGATTTTGTAGTTTTCTAGTTGTGGAGGGACGTGCAGTCGAGCATGGAGATAGTGTGTTTTCCAACACTGCAAGTAATGTGAGCATTTATTTTGATGAATCAGATGAGGAAAGTGAAATGCCATTTTTATATCATGTTTCATACATTGGTTCTTTTTGTTTATGAGTTAGCTTTCTCTTGATTGGAACAAATAAATTGCTTGCATTATTTGCACATTTGGAAAACACACTATCTCCTCCCAGTTGTAGAGGGTTTTACAACACTATATGGGTTGCTTGTTTTTGAACACCTTATATGGAGACAGTGTGTTTTCCAACACTGCAAATAATGTGAGCATTTATTTGGTCAAATTAGATGAGGAAAATGAAATGCCATTTTGATCTCATGTTACATACATAGGTACTTTTTGTTTATGAGTTAGCTTTCTCCTTATTGGAACAAAAAAATTGCTCACATTATTTGCATAGTTTGAAAACACACTGTCTCCTCTTAGTTGTAGAGGGTTTTACAATATTATATGGGTTGCTTGTTTCTTAACACCTTATATGGAGACAGTGTGTTTTCAAACACTGCAAATAATGTGAGCATTTATTTGGTCGAATCAGATGAGGAAAATGAAATTTCATTTTGATCTCATGTTACATACATAGGTGCTTTTTGTTTACAAGTTAGCTTTCTCCTGATTGGAACAAATAAATTGCTTGCATTATTTGCATAGTTGGAAAACACACTATCTCCTTTCAGTTGTAGAGGGTTTTGCAACACTATATGGGTTTCTTGTTTCTTAACACCTTATGTGGAGAGAATGTGTCTTACAACAAGTTGCAAATAATGTGAGCATTTATTTGGTTGAATCAGATGAGGAAAATGAAATTCCATTTTGATCTCATGTTACATACATATGTGCTTTTTGTTTACAAGTTAGCTTTCTCCTAATTGGAACAAATGAATTGCTTGCATTATTTGTACAGTTGGAAAACAAACTGTCTCCTCTTAGTTGTAGAGGGTTTTACAACACTATATGGGTTGCTTGTATCTTAAAACCTTATATGGAGACAGTTTGTTTTCCAACAATGCAAATAATGTGAGCGTTTATTTGGTTGAATCAGATGAGGAAAATGAAATGTGATTTTGATCTCATGTTACATACATAGGTTCTTTTTGTTTTCAAGTTAGCTTTCCCTTGATTAGAACAAATAAATTGCTTGCATTATTTGCACAATTGGAAAACACATTGTATCCTCTTAGTTGCAAAGGGTTTTACAACACTATATGGGTTACTTGTTTCTTAAGACCTTATATGGAGACTATGTTTTTTCCAACACTACAAATAATGTGAGCATTTATTTGGTCGAATCAGATGAGGAAAATTAAACTCCATTTTGATCTCATGTTACATACATAGGTGCTTTTTGTTTACAAGTTAGCTTTCTCCTGATTTGAATAAATGAATTGCTCACATTATTTACACAGTTGGAAAACAAACTATCTCCTCTCAGTTGCAGAGGGTTTTACAACATATATGTGGAGATAGTGTGTTATCCAACACTATAAATAAGGTGAGAATTTATTCAGTCAAATCAGATGAGGAAAATTAAATGCCATTTTGATCTCATGTTACATACATAGGTGCTTTTTGTTGATGATTTAGCTTTCTCCTGATTGGATCAAATAAATTGCTCAAATTATTTGTACAGTTGGAAAACACACTGTCTCCTCTCAATTACAGAGGGTTTTACAACACACTATATGGAGACAATGTGTTTTCCAACACTATAAATAATGTGAGGATTTATTTGGTCGAATAAGTTGAGGAAAATAAAATGCCATTTTGATCTCATGTTACATACATACATACTATAACTTAGTGGAAAATATAATATATTGTAGAAGTTATTCATGATAGAATTTACTTGTTCAACTCCATCCATAGTAGCATCTATGAATTTCTTTTCATGCACAAATTGTCATGCAATACAAGACCTATTCAGTTTGTCTACTTGTGCATTGCCATTTTCCCTTTGCTTATACTGTGCATGCACCTTCGTGAACTTCTCAAGAGTATGGAAGATATTTTCAGTCAGTACATTATGTATCTCACTCAACCGCTCTACTTCTTTTCAAGTGTTTTTACAGAAGATTTGTTTTTCATTGCATGAATTATAGTACTTATTGCCTTTGGTTTTGCATTTCCATTTTCTCACTTCACATAGTGCACATGCTCATTCGTCAACTTCTAAAGAGGATGAACAATCTGTTCAATCAATACATGATCTATCTCATTACTTTGGTTTGCTTCTTTTCAAGTTTTTTAAGTGTAGATTCCTTTTCGATTACATATGATGTACTACCTGTTGATCGAGTTTGGGATTTCCATTTTCCAATTTCACATATTTCACATGCACCTTCCTCAACTTTTGAATAGTAGGGAGAATTTCTTCACTCAATACATTATCTTTTATCTATCTCATTAAATGTGGTTTGCATAAATTTCAAAGGTGATTTTCATTACATTCTTAGTGTACTTTAGAAAAAATATTTTTCTTTACATCCATAGAGTCTATATATAACTTCATGTTGGAAAATATCGGGTGTATAATCAAATTGAGGTTAGAGGTCACAAACCAATTAGGTTGTTACTGCAATAATCAGAAAAAGTTTCGATTACATTCTTACTATTTTTTGTAATTCTTGGTTGGAAAACACTGGGTGTTATAAAACCTGCAACCCACATACTATTCTAAAACCCTTTAGAAGTAGCAACCCAACTACTTAGTCACCCCTCACCTCAATTTGGTATGTTTTTTGTATTTCCAACCTATAGCTCCTCCCTGTACCTGCATAAGCCATGGAGTCTAGTTTTATCAGACGACAGGAGGTGGGAAAACTAACCAGATAGTGTCGTTATCTCCTTTCTACTGTTTCTCTACTGTTTTCTCCCATTCGTTGGTTTCTTTAGTTTTATCCCCCATTTGGCACGCTCTGCACTATGACATCTCATCATGTTACATATATTTTAATGTATGGTTTCACATGTTTTTGTATGTACATAGGTGTGTTTTTTGTAGAGATTAATTGCATCCCATTACATTCTTATTGTGTACTAATCAAATATTTTCCATTAAGTTCTTACTATCTATATATAAGTCTGTGTTGGAAAACAATGGGTGTGTAATGAAATCGAGCTGAGGGGTGACACACCAATTAGGTTGTTATTGAGTTGATCACAAAAGTTTTTGAATACATTCTGACTATTTTCTAAAATTATAGTTTGGGAAATCCTGGGTGTTATAGAATTTGTAAACCACATATTGTTCTAAAATCCTTTACAAGTAGCAACCCAATTGCTTACTCACACTCACCTCAATTTGGTAAGCTTTTTGGTTTCCCCATGTGAAAATCCTTGTTGTGATCTTCACCCTCTAGGTTTTATCATGGATATTGAACCACAAAGTGTTATCTAATGTGTGATTATTTTGTGGATTATCATATTTAAC
Source organism: Sequoia sempervirens (assembly GCA_007258455.2). Lineage (NCBI taxonomy): Eukaryota > Viridiplantae > Streptophyta > Pinopsida > Cupressales > Cupressaceae > Sequoia > Sequoia sempervirens. Next base: position 340,247,484 of record VDFB02193867.1, on the reverse strand, counting down.
CAATGCAATCACCTAATATTTTTTGGTCAATCAAGGTGATCACCAAGGTTTTCATTGACTTCTTAACGTTTATTCTTGAATAGTCAATTTACACTGTGCTTTGTAATCAATGTGTCTTGCAATAATCTATATTTTTTTAGTTATCTGTATAAGTAATGAAATAAAAATTATTTTGATAGTGGTGTGTGGTATCTTTCTTGTCTGTCTTGTCTTTCCTTATTTATTATGCAATCGATGGCCTCTTTCATATTATAGGAGAGATGAGTTTGAGATATATCTGAATGAAGGTGCATTGCTTCATAGTTCTAGTAGAATGGAAAAATGGCAGATATAATTGTTAATATATATTACTAGTGTTAGTGATAGTTTAAATTGGAAATTAAATTTCCATCATATAGATTAATATGTTTGTTTATTGACTGTACAAATTGGCATGTTGCAGTCAGCGCAACATATAATCCAATATCGGTGAAGTTTGGAATGAAGTGAATTCTTTGTAGCACCAAATGTCTTTAATTTTCTAGTTTAATCTATTGCTAACACTTATCTTTCTTCCATGTGGTTGATATAGGCGATGAAAGAAAATTGAACAAAACAAGGGCATGTGGATTAAGAAGGATGCTTTAGGATATGTGAAGCTTCTATAGTAAATACAGGTGGTTCTGGTTGCCATAGCTTGAATCACAAGTGTATTGGACAGTTAAATTTCCAAAATTTATTATGCATTTAGAAGTTCTGATTTGTTTGAAATTCTAAAATTTTGGGATTTTCAATCATCTATTGTTTTCATGTGATTCTTAAGTGTTTTGTGCTAATTTTTAATCTTTCACCAAAAAAGTTTATATGTGGACATGTATGTATGTGAAATTACTTACAAACAAAATTCAAAGTGAAGAACCCAATTCAAGTGAAATGCATGTACAAATTATGAGTTTGGAGCATATTCGTGCTTACCTGAAATTCTATCGGTATCTAGACAAGGTGTAATAGCAATTTCTTGACTTGAACTAGGTTCTTCACTTTGAAATGTGAGCAGTAAAAGAGGCTTTTGTGAGTATTTCCTATTCTATGAAATGGTTAAAATATGTTTGATAGTCCATCCTATGATCTTGTCCTAATTTAAACCTCTTTTCTATCTCTTGAGTTGAATATTTCTCCATATTTAAAAGATCTATTTAATGCTAGTTTTCCATCATCTATCATTTTTTTGTGGTTCTTAAGTGTTTTCATAATAGTTATTTTTACAATTTCCCTATTGTCTAGATTATTTACTAAGTTATAAATGGTTTGTTATTAACAACATCTAATTGCAATGTTGTAGAATGCTATTTCTATATCCTATTTATGTTCTTTTTCAATATGTTTCAATTTGACCACCACACTACAAAATTTGTGTAAATATAACAAGTCCTTACTTGAAATAGTTTTATGCATTGTATTAAATAGAGCTTGTAAAGCAAATGGGTAGTAATAACTTGTGCAAAATGGGTATAATGCCATAGACTTAATTGAAAATTTGGGCTACATTACTTGGCACTAAATATTATAGACAAATAGACAAATTGTAAAAGAGCTATTAGAATAAGTGTAACATACATGGAAACAAAAGTGATGAAATTGACAGATGAATCCAAATGTCCAGGAAATGGTAGGTAGCAGTTAATAGTGCCACCGGGTCAATTTTCCCACCTCATGTCGGCTCAAAAAGGTGGGCACCTTAGCTTTGTCATGAAGTTTCTTTTTTTTGGCATGGGAAAAGTGGAAGGGAATGACGTGGACCTTCTCTGTCTAGGGAAAGAAAGGTGAAAATACTATTTTTTTCTAGTTTACACGTTGAAAGCTAAAGTTTTGAGTGCACATGGAGGAGTTGGAAGAGAAAACCGACCAAATTGAGGCGACAAGTACTATCCAATAGTGTTACAAAGAGTTTTACAACACTATTTGGGTTGCTTGTTTCTTAACACCTAGGGTTTTCCAATATGAATTGTTGCAAAATAGAATGAAGTGCATACTATGAAGCACACTATGTTGATGGTTAATAGAGTCCCCCTTAAATTAGAGTTGTGTTATTTGAAAAAATACAACACCATCTATAAGTTTGTGTATTTGCACTACAAGACAAAGGTTGGGTATAAGTAAAGGAAGGCTTCAAAACACATTGTGTTTTCCAATATGCACTACACAATGTTGATCACTTTCAACAAGTTTATTCATTATTGCCAATAATGGCCTGAAATTGGCGTTCTTTCTTTTTGTAATGCACACCTACATATATGGTTTTAAAAATAAGAAGGGATTGGGTATGTTGTGATGTGGAGGTTGAAAAATGCAGTGTGTTATGAAGCATGCAATTTGTTATATACTTGAAACTTAAACACAACAATGAAAGGTGTGATTTTAAAGAAATCCACACTATTTTGTAACATTCCATGTTGCAAAACCGTGGGTGTTAAGAAGCAAGCAACCCATCATGAGATGACCCCTTACATCTAAAGAAGGAGATTTAAATAACTGAAACCCAACACTATGTTTTCCTAATTACAATTATTTTGTGCAATTTTTTTCAATCATGCAAAATTTAAACACAATAATGGAATACGTGATTTTGAACACATTCATATTGTTTTGTAAAACTCCATGTTGCAATGCTCTACATGTTAAGAAGCAAGCAACCCACCATGAGAGAACCCTTTACATTTAAACAATGACATTTAAATAACTGAAAACCAACATTTTGTTTTCCAAATTATAATTATTTTGTGCACCTTTTTTTTTCTGTCATGCAAAATTTAAATGCAATTTTTTTCCAAATTAAAAGTTCTTATAAATTTTGAAGGGGGTTTTCAATACATTCAAACTGTCTATATTACAAAATATTTTGAATGCATTCTTTCTATTTATTAAGAATGCATGTTGGAAAACCCTAGGTGTTAAGAAACAAGCAATACATATAGTGTTGCAAAACCCTGTGCAAGTGATAAGAGATAGCGTGTTTTCAAACATTGCAAATAATGCGAGCATTTTATTTGTTCCAATCAGATAAAGAAAGTGAAATGACATTTTGACTATAGAAAAGAGTTGTTCAAAAATTTGAAAGTGGACTTCATTACATTCTTGGAGTAAGGAAATAGAACTCTTCATAATGAACTAACTGAAATGGGAGAGTGCGTTTTCCAACACTACAAACAATCTATAACAACATTGTGCCTTGTATGTTTCATAATACCTACTATTTTTTAATTTCATTATGTATTCTTGGCACCTCATTTTTCTATTTGCAAATAATGGTTTTGAATGCCATTTTTTTTGGGTTTTTGTCCATTTTGAAATATGATTTTGAAAACTCGATGATGATAACATGTTTTCCCAGTGACGGGATAGGCCATGGAAGGTTGGAGTTAACATCTGACCATCAAGTCTTTCCATCAAAGAAAGTGAAATTTGAAAGTGGACTTCATTACATTCTTGGAGTATACTGAAACAAAACTCTTACATATTGTGCATGGTTTATGATTTCTCTAAACATTATTCACTAATTTCACTCAAATTTCCACAATGGGTTGCTAGTTATTTGATTCAGCAATTGCAAAATTTCATATTTCTCGTTGCATTCTTCCAGCCTACAAAATGTCGCTATGGAAAATGGTGGAAAAAATGGGATCTCATCTGGGTGTTTTGCTATTTGCAAATAATGGTTTTCAATGACATGTTTTGGGCTTTTTGTCAATTCTAAAATGTGATTTTTAATACATGATGATTGTTATAATGCATGTGGCATGCATTTTGTAGGGAGAATAGCCTCCTCCCAATTATAGAAGGTGATCTCCTTGAAACATGGCTTACACCTGATAATGTATTTCCCTTATTTAGGGATAAGACATGTTTGATTATCATTGCTAGTTGATTTCTTGGATTCGATTATGTAAGAATTTTTTCATCAATGTTTCGGATTAGACTCTGTGATCCAACATTAGGATGAATGATGCTCTCATCATCATCCTGATGTTGGATCACAAAATTTGATTTGAAATGTTGATGCAAAAATTCTTACACAATCGAATCTAGAAATCAACTAGCAATAATCAATATGGATTGTGGAAAATTGACATCATTTATGTCTGATTATGTTAGAATTTTAAAAACATGTTTTTTTAGGGATAATAGCTTGATTTTACTATATTTTGTAGGGAGATTAGCTTATTCCTTGCAATTCGACATTGCTATTATCCCTAGAAGAATGCATGTCAGAGGCATCATAACATACAAAAACCATATGATGGGACAGTGTATTGCAAAAATTAATTAGAGGTTGGAAAATGATGTGTGTTCTGAGTTCTTTCATTGTGGATGTTGAAAGCTGAAGGTTTGAGATCATGGGGTGGAGTTGTAGGTGCAGGATATATAAAAGCATCCAAATTCAACTAAGGGGTGATTAACGAATTGGGATGTTACCTGTGAAGGGTTTGTAAATGGTATTTGGTTTGTAGGTTTAATAACACATAGTGTTTTCCAACCTACAATTACACATTGTTGTCCTTGGAATTGTATGAAAAGGTCAACCTATCTATCCCCAATACAAGTGTTAGATAAAAGACATGACAACATTTCATGACAATTGGGCACCTTTGGAGCTACTTTGCAATATTTTCAAAACAAGCTCTTCTCTCAATAATCTCTTCCACTCAGGTCCATGATGTCAAAAGGTGTCATCGATGTATGATAGAGAAAAGTGCATGTTCTGGAATGAGAAAGGTATGCTTGAAAGTTGCCTAGTTGTCATGAAATGTTGTGACATTGGCGGGGGGTGGTGGGGACAACCCTATGTGTTTTCCATCCCACAACTTTTTTTGTGCATCTTGTGTTCCAAATGTATAATGATATTGAAATGGAATGTTTGCTGTAAGTAAGGGTTGTTATAAAATATGAAGGTGAACTTCAATACACTGTGTTGTTAGAGTTTGCATAACAAAAATAGTTGTCTTTGAACAAGATTTGAAAAGTGAGGGACAACCTTTTTAACCAAATTGAGGTGGGGCGAGTAACCAATAGGGTTGTTACTTGTAAAGTGTTTTTGAACAGTTTGTGGGTTGCATGATTTATAACACCCCGTGTTTGCCAACTTGAAATTTTAGATAATTGTTTGAATGTATTGAAAAGATTTTCTTATTTAGATAGTATGAATGTAAAAAGGAACTTCCAAAAATTACTACTGTTAGTTATGGTATAAATTGCAATTTAGTATCTTCATGTGATTGAAAAAAAAATGAACAAAATAATTGCATGTTGTAAAACATAGTGGATCACTTGTATAACACTTTACAATAGTGTGAGTTGTATGTTTCATAACACCATCTCTTTTCTAGCCTGAAATTTTGTTTTCAGTAGGAATGCATTCAAAACACATAGAATGTAATCAAAGGCACCTTCAAAATTTATCACAAGTATTAGGTAGACTAAAATATGTGTTTGAAATTCTTCTTAAATGATTGAAAAAAGATATGCTTGATTATTGCAAATGGTGCAATAACTTTTGGAACTTTTACTGTCCATAACACTTGCAACAATTTTATAGTTTACAGGAAACCAAGGATGTGTGTTGTAAAAGGGAAATTGCTTCGTACAATGAACAATGTCATTGAGGTGGACAACACACCTGAAAGGGTGTGTAGTAGCACATCTTTCTTAGGGCGGTTGCATTCATGAAACATGTAGGTAAGATCCAGTAATTACAAGATGCAATCAAATGTATAATTTTATTCTCTCATAGGTGGTTATGATGTTGACTAGAAAGTGGGAATGTTATAATTAGGAGGTAGCAACTGTGGTACATAGGAATTCCCCTCATTTTAGGAAAATGCTAAACCCTAAGGCAATAGTTCATGTTCAGTAATTGATTGTGAACTTCCAATTTCCCTTTCCTTCCTATGCATCAATCAAAATTCCTTACAATTTTAGTTAGAAAATATCATGTTTATTACAAATATGTTGACTTTGATAGTATATCGTTCCTTCGATTTAGGAAAATAATTAGGGAGACCATCACGCTCTTCCCATAATCCATGACCACAAGGAAGAGCATGCAAAGGGAGACCCTAAGGATGGAGAGGGACTCAATGAAGCATGGGGTGATGTGGTGGATTGGAAGGTAGATATAATAACTAAATTATTGCATCATTTGGTTGTGTGTATCTATTGTGCATTCAAATTGTTTGAATATCAAATATATTAGGAAATTTTCTTTTCCAAATTTGTTGTGCGGGTTGCTGTTGAATACAAAAGAGAAGTGGTGAATGGTAGATATGTATATTATTGTATTGTAGAAGAATGTACAAGAAAATATCATGATTGGAGAGTGTTAAAAATGCATAGGTTTCAACATCACCACCTTCCTATTCTCGTGCCACCAAAGCATGGCCAAACTGTGTCGAGGGGAGGGGGGAACAAAAACGCCCCACTCCTCCCCCTTATAAATTAAAAGAGTACCTTCAAAAGAAGGTGGGAAATACAGAGTACCAAATGAATCTACGACAACATCTCCAACAAAAGCATGTTATTAGAAGTGTCTATGAAAAGTATGGGAAACATAGCTTCCTTCAACTTCCCTAAGAAGGAAAAAAATATTAAAATTGTATGGTGTTATACAATAGTGAGGAGATGAAGGAGCAGAGAAGGAAAAAAATATTAAAATTGTAGGAGAGAAAGAGAAAGGAAGGAATGGTAATGTTGAACTAAACTATTAAATCTAAATTTTTGTTGATTCATTTTTTTTTTTGATGCATACAAGGTTCACTTAATGTTAACTTAGATGACATGATAGGGTGATGGTCAAGAAGCAGTTTTTTCTACCCAACATAGTAGTTTTCATTTGCTAGAGGAATTTGTTCCCATGAAAGGAAAAGATGATGTTTTTCCTCCCAACCCTACATCTAGCATTTAGAAGAAGCATCGTATAGGGTTAAAAGTTTCAGGGCACCCTCTAAGGAAGAAACGAGAACAAATGGTGATCTTGAAATCTTTTGTTTAATGTTTTTTTTGGTTATTTGAATGAATTGGTTGCATGCATTTGATTTTGATGTGATGTTTCAATTCATCCTATTACAAAAAAAGGATGAACAATGAAGTGTTTCCCTTGAGTAGTTTTCTGTTGTATTGGAAGATGAAGTAGTGCCCATAGAAGCACAAGATAATGTTGTTCCTCCCAACCCCTTGTCTAGCATTGAGAAGAAGAAGAAGCATGTACGGTTTAAAATTTCCTCATTCCCTCACAAGAAGAAATGAGTACAAATGGTGATATCAATATCTTCTATTTGATGTTTATTTTGATTATTTAAATGAATTCATTGCATGCATTTGAATTTGACGTGACATTTCAGTTCTTACTATTATAGGGAAACAATGAACAATAGAGTCTTATCCTCGAATAGAATACTCTTGAGTTGGAAGATGAAGTGGAGGCCATGGAAGAACAAGATGATGTTTTTCCTCCCAACCTATCGTATAACATTGAGAAGAAGAAAGAGTGTATATGGTTTAAAGTTTCCTCATGCCCTCACAAGAAGAAACGAGAACAAATGTTGATTTCCAAATCTTCTATTTAATGTTTGTTTTGATTATTTCAATGAATTGGTTGCTTGAATTTGAATTTGATGTGATGTTTCAAATCTTGCTATTATAGGGCAATGATGAACAATAGAGGACCCTACCCATGAACAAGATATTCCTAATTTGGAAGATTAAGTGGACACCATGGAAGAACAAGATGATGTTGTTCCTCCCAACCCATCATATAACATTGAGAAGAAGAAGAAGAATAAGGAGTGTATATGGTTTAAAGTTTCCTCACACCCTCACAAGAAGAAAGAAGAAGAAATGATGAGTTTGAAATCTTCTACGAAATTTTTGTTTTTATTATTTCAATGAATTCATTGCATGTATCTAAATTTGATGTGACATTTCAATTCTTAATATTACAAGGCAACGGTGAACAATGGAGTCCTGCCCTCAAACAAGACGATGTTGTTCCTCCCAACCTACCATCTAACAATGTTGAGAAGAAGAAGAATGGAGTCTTGATTTGGAAGATGAAGTGGAGGCCATGGAGGAACAAGATGATGTTGTTCCTCCCAACTTTCCATCTAACAGTGTTGAGAAGAAGAAGGAGCGTATATGGTCAAAAGTGTCAAGGTGCCTTGACATGGAGAAACTAGAAGAAATGGTGAATTCCAATTCTTTTATTTAATGTTTGTTTTGATTATTTCAATGAATTGGTTGCATGTAGTTGAATTTGAAGTGACATTTGAATTAATTCTATTATAGGTCAAGCATGAACAATGGAGTCTTGACATTGACATAATTGGCTATGTCATTGCAATTGAAATGGGAGAGGCTAATAGAGATGGACATGCGGATGGGGAGAGCACTGGCCTACAAGTGGGGTAGGAAAATAAAGATGGATATGGGGACAAGGAGAGCATTGGCCTCCAAGTGGGACATGGTAACAAAGATGGACATCAGGATAGGGAGAACATTGGCCTACATGTGGAACTAGATAATAGATATGGACATGGGGACAGGGAGAGCATTGGCTTGCAAGTGGGAGAGGGTAATAAATATGGACATGGGAATGAGGAGAGCATTGGCCTGCAATGGGGAGATGGCAATAAAGATGGGAATGGGGACGGGGAGACCACTAGCTTGCAAGTGGGAGAGGGTAATAAAGATGGACATGGGGATGGGGAGAGCACTAGCTTACAAGTGGGAGAGGGTAATAAAGATGGATGTGGGGATAGGGAGAGTACTGGCTTGCAAGTGGGAGAGTGTAATAAAGATGGACATGGGGACGAGGATAGCATTGGCCTGCAAGGGGGAGATGGCAATAAAGATGGACATGGGGACCGAGAGACTAGCAGTGTGCCATCTATATTGGTAACATACCCAAGACACTTCCATGCTTCTATTCTTATTTCTTTATGAATCTTTTAATGTTTCGTCATTTATAGTTCACATCAGTGATGTTTTCATTGTAGCTAAATCTGATGGATGAGTAGATGATAGAGTTGAAGGGCATCACTTTTAAGTTCAATGATCACATTTATCTTTAGTGGTAGCGTAAATGGGTTTCCAAAGGCATTGTACATGTTGTCAACAAAAATGCTAAAAACCACTACTTTAAGCACCCATAAAATTTTGTGAGATTCATCATTATTTACGCCATTGCTAGTGAATGCTTAGTTCCTTTTCCACATCCTGGTGCAGAGACTATCGAAGAGTGCAGGGGTGGCTTCATGGTATGGAAGCTCTCCAAGATGAAGCATTATGTTCTAGAGACCTACACATAAATGATATGTTTCCATATATATCATACTACCTTATATTTTTTCCATGCATACGTTAATTGTGATTAATTGTTTTCCATAGGGTGAAGGTGTTAAACTTGCCAAGGACAAAGCACAACCTATGAAGAAATCTATTATTTCACATTCATCATCTACGAGGGTTCATGGAATTGGAATCACCCCTCCAGAAATACACAAGAACCCTAATAAACGTGCCATATATTATGCAGGCATGGAATCGATTACAAAAAATAAATAGCATAGGATATGATGAGATAGGCTCAGAATACTGATTCTGCATTGTGGGTTTCATTATTTGATTATTGAACAATTATGGTGTAGAGATATACCAATTTCATATCTTTGAACACTAAGTTGTTATACATTTGATATGATATTTTTCATGGGCCTATATAATTATTTGATTATTGAACAATTATGGTGAACAAATATACTATTTTCATGTGTTTGAACACTTTGTTGTTATCCATTTCAGATCAGGCTTTTCATAGCCCTGTAATTGTTTCGTTACTAGCAAGAATGTAACGAAGTCCACTTTCAATTTTTAGAATGGTTATTTTTTTTATTATATATGGCATATTTCCTTTTTCCCTATGATTGGAATGAATTAGATGCTAGCATTGTTTGTAGTGTTGGAAAACACACTGTCCCTTGTCAATTATTTTGTTAGGATAATTATTTGTTTCATTATGACCTATAATGTAATAAAATACACTTTGAATGTTTAGAACAAGTATTTTCTAGAGTGGAAATGGAAATTTTCCCTTTTCCATGTGATCGAAACAAATAAAATGCTTACATTGCTTGCAATGTTGGAAACACACTATCCCCTCTCAGTTATTTCCTTATGAAATTTTTTTATTTCTCACGCTCCTAAAATGAAATGAAGTCCACTTTGAATTTTTACAACAATGATTTGGTAGAGTGGAGATGAAAGATTTCCCTTTTTCATGTCATTATAACAAATAAAATGCTTGTATTGGTTGCAGTGTAACACACTATCCCCTGTTAGTTATTTGTTTATGAAAAGTATTTATTTCCTACACTCCCAAAATGAAATGAAGTCCACTTTCAATTTTTAGAATGAATATTTAGTAGAGTGGAAATGACATATTTTCTTTTTCCATGTGTTTGGAAGACATAAAATTCTTGCATTGATTGCAGTTTTGGAAAACAAATTGTCCCCTGTTAGTTATTTCGTTATGATAAGTATTTATTTCTAATACTCCAAAAATGAATTTAAGTCCACTTTCATATTTTATGAACTTTTATTTATTTTAAATACACCCCAAAAATATAATGAAGTCCACTTTCAAATTTTATAACTAGTTGGTTGAGTAAAAATGGCATTTCCTTTTTCAATGTGATCAGAAAAAATAAAATGCTTGCATTGCTTGCAGTGTTGGAAAACACACTATCCTATGTCAGTTACTTCATTATGAAAACTTACTTATGTATGTCAACTTACTTAAAAATTTAAGCACATGCAATGAGCACTTTATGTTCTAGGGATTGTAGCAAAACAGTGTATTGAAGTTGAGCTTCATATTCTATAACAACCCTTACTTTCAGGAAACATTCCATTTCAATACTGTAATACATTTACAACACAAGATGCACAAAAAAACCTTGCATGATGGAAAACATATAGGATTTTCCCTCACTTCTCAATTCTTCTTCAAACACAACACTTTCTGTTATGCAAACTGTATCAACACTATGTATTGAATTTCACCTTCATATTATATAACAACCCATTACTTGCAGCAAAAATTACATTTCAATATCATAATACATTTCAAAAACAAGATCCACAAAAAGGTTGCAGGATGGAAAACACACAGGGTTGTCCCTCACTTTTCAAATCTTGTTCAAAGAAAATAGTTACTATTATGCACACTATAAGAACACATTTTATTAAAGTTCACCTTCATATTTTATAGGTACCATTTCTTGTAGCAAGTTATGTTCCACAAAAAAAAAATTGCAAGATAGAAAACACAGAGGGTTTTCCCTCACTTCTCAATTCTTCTTCAAAGACAACACTTTATGTTATGCAAACTATAACAAAACATTGTATTCAAGTTCACCTTCATATTTTATAACAACCCATTACTTGCAGTAAACATTCCACTTCAACATCGTAAAACATTTCGAACACAAGATGCACAAAAAAGTTGCAGGATGGAAAACACACAAGGTTGTCCCTCAGTTTTCAAATCTTATTCAAAGATAGGGTATGTGCAAGATCATCATGGAAAAACAAGCCATTAAGTGGTGAAAATTTTAGAAAAATCAAAGTTAGGCAACTTGACATAAAAATTTGAATAAGTTATCTATATTATTTCAAAAATATGTAAGAATAGAATCTAGAGAAAATTGAATGTAGTTTCTAAACTACTAGGTTTATTTTAAAAAAAAATTTATTTGGTGAAAATTGGAAATTTCAATGTAGTAGCATTTAAATTTCAGGGAAAAAATAAGAAGTAGGTGTCTGTTTGACCACCCTAACCACAATAAAATGATAATATTTTTTTATAAGATCTTAGATATAAGTAGAGGACTCATGTCCCTATGTGATGCATATCTTTTTGTAATTTTTTTCCAAGTAAATAATTAATTATGAACTTTTAATTACAACTTTAAAAAAATATAAAAAATGTATGTTTGACCATCTTAACTTGGTGAAACTTCATGATTTTTTTTAATCCTATATTAAGTGAAGCATAGAATGTGACCCATGTTTCAGATTCAAAATAATTTATACCATTTGAAAGCTATAGATGTTTTTCAATCAACCCATCAATTAGGACTTTAATCATAATTAAAATAGAAAATGAATAATAATTATTTATTAAATTTAAAGTAAAGAATAATTTATATTGGAGTTGAGAATCTCCTTTAAAATCCTTTTTCATTTCATCAATTTTGGGTAAAAAAAAAGTTGTCAACCACATATCCTACACACCTAATTCGCTCGTGGACACTGGCGTTCCTCGAACTCAAACTCGAACCTCCATTCAAATTCTTCCGCAACCTGAATTTCTGAACGCTGCAAATCCCGTTTCCTACCAATGGTCTGTTGGATTCGGCAACGCTGGTAATGGGCCGCCCTGGATTCTCGTAAATCCGCCTGAACAATGGGTTGTGTGTCATCCGGCTGGATGTCGTAAACGCGGCGAGTTGCAGTATGTAGACAGGAATAAGATGCACAAAAAAAGTTGTAGGATGGAAAACACACAGGGTTGTCCCTCACTTCTCAATTCTTCTTCAAAGAAAACACTTCATGTTATATATACTATAACAAAACTGTGTATTCAAGTTCACCTTCATATTTTATAACAACACATTACTTGCAACAAACATTCCATTTCAATATCTTTATATGTTTGGAACTCAAGATGCACACAAAAAGTTGGAGCATGGAAAAGCACAGGGTTGTCCCTCACTTCTCAAATATTGTTCTAAGACAATAGTTTCTATGATGCAGACTGTCACAAAAAAATGTATTCAAGTTCACATTCATATTTTATAATAACCCATTACTTGTAGTATACATTCCATTTCAATATCCTTATACATTTGGAAGTCAAGATGCACAAAAAAAGTTACAGGATGGAAAACACACAGGGTTGTCCCTCACTTCTCAAATCTTGTTCAAAGAAAACAATTTTTTTTATGCAAACTGTAATAAAACAGTGTATTCAAGTTCACCTTCATATTTTATAACAACTCGTACTTGCAGCAAACATTCCATTTCAATATCATTATATGTTTGGAACACAAGATGCATAAAAGAAAATTACAAGATAGAAAACACACAGGGTTGTCCCTCACTGCTCATTTCTTGTTCAAAGACAATAGTTTTTGTTCTACAGATTATAACAACACAATAAAATGGTTGGAGAGAAAAGAAGTATCCAAAATTCCACCTACAAATAAAACTTATGGCCTAATATATTAGCATATCTGGTAGTCCCTACTTGAAGAATCAATCCTTTAATAGATAAATTTAGAACAGAATAGCCAGTACCTCTTTGTGTGTTGTGGATTACAAAATCTCAGCAAAGATGGCTTAAAATACAAAGAAGAATACATTATATCATACATTCATGTTGCAAAAATAGAAGACACTTACATTGAAATAAAGATATTAAGGATCTTAGGACAGTCATAGAGGTAGATTGCTCTTATTGAATTGGCAAGATTAATAAGGTATCACCAAAAGAGGCTTTGAACTTATAAGATCTTTGTTTCTTTTCCTTAATGAATGTCATCTCTGTGAACATCAAAGTGCATAAATATTAAACTTAAGCTTCACATTTTATAACAATATTGAAAACTAGCTTCATATTTTATAACAATGCCAACTTGCAGCAAACATTCCATTTCAATATAATAATATGCCCGAAACAAAAAATGCACAAAAAATTTGTAGGATCGACAACACACACAGTTGTCACAATTTTTTCAAATGTTTTCAAATTTGATATGAGATAAACAATTTGCATCACACAGTCAAATATAAAAACATTTCAAGTCAATATTATAGATTCTAAAGAAAATTACAATCCACATTTAATACTGCTAGAACACTAAGAACTACATCAACCATTTATGAACAGGTATAATCTATGTATTATCATCATCTGGAAGGATTTGATGCACTTTGATTGTCAAGGTGGAATTGACAGCATACAACGTTGACACCCCATATGGATCTCGAACTGGACAATGTGGTTACGGCCAACAACCATTCCTCCACAGGACCCATGCGATTACTAATTAGAGATTCCCCCTTGAGGAATCTCATAAACCTCATGCTCGGTTGGTCCATAAGATTGTGCTTATGTATGATTATTGTTATTTGAATGCACACCTTCCGAATGCATCCAACTAGGAAAAGGTCTTGAATTTCTCAATAAAGAGACATTGGCCAATCACATAAATTTACAATCTCTTTCTAGATTGTAATATTGAACGTTCATGCCCATTTTTTCCCATACACCAAAGACGTTGTTAAAGAAGTGAGCATAATTATGATAGTTCAAATTTGTGTGATTTGGCCATTTTGTATTAATTCTCCTTAACATCTTTTCCTGCAACCTATATGGGAGACTCAATTCCTCAATTCAAGCAAGAATATTGCATGGAAGATATGGGTGGTATTTTTTCAACCAACTAGCCAACCATGCTCGTGAATTGTGCAACATATTCTATACAACCAAAAAAATAGGTACTAAAATGCCTCAAATGAAAGAAAAAACAACTTTTTTGGAAGGTACACCTACATTCTCTAATTAGAAAGACATTGTCAATGCAATGGAAACAATGAAAAGGAAGCGAGCAAAGTGGAAGATATAGATAATGTTTTCACTAAAGGGATTGTACATATTCTTTAGAACTTAATGAAGTCGCATGTGTAGTATCTCCAATGGGAATATGTAAATTCATGACTAGAACAACAGGAACCACAATTCTTGAATGAAAGACAACAAAAATTTCAACAAATACAACATTATCTAATTAGAAACACACTCTGAATGTTGGCTTCATTACATTCTTGGATTGTAGGAAACATTAACATTTTCATGATGAAATAGGTGGCAAGGGATAGTGTGTTTTTGAGCAGTGAAAATAATGTGATCATTCTATTTGTTGCATTCACATGAAGAAAGGCAGAAATGACATTTCGACTGCATGAAATAGTTGCTCAAAAAATTCAAAGTGAAACAAAACTTTTCATAGCAAACTAACTATGTACAGATAGTGTGTTTTCAAACTTGGAAAATAATGTGAGAATTCTATTTGTTACAATTAGATGAAGAATGGCAGAAAGGACATTTGGACTATATGAAATAGTAGCTCAAAAAATTGAAAGTGAAATAAAACTTTTCATATTGAACTAACTGTGTAGGGATACCGTGTTTTCCAATAGTGCAAATAATGTGAGCATTCTATTTGTTGCAATTAGATGAGTTTAACTAATGAATTGTAGAAAATATTTTTTTGTAGTTTATATTCATATTGCTGATTACATTCATTGCATTGCACATCTTTCTAACTCAATGCATTACTTCACATTGCATGACTAATAACTAGATGTTGATAGATGAAAAAATTTCAATTACAATATAGATTTTTACAAAGTCAACCTAAGCAATTATGTCTATGCTACCACATTTTTCATACATGTTTACCAAAGAATTTTATCAAAAATTTCACTTCATTACTGATATGGCTAAAATCCTAAAACAAGTGCTTTCGAACAAGCTATGGATGGTTGGATAAAATCTATCAAAGCATATAGTAAGCAATAACATAGACAAGTGCACCAAGACAGGTGATCAACAAGGTCATAATCTAGGAATTGGTGAATTTCAATTTAGTTTGAGTCATTTTTCATAAATAAGGTTTAGATGGAGCATTTTATATGTAATTAGGAGTCATGAGGTTCATTGGTGCAATTTTTGTAATAGCTAAAAAAATGAAAATTACAAAATTGCCAAAAGTTGCAAAAATGCACCTTCTTAGGAATTGCATGGGTCAAAGTAGTTCAAGGGCCGGAATAAGTTCATAATGGCCATCATACCATATTTTTGGTTTATTGGAGGTTAGTGGGGTCACTAGTGCTAAAATTATAAAGCATTCAAAATCTTGCATTTATTGCCAGCTAGTTTGCATGTTTTAAGTATAGATATTGGGTCTCCATAATGTAATTGATGGAGTTATTGGGATTTTTGCATGGTAAATATTTTTAATTCCTTTTTAAAATCCTTGTAGTCATTTTTTTAAAAAGAGACTAGAATAATATTGAAAAAATTCAATGAAAAAATCTGTTCTTGCTTGAGATTTATGTATTTTACACCAAAATCTACACTATTCCTAACTTTGTAGAAAGTCGTATAGGCGATATATTGCTCAGAGTTTGACTTGATCTAGTGAAGGATAGAAATAAGGTTATTTTGGTTCCATTATTGTTAGGATTCACTTATATTTATTCATCTAAGAGCAAAAAGATTTTCTGCGAGTCTATAACTAGATTTAAGGGTTTTAAGGCCTTCATATTGTAAAAATGGCGATTCCATCTAGAGTATGAACTATAGCTCAATGGAATGGCCATGGTAGTTTTTTATAGGTCTGAAAATGTTTTTTTTGAGTTTGCAAGAGTTGGGAAGGTGTTGTAGGTGATTTTGTGTGTTGCCATGCATGGCAAAAATGAGTGGTTTTAGGTGAAATATGGTGGTTATAGTAAGTGAATGTCTATGAAACTTGGGGGAAGAAAAGTTTAAGGTTATATTAATTTTTTTCAAGCTTAAATATTCATTTTTGAAGATTTTTTAGAGAGTGGGAAGTTTGGGAAAATTGATTTCCATAAAAACCTCATGAAAATGGCTCAAAATGAGGGTTTAGTGAAATAGTGTCTTCAAAAGCATATCTTCCAAAAATAATTGTGAATTTGGTGGTTTTGGTGACTGATTAGTGCTGGACCATCAAAATTTCAAGTTTGGGAAGAGTTTAAATATGAGTCTCTTTGTAAAATATGTCTATTTTGGGCTCTAAGATAGCCAAAGAAGAGCTATTTTGAAGTATTTGTTCCAAAAGAACCTATTGAAGTTTTGTAGTATGTTTGAGTTGGGAATTGTAGACATCCAAATTTTACCACTTCCATGTGGTCAAAATTGTCTACTATGTTCATTTATTTTGTCAATATTAATTAAACAATTTATTTAATTTATATTTCATCTTTCTACCTAAAGTCTCTAAAGTATATAATTTAACAATTAAATACTTTACCTTACACCTTTTCTTCTCTAAATTAAATAAACATGTCAATTTATTTAATTTAGTCATTTGACCTTTTTAAATCATTTTTTAAATTCTTCATTTTCTCTCTCCTGCTCACATCCTCCATAATCCTCTTCTAATCTGGATTAATTTAATTAATTCATGATTAGGATGTGCACACCCTTAATCAGGGATTAATTTCACATCCTCCAACTTTTCCCACTTTCTTCCAATCCCTTATTAATTTCCTTAACCATGTATTTGCACAACCTTAATCTAATGAGCTTACCACATTTAGCATACCTTTTTGGTCAACCTTTACATGTTCCATATTTAGCATTGACCCTCTTTCCCATCTTAATTTTTAATTCACATTTATTCACCCAAGACTCCTCTCTTCCCCATGTAAAATTTTAATTCACATTTATCCTTCCAAGGCTCTCCTTATCCCCATGCAAGTTCTAGAACCTTTGACTTGTCACATCACTCACATGTGTCTAAGTCTTCTAGAACCTTTGACCTATCAATTCACCCACATGTGTCAAAATCTTACCTTTTTGGGAACCTTGTCTTATCCACTGGATTCTTCAAATCATGTGAATTTTTAATTCACATTTATTTCTCCAACTACTTTCCTCTTCCCCATGGAGATTTTTGAGGAATTCTAAAATTCCTAAGTGTCACTTTCATTCTCACTTCGGAACAAAGTTCCTTTTGAGAAAATATTCTCATCTCCCAATGTACTTTCAAGGTACATGTCCTTCTTCCACATCATTTGTCCTTATTCCACCTCAATTAAACCTCATCACATCCATGGCCACTTCACCCTCCACATGTCAAGATGCAATAGCTTGTGATTCCTCAACTCAACATAGCCCTTCATCTTGGCCATGGTGGCACAATCTTGACCGTTGAATTCTCTAGAGAATTCAAATTCTTCTATAAATACCCCCTCTTCTAATGCACTTGCATAACTTAGTCATTTTTTACCCTTATGCTCTATAATTTGCAAGCCATCTTCAATCCATCCTCTTGCATTGTAGCACTTGTATTAGCTCATATTATCATCCTCATTGCATCCACATTGTCCATCTTGCACCCATCTTCATTACATAGCCATCCAAGGAGCACATATCTTCAACAACATCAAGGGCCAACCAAGGAATCAACATGAAAGGTATAATCAATATCCTTTTATCTTTCTTTTGTGTTTTATTCCTTAGGCTAATCATTTGAGGTGATCTTGTGTTTTGCTTTACATTCTAGTTTAGTTAGTTTGCATACTTAGATTAGGATAAAAACACTAGGCTCACAGGCACAATGAGTGTTTGAAAGCGTCAAGAGTTGGGTGATTAAGTTATTGGTGTGTAAAGTCGAGAAAATAGGTCTACAGACCTACTAGAAAGTGTAGTTGGTTGTGTAAGTTGCACCCGAGTTTGGATTTAAGAGTCAAACCCCTATTTGAATCAAGTTGAGTTCTACTTGTGTTGTTCAAAACCACCTAGGTCTTGCATCATATGGCTAAAATCCTAAAATAGGTACTTTCGAAAAAGCTATGGATGCTTGGAAAAAATATGTCAAAGCATTATAGTAAGCAATAGCATAGACAAGGCAATGAACTATTTGAAAAAATGCATCAAAGAATGAAATTCCATCACCATGAAACAACATTTCTTTGAGGCATTTTTTCAAACAGTTCACTGCCTTGTCTATCCTATGGAATTTTTCATACATGTCTACCAAAGTATTTTATCAAACAATTCACTACCTTGATGTTATGGCTAAAATTCTAAAACAAGTACTTTCGAACAAGCTATGGATGCTTGGAAAAAATCTCTCAAAGCATAATAGTAAGCAATAGCATAGAAAAGGTAGTGAACTGTTTGAAAAAATTCCTTGAAGAAATGTGGTCTCATGGTGATGGAAGGCCATGACAAGCCATAGACAAGGCAGTTGACATTGTGAAAGTGGACTTCATAACATTCTTCCTCATGAAATTACAAAAACATTTCAAAACAAACTAACTCACATGGGACAGTTTGTTTTCCAACATTGCAAATAATGTGAGCTTTTCTTTTACACAATGCACATATGGAATGAAGAAGGGAACTACTATGAGAACACTTGAAAAGAAGTGAGCAATGTGAAAGAGATAGATAAAGTTTTCACTGAATAGATTCTTCTTGTTCTTCATGGGTTGATGAAGTACCATGTGCACTATTCTTACCTATAGATGAAGGTTCACTAACTATGCTTGTGCGATCCTTAGTAAGTCTTGAAGAAGCAGTAGAGGAAAGGCATGTTGGTCGACATTAGCCTATCACCATAGCCAAATTTTTATAAGGAAGCATGGTAAATTGCTTAAGGTCATACCAAAAATTGGACTTATGTATGCATAGTTATTAAATTTGAACCATAACTTTCATTGGGTTTACACTCGCAAAAGATAGTCGCCAACAAGGACTTCTTTCCCTAGATTGGAATGCTAAAGTGAACAAAAAAATCCAAAAAAGAAATTAGAAAGTTTATGATGTGGTACAAGCATAATACTAGAAAAGTAAATTTGCAATACCATTTCCTATTACAATATAGAAATTGAAATGGGTTTTCTCATAGTCACCTGTATAAGATATTGTATCCTCTGCCACATCCCTAGCAGTTACACCTAAAGTCTCGCATTGCATATTGAAATTCACATTCAAGCTATTGTTCAAACAGAAGGGAAAGGAGTCATGTAGAGGGGTTCAATGATCTAACTGTTCTATGGTAGGCTTCGTACGTTGGGTTGCACGTCGACGACAATCCCTACTTGCACTAAACCATGGACGCATGTAAATAGTATCAAGATTACGACTGAATTCAAATGATAATGCATTTGATTGATGTAGGTCCTATAGAAACCTCTCCATGCATTATGTGTATTATTGCACCTGTTGTAGACACTATGGCAGTGTACACATCACTTTATTCAAGAGTTTTTTTGTCATTCCAAAGAGACATTTTGAGCACATTTTCATCATATACATGAGTGATAGAAGGAGCTTGTGTAGGATTGTTTTCTTCTACGCCCCCCTGTGACAATGTCGTGTTCAAATATATCCCTCTATCAATTAGTTGACCTCCCCCATCTAAATGACCACACAGAAGAAACTTGTATTAGGCAGTAGAAAATGTAAAACAAAATTGACTCTTCAAATTGAAATTAACTTACCCTAGACCACCCCTTCAATGGTAGATGCTCTTTTAATCAAGTCAGCAACCTTCAGGACATGTTTGCAAGTGTTCCCTTGCAAACTCCAAAGGAACTCACAAACAAAAAGGTGCTCCCCAAATTTTCGAACAAGGTAGTGGTCAGACCTACTTTGAATTTTCACCTAGTACCATCCAAGATTTGTTTCATCAGGAATACAATGATTATTTGGAATTTCCTTGGCCCACTCCAAACTAGATCACATATTTAAATACTTTTGGTTCATTAAAAAACCTTAATGTTGTAACTTTTCCTTTTGCCTATACAATGGTTCCATTTTATACACAAGTGTGTAAAACAAATAGTCCATTCTCCTAGTGCATTTTTAGAATGATCACACAAGTACCAAGTTTTGAGTACGCAATGGTACCACTCAATGGATGCATTTGTATCCTAGTTGGCATGTGGGAATAGTCTACAATTTTTTTCCCACATGGTTGCAAAAAACAAATCCAATAGTCAAGTAAACCACAATGTATTAGAGGTAACATCAAAGAATGTGAATCGTCTAAATCTTGCGAGGTGATGGAAATTTTCATCTCACCAATTCGACCTTCTCCTTCATACAAGGTCTTGTTAAAGTAATCTAAAAATTGGGGTTGGGGTATGTGCAGGATCATCATGGAAAAAACATGCCCTTAAGTGGCGAAAACTTTAGAAAAATTAGAGCTAGGAAACTTGACGTAAAAATTTGAATAAGTTATTTATATTATTTAAAATATATGTAAGAATAGAATCTATAGCAAATTGAATGTAGTTTCTAAACTACTAGGTTTATATTTTTTTTAAATCTATTTGGTGAAAATTTGAAATTTCAATGTAGTAGTACTTAAATTTCAGGGAAAAATAAGAAGTAGGTGTTTGTCTGACCACCCTAACCACAATAAAATGATAATTATTTTTTATAATATTTTAGATATAAGTAGAGGAATCATGTCCTAATGTGATGCATATTTTTCTGTAATTTTTTTCAAAGTAAATTATTAATTATGAATTTTTTATTATAACTTTGAAAAAATATAAAAAACCCGTTATGTCTTACCACCTTAACTTGGTCAAAACTTCATGAAATTCAATTTTATTTTTTTAATCCTATAGTATGCAAAGCATAGAATGTGATGCATGTTTCAGATTCAAAAAATCGGATACTATTTGAAAGCTATAGATGTTTTTCAACTAGCCTATCAATTAGGACTTTAGTTGTAATTCAAATAGAAAATGAATAATAATTATTTATTAAATTCAAAGTAAAGTATAATTTATATTGGTGGAAAGCTAAGAATATCCTTTAAAAACCTTTTTTGTTTCATTAATTTTGGGTAAAAAAAATTCCTAAAAGAAAGAGTTCAATAGTTGAGTGATGTTATCTTCACTATCACTGATTGCCATCATGATCATGCCAAGTCAGCAGAAGATGTCCATTGCCCTTTCCTTGGTTGTGTACTTATATACATTCTTTAGCCAAGCCCTTTTGACATGCCAAAGTCATAGAAGCACATGACATTGAAAGGCAACCGTAATAGAAAATACAAATGATATTGTTTATCGTTGATCTACATGTGAAAGTGGTGTATACATCCAAAATTGGTCTAGAGAATATTAATTAAATATCAATTATTTAATTAATGAAATATTTATTCCTCTACTATATAAATAAATTGAAAATTTATTTATATAGTTCATATTCTCTTAATTCCTCTATTCTAATTCATCCTCTTCATGATTTAATTGGAATAAAAAATCTAAATAATTTTTTTTTATTTTAATTGATTCCCTCTCATTTAATTCAAATTTTTAAATTTGAATTTCATCACATTTCTACATATTTCTCTAACTACCTTGCACCTCACCCTCCAACTCACCATGTGTGACATGAAAATACTTATTCTTATTTTCTAAAATGGATATTTGTTCTCAAAAATTTAACCACCATCAAGACACATGGCTGCTTCATTAAAACGATTCCCTCCTACACTTGGCGAGATGGTTTTAATAAAGGGAAAAATTGCCTTGTTTTCTCCATCATTCTCATTCTTCACCGTTGATTTCTCTAGATCAAATCTCAATCGTTCATGGCTGCCAACTCACCCAATGTCTTGGAAAAATCTATAAATTGAGGCCCATTTACAACTTTTTGGCATAAGGATCATTTGCATAACATCATTCTAGAGGACTTATTCAAGTTTTAAGAGCTTAGTTTTCATTTTCAATTTAACATTTTAGAATACAGTTTATGAATTTTCTTTGAATCATGGCTCCTTTAGATATTTCCTAGTTCAATTCAGCATGTAGGATCATATACATTTCATTGTTATTAGCTTAATTCTATATTGTTTACTTTCATACCACATTTGTATGCAACAGTTCACTTCACCATGTCACTAAATCATTTTATCTACCTGAATCCTTTAATCATGTAGATGTAGACTTAGATTCTACAATATAGATAAATAGGCTACTTGTTTCTTAGATGACATCCCAGTGATTTGTGCATGAATAATATGTGAGAGCATAAATACTAGGATATTTGAGATTAGAGGAAGATGATATGTTTTTAGGGAATTCTATTATTGAATTGTGTTTGATTAAGTTAGATTTCCTTATTATAATGCTTTCCATCTAAGTGTGTTGTTAATTTGATATAATTCATGCATATTTTGTTAAACACATAAATTGGCGCCCACCATGGGGCAAAGCCCTTGTTATTTTGATATTTTCTGGAAAGTTTGTTTTGTAGGCTCAGACAATTATTTTTCTGGCACAAATGTTGAATTATCTAGTGCTTCCAAAAGATTCTCTAGCACTTACATCAACTGTTCTAGCTCTTAGAAGGATTTCTCCAGTGCATCATTTGAAGCCATTTTGTGGCGATTTAGGTAGTTTCTATGGGACTTTGACCATTTTTTGTGGTGCTTTGACCAATTTCTTTGGCGCTTTTCATTAATATTGTGGCACTTTTGCTTATTGTTTTGGCACTTTCAATTATTTTTGTAAATTTTCCTGAGGATGAAAATTAATGTTTGCTTTTCTATTGTGCAGATTTTGTGAAACATTGTCAGAGACTTTGTTGAAACTCTAGAACATTTGTCAAAGAAAATTCATGATAAACTACTGATAAATTTGATGCAGTGATTGGATTTTATGTCTTTCCTTCTTTCTTAAATTAAGAACATAGAATAATTAACAAGGAAAGAACACAACGTTTGCTACTTATGGGAATGGTAGGCATATGCTCTCCCCTTAATTGGGTGATCAAAAAGCCAGACCCATTCCTTTTTCATTATTTGTGGTGTGTTTTGAATGGTAGGAATATGCTCTCCCCTTAACTGGGTGATCAAAAAGCCAAACCCATTCTTGTTAATTTGTGAGTGAGTAGGGTATACAATGTGGATTCTCTCTTTATTCATGTGGAATAAAGATTGATTGAACTACGGGTATATTCTCTCACTTTTTTTTATCATAGATGGCTTGCCTTGGGGAAAAAGTACTCACCCAAGGGAACAACCCAATTGGCAACACACTAAAGCCAAGTACATTTCCATCCAGGATATAAATGTGGGTATTGGAACAAAGGCCAATATCACAAGGATAGTCCCAATGAGAAGGGCAACATTGGTCTCTCACCATATGGGTTATCCCCCACAAATAGAAAGTCCTTACTAAAACCCTTGTAGTACTTTGGCCAAAACCTTTATCTATTCTCTTGGTACAACAATGGTCATTGTGAAGGAATCAACATTCTCATAGTTTTTAGTAGAGATGATTAGCCTACCATGGGAGTTTTATGGAGGCTAGAAGCTTGGTTGACCTGAGAAGTGAGTGCAATATAAGGGGGAGCCTATGTGGCCAAGCTTTTGAATTCATTCGCTAAAAATAAGTGTGGTTGGGGTAAAACCCACATGGAATCCAAGAGAATATAGTCTTTCATAGCCCTAGGGAATGTACGTTGTGCTTGATTGTGCTTGTCAAAGTGTTTTCAAATCAAAATTCAAACAAAACCCCACACACTAGAAAAGTACAAGACTGTGATTTAGAATACATTATCTAGAACAAACTATCCTCTGACCAAACACTAGAAAAATCAAGCAAACTGGAAACAAACTATTGCATTCTCTGTTAAGTGCTTCAATTATTTTTTGTAGTGCTTCCACTAATTTTTCTAGCGCATCAAACCTTTGTTTCGATGCATCCAACCCATTTTTCAATGCATCTCATGAATTATGTGGTGCATATACCAAATCCTGCAGTGCATTGACCAAAAACCCTTGCACATTTGAGCTATTCTGTGGTGCATCTACCTAATTTTGTGGTGCATCCCAGCCATTCTATGGTGCATCCAAGCTTTTCTATGGCACTTCTTCCTTTCAATGCTTCCACTAACTGTAACGATGCTTTCACCAAAATTCATAAATAGATAATTAGGATTATTCTTTATTCGACATTTTGAAACTAGATTTAGAAGATTTTTCCAAATCAGGATGATTCCTCATAAAATAAGGAGCTTAAACATGTCCTTTATCCAATGACTTTACGAAAAATCAAAATTCAAAAACCAAAAGTTGTAGCTCTTAGTCAAAAGGTTCATAAAAAATGTCTTTCAATCCTCTCTGAATTTAGGGATAGATTGCTATTCAACTTTTATAGAAAAGCTTCAAAGAACAACCCAGGCTTGTATTCATTTTACTATTGCCAAAAACTAAGACTTTTTCAAAGGTTTGAATATCTTTTCTAAAAAGGAAATTTCTCACCATTTCACGATTGGAACCCAAAATTGCAAAATCTTCTCAAGTTTGGAATTATCCCTTAGAGTCCAAAACTTTGTTAAAATTGACTTCCACAATTGAAACCCCTTTTTACCTAAATTTTGATCACACATCCAAAGAAGTGCCCCATCATCAAGAACCCAAAATTTGATCATCGAGTTGAGTTTCCCCATCAGGATTCATCATCCTTCATCTTGAAACAATACACTTTAAATCAATTTTTTATTACCTTGGTTATATCAATATAATTTATTATTCTATTCAACCTATGTATTCCTTGGGTACTTTCGAATAACAATCAAAATTTAGCAAACTTTCATAACTTGTATGCCTGTTTTAACAAGGTCCCAAAAACAAAAGCTTAAGGACAAAGAACCAGAATCTCAAAATATCATGGCAGAACAAGAAGAAAATCCCTTTCACAAGGTTTCCCAAAATGAAGTAGAAGAGATAACAAAAGAGGAAATAGAACAAGCCAATCAAGATCCCAAATTCCATAAATTCTTAAAATGAATCTTTAAGAAAGATGGGGGAAAATACCTCTTAATGGTGGAAAATCAAGGAGCCAAATCACCTAGTGACTTTTATGTCAATAAATTGAAGAAAACCCCAAAGAAAACTAAGACTGAAACACCTCCCATAGATCAAATGGCTATTCCAATGCATCATATGCAAAACCTTCAACAACAAATACAAGATATGCAAGGAGGGACTCCAAAAAGATACTTGTTACAAGATATTTGTCCCTATCCATTTGATAGAAGGTTAAACATGATACCATTTCGTCAAAACTATGAATTGCCAAAATACAAAAAATACAACGGGAAATTAGACCCTATAGACCATGTGTGATAATTTTGAACAATGAGTCTTGAATTCACTCATGAGGATACATATCTTATGAGACTCTTCCCTCGTAGCTTAGGAGGTCACTACATGGAATAGTTTTGAAAATTACAACTAGGCATAAAATCCTTCCAAGAACTTGATAACATATTCATCACACAATATTCCTACAACACTGTACACGAGATAACCATGAAGGACCTTTGTAATACCAAATAGAAACAAGGAGAATATTTTCTCGTATTCCTACAAAGGTGGAGAATATTATTTGCTCAATATGTTCGTCCTATACTAGAACAAGAAAAGATGGATATTTTCATCGATAACCTTAACAATGAAATGAGCTATTGATTACAATTGCAATGGCCCCCTAGCTTTGAAAAATGATAGAAAATAGTGTTAAAATTGAAGAAGCTTTAGTCAAAAGAGGGGTATTAAAAATTCATAATGAAGGATCAAACAATGCTAGTTCTTCCAAGCATCACAATAATGAGAAACCCAAATTTTGGACAAGGAACAAGAACACCAATGATGGTGCTAACGAAACACATAATGCAAAACCGATCTTCAATTTGTCAGGAACCACAACCAAGACTGATCAAAAAACAACCAGGGCACCAATCAAAATATCAACCCACCCAATAATCAAAACTGTCAAAATCAAAGTAACACCACATCAAAACCTTTACCATATCAAATGCAATCAAACCATAGAAAATTCACACCTTTGGGTCAATCATACGAATCTGCTTTGAAGGAACTTCTTAAAAATAAGCTCATAAAATTACCTCACACTCGAGTTTTTGAACCAAAATTAAAATTATCATGGTGGACTGATGCCTATTACTGCGAATTTCATCAATGCAAAGGTCAACAAACAAATAGTTGCATGCGGGTATGTGCGGGATCATCATGGAAAAATAGGCCCTTAAGTGGCAAAAAATTTAGAAAAACCAGAGTTAGGCAACTTGACATAAACATTTGAATAAGTTATCTATATTATTTCAAAAATATGTAAGAATAGGGGATCTAGAAATTAATCGTAGTTTCTCGAAATACTTCAGGGTTTTGTTTAAAATTACATATGGATTGGCAGCAATAAGCGCGTTAAAAAAATTTGAAATTTAACGTACTTTAACGGTGGCGAAGAGGTTCCATTCGACCAACTTTAACCACAATAAATGATAATTATTTTTATAATATTTTAGATCTGAGGACTCCTTGCTGGTCTAGATGTGATGCATATTTTTGTAATTTTTTCCGCTAAGTAAATAATTAATTATGATTTTTTATTACAACTTTTAAAATATAACTGCATAGTTTGACCACCTTAACTTGGTCAAAACTTCATGGCTCCACTTTTTATTTTTAATCCCATAGTATGTGAAGCATAAAATGTGATGAATGTTTAGATAAAACGTGATAATCGCTTGAAAGATATAGATGTTTTCAATCAACCTATCAATTAGACTTTAGTCATAATTCAAATAGAAAATGAATAATAATTGCTTATTAAATTAAAAGTAAAGCATAATTTATATTGGTGGAAAGCTGAGAATCTCCTTTAAAAACCCTTTTTGTTTCATCAATTTTGGGTAAAAAGAAGTTGTCAGCCACATACCCATCATATTGGCACTTTTTGGCCCATCATGATCCTACACATACACATGCAATTGAAACATAAAATACAAGACTTAACAGATAACAAAATCATATGAATCAAGGGACTCCAAAAAAACACAAATCATAGAAAATTTAAGAATCCATTGTTGAACTATGAAAAAGGGGAATCATCTATGACAAGTACCAAGGAAAAGAATGTAAACTATGTCTATGATACTGTCATAAATCATATCTCAGCAGCAGAAGACGGAATGAATACCATTGAAACCAATGACCATCAAGACATTACTGCAAATGATAATCCCATCTATGACACTCCAATTGAATGAGAACAAGACATAATTGTCCTTGAAAACAAAACCAATGACATCAAACCATATGTGACTACAATGGACACCCAAATTAATATCATTAAAATCAATGGAAAATAGGACAGTATACTAGTGAATGCAACCACAAGAGCACATGCCAAATATGTCTTAAAAGGAAGTTCATCCAGAACCCTCGTGACATCATCTAATCAATATAACATAGTGGACAAATTACAAAAGATCCCTGCACAAATATCTATTTTGGAACTACTCAAAATTTCACCTACTCACAAAGAGATCTTAGAAAAGGACCTAGTGGACACAACAGTACCAAATAATCTCAAAGTTTGTAAATTCATAGCCATGGTGGGACATTTGACTGCACCACATTGCTTATTATTTTTTGAAAATGATGATGCATCCATTTCTCATCCCCACAATGCTACTCTCCACATTGAAGTCCTAATTCATGAACATCACATCAAACACATCCTAATAGATGGAGGAGCTATCTTGAATATATGTACTCTAAAGCTTGTTCATGCCTTAGGATTCTCTAAGAATGCAATTGATTCAAAGAAAAAAATCACCATAAAATCATATGATGAGGAGGAAATATCTTCACAGGGATTGATTGTTTTACCTATTCAAGTGGGACCAATACATAAAGATGTAATCTTCCAAGTCTTAGACAAGGATTTGACCTATAACATACTATTGGGTTGTCCATGAATCCATGAAATTCAAGCGGTTCCATCAACCTACCATCAATGCTTAAAATTTACTTGTGTTGGTCAAGAAATCACCATTTCGACTGATTAGAATAGTCCTCAGTATTGCAATACCTTGAAATCTATCCAAGATGTTTTTGTGCCTCGTAATAGAGAAGCTTTTTCTTCCACTCCTTCCAATGATCAAATCCAATAAAGTTCTTCATCTAAACCATTGGTTATTTCCTCCAATCAAGAAGGTCAATCCATTTCTATGTCTAAACAGTTTGAGAAGAAAGAAGTTGCTCCATCCACCTACTCAAATCCTGAAGCCCAATTGAATTCCTTGTCAAAGAAATTTGATGAAAAAGTCCAAATCAAAGACAAAGGTGTCGATGAATACTTCTTTGAGTGGTCCCTATGTCTTTCACACTTTTCTTCTCCAAAATTTTATGGACAACCCTCCACGTCAACACGGTAGACCTCACAACTAGTTACCAAATTTGATGGATGATTTATAAAAGAAAGCACCAAGTTTGATGAATTAGAAGACAATGATGTTCTAAAATGTCTTTATAAAGATGAAGAAGAATCCCAAGCATTTATTGCAAATGTAGAAATAGCTCAATATGGAAAAGGTTTTACTATTCTAGAAAAAATGGGATATGAAGGAAAAGGTCCCATAGGAAAAAGGAAAGAGGGAATTGTAGAGACAATTCAACCCATTTTAATCAATCCAAAAGACAAGATTGGGCTAGGCTATAAAGAGGACATAGGCAAGTTACAAGCAAGTGATGAGAATGAGACTGATTCCAATGAATATGAGTGGGATTCCCTATCAAAAGAGTCTTTCCATGATAAGGAGATTGATGTAGTACACAAATATACACCCCTACTCAAAGAGGGACAAGGGTCAGGGTTTAGACCATTTGAATCTGGATCACAACACCTTGATGATTCTAGTGAAGATGATTCAACTCAAAGTGAAATAAATAATTCAGAGGAGAGTTACCTTATAGATCTTGATTTTTCTATTGGACAAATTGAAGACACCGCTATCAGAACCCTTACCATTTATGATCTTAACCAATTTGGTAAATTCTTACCCTTAGTACATCTTGAGCTTATAGATTGGGACCTAACTAAGCCATTTGACATCCCCACATTTTCAAACAATGATGCCATTATCAATTTCCTCTATGACAATGATCCAAAAATAGATTCCACCAACAAAGATCATAACAAGGCTTCCACACAAGGGAGTATCAAATCTTCCAGCTACAAAATGAATAATATAAGAAATAGATTTGATATTGAAAACCATTCAATGGCAGTGTCAAATCCAGAAAAAGTAAAAACAAAGAGCACATCCAATGGTGAAAATCTCTCTGAGGTATCAAAGGATGGAAGATTTGATACTCTCCCATAGCATTTTCAGTAAAGATAAAAATTAGTAATTGAACCCACATAGTCTATCAACATTGGCAATGAAGAGATAGTGAATACTATCCATCTAGCAACATCTTCAACAGTCTAGGAAAAGCCAAGCTTTCTCAAAAATTTTATGGAAAAAAAAATTAACTTTGCTTGGTCATACACTGATATGCCAGTGATTGAGCTGGAGTTCAACATGAATCATTTATCATTACCTCCAAGAGTTAAACCAGTCAAATAGAAGTAAAGAAAAATGCACCCCCATATCACCCTATTGGTAAAGGAAGAGTTGAAGAAGTTGTTAGATGCAAGATTCATCAGACTCATTGACTATGCTAAGTGGATATCCAATATAGTACTAGTTTCAAAGGCTGACAAAAACATTCACATTTGCACAGATTTCTGAGACCTTAACAAATCTTGTCCTAAGGATGACTTCCCCCTGCCAAATATAGATATCAATATAGAATTGATGGCAAGAGATGGCATGTTATCACTTATGCATGGATTTTTTGGGTATAGTCAAATCAAAATAGCCCTAGAAGATCAAGATAAAATGTCCTTTACTTGTCCTTGGGGAACCTTCTTTTGGAACGTCATGTCGTTCATCTTGAAGAATGTTGGAGCTACCTACCAATGGGCCATGACAACAATTTTCCATGATATGATGCATACTTTCATGGAAGAAAATGTGGATTATTTATTAGCCAAATCATATACTAGGGAAGGACATCTAGAGATCCTAGATAAAATTTTTACTAGACTGGAGAAATTCAATGTACGACTAAATCCCAAGAAATGTGTGTTTGGGGTGACATCAACAAAACTCCTGGGGTAGATGGTTTTGGAAAAAGGAATTGAGGTAGATCTAGCTAACTTCAAAGCTATTATGGAAATTCCACCACCAAAGAACATTAGTCAAGTCCATTCTCTACAAGGGAGGTTTCAATCAATCCATAGATTCATTTCACAGTTGATAGACAAGACCTATCCCTTCACTCATCTGCTACATAAATTTTTTTCCTTCTGATGGGATGAGAAATGCGAAGGAGCATTCAACCATTTGAAACAATATTTAATGAATCCACCTATCCTAGTACCACCAATGGAAGCAAAGTTTCTACTATTATATATTGCTACAATAGAGATATCATTGGGAGCCTTACTAGCACAAGAAGATTCAACAAGTAAAGGACAAGAAATCTATTACATCAGTAGGACGCTAAATGGCTATGAGATCAATTATACCTCCATTGAAAAGGCTTATCTAGCAGTAGTATTTGCTATCCAATAGCTATGACACTACATGCTAACTCATACCATCAAGTTGATAGCTAAAATAGATCCTCTCAAATATCTCCTTAGCAAAGAAAACCTAACAAGGAGATAACAGTTGTAGAATGGAAAGTCCTACAATTGCAAGTGTATGGAGATTCTTAGTTAATCAGTAACCAAGTAAATGATGATTATCAAACAAAGGATGACAAATTGATGCCTTACAAGAGAATGCTAGATGATTTCAAGAAATATTTTGTGGATATCAAATTTGAACAACTTTCAAGAGTGGACAATAAAGATGCCGATGCCATGGCTACTATTGCCTCCTTGCTACAAATCATAGAGAAAATAATTCATTACGAGTTCTTGGTGGAACAACTATTCTCCCCTGCCTATGAAAATACTAAATCTCATGTTATCTATCACCTATCTGATACTAATACCTCAATATATAGTGAACTCTATACCTACCTAAAAGATAACACTCTTCCACCTGACTTTTCATGAAACCAAAAATGAAATTTCATTCACCGAGCTGCTTGACACACACTTATCGCGGATGTACTATACCGACAAGGTCTTGAAAGAACTCTCCTATGATGTATGGAATGCAATGAGTCTAAAATGGCTTTATGAGAATTCCATGAAGGTGTTTGTGGGACACATTCAAGTGGCCTAACCTTAGCCAAGAAAATCCTTCATTTAGGTTATTATTGGACAACTATGGAGAAGGAGTCTTTCCAGTTCATGAAGAAATGCCAAGAATTTCAAATTCACAGTAACCTCATCCATGCACCAATGCAAGAAATCCAACCTTTTGCATCCACATGGCCATTTTGTCAATGGGGACTATATCTTGTTGGTAAAATTCATCTTCCTTCATTAAATAGACACAAGTTTATCATCACAGCCACATAATACTTCACAAAGTCGATTGAAGTTATTCCGCTAACCAACATTACATGAAAGAAAGTTTTATCATTCATCCTCAACTACATCATTTGTTGGTATGGCATTCCCCAATCCATTATCACTTAAAATGGAAGACCATTTAAAAATGAAAACATGCAAGAATTGTGTGACAAGTTCAATATCCAACGTCGCTTCTCTACACCATATTATCCCCAGGGGAATGGTCAAGCAGAAGCTTCCAATAAAACTATCTTGAAGATTTTGAAGAAAATTGTTAATGACATAGGACATGATTGGTACATACAATTAAACCCCATTTTGTGGGTATACCACACTAGTATTCACACACCAATGGGAGCTACACCAATGGGAGCTACACCATATGCTTTGGTATATGGGTCTGAGGCTATCGTACCTATTGAAGTTGAAATACCATCACTCTGGGTTTCATTGAAAGATATCATCCCTGATGAAGACTATCAAGTCTCAAGATTGCAAGAATTAGAGATGTTAGATGAGTAGTGCCAACATGTAATGAATCACCTAAAACCTACCAACAATGGATGTCTAGAAGTTACAACCATAAATTCAAACCTAGAACATTCCAAGTTGGTGACTTAGTGTTGAAGGAGAATCCACACAATCAACAGGACATAGAGAAGAAAGGAAAATTTGAACCAAATTAGTTGGGGCCCTTTGTCATTGTGTTAGTTTATGGTTCAGGAGCATACCACCTTTCAATGCTAGAAGGGGACCTGCTTGAAGAACCCATGAACAGTCTTCATCTCAAGAAATTCTATGCCTAATTCAACTGCTGCATCTGTAAAAGTCTTGAAAAAATCCAAAAACATCTAAAAAAATGTCATGAAAAAATAATTACCCTAGTGAAAACCTGGAAAACAGGCATCTTGGTGACAACAAAAAAATCAAAAAAGTGAAAAATACAAAAAAATTATAAAATCTAAAAAAAGTGCAATAAAAACAAGTGGTGAAAACTTGGCGAACAAGTGCTATTTATGATAGGCTAGCTTCTTCTTCTATAAGAACATGTGTTGATCATTGGCTTGGCACCATTACCATCTGCATCCTTCATTCGAGCTGCATGTGTATATCCTACTTTTCTGGTCATGTCTCACCTTCACTTTTTGACCATTGTACATATCCATAATAAACTAGTTTGTTTCCACTGGGGGAAAAAACTTGAACTCACTGGGGGCAACAAAATTTGAGCTTGAACCAATAGACAAACATCATGAGCACAAAAATAATGTAAACAATGATCACAGAAAAATCAAACAACGAACATCAATCACCATCGAAAATGCATCAAACATCCTTTTCATGTTAGAAAATCCAAAAAAAGCCAAAAACAGAGGCACCTTGTTGAATTGTGTTGTCACAGTTCATTGTAATTAGTTGTTTGTTCATATCTTGGTCCTATAAATTGGTTTAGTCAGTCGAACTACATGGTATATGCATGTATAATGTAGGCAAGGCTTATCTTTGATTAGCCCCCAAGACCCTTAGGATAGGTCTTTAGGTTAGGTTCTTGGTCAAAATATCAAAAACACCTAAAAATTGGAAAATTGAAAAATCCCAAAAACAACAAAAAATTAGGGTGAAAAGGATAATGCTATTCTGAATCATGGTTTTATCACTTCTAGATGAATGTTCAAATTATTTTCATTATGATTGATGTTATCATTTCTCAGGAGCAATTCAAGGATGTTGAAGCACTAGAAAGGCTATGATCAAGAATGATATTTTTCTTTGTCTTCTACCTATGAGTTGATCATTATTACTATGTGAATCATCATGGGACATGCTCTACAAAGTATCATTGATGACATTCTAGATCCACATAGGAAAACAGTTAACTCTTGTCTGTTTACGCAAGGGATGCTTAAGTCGTCTTGGTCTAATTATACCTAGATGCTTGTGTTAACTTGCCTATCAAACATCATGGAAGTAGTACTTAGGTCATCATGGTCTAATTATACCATCAATGTTTGTACTCACTTTCAATATTTCAAAAGCTCAATGATGACAATAAGCACAATAAATAACTATGATGACATCATTGTATTATTATTATTGCATGTCTAGGTTGCATTCATATTAGTTTTTATAATGGTATTTATAGATTTTTCCAAGGAGGATGTTATTTCTATCATTAACAGATTGAGTACATTTGATATTACCAAAAACACATCATTTAGAGGCATGAGCATTAATCACCACATTATCATATCATCTAGGCATCCATTTAGATATTAAGATAATATAGTTGCATCATAGAAATCTGAACACAAGTAAATTATCATGTTGCATCCATCTAGTCATCAATCATATATTTGCATTATGAAAATCAGAGAAAAACAAATGCATTAATCATATCATTTCCATCCACATGCAGTAATAGTATACTCTAGATACCAACATATGTAAATTATCAATCATTTATCCCATACACACATTAGATCATAATATTTTCATCAGAAAATGCAAAAAAACATAAGTTACCAAGCATATCATTCATTCATAGGATCATTCATCTTTATATTAACATTATTTTACATGCATCACATAACACATAATTGCATTAGAAAAATACAAAAACAATAGCATGTAGACATTTTCATAAAATGACATAGGATCACAACATGCATTGCACCACTTAATAACATCATCACAAAACATCACATAACATAGAAATTAAATGCATCCATCATAAATCAATGCACATAACACATAGGATCATTAACATCACCACTACACATATATCTCAAAATATATCAAATGTACAAGGATATCTAAATGATTAGAATACATCATCAAAATGGTAGTAACATCATCAAATGTCAAAGTATACATCATGATATAAAATCAAATGATAGAAACTATATGTAGTACTGCCCCCTAACACTGTTGGCATCACCAGACCTGTACCTGCCCCTACTATACCTGAGGGACCTATACCTGGATCCCTCCAATCCCTAAGCAATGGTTGTGTCACCCCATACTCACCATCTGAGACTATGATCTGCTCATCTGAGATCTACTAAAACTCTCTCGCAGCTTAGGAGGAACCAACTCATGATACCGAGTCCTATAAACCTCCACCTCTTGAACTGTCCGATAGATCTCTTGAAAATAATTATCAGATCCAGTTGCTGTAGTAGCCTATTGCAACCTCTTTGTAATGGCCTCTTCCTACTCATCCCATCATCTCAGTGAATCTCTCTCTATGGTCAATGCTACAACCTGCCCCTATACCTACCCCTAGCCATGTACCTGTGTTAGTTGTTGTTAGGCAACATCCCTCTCAACTATCAACATCTAAATCTAGCCTTGGGCCTATAGGAGTTGTGCCTGTACCTAGGTCAATAGTTGTGTCTACTCTTGTAGCTACCCCTGTAACTATGTCAGCTACCCCTAAATAGTCTAAACCTACATGTACAAAGTAGTGATCTATGACTGATGCTGCGAGGAAGGCAAGTGTATTTGTACACATTGTTGTGCTACTGCCACCAAGGATCACCTCCCGCGAGGCACTCTAGCATTGAAATCGGGATGTGCACCACCTCCTCCATCTCCTCAATCATCGTCATCACCTCCATCATCCCTTCCATCATCGTCGTCACCCTCATCTCCACCCTCTCCCTCCTCATTTCTGCCATCTCTACCTCATCATCCTCCAATGCTGGCATGGGCTCATCGGGCTTCAACATCCTAAAAAATGGATGCTGACCAAAATACACTATATACTCTACACTCATGTAGCCCTCGACTATCTCCGGATGATAATCCTAGAGCATTGGCTGTAAATGTAGGTACTCGTCACATGCAACATCATAGAACAATGTCGGTCCCCACTTAGTCACATCCTGCTATCTACAGGCATATAGGGTTGATCCCTGCGGCATCCCTTGAACTCTGCCATATTGCCTCAGCACTCTCAGCAATAGGAATCTCTCGATGACATACCGAGTCCATCCAATAAGGTATCTAGCAATCATAAAGTAAGGAACCTCCAAGTGATCCTTTGCCCACTACTCACAGTCTACATAGGGCTGCCAGGTAACTACATCCAAGTCATCAACCACCCATCTCCAATACTCTAGTTTACCCAGCTTGTGCTAGATAATTGCACCTAAATAGCAATAGATATAGGGCCTCCCAAATGGTTGAAACCTATCTATCTTCGGCCATGTCACTGCAATATGCTCCTAGGCCCAGATCTAGAGCAATGCAACCTTGATAGACAAGCTGGCTCCTCTCAGATATACAACCTAGTGAAAATCATGATATAAATGTGCAAGCATGCAGGATCCTTAGGAAAAACGGGTCCCAAATTGGATCATATGCTCCAAGTACAACCCCAACTGATATAAAATCCCTTTTTTCTCTTATCAGGAGATAAGAAGCCACTAAAAAATCTCACAAGAATGGAAAGAAAAGGGGCATATCTGGCAAACATCTCCTACCATGATATCCAGTATCCAATAAGATGATCATCCTAGAAAACACAACATAAATAATTTTTCTCCCTCTACTCCATGTGATCATAGGTCACAATGTCACCTACTACAAGAATCCGTAAAATCCTATACACATCCTTTGGTGTAATGATCATCTCTCTAATGGGAAAATGGAAAGTGTTGTGGTTGCTATGCCGCCTCTCTTCCAATGCTATCAAAAATCCTTGATTAATCCTAACCTGAGGCATATCAATCAACGAAGACATACCACATCTCTCAATAATGTCTCTATCGGCACAAGGAAATTGTGGGATCATCACCAAAGTGTGCAGGAAATGCTCTTGAGATTGAAGGTTATCTAAATCCATCTCCTATCATTTTACATCACCAATCAACATATCAATCAAATCAAATCAAATCAACAAATCAATCAATCATCAAAATCAAATAACCTATCAATTTTAATGAGATTTTCATCAAATCTTGTCAACATTTTGTTTTGAATGTTGCCTATCATGAGGTTGAAACGACAACATCATTAGTGTATCTCTCCTATCATGAGGTCACTAAATCATCTATTCTATCATCAGTACCCAATCATTGGCTAATGTGATCAAACATCACAAAATTCAAGGAGAAAAAAAATAAAAAAATCTTCAATCTGCCCTAGAAGCGCCAAAACAGATCTTCAAAGTGCCAAAAGGGGCATATACGCCATTCTATGATGCAAAAGCGCCATTTTAACTGATGCGTTGAAACATTCCCCTAATGTGCCATTTCATGAAATGCTAGAAAATTGCTCCCAAGTGCCAAGGAATTTGGCAAGATCGCTATTTCATTTGAAGCACCGGAGAATCTCTCTGATGCACTGAAACTTTGGGTAGAAGCGCCATTTCCTAGATTGGACCTATTGACAACTTGAAAGTGCCATTATAGGGGGTGGAAGCGCTAAAAGTGTAAGCGCCATAACATACCTCCTAAGCATCATAGAATCTCTTCGAAGCGCTAAAACATTCGGTGAAAGTGCCACAAAAAATTTTGCAAGTGCCAAAATAATTTTGAAATTTAAAACTTGAATGAATAAACGTGAAAATTCATTTCAAAAATCACAAATGAAGGTTTCAAAATTCTTACTGGAGGTCCATATCCCACTGGTTGATTATGCCATCACACCTGCTCGAACCGATGAGTATGTAGAGGGATCACCATCTTGCCTAGAAGCTCCAAAATTCTCTCACTTCAAACAAATTTCAAACCACAAAATGCACAAATGAGCTCTTTTTCACTTTTTGCCTCTTAATAGAGGTAATTAAAAGGGGTAATTTTGGTGGCATTTTTTTAATTTCTTTTGAGAGGCAATTAATTGGGGCAGCTTAAAATCTTCAATATCAGGAGATAAATCACTGGAATATTATCAAATTAGGATTTTATCATCATCATCATCACAAATCAATTGAATTTTTTCAAAATCACGAAAAATCTTTTATTATCTCAAATTCCTCAATTTATCTTCCCAGGCGGCATATAGTTGTAATCTCCTAAAAAAATCACTATCTAGGGCATTGTTGAAAATTTTAGCAACACTCGTAAATTTTTCTTTGAAGAAATGCATAAACACATCACTTCAAAGAGGGGAAAAATTTATACATCCAAAATTGGTCTGAAGAATATTAATTAAATATCGATTATTTAATTAATAAAATCTTTATTCCTCTACTATATAAATAAATTTCAAATTTATTTACATAGTTCCTATTCTCTTAATTCCTCTATTCTAATTCATCCTCTTCATGATTTAATTGGAATAAAAAAATCTAAATAATTTGTTTTATTTTAATTGATTCCCTCTCATTTAATTCAAATTTTTAAATTTGAATTTCATCACATTTCTACATATTTCTCTAACTACCTTCCACCCCACCCTCCAACACCATGTGTCACATGAAAATAATTATTCTTATTTTCTAAAATGGATATTTGTTCTTAACAATTTAACCACCTTCAAGACACATGGCTTCTTCATTCAAATGATTCCCTCCTACACTTGGTGAGATGGTTTTACTAAAGGGAACAACTGCCTTGTTTTCTCCATCCTTCTCATTCTTCACCATTGATTTCTCCAAATCAAATCGCAATGGTTCATGGTTTCCAACTCACCCAATGCCTTGGAAAAATCCATAAATTGAGGCCCATTTACAGCTTTTTGGCATAAGAAGCATTTGCATAACATCACTCTATAGGATTTCATTCAAGTTTTAAGAGCTTAGTTTGCATTTTCAATTTGACCTTTTAGAATAGTTTATCAATTTTCTTTGAATCATGTCTCCTTTAGATATTTCCTAGTTTAATTTAGCATGTAGGATCATATACATTTCATTGTCATTAGCTTAATTCTGCATTGTTTACTTTCATACCACATTTGTATGTAGTAGTTCACTTTACCATGTCACTCCATCATTTCATGCAACTGAATCCTTCAATCATGTAGATGTAGACTTAGATTTTGCATTATAGATAAATAGGGTACTTATTTCTTAGATGACATCCGAGCGATTTGTGCATGAATAATATGTGAGAGAATAAATACTAGGACATTTGAGATTAGAGGAAGATGGGATGTTTTTAGGGAATTTTGTTATTCAATTGTGTTTGATTAAGTTAGATTTCCTTATTATAATGCTTTCCATCTAAGTGTGTTGTTAATTTGATATAATACACGCATATTTTATTACACACAAGTGGCATTGAAAATAAATAGCAAATGAGAAACGTACACAAATGAACAAAGGGATGTACATATTGTATGGCTTAGATTTTTGTAGTCACATCATCGGTCAAAAATCCATTGATTCTCCAATTGGTTTTGGCTCTTCTTTCATAGTCATGCAATATGTGTAGCCACACAAAGATGTCCTCAATATTGTTTCATGAGGAGACTACCCACACAACCAGTACACCTCTCTATTGCTTTTCGAAACAAGCAGAGTATAGAATAGAAATTGTAGACATAACAGCTCAACGTGAGCATTGTTAGGTTTATAGCCAACAAGATAATTGAAAACACGAAAAACTATTTTTCAATTTTTGTAAAGCCTCACCCCAAATTTGTTAGTTGCAAATGTGGAATCCATTGAGATGACTAAATTGTGTGAGTGGCTAACCATCCTATCCAACATCCATGGAGTCTGAACCCCATTAACAAAATTTGTATTGTTCCCATCAGGCTATTGAAAGTAGAAGTTATCAAAGTCATGTCAAGTCCACAGAAGGATACTTGTTGAATCAACTTTTTCTTTTCTTCTGTGAGTAAAATGCACCTTTCACTAGGAATTCATTACATATTCCTTTCTTATAAGGAATTTATCTCTCTTTGACATCATGCCACATAAGAATTTATCACTAATGTATCTATCCATTTTTGCATTGAAACTAGTGTCCATGAGCAAAAGGATTTCAATATAGATTTTGCACTCCATGAATAGATTAGCGGAAAACATAGAATGCTTATCTCCACTTGTGTCGTGAATGCCATGGAAAAATTGACTATTTTTATCAACGTGGAATATTTCTTTGTAGATAATATAGGCAACATCAGGTTTTCCATTAATAACCTTTACCATGAAGAGGTATTGACAACCTCGCATTTGTATAAACATCTTATGTGGTTTCTTCTCTACTAGAGGCTGATCTCTATTGTTTGGAGGACTATACTAACACCAGTAGTTGCAAAAAATGCATCATTTCATCATGTTGAAGCAAGAGAGAGTAAAATATCATTAGACCATAAAAATGACTGTTGAAGGGATACAAACCTCTAATACCAAATTATTTTTCCATAATTTTTTTCATTGAGGGGACACATGGTGGTAGGCTCTCTTATTTTCTTGTACAAAAATTTAGCTTCAAAACCTTCAATAGATATTTCATTGTGAATGAAATCATCAAGTATCATAAGAGGAATTGCTACAACATGGTCAAGGACCACATCCTTGTTGACAAATTGGAAGAGGAAAAAGGAGAGCCTCCATTTTTTACATCTTGCACCTACAATTCGTCTTGCTTCTTCCATTTCAAACCACTCCCCATTCTAGGAAAGGACAAAATTGGATGAATATTGAAAATTATTGTGGATTGTGTCAAGAATAGGAAAGAAATCATTCATTAAACATAAATAAAATGTTCTTTCATTGTTGTTACCCACATGAAACCAATAGGAGGTTGTCGGCTTTAACTGAGGAAAATTAAAGGTGATAGATTGAATCAAGCTACATATAAAATATAACACAAATGTAGGCTAGAAATTGGACAATCCATCTCAATGTACAAGTGGACATAGACAATGAAAACAAAAAATAACAAGAAAAACCTTTGATGACAACCTTGTATGCAAGAAAAAAAAGTGCATCCATTACTACCAGCAATGCCAAAATGATAACATATTTCTTGCATCTATTGAAAAAAAGATGAATCAGTGATGAAGAGAATGAGGAAAGGTAGAAAGGTGTAAAATGTCCTATCAACCATGATGTAAGCCAATGCAGTTTTGAAAAAATAGTGTGCAGATGAACCTCCATGCTGACATAAAGACCGCAAGTAAATAAAACAAAGATTTCAGAGTATATGGGGTGTACAAACCTATTTTACCTGAGGAGGCATGTTGTGATATTCAGCCTTCCATTTGGCGTGACTTAACATGAGGAGAAAAAGTGCATCTACCAATTCATGAAATAAACAAGTGAAGGTTGAACCACATGATGAGTGGTTCAACCTGCAACTTTGTATGTGGCGTAGGAGTGTAACGTGCATAACAGTATGTAATTACTTATACAATAGCAACAATAGATGTATTATCATGGGAAGATACATTGGTTGTGCTACATGTGTATATGTCAAAGGAGAGGAAGGGTTAGAGCAAAACAAAAACCTTTGATGACAACCTTGTATGTAAAAAGAATAAGTGCATCCAGTGCTACTAAAAATTCCAAAATGATAACATGTTTCTTGCATCTGTTGAAAAAAAGATGAATCAGTAATGGAGAGAATGAGGAAAGGTATAATGTTATTAAATTTTATATCAACCATGATGTAAGGGAATGCAAGTTGGAAAACACAACATGTAGATGAACCTCCACACTAACATAAAGACCGCAAGTAAATTCGCAACCCCACATGGAAATATAACAAACATTTAAGAGTATATGGGGTGTACAAACCTCTTTTACCTGAGGAGGCATGTTGTGATATTCATCCTTCCATTTCACTTGAATTAACATGAGGAGCAAAAGCAGATCTAGTAATTAATGAAATAAATAAGTGAAGGTTGAACCACATGATCAGTGGTTCAACCTAGAACTTTGTTTCTAGCGTAGGAGTGTAACATGCATAATAGTATGTAATTACTTATACAATAGCAACAATAGATGTATGATCATGGGAAGATACATTGGTTGTGTTCTGTGTATAAGTGTTAAAGGACAGGAAGGGTTAGAGGGAAACCAAAACCTTTGATGACAACCTTGAATGTAAAAAGAATAATTGCATCCATTTCTTCCAGCAATGCCAAAGTGATAACATGTTTGTTGCATCTATTGAAAAAAAATGAATTAGTAATGGAGAGAATGAGGAAAGGAAGAAAGGTGTAAAATGTCATATCAACCATGATGTAAGTGAATGTAGGTTGGAAAACACAATGTGTAGATGAACTCCAAGTTGACATAAAGACTGCAAGTATATTGGCAACCCCACATGTAAATATAACAAAGATTTCAGAGTATGTTGGGTATACAAACCTCTTTTACCTGAAGAGGCATGTTGTGATATTCAACCTTATATTTAGG
Source organism: Sequoia sempervirens (assembly GCA_007258455.2). Taxonomy (NCBI): domain Eukaryota; kingdom Viridiplantae; phylum Streptophyta; class Pinopsida; order Cupressales; family Cupressaceae; genus Sequoia; species Sequoia sempervirens. The sequence goes on along the minus strand of VDFB02193867.1, from coordinate 340,204,895 downwards.
GTGACTTAACATGTGTAGCAAAGGTGCATATAGAAATTCATGAAACAAGGAAGTGAAGGTTGAACCAAATGATGAGTGGTTGAACCTAAAAGTTTTTATGTGGCATATGAGTGTAATGTGCATAACCCTATGTAATTAATTCTATAGTTGAGAGAACAGATGTATTAGGGAAGATACCTTGGTTGTGGTGCATGTGTATGTGTTAATGGAGAGGAAAGGTTAGAGGGAAACTAAAACCTTTTACATGACAACCTTCTATGTAAATAAATGTGCATCCATTACTACTAGCAATGCCTAAAGAATAAAACATTTTTTGCATATGTTGAAAAAATCATGAATCAGTAATGGAGTGAATCAAGAAAGTCATACATGTGTAAATTTTCCTATCAACCAATGTATGTTGGAAAACACGGTGTCTACTTGAACCTCCAAGTGGACATAAAGATCATAGGTAAAATCACAACCTCACATGAAAGAAGACTAAGATGCCATAGTATATGTGGTGTACAAACCTATTTTACCCGAGCATGCATGTTGTGATATAGAGCCTTCCATTTGGGGTAACTTAACATGACTAGAAAAAGCGTAAATGATAAATCAAGAACTAAAAAAGTACAGGTTGAACAACAGGATGGGAAGTCCAACCTGCAAATTTATATGTAGCCTATAAGCCTAACATGAATAATAACATGTAATTACTTCTATGGATGCCAACAATGTGAAAAGAATAAAACATGATCTTTGCATCTGGTGATAAAAAAATGACTAAATGAACATAGGCTAGAACACGTTTTTTTTTTGTATTTATTTGTGAAACATATGAAGAATTCAAAAAGAAATTTTAACTGTAAACCAAAATTGCAATAAATTGTGAAGCTCACTTGCATTGAAAACCATAGTGAATGAGATAGATATTGTGTTGACTTATGAGATTATTTATGCTCTTGATTAATTGACAAAGAAGCATCTGTAGTATGTACAAAGGCGAAGAAACAATGCAAATCTAGACACAATAGGTTCTATAATTTATGAAATTGAAAAGAAATCTACTCTACAAACAATTGAACACAAGGAGATCAAACTTAATGAGATATGTTTTAACTAAGGAGATTCTTACCACTCTTGAGAAGTTGACAAAGGATCATGTGTAGTATGTGCAATGCAAAAACCACAATCCAGAAGTGGATAAAGTCGAGAGATTTTGTATTTGCATATGAATTTGTCTAAGAAGAGAAAATGAAAGATGATCCTATAACTAGATTTCAAGTAGTGAAGTCAAACATCTATGAACATAAAACTAAACATGACCAACAAAAGAACATCAAGCACAAAAGAAAAAAATTCCACCCTTTAGCTTACAATAAGCAAAAATATAGAAATTACAACCCACATTTTTTTCCAACATGCATATAGTTTATTAATTAGAGAAATTTGAAACACAATTTTTAGTCTACTTGAGACTTGTTATATATTTTGAAGATGTTCCTTCCATTACATTCGTATTGTGTAAAAAAGAAAAAGTTTTCATTGTAAAAAAAGAGAATCAGTTGGTTGGAGATATGAAAGCCATATGTGAAAAGGTAGAGAAGTTTTGTAAATAACTTATCAAGTGTATGTGCAGGATCATCATGGAAAAAATAGGCCCTTAAGTGGCAAAAAAATCAAAAAAATCAGAGTTAGGAAACTTGACGTAAAAATTTGAATAAGTTATCTATATTATTTCAAAAATATGTAAGAATAGAATCTGTAGCAAATTGAATGTAGTTTCCAAACTTTAGATTTATTTTAAAAAAAAGAAAACTATTTGGTGAAAATTTGACATTTCAATGTAGTAGTACTTCAATTTTAGGGATAAAATAAGTAGGTGTATGTCTGACCACCCTAACAAGAATAAAATGATAATATTTTTTTATAAGATTTCAGATATAAGTAGAGGACTCATGTCCCAATGTGATGCATATTTTTTTGTAATTTTTTTCCAAGTAAATAATTAATTATGAATTTTTTATTAGAAATTTTAAAAATATGAAAAACTTATATGTCTGACCGCCCTAACTTGGTCAAAACTTCCTGAAATTCAATTTTTTTTTAATCCTATAGTAATATGTGAAGCATAGAATGTGACACATGTTTTAGATTCAAGAAAATGTGATACCGTTTGAAAGCTATAGATGTTTTTCAATTAGCCTATCAATCTCGACTTTAGTCATAATTCAAATAGAAAATGAATAATAATTATTTATTAAATTCAAAGAATAATTTATATAGGTGGAAAGCTGAGAAACTCCTTTAAAAATCCTTTTCGTTTCATCAATTTTGGGTAAAGAAAAATTTGTCAGCCACGTACCCTACAAATACCCATCATTATGCCACTTTTTGGCCCATCATGATCCTGCACATACCCTCAAATAGAAAATATTTGAATTCTATAATTAGAAAGACACTCTCAAAGCTAAGCAAAGAGCAGTTGTAAAGCTACATAAAAGTATTGAAGACACTCAAAAATCCATCCAAAAAATGGGCGTTGTTGTCCTAAGGGCTGATAAAGAAACAACTTCTCCAAAGCTACAAATAAAATGTACTTATAATTGAAACCCAACAATGTGTTTTTCCAATTATAATTATTTTGTGTCTTTTTTTTCAATCATGCAAAATTTAAACACAACAATGGAATGTGTGATTTTGAAGACATTCATACTATCTTGTAACATTCCATTTTGCAACCATGGGTGTTAAGAAGCAAGAAACTCACCATTAGACAACCCTTTACATTTACACAAGGAGATTCAAATAACTGACACCCAACACTGTGTTTTCCCATTTAGAATTATTTTGTACACTTTTCTTTCAATCATGCAAAATTTAAACACAACAATGGAATGTTTTTTTTCTAAGACATTCATACTATTTTGTAACATCCCATGTTGTAAAACCGTGGGTGTTAAGAAGCAAGCAACTGACCATGAGACAACCCTTCACATTTAAATAGGGAGATTCAAATAGTTGAAACCCAACACTGAGTTTTCCCAATTATAATTATTTTGTGCACTTTATTTTCAATCATGAAAATTTAAACACAATAATGGAATGTGTGATTTCGAAGACATTCATGTTGTTTTGTAACATTCCATCTTGCAAAATTTTCAGTGTTAAGAAGAAAGCAACCCACAATGAGATAACCCTTGACATTTAAACAAGGAGATTCAAATAACTAAAACCCAGCACCGTGTTTTCAAAATTACAATTATTTTTGCACTTTTTTTTTTCAATCATACGAAAGTTAAGCACAACAATGGAATGTGTGATTTTGAAGACATTCATATGGTTTTGTAACAATCCATGTTACAAAACCATAGGTGTTAAGAAGAAAGCAAACCACAATGAGACAACCCTTGACATTTAAACAAGGAGATTCAAATAACTGAAACCCAACACTATGTTTTACAAATTACAATTATTTTGTGCACTTTTCTTTCAATCGTGCAAAATTTAAACACAATAATGGAATGTGTGATTTTGAAGACATTCATCTGGTTTTGTAACAATCCATGTTGTAAAACTATAGGTGTAAGAAGCAATCCACCCACCATAAGATGATCCTTGACATTTAAACAAGGAGATTTAAATAACTGAAACCCAACACTGTGTTTTCCAAATTACAAATATTTTGTGCACTTTTCTTTCAATCATGAGAAATTTAAACACAACAATGAAATGTGTAATTTTAAAAACATTCATACGATTTTGTAACATTCCATCTTGCAAAACCATAGGTGTTAAGAATCAAGCAACCCACCATGACAGAACACTTGACATTTAAACAAGGAGATTCAAATAACTGAAACCCAACACTGTGTTTTCCAAATTACAATTATTTTTTGCACTTTATTTTTTCAATCATGCAAAAGTTAAACACAACAATGGAATGTGTGATTTTGAAGACATTCATACGGTTTTGTAACATTCCATGTTGCAAAACCATAGGTGTTAAGAAGCAAGCAACCCACCATGAGACGAACCTTGACATTTAAACAAGGAGATTCAAATAACTAGAACACAATACTATGTTTTCCAAATTAGAAATATTTTGTCTACTTTTCTTTCAATCATGAGAAATTTAAACATAACTATGAAATGTGTGATTTTGAAGACATTCACACGGTTTTGTGACATTCCATGTAGCAAAACCGTAGGTGTTAAGAAGCAAGCAATGCACCATGAGACAACCCTTGACATTTAAACATGGATATTGAAATGACTACATCCCAACATTGTGTTTTCTAAATTACAAATATTTTGTGCACTTTTCTTTCAATCATGCAAAATTTAAACACAACAATGGAATGTGTGATTTTGAAGACATTCATATGGTTTTGTAACATTCCATCTTGCAAAACTATAGGTGTTAAGAAGAAAGCAACTCAGCATGAGAAAACCCTTGACATTTAAACAAGGAGATTCAAATAACTGAAACCAAACTCTGTATTTTCCAAAATACAATTATTTTTTCACTTTATTTTTCTAATCATGATAAAGTTTAATACAACAATGGAATGTGTGATTTTGAAGACATTCATATGATTTTGTCACATTCCATGTTGCAAAACCATAGGTGTTAAGAAGTAAGAAACCCACAATGAGATGACCCTTGACATTTAAATAAGAAGATTCAAATAAATGAAATCCAACATTGTGTTTTACAAATTACAAATATTTTGTGCACATTTCTTTGAATCCTGCAAAATTTAAACACAACAATGGAATGTGTGATTTTGAAGACATTCATACAGTTTTGAAACATTCCATCTTGCAAAACTGTAGGTGTTAAAAAGCAAAGAACCCACCATGAGATGACCCTTGACATTTAAACAAGGAGATTCAAATAAGTGAAACCCAACATTGTGTTTTCCAAATGACAAATATTTTTTGCACTTTTCCTTCAATCACATGAAATTTAAACACAACAATGGAATTATTGATTTTGAAGACATTCATACAATTTTGTAACATTCCATGTTGCAAAACCGTAGGTGTTAAGAAGCAAGCAACCCACCATGATACAACCCTTGACATTTAAACAAGGAGATTCAAATAACTGAAACCCAACGCCGTTTTTTCCAAATTACAATTATTTTTTGCACTTTATTTTTTCAATCATGCGAAAGTTAAACACAACAATGGAATGTGTGCTTTTGAAGACATTCATATGGTTTTGTAACATTCCATGTTGCAAAATTGTAGGTGTTAAGAAGCAAGCAATCCACCATGATATGACCCTTGACATTTAAACAAGGAGATTCAAATAACTGAAACCCAACATTGTGTTTTCCAAATTACAAATGTTGTGTGCCCTTTTCTTTCAATAATGCGAAATTTAAACATAACAATGGAATGTGTGATTTTAAAGTCATTCATACGGTTTTCTACCATTCCATGTTGCAAAACCATTGGTGTTAAAAAGGAAGCAACCATCCATGAGACAACCCTTGACATTTAAACAAGAAGATTACAATAACTGAAACCCAACACTATGTTTTGTAAATTACAATTATTTTGTGCACATTTCTTTCAATCATGCATTTAAACACAACAATGGAATGTGTTATTTTTAAGACATTCATATCGTTTTGTAACACTCCATGTTGCAAAATCATAGGTGTTCAAAAGCAAGCAATCCACCATGAGACAACCCTTGACTTTTGAACAAAGAGATTCAAATACATAAAACCCAAAACTGTATTTTCCAAATTACAATTGTTTTTTGCACTTTACTTTTTCAATCATGTGAAACATAAATACAATAATGGAATGTGTGATTTTGAAGACATTCATACGGTTTTGTAACATTCCATGTTGCAAAACCGTAGGTGTTAAGAAGCAAGCAACCCACCATGAGCAACCCTTGAAATTTAAATAAGGAGATTCAAATAACTGAAACTGAACACTGTGTTTTCCAAATTACAAATATTTTTTGCACTTTTCTTTCAACCATATGAAATTTAAAGACAACAATGGAATGTGCGATTTTGAAGACATTCATACGGTTTTGTAAAATTTCATGATGCAAAACTGTAGGTGTTAAGAATCAAGCAACCCACCATGAAACAACCCTTGACATATAAACAAGGAGATTCAAATAATTGAAGTCAACACTGTGTTTTCCAAATTACAATTATTTTGTGCACCTTTCTTTCAATCATATGAAATATAAACATAGCAATGGAATGTGTGATTTTGAAGACATTCATACGATTTTGTAACATTCCATGTTCCAAAATAGTAGGTGTTAAGAAGCAAGCAACCCACCATGAGACAACCCTTGACTTTTAAACAAGGACATTCAAATAATTGAAACCCAACACCGTGTTTTCCAAATCACAATGATTTTGTGCACTTTTCTTCCAATCATGCAAAATTTAAACACAACAATGGAATGTGTGATTTTGAAGACATTCATATGGTTTTGTAACAATCCATGTTGCAAAACCATAGGTGTTATGAAGCAAGCAACCCACCATGAGACAACCCATGACATTTAAACAAGGAGATTCAAATAACTGAAACCCAACACTGTGTTTTCCTAATTAAAATGATTTTGTGCACTTTTCTTTCAATCCTACAAAATTTAAACACAACAATGTGATGTGTGATTTTGAAGACACTAATACTATTTTGTAACATTCCATGTTGTAAAATTGTGGGTACTAAGAAGCAAGCAACCAACAATGATACAACCCTTCACATTTAAATAGGGAGATTAAAATAATTGAAACCCAAAACTATGTTTTCCCAATAACATTTATTTTGTCCACTTTTTTGTCAATCATGCGAAATTTAAACACAACAATGAAATGTGTGATTTTGAACACATTCATACTATTTTATAGCATTCCATGTTGCAAAACATGGGTGTTAAGAAGCAGGAAACCCACCTTGAGACAACCTTTTACATTTAAACAAGGAGATTCAAATAACTGAAACCCAACACTGTTTTTTCTCAATTACAATTATTTTGTGCACTTTTTTTTTCAATCATGCAAAATTTAAACACAACAATGGAATGTGTGATTTTGAAGACATTCATATTGTTTTGTAACATTCCAAATTGCAAAAGCATGGGTGTTAAGAAGAAAGGAACCCACCATGAGACAACCATTCACATTTAAACAGGGAGATTCAAATAATTGAAACCCAAATCTATGTTTTTTGAATTATAATTATTTTGTGTACATTTTTTTCAATCATGCAAAATTTGAACAAAATGAGGAAATGTGTGATTTTGAAGACATTCATATTATTTTGTAACATTTCATGTTGCAAAACCGTGGGTGTTAAAAAGCAAGCAATTGACCACGAGAGAACCCTTTGCATTTAAATAGGGACATTAAAATAACTAAAACCCAACATTATGTTTTCCCAATTACAATTATTTTGTTAACTTTTTTTTTAATCATTCAAAATTTAAACACAACAATGGACTATGTGATTTTGAAGAAATACATATTATTTTGTAAAATTCCATGTTACAAAATCATGGATGTTAAGAAGCTAGAAACCCACCATGAGACAACCATTTACATTTGAAGAGGGAGATTCAAATAACTTACACCCAACACTATGTTTTCCCATTTACAATTATTTTGCACCCTTTTTTTCAATCATGTAAAATTTAAACGCAACAATGTAATGCGTGATTTTGAAGACATTCATACTATTTTGTAACATTTTGTGTTGGAAAACTATGGGTGTTAAGAAGTAAGTAGCCCAACATGAGACAACCATTTACATTTGAAGAGGTAGATTCAAATAACTTAAACCCAACACTGTGTTTTCCCAATTACAATTATTTTGTACACTTTTTTTTCAATCATCCAAAATTTAAACACAAGAATGGAATGTATGATTTTGAAGACATTCATACTATTTTGTGACATTCTATGTTAAAAAATTATGGGTGTTAAGAGGCAAGCAACCCACCATGAGACAAACCTTTACATTTAAATAGGTAGATTCAAATAACTGGAACGCATCACTGTGTTTTCCCAATTACAATTATTTTGTGCACTTTTTTTTCAATCATGAAAAATTTAAACACAACAATGGAATGTGTGATTTTGAACACATTCATACTATTTTGTAACATTGCATGTTGCAAAACTATGGGTGTTAAGAAGCAAGCAACCAACCATGAGACAACACTTTGCACTTAAACAAGGAGATTCAAATAACTGAAACCCAATACTATGTTTTCCCATTTACAATTATTTTGTGTATTTTTTTTTCAATCATGCGAAATTTAAACACAACAATGGAATTGTGATTTTGAAGACATTCATACTATTTTGTAACATTCCATGTTGCAAAACCATGGGTGTTAAGAAGCAAGCAACCCACCATGAGACAACCCTTTACATTTAAGCAAGGAGATTCAAATAACTGAAACCCAACACTTTTTTTTTTCTCAATTACAATTATTTTGTGCACTTTTTTTTTCAATCATGCAAAATTTAAACACAACAATGGAATGTGTGATTTTAAAGACATTCATATTGTTTTGTAACATTCCAAATTGCAAAAGCATGGGTGTTAAGAAGAAAGGAACCCACCATGAGACAACCCTTCACATTTAAACAGGGAGATTCAAATAACTGAAACCGAACATTATGGTTTTCGAATTATAATTATTTTGTGTACTTTTTTTCAATCATGCAAAATTTGAACAAAACAAGGGAATGTGTGATTTTAAAGACATTCATATTATTTTGTAACATTTCATGTTAGAAAACTATGGGTGTTAATAATCAAGCAACCCACCATGAAACAACCCTTCACATTTTAACAGGGGGATTAACATGAATGAAACCCAACATTGTGTTTTCCCAATTACATTTATTTTGTGCCATTTTTTTTCAAATGCAAAATTTAAACACAAAAATGGAACAAGTGATTTTGAATACATTCATATTTTTTTGTGACATTTGATGTTGCAAAACCATAGGTGTTAAGAAGCAAGCAACCCACCGTGCGACAACCCTTTACATTTAAACAGGGAGATTCAAATAACTGAAACCCAACATTGTGTTTTCCCAATTATAATTATTTTGTGCACTTTTCTTTCAATCATGCAAAATTTAATCACAACAATGGAATGTGTGATTTTGAAGACATTCATACTATCTTGTAACATTCCATGTTGTAGAACCGTGGGTATTAAGAAGCAAGCACCGCACCATGAGACAACCCTTTACATTTAAATAGGAAGATTCAAATAACTGAAACCCAATATTGTGTTTTCCCAATTATAATTATTTTGTGCACTTTTTTTTCAATCATGCAAAATTTAAACACAACAATGGAATGTGTGATTTTGAAGGCATTCATACATTTAAACAAGGACATTCAAGTAACTGAAATCCCACACATTGTTTATCCCAAATTACAAATTACAAGGTCTTGTAAAACCCTCTGCCTATAACAAAATTGCTTAGCACCCCTCACCTCCATTTGGTCGGTACTCTCCTCCAACTCCTCCACATGCACTCCAAAATTCATCTTACAACATGCACACTAGAAAATAGCACTTGGATTTGGTCAGTTTTCTCCTCCAACTCCTCCACGTGCACTCAAACCTTTAGCTTTCAATGTGTAAAATAGAAACAAATACTATTTTAACCTTTCTTTTTGCAAACAAAAGAGGAAGACATCATTCCCTTCCACTTTTCCTGCACCAAGCAAAAGAAACTTCATGACAAAGCTAAGGTACCTACCTTTTTCAACTAGCATGTGGTGGGAAAACTGACCTGATGACACCATTAACTCCTACCTACCATTTCTCAGATGTTTAGTCCCATATACTGATTTAGTCACTTTGATTGCCTGTCTAGCAGCCCCACACTACAATGTCTCATCATGTTATGTATGTTTCCATGTATGTTGTTATGTATGTTTTTCATGTGTTTTTCTATGTACATAGGTGTGTTTTGTCTAATAGTTAGCCGACTCCCTTTTTTTAAATGATGTGAAGGCAATAAAAATGAGGGAAACTTTTTCAACCAATCAAATTGGCAATAAATCATTTTTAAATATTTTTATTAAAAACTTTACATGTTTACTTTACAAAAGATATATATTTGTTTTACATTCAACAAATACTTTTAAATACTTGCTTCAAATTTACTAACAAGTTTAGGTATTAATCTATCTTTTAATAGGTACTAAAAAAGTATGGCTGTAAACTTCAACAAAAATTCTTAAAATTATTCTCCATCACATATTTGACATCAGAAAGAGTAAATCTACCTTTTCCATATCATAATTCCTAAAATGAGTTTTACTCAATAAATGGAAAATTTTAAAATAGATCACTCCAAAGATTAATTTAAAAGTAACATAAATAACTAAAGATAAAATGTTACACTTGTAGCACATTGTTCACATAATGTACTCTAAATTTTTTAAATCATTGTTAAAAAAAAATAATCTTGTAAGAATTTTTTTAAAAAAATTTAAACATAAAAATATAAATTAATTAAGATTTAATTTTTAAAAATAATTTTAAATTTAGTAAAGAAAAATATTCAAATAATATAATTTATTATTTTAATTAGCCAATAGGCTATTTCTTTGTAAGTTTCTATAGGGATTTTCGTCAGCCCAGCCATGAATTGGATTTGCCAATGTCGGGGGTCTGCCGGCCAGTGGGGAGGGCATCATTTTTTTTTTTTGTGGTGACATGGGCATTGGTAATTATGTGGGTTGGTGGCAGTGGAGAATGTTGTCATCGTAACGGGGAAGGTGAATGGTAAGTGTTCAATGTGGACCTTCACAAATATGTGGGTTGGTGGTGGTGGAGGTGGTTTCCTCGAAAGGCAGAAGGTGAATGGTAAGTGTTTGCTCACCCGATGGTTAATGCATTTTGTGGTTGTTGTATGATGGAGCTAGATGAAGTAAATGCAGACAGATGAAGTAAATGCGATATTGAATGTAGCAGATCAGGAAAGTATATTTTGATTAAGTTGCATTGTGCAAACAACATTTGTGGTGTTGGTTCCTATTAACAACAATTTTACTCATACTAAACAATTTGTATAGAATCTCCACATACAAGACCGCAAAAATCTGACCTTTCTTGAAAGATATGAAACAAACAAAACCTAAGAAAGAATTTTGCATTCACAGAACAAAGATTGACTTCCATCAAATCCCAAGTCTCCATAAATCAAGTCATGATTGCACTAAACATAGCTCTCAGGTAATGATGTGATAATTTTGCTGTTATTTTCCTTTGGGGATACATTCAAACATACACATACACATTTATTATACTATTTCTTTGAACATTTTAATATCAACTTTCCTACTTGAAAAAGGTAAATTCAAAATTCATGAAAGCAGTGAATTTAACATTGGATTTTAAAATATCTCCACCAATCTCTTTATTATCACTTAAGTAAATTTAGCATTATGAATTCAGCAATTTAATGGAAATAAAATATTTTCACTAAAACTATTTCCATTCACCTTTTTTTTAGAACATTTTCACAAATATTAACATCAAATCTAAAGCAAAACATTAAAAATAAAATAAAAAAATCTCTTAGTTATTCTCCAAGGATGGCCCAAAGAATTAATCAAAACAGAGCAAACCGCTTTATACTTCACCGGATTACTTCACTGCTACATATAAAATGATGCAAGCTTTTAAAGAGGGGGTTTCATTTATGGATGTTGAATAGGTTTTGTATGCACCCTTAAACAGCGCAACATACAGTCTTGTTTAGCCAAACTTACAAAACCAACTACAAAAGATACTTAGATAGGTAGCTATTCATAAAGGTTTGATATCAATTAATGTCTATGTGCATACAAATTTTTACACCGGAATGGTTCAGAAGATAGGAAAAAAGAACAAAACTTAAAAGAAGTTTTTGCTCCTCCGACATCTACAAATTCTAAACTTAAAAAATAAAATTAAATATCCTCTGACCTTTTATAGAACACCAGGCTCAAATAGGATAAGACATCTACATGCGAGGGAATCTAAAGGACAAATCTCATAAAGGCACGTGGAATATTGTGACTAATAGGAGAATAGCAATTGAAGTCAATGGAAGTCAACTCTAATTACTCATTGAATATCTTTGGGTTCTTTTATCTAGAATCTTTGCTAGGAAAATAAATTGAATCATGATAATATGTAGGGGGTTCCCATAACCATACATTCAAAATGATAAGGAAAAAAAAATTCCCCCTACATTTCACTTGGCTCTGGTTCTATCACTCTCAGGAATGGGCTCTCCCAAAAATTAGCATTTTTTCCCACCAAAAGTGGAATACCAGGATCTCCTGTACTCTAGTGGACTCAAAGCTGTCAACATTATCACATCATAGAGTGATAAAAATTGACTGAATTTTATTCCAACCATGACTCAAATTTTCTTGACCGTCCATACTCGAGCTTTGCATCACAATCAATATCTCCTGCAATCACAAAATTCCAATATTAAATCCCTTTTAAACAAATATGCTACCATATCTCATAGAAATAAAACCACCATTCAAATATTAACACAAGAAATCCACTAAAATTCACTTTCAACGACATCACAAATCCTTTCATGTATATTGGACCACCGAGACCATTGTACAAAAAGAAATTAACATTTTACTTCACGTTTCAACTCGGTACCTGATACCTAGTTTCAGCTTTACCCACTTACTTTCCCAAACCTCAGTTATACCAAAACTCCAATTTATTGGACTCCAACTTACCGGATCCATTCATTTTAACTTTACATGACCCTTTTTCCCTTTATGTGTTTCCGGTACCCAGTATTCAGTGTATGAAACACTCACTATACGAAGCTCTTTCTGTAGCACCCCTCCATTTTGCTTGTTGGATCAATCATTGTTTTTATGTATTCTTCACTTTTGTTAGCACTCTGATTTTGACACTTGGTTACCTTTGACCGCTATCTGTTAAGCGATGTAAACATTATATTTTGATGTGATGGGGTTTTATTTAGATGTTATCATTATGGCATGTTTTGTATTTGCGTAGCAATTATTTAATTTAAAATGTTTTATTCTTTAATTATATTGTAGTTGTTAGACTCGTCAGTTTTAGAGCATGTATTGGTGAAGGGGACGGGATTGTATCACTTGCTTGCGAGCGCCCTACGATTCTGATACTTCTGCTTCACGGTGTGTCTTATTATGTATATATATTTGCATGTGCGATATGCTCTTTGGTTGTAGGTTAATAGGTACAGGACATCGACTCCACCTGACATCATAGGTTTGAGCGTGTCCATCGACAAATAGTTATCAATTGGGAGATAGTAGCTAGGTTGAACCATGCAAAGTCATCACCCTAGCCATAGTTTTCATTGGGTTTAATAGTTTTGTTTGGTTCATTCCTCTCTAGTTAGCTATTTCAATTCGTATTTTAAGGCTATTAAATGGTGGGTATGGTTTAAGTGATGATTTAACATATCTAGTTCCAATGTGGAATATTATTTTATTTCATTGATTATTTGGGTTTAATTAATAAAATAAATTTTAGCTTATTGATAAACTAGGCCAATGGTTATTAATTAAATGAAATAGTGATCTTGCCATTATGGTTTATTTAGATTCAAATTTAAATGGAAATGAGAATCATGCTATATACTTAAGTTAAATTTAAAATGAAAATAGAAATGTGGATTATATTTCACTTTTTGAGTTTTGAATAAAACATATTCTTGCAATTTTGAGATTTTTTAGTTTTAAATGAAATCATGAAATTTTCAAATGCATGAAATAGAAATTTTGAAAAACAAATTGTTTTAAATTTTTTTAAAAATAGAAAATATCCTCCAAAAGCCCAATAAATTTAGTGGGTGGGATATTTTAGGGGTTTGACCAAATTTGGGGAAAGTTCTATGTAAGAAATGAAATTTCATTTGTTTTGCAATTTTTGATTTTGGTGGAGAATTTGGCTGTGGCTGATTTTGGAGTTGGAAAGGAGATTGGAATCACCATTGTTGGAGTCTTCACAGCTTGGGGAGAAAACACCAAGTTCACCTTCATTTCTTGCTTTCCTTTTTAAATAATCTTCAAAATGCTTGTTTGCTGCTTGAAAACTTTTGAATGCCATTTTAGATGCAAAGAAAACTCATGAAAAATGATTCCAAACTTGCAATTTGTTGTTGGATTTTGAAATAAAAACCAAAACATCAAACACAATGGAATTAGGAAGAAACCCCAAAAGAAAATCTCAATTTCAAACTGAGTTTTAAACCCTTTGTTGTTTGGACAAATTTATTTATGTTCTTACAAATTATGCTGATCATTTCCACAATTTCACTGTAAATGAAGATTATGGGTATAAAGTTTATAAATATACCTGTGTATATAAACATATATTTCATTTATATATGAATATAAATACAAGTATATTTACAAATATACTGTGTTTGATTTATTTCTTGTTCTGGTAAACAAATGAAAATTTAGATTTGTTTTTTTTGAAACACACAGGGGATGGCCCTGTTTCCATAGTATTTTAAAACGTATTTTTTTTATGCAAAAATTGTTTGTATTTAGGGCTTGGAGGGGAGGGTTGAAGCCCTGCACCCCCACGCCGCCCATAGTGGGAGGCACTGCTCCCACGCAACACCTCCCATGGGAGGCACTATGTGGAAAGCACTACCACGGCCCACACGAGTTTGTGTGCCTGACCACCCCATGGGAGGGGCCCGCACCCAGTAATTTTTTTTTAAATTTAATTCTTTTTTTTAAATATATTTTTTTAATATTATATTTCTTATATTATATATATATATAATGTTATTTTAATATTTATTTAAATAATAATTTATTTATATATATAATATATATATACTTATGTATATATATCATATGCATTTTATGTGTATATCTATATATATATATATAATGTATATATGTATATTATATATATTTTTAGATGAATTATTTGGTGGAGTTAAACTGTTTTATATCAATGAATTTAGATATTTAAATATATAGACATAAAATAGTATATACATTAAATATATATACTTTCAAGTATATATATATATATATATATATATATATATATATATATATATATATTTATATTAGGTATATATTTGTAATCAAGTATGGATAAAATTTAGTTGATTAAATTATTTTATGTTGAAATAAAGATTAATTGAGTTTAACAAAATGTTTTATTTATTAAAAAAGTTTTGATTATGATTATAATTGTGAAACTTAGAGTTAATGATTCATTTATTTTTAATCAGATGAAGTTATTTATTAAAATGTTTGATTATTGAATTCAATTGAGAAACTTAGAATAAATAATTGTTTTTTTTAATACTTCAAAGTCGTGTATTGAATTTGGTGTATTTAATTGGATAAATGCAAGTAATGGAAACTGAGATTGACTGGATTTAGGAAATCCTAAATTTAGCTTATTTAATTTCTCAAAATGCTTTTAGTGTTTATTTTTTCTTTCTCGATGTTGTGAAAATAGAGTAAATGATTTGAAGTCTTCTAGATAGGGGTTCGATTATTGGTTTGGGTTGTCTTTTCGTAGTCAACCATTGGATTCCTTAGGTAGTGTGTCTAATCGTATCCAACTTGTTTAACCCAGTTATTGTGAATGGGATGTGTAGTCTTGATGTCTTGGATAGGAGTCATTCTCCTTAGGTTGCACTTGTGTACCCTTGAGTGTGGATTTTCCCCACGTGTTGTCTTAGAGGAGTGGCTTGCAATGAGGGCCGACACACAACTTAGTGGTGTCAGGGAAACTCCTTGCAAGTTAGTTAATTTAGTGATAACATAATAAACTTTTAGAAGCTTAGGTTGCATCAAACACTTAACAAGATTAATTTTTCCTCGCTCATGGTCACAATGGCTAGTATAGACTTGGGATGAGACGAGAAGGCCTGGAATGGCAAGATCATTGTCTCGTCTCTATGAGAGGCAACTGATTCTGCATTGGTTTACATGAGGGGCCAGAAGTCGTTAGAGGTTACCAGGATATCCCAAGATGGGTGTTGGGACCTAGGAAGACATGCTAGGATATCCCATGTGAGTTTGTGATGACACTTCTCCTAAGTCAGCAGTATGATTGTATCAGTAATGTAAATAATTATTTAACTCTGGAATCAATGTAACCTTCGTGATATGTTGTGTACTTGTATTTATTTCATTTCAGTTTTGTGTACCATATGTCTTGAGGTAGATGGTCTTGCCTAGGAATCCTTGTTACAATCTCCTAGCATGGGGGTTGAGCCTTCAGGTATCACATGGTTGGGTGGAACATGCATCTTAATCCGTTGGGTCTGATTTTGTTCATATGGATGAGATTTCCAGTTGGAGAGCTCATGGGATCTAGTTCTTCATGATTTATTCTTCAATGATTAATGTAATTTTATACCCCTCTTTGTATTGAGGTGGAAGTTGTATATTGTAACCTTATTTTTTTTGGAATTACCTCATTCGGGGAATGAGTGTTGTAACCTTATTATAAAGTGTATTATTTGGCTCATGTGGTTTTCTTATGTCTTTGATTTAACTTTATCATGGATGGAATGTATGCACATTATTTTGTTAATCAATTAAATGTAATGGTTTTAAATTCATGTTTCTTGTTTGGGTTTAAGTAAACTCAGTCTCGTAACCTTAGGGGTTGTTGGCATTGTGTAGTGAACCTTCATGATTTTATTTTGTATTTAAAAATAAATAAAATTATTGTGTTTATGTTGTTAATTGCTACTTCCCCTAGTGTTGCATGGCGGGGGCATTACACATGGTATTAGAGCCTAGGTTTAAACACTGGGTACTCTAGGATTGTGATGAACCCATTAAGCTTTTAGTTGCATATGTTTTATGTTGTGTACCTTCCCTAATACATTGATGTGTCTATGTAGGATTATGCCGCCTAGATGCGGAAAAGGTAGAGGGCATGGTTGTGGCTGTGTAGGCGGTCGTGGTGAGAGTCAGCATGAATCTCCTCATGAGGTTCCCATTATACCTGATCAGGAAGAGCATTAGGCATCACAGAATGTTTTAGTGGGTATAGCTCAGCAGTAGGATCTGCTAGGGATTGAGCCTACATGTAGAGCTTTAGAGGAGGCATTAGCACTCCTTGGATAGAGACAGCCGGTGGTTTAGGTTAACCCTACTGAGAGGGAAGTACCACCTCAGTCTGAGATGCACATGAGGGACTTGCTTAGGGAACGTCCACAATTATATGATGGAGTTGGTACTAGGTTAGAGGCAAAGACTTGGCTTATAGATTTGGACAGGTGTTTCATGATGCATCCTTATGGTAATAATACCAAGGTACGATGTGCTATCATGCACTTGCAGGGTTTTGCTTCCACTTGGTGGAAGCTAGAGTAGAAGCTCCACATAGAAATCAGTTCCATGTCTTGGGAGATCTTTATAGAGCGGTTTAGAGCCTATTTCTTTTCAGAGCACTGGCATCAGTGACGAGGGGATGAGTTTCATGCCCTATGTCAGTTAGCCCTATCCATTAAGCAGTATGAGCAATGCTTTTACAAGCTCAAACAGTATGCAGGGATAGGTTATGATGAGAGCATGTTGGTCCATCAGTTTGTTAGGGTCCTTAATGCCCATCTTAGCAGTGGGGTGAGGGTTTTCGAACCCAAGACCATGGAGGTTGTAGTGGAGAAGGCGCGATTGGTAGAGGAGAACCTGGCTTTGGCTCTAGGAGGTCATATGGGTGCACAAATTGACAGTAGTTTAGCAGTAGGTTCTAGTGCTAGAGGAGGTTAGTCTCAGGGAGGTGTACCTTCTAGAGCATAGCAGGGATCATCTCAAAGTGGGCAACAGCAACAGGCATTGCAAGGGAAACATAAGGGTTTCTAGTAGTGTTAGGTGGATAGGAACTGGAGGTGCATTAAGTGCTTCAACTATGATTAACCAACTCAGAGTTCCCAGTCCACCTTCAGGGGTAGTGTACAGTAGTCTAGCACACCATCTGGAGGTAGGGGCTATGGTAGAGGCACAAAGTGTTTTGTATGCAGTCAGCAGGGCCATATTGCTAGAGTGTGTCCCAACAGGGGCACATCTAGGTTTTCTCAGGGACCAGCGACATCTGAGCCTACAATTGGGGATGCTAGTCGAGGGCATCAAGTTTTTGCAGCGGTTGATAACTACCAGGCTGAGCATCAGGGTACTGTGGTGGAGTCTTATGGTATGTTATTAGGTAACCCAATCACCATTTTTTTTATTTTGAAGCGTCAGACTCCATCATCTCTTCTTCTGTCATGGCGCGATGTTGACTAGGTGCAGTAAGGCAAGTTGATAGGTGGTAGGTTGAGTTAGCCTCAAGTGTGAAGGTTGCATCCCATTCCCTTATACCAGATTGTAGATTGGAGGTTGGACCTCTTCATACTACATTGGACCTTCGAGTCATTCCGTTGGGTTATTATGACATTGTCATAGGGATAGATTGGCTAGAGGCGCATAGTGCAGTCATAGATTATCAACGTAAGTTGATTCGATGCATTGAGGCATCTAGTAGAGTAGTAGAGGTAGTGGGAGTTCAGAGGCTGATCTCCTTGAGGGTCATTTTAGCTATGCAGTTGAGAAGGTGTTCACGTTAGGGTTGCCAGTTATTTGCTGTTATAGTGGATGATTTGGATCTAGGAGGTGGAGAGGAGAAAGTCTCTCTTGATAATCACCCCATCCTTAGGAGTATTCTGATGTCTTTCCAGATGAGATTCCAGGGTTGCCACCTCAGAGGGATATAGACTTCAAGATAGACCTTGTACCTGGATCAGAACCCATTTCTCGAGCTCCTTATCATATGACCACCCAGGAGTTGAAAGAGCTTTGTTTTTAGCTTGAGGAGTTGTTAGAGAAGGGTTTTATTCACCCTAGTGTTTCTCCATGGGGAGTGCAAGTCATATTCATGAAGAAGAAGGATGGTTCACTTCAGTTATGCACTGATTACCGATAGTTGAACAAAGTGACCATCAGGAACCATTATCCGCTTCCTAGAATTGATGATCTATTCAACCAAATTAAGGGTGCCACAATATTTTTGAAGATTTATCTTAAGTTTGGATACCATAAGCTTCACATCTTCGAATCAGATATCCATAAGACAACGTTTTGAACATGGTATGGTCACTATGAGTTCACAGTGGTGCCTTTTGGGTTGACGAATGCCCCCTTAGTGTTCATGACTCTAATGAATGGGGTATTTCGTACTTACCTAGATAGATTTGTCCTTGTGTTCCTTGATGACATCTTGACATACTCTAGGAGAGTGGAAGAGCATGAGGAACACTTATGATAGGTATTACAGTGTTTGCAGGATAATCAGCTTTATGCCAACCTATTGAAGTGTGAATTCTTCAAGACTGAGGTCCAATACCTTGGTCATGTGATCTTAGGAGAAGGTATTTCAATGGATCCTACAAAGATCCAAGCAATCTCAGATTGGTCTGCGCCCATGAATGTGGTGGAGATCCGTAGCTTCATGGGGCTAACAAGTTATTATAGGTGTTTTGTGCAAGGCTTTTCAAGGATAGGTTATCCTATCACCTCCCTTCAAAGGAAAGGGAAGAGGTTTGAGTGGTCAAAAAAGTGTGGGGCAACATTTCATAATCTGAAGGGGAAGCTGACTAGTGCACCAATACTTGCGATACCAGATCCGACTAGGGACTTTGTAGTTTGTATTGATGCGTCCTTGGAAGGGTTAGGTGCAGTGTTGATACAGGAGGGTCATGTCATTGCTTATGAGTCTTGAAAGCTCAAAGATCATCAGCTGAACTACCCCACGCATGATCTCAAGTTAGTGGCAGTGGTTCATGCATTGACAAGATCGGGGCATTTCCTTCTTGGCCATAGGTTTGAGTTGCACAGTGATCATAGAAGCCTTCAATACATTTTCACACAGCCCAACCTTAATAGAAGGCAAAGGCGTTGGATGGAGTTTCTCTACGAATATGACTTTGAGGTGAAGTGTATCCAAGGGAAAGAGAATGTTGTGGCAGATGCTCTCAATAGGAGGAGACATGAGATATCTGAGTTAAATCTTGCTGTGGATTTGCGGAGTCAGATTCTTTCTGCCCTTCCAGTGGATAGTTGGTATCAAGAGGTTAGGACAGAGATTGAGGCAAGAAGATCCCTTGGGGGAAAATATTCAGGTTATTCCATGGATTTAAATAAGGTATTGAGGCACATGGGATGCATATACGTCCCTTCTTTAGGTGATCTTCGCACCTTGGTCATGTCTGAAGCACATCAAGAACCTTATTCAGCCCAACCTGGGGTGAAGAAGATGTATGCTGATCTACGTCAGTTGTAATTTTTGCTAGGGATGAAACATGATATTGCTGATTATGTGTCACAATGTCTTGAGTGTCAGCGGGTGAAGGTTGAACACCAGCATCCAGTAGGGCTTTTGAAACCACATCTAGTACTAGAGTGGAAGTGGGATATCATCTCATTGGATTTCATTGTTGGTTTACCCAACTCTTAGAGACAACTTGATGCTATTATCGTAATAGTTGATAGGTTGATGAAGGTGGCACACTTCTCACCTATTCGCTCTACTTATACAACATCATCCATAGCTAGAGTGTTCACGGAGGACATAGTGAGGCTACATGGCATTCTGCATCGAATTATTTCTGATAGGGATCTAGTGTTCACCTCAGCTCTTTGGACTTCATTATAGCATGCGATGGGGACATAGTTGAACTTCAGTTCAGCTTACCACCCAAAGATAGATGGACAGACTGAGAGGGTCAGTCAAATCCTCAAGGACATGTTATGTATGTATGTAATGGACTAGCAGACATGATGGGAAGACTATCTCTATTTGGTAGAGTTTTCCAATAATAATGGTTTTCAGAGTTCTATCAACATGCTTCCATTCTAGGGATTGTATGGGTGACCATGTTGCACTCCCTTGAGTTGGGATCAACTTGAGGACAGAGTGAATTTGGGTCCTGAGATGTTGCAGGATATGGAGTAATAGGTGGATAGGATTAGAGAGCACTTGGTTGTAGTGCAGGATAGGAAGAAGAAGTATGTGGATGCACATAGAGTGGATCGTCATTTTTCAGTATGCGATAGAGTTTTCTTGCGGGTGCGTCCGTGAAAGAGCCCCATCCGTTATGGGAAGGGCTCTAAGTTGGTGCCTCACTTTGTCAGACCCTTTGAGATACTTGAGAAGATTGGTCTAGTTGCTTACCATCTTGGTTTGTTGCCCAGTCTCTCACGCACTCATGATGTTTTTCATGTTTTAGTTCTTCGGCCATACCATCCAGACATTTCTCATGTGCTTGATTGGAATGCATTATAGGTATAGTATGGACAACTAGCTCTGGAGCCATGGCCATGGTGGAGCATAGAACGCTTTCTCTTCGAGGGCAAGATATTGATCAAGTTAGGGTCTAGTGGGATCCTAGGGATGACATGTCATCTGCTTGGGAGGATGCAGCTAGGATGAGGGAGCTCTATCCCTATTTGTTTGCAGGCTTCTAGGAGTAAGCCTAACCCTAGGGGGGAGGATGTAGCACCCCTCCATTTTTCTCATTGGATCGATCATTGTTTTTATGTATTCTTCACTTTTGTTAGCACTCTTATTTTGAAACTTGGTTACCTTTGACCACTAACTGTTAAGTGATGTAAACATTATATTTTGATGTGATGGGGTTTTATTTAGATGTTATCATTATGGCATGTTTTGTATTTGCATAGAAATTATTTAATTTAAAATGTTTTATGCTTTAATTATATTGTGGTTGTTAGACTTGTCAGTTTTAGAGCCTGTATTGGTGAAGGAGACGGGATTGTATCACTCGCTTGCAAGCGCCCTACGATTCTGATACTTCTGCTTCATGGTGTGTCTTATTATGTATATATATATTTGCACGTGCGATATGCTCTTTGGTTGCAAGTTAACATGTATATTACATCGACTCCACCTGACATCATAGGTTTTAGCGTGTTCGTCGACCAATGGTTATCGATTGGGAGATAGTACCTAGGTTTCCGTGCCAAGTCGTCACCCTAGCCATAGTTGTCGTCGGGTTTAACAGTTTTTTTTGGTTCATTCCTCTCTGGTTAGCTATTTCAATTCGTATTTTAAGGCTATTAAATGGTGGGTATGGTTTAAGTGATGATTTAACATATCTAGTTCCAATGTGGAATATTATTTTATTTCATTGATTATTTGGGTTTAATTAATAAAATAAATTTTAGCTTATTGATAAACTAGGCCAATGGTTATTAATTAAATGAAATAGTGATCTTGCCATTATGGTTTATTTAGATTCAAATTTAAATGGAAATGAGAATCATGCTATATACTTAAGTTAAATTTAAAATGAAAATAGAAATGTGGATTATATTTCACTTTTTGAGTTTTGAATAAAACATATTCTTGCAATTTTGAGATTTTTTAGTTTTAAATGAAATCATGAAATTTTCAAATGCATGAAATAGAAATTTTGAAAAACAAATTGTTTTAAATTTTTTTAAAATATAGAAAATATCCTCCAAAAGCCCAATAAATTTAGTGGGTGGGATATTTTATGGGTTTGACCAAATTTGGGGAAAGTTCTATGTAAGAAATGAAATTTCATTTGTTATGCAATTTTTTATTTTGGTGAAGAATTTGGTTGTGGCTTATTTTGGAGTCGGAGAGGAGATTGAAATCACCATTGTTGGATTCTTCAAAGCTTGGGGAGAAAACACCAGGTTCACCTTCATTTCTTTCTTTCCTTTTTAAATAATCTTCAAAATGCTTGTTTGCTGCTTGAAAAATTTTGAATGCCATTTTAGATGCAAAGAAAACTCATGAAAAATGATTCCAAACTTGCAATTTGTTGTTGGACTTTGAAATGAAAACCAAAACATCAAACACAATGGAATTAGGAAGAAAACCCAGAAGAAAATACCCATTTCAAACTGAGTTTTAAACCCTTTGTTGTTTGGACAAATTTATTTCTTTTCTTACAAATTATGCTAATCATTTGCACAATTTCACTGTAAATGAAGATTCTGGGTATAAAATTTATAAATATATACCTGTGTATATAAACATATATTTCATTTATATATGAATATACACACAAGTATATTTACAAATATACTGTGTTTGATTTATTTCTTGTTCTGGTAAACAAATGAAATTTTAGATTTTTTTTTTTGAAACACACAAGGGATGGCCCTGTTTCCGCAATATTTTAAAACATATTTTTTTTAATGCAAAAATCATTTGTATTTAGGGCTTGGAGGGGAGGGCCAAAGCCCTCCAACCCCATGCCGCCCATAATGGGAGGCCCTGCTCCCACACAGCACCCCCCATTGGAGGCGCTGTGTGGAAGTAGTGTCACTGCCCACACAGTACCCCTCATACAGGGGAGGCTGCGTGGCAGCCTGGATTCTCCTATATGGGAGGGGCCTGCGCCCAGTAAGGCCATTGCTTTTTAAATTAAAATTTAATTATTATTTTTATATATATTCTTTTAATATTATATTTATTATATAATATATATATTATATTCTATATATATAATATTATTTTAATATCTATTAAAATAATAATTTATTTATATATATAATATATATATATTTATGTATAGATATCATATGCATTTTATCTGTATATGTATATATATAATGTATATATGTATATTATATATTTTTTTAAATGAATTATTTAGTGGAGTTAAACCATTTTATATCAATGAGTTTAGATATTTAAATATATATACATAAAATAGTATATACATTAAATATATACTTTGAAGCATATATATATTTATATTGGGTATATATTTGTATTCAAGTATGGATAAAATTTAGTTGATTAAATTATTTTATGTTGAAATAAAGATTAATTGAGTTTAACTAAATGTTTTATTTATTAAAAAAGTTTTGATTATGATTATAATTGTGAAACTTAGAGTTAATGATTGATTTATTTTTAATCAGATGAAGTTATCTATTAAAATGTTTGATTATGGAATTCAATTGAGAAACTTAGAATAAATAATTTTATTTTTTTATACTTCAAAGTCGTGTATTGAATTTGGTGTATTTAATTGGATAAATGCAAGTAATGGAAACTGAGATTGATAGGATTTAGGAAATCCTTACTTTAGCTTATTTAATTTCTCAAAATGCTTTTAGTGTTTATTTGTTCTTTCTCAATGTTGTGAAAATAGATTAAATGATTTGAAGTCTTCCAGATAGGGGTTCAATTATTGGTTTGGGTTGTCTTTTGGTAGTCAACTGTTGGATTCCTTGGGTAGTGCGTCTAATCGTATCCAGCCTGTTCAACCCTGTTATTGTGAATAGGATGTGTAGTCTTGATGTCTTGGATAGGATTCATTCTCCTTAGGTCACACTTGTGTACCCTTGAGTGTGGATTTGCTCCACGTGTTGTCTTAGAGGAGTGGCTTGCAATGAGGGCTGACACACAAAGTGGTGTCAGGGAAACTCCTTGCAAGTTAGTTAATTCAGTGATA
The DNA here is from genome assembly GCA_007258455.2 of Sequoia sempervirens. NCBI lineage: Eukaryota > Viridiplantae > Streptophyta > Pinopsida > Cupressales > Cupressaceae > Sequoia > Sequoia sempervirens. The sequence goes on along the minus strand of VDFB02193867.1, from coordinate 340,180,374 downwards.
ACATAATAAACTTTTAGAGGCTTAGATTGCATCAAACACTTAACAAGATTAATTTTTCCTCACTCATGGTCACAAGGGCTAGTATAGACTTGGGATGAGACGAGAAGGCCTGGAATGGCAAGATCATTGTCTCATCTCTACAAGAGGCAACTGATTCCACATTGGTTTACATGAGGGGTTGGAAGTCGTTAGAGGTTACCAGGATATCCCAAGATGGGTGTCAAGACCTAGGAAGACTTGCCAGGATATCCCATGTGGCATTGTGATGACACTTCTCCTAAGTCAGCTGTATGATTGTATCAGTGATGTAAATAATTATTTAACTCTAGAAGCAATGTAACCTTCATGATATGTTATGTGCACTTTTATTTATTTCATTTCAGTTCTGTGTAGCCTATGTCTTGAGGTAGATGGTCTTGCCTAGGAATCCTTGTTACTATCTTCTAGCACGGGGGGTGAGCCTTCGGGTATCACATGGTTGGGTGGAATGTGCATCTTAATTCGTTGGGTCTGATTTTGTTCATATGGATGAGATTTCTAGTTGGAGAGCTCATGGGATCCAGTTCTTTATGCTTTATTCTTTAATGATTAATGTAATTTTATACCCCTCTTTGTATCAAGATGGAAGTTGTATATTGTAACCTTATTTTTTTGGAATTACCTCATTTGGGGAATGAGTGTTGTAGCCTTATTGTAAAGTGTATTATTGGGCTCATGTGGTGTTCTTATGTCTTTGATTTAACTTTATCATGGATGGAATGTATGCGCATTATTTTTTTAATCAATTAAATGTAATGGTTTTAAATTCATGTTTCTTGTTTGGGTTTAAGTAAACTCAGTCTCGTAACCTTAGGGGTTGTTGGCATTGTGTAGTGAACCTTCATGATTTTGTTTTGTATTTAAAAATAAATAAAATTATTGTGTTTATGTTGTTAATTGCTACTTCCCCTAGGGTTGCATGGCGGGGGCATTACACTTTCCTTTAAACTAAAGATTTCTTCTTTTTCTTTTCACTTTCAGTGATCATCCAATCTGTTAGTTCCTACCATAGAAGTCATATTTTAACTTGGGTCCCCAAGTCTTTTCAGTCTTGGGGCATGTTCTGAAACCACACAACAACTTGCAACCAATAAAACCAAATTTAAAATTAAACTTGAAATTAAATCACCAGTTGTAAATTAAAACTTATGCATATTTTAAAACAATAACTTTCTACCTTTACTTAGATTCTGGCATTAAGAAAAACTCCACCAGAAACATCTGTGTGTGCTCTTGATTAATTCAAGTTTTGGAACTCAATGAATAGAATCAGTTCATTAGGATTGAACTACATAATATAGCAATCCTCCAAAACCAACTAGGGATAGAGCCTTGCTTCTAGTCAAGCATCCATAGCCCTAACAAGGTTATCTTTGTAATTCCCCCAAACATAGCTTTACTGTTAGTCAGGCGTCCATAGATCCAGTAGAGTTATTTGGATAGCCTAAAGAGTTGATATCAATTTTTTTTAATCATTTATGATATAGCAATGATAGCTCATTTATAAACTTGCAAGCATTGAAGCACCACTATTAGGTTGGGAATTAAAGTGGTAGCGAAGGTTACTTTTTATTTTTCATTCAATGTAAATCCCTTCATCAATTCACTATTTCCGAAAACTCATTTAATAATTCCCTATAAGTGTGTGTTTCCAGCTAAATTTCATCAATTATGCCAAATCCTAACTAACTATAGCCTACTATATGTTAAAAGATATCCATAAATTAAAATTTAGCAATAGAGGTCACTTAATCACCAAATTTAAATCTAAATTTAGAAATATTAGTTACCACCCCTTTTCAATTAAATTTATGGCAGTTTCCAAAACTTTTGCTAACTATCTCAACTTGACATTGATGTACTATATTAATGGATCAGAATGTTATGATTACCTTGAAAAATGATCACACTACTCAACATTAAATTTGTACACCTATTTCAACATGTATTATCTTCCTACGTCATTAGGTGATGATGTGTAACATTTTTCCAACCTCATTCTCATGTATAATCTGCACACTTAACACCTCAATAATCATTACAGATTTCTCACAGTAATTGGAAATGACCCCCTATTAATTCAAAATCTCCACTTTGCTTGATTCATAATCTCTGTACTACTCAATTCTGAAGCAATTTCACCAAACATGTGCAAAGAATTTATTTGATTTAACCTTTAATTCTAAATATTATTAACTGGTTGCCACCTCACGCATATGATTTTTACAAAAAAAAAGTATAGGCAACTATGTACTGCTACGCTATTTATAGCTGTTTATAAATTCGTACATTTTCCCTCAAACTCTCTGTTTGTTTCTGCCTTTTTTAATTTTCATGTAATTTCATTATGTTCTGTGCTTTTACTCTTTTGATTCTTGACCATGGATACTCCCATTTACTTGAGTTGTTCTCATGGATAAAATGTTTTATTGGGGATCATCACATCACAAATTATTGAAAAGGTTTTCATTATTAGGACTTCCAGCTTTACTGTGCCAAATTTATGCTTGGTCCTTGGGGAAATATATGTTGTATCCAGCCGCTACTTTCATTTTTATTCTGACATAGCTTCTCATTTTATAGCTTTGCTCTTGGACATTGGGTCACCTATTAAATACATGCACATTGTTGCGAACTTAATAGTTAAACCAAAATTCTTGGAGTTGCTAGACACCATTCTAGCTGTTGCACACCCGACCATTGGGATTCCCTCCATGGATGATATTCCTTGATTCCTGAATCATGGGGAAGTGGTTCCACTTTGGCCTTTTCTTATTGATCTCCATATCTAATATTTTGAAGCTCACTAGGAACTTGACTAGATAAGGTATTTAACCTTGATAGAAGAGGCATCCCAGAATGACTAGATAAGTACTATTGTCTGCAACTTTTCCCACTTTTCTCTTGAATCCTCCTTTTTTGGTTTTTAACAAGGATTTTGATATCAAATGTATATACGTGACACACACACACATATATCTCTTTTTGTGATTATTTCCCTTAAAAGCAAGTTTCACTATTTATGGTTTTATTGTTTCAGTTTAGTTCAACAAATTGTTTCAATTTCACTCTCATGTTTAAGATATATTTAAGCAGAATTTGTTAATGCAGAAGCTGAGAAAGGAAAAGAAAACAAGAAAAAAGAAAAGAAAAGAAGAAAATCCCTAAAAAAACTAAGCTAAGATAACACTACACTAACCCTAACTACCCTAACTCTAACATCACAACAAACTAACTCTAACTAAGCAATTTATTTCAATTTCTACAACTATTTCTTTTACAGTTTTATTACGAATTACAATACGCTTATCTTTAAATTCCCTTATCAACATCTTCAATATCTTACTGTAATAATGAAAAATCTTAAGTATTAAACATCATAAATTTGAAGGTGTACTTACCCATAATTTGGCTTAAATGTATGTAAACGATCTCATTAGAGACCGATTGCACACATGTTGTCTGGTGCGAAAATATTGTACCTTCTTCCAACCTTGGTCCATTTCCATGAATGGTTGTGTTTATTTATTTATTTCCTTCTCTTCTGAAAACCCTCATATCTCCCACCCTATCTCTACTTTGCATTGTGTTAGACCAAAATATATCTATATTGATATCGTTATCAAAAATAGAAAAAGTAAAAACTTGCTATTTCGTATCTTGTATAAAATTAGGAAAATGTCTTGTTGTATCTAATGCACTTTCAACTTGAAGTGCAATACATGCATCTTCAACTTTATTTTACCACTTTATCTTGCTATTTGTGTTTTCCATGTATACAAGGAATGATTATCCATCCATATATTTTCCTAGTTTATGATGAAATATCTCTGAATCTCAATATTCTTGCTTATTCACCTATGAATCATTAGGATTTTCTTTAAAATAATCACAATTTTCTAACTATTTGAGTTCAATGATTGATTTTTTAATATTTCCAACTCCACTAGGGTTAAACATTTTTTTCGTCGACAATCCTTTTCTTTTTGCAGTTAAAACTTCTTCCATTAGTGGAATTGCTCCACTTATAACTAGACTTATCCTAGTTAAAAACATTTCACACTCAATTTCATAGTGATCAATTGTATCATGAATTCTACACTTGGTGACTCTTCCAAAGGTAAAAAAACTCAAAGGATGTAGTTTCTAGTTAAGTATTTTACAAAATTTTCCAATTTCCATCGTGAAAACTAAATTGCGCCAAATTTTTGTGTTTTACAAGATTCTTGCCAAATTAGGAAGGGTATTTCAAAACACAAATTTACTTCTGAAAGGTAAACCCTAAAAATATGAAAGAAATTAAAAAAAATTATATGTGTATCCATGCATGACCACTAGAATGAAAAATTATCCCCTCCTTCTAGCGCTAGTTCCTATTGACAACGATTTTACTCGCAATAAACAATGTATATAATCTCCACAAATAAGACCATGAAAATGCCTAACTTTCTTGAAAGATATGAAACAAAGACAACCTAAGAAAGAATTCTACATTCACAGAACAAATATTGACTTCCATTTAATCCCAAGTCTCTGCAAATTAGGTCATGATTGCACTAAACATAGCTCTTGGGTAATGATGTGATAATTTTCTTGTTATTTTCCTTTGGGGATACATTCGAACATACACATACACATTTATTATACTATTTCTTTGAACATTTTAAAATCAGCTTTCCTACTTGAAAAAGGTAAATTCAAAATTCATGAAAGCAGTGAATTTAACATTGGATTTTAAAATATCTCCACCAATCTCTTTATTATCACTAGAGTAAATTTAGCATTATGAATTCAACAATTTCATGGAAATAAAAGATTTTCACTGAAACTATTTCCATTCACCTTTTTTTAGAACATTTTCAAAAATATTAACATTGAATCTAAAGCAAAACATTAAAAAAAAAAAAATCTCTCGGTTATTCTCCAAGGATGGCCCAAAGAATTAATCAAAACAGAGCAAACCGATTTATACTTCACCAGATTACTTCACAACTACATATAAAATGATGCAAGCTTTTAAAGAGGGGGTTTCGTTTATGGACACCGAATAGGTTCTATATGCACACTTAAACGATGCAACATACAACCTTTTTGCCAAACTTACAAAACCAGCTACAAAAGATACTTAGATAGGTAGTTATTCATAAAGCTCTGATATCAATTAATGTCTACATGCATACCAAGTTTTACACCAGAATGGTTCAGAAGACAGGAAAAAAGAACAAAACTTAAAAGAATTTTTTGCTCCTCTGACATCCACAAATTCTGAACTTAAAAAACAAACTTAAATATCCTGTGACCTTTTATAGAACACAAGGCTCATATAGGGTAAGAAATCTACATGAGAGGGAATCTAAGGGACCAATCTCATCAAGGCACATGGAATATTATGACCAATAGGATAATATTAATTGAAGTCAATGGAAGTCAACTCCAATTACTCATTGAAGATCTTTAGGTTCTTCTTTTATTTGGAATCTTTGCCAGGAAAATAACTTGAATCATGATAATATGTAGAGGCTTCCCATACATTCAGAATGATAAGGTAGATTTTTCACCCCCTACATTTTACTTAGCTCCAATTTTGTCACTCTCGGGAATGGGCTCTCCCAAAAATTAGCATTTGTTCCCACCAAAAATGGAATACCAGGATCTCCTGTACTCTGGTGGAGTCAAATTTGTCAGCATCATCACATCCCAAAGTGATAAAACTAGAATGAATTTTATTTTAACCATGACTCAAATTTTCCTGATCGTCCATACCCAAGCTTTGTATCACAATCGATATCTCCTGCAATCACAAAATTCCAATATTAAATCCCTTTTAAACAAATATGCTACCATATCTCATATAAATAAAACCACCATTCAAATATTAACACAAGAAATCCAGTAAAATTCACTTTCAAAGACATGTCGCAAATCCTTGCATGTATACCAAATCACCGGGACCATTTTACAAAAAAAAATTAACATTTTTCTTCACGTTTCAACCCGGTACCTAGTACCCAGTTTTAGCTTTACCCACTTACTTTCCTAGGCCTCTGTTATATTGGAACTCCAATTTACCAGTCCAACTTACCAGAGCCATTCATTTTAACTTTACATTACCCTTTTTCCCTTTTTGTCTTTTCGGTACCTGATATCTGGTGTATGAAACACTCACTATACGAAGCTCTTTCCTCTAAACTAAAGATTTGTTCTTTTTCTTTTCACTTTCGAAGATCATCCAATTTGTTAGCTCCTACCATAGAAGTCATATTTTCACTTGGGTCTCCAAGTATTTTTAGTCTTGGGGCATGTTGTGAAACCACACAACAGTTTCGTAGTAGATAAATGTAATAAAAATTGTTGCCTTTGGCTCCGTCATTGGTTTGATACCAGACCATTCAAAAACCATCTTATGCCAGATTGAAAACTAGTGTTCTGTGGAATCTGTAAGTCATTTTACGTGGTTAGTTTGGATGGATAATTAATTAATTGTTTGTCTTCTTGTCAAATGTTTGTATCTTTGGTGTTATACCTATTGTGGAGATTTGAAAGAGATTATCATTTTATATCGATGGAGGAATTGCAGCTAAATGTTCTTTCTTTTGTAAAAAAATATGCTTAGGGTTAGTAATTTGTTCACTGCTGATTTATGGTTTTGGTTATTTGGTGTATATTTCCCATTGCAACCATCACAATAGGAGCAATTTTGATTAAGTTGCATTTTTGAAACAATCGTTGTGATATTGGTTTCATAGCAGACCATTGTAAAAATTGTTTCCTACGGCTTCATCAGTAGTTTAATAGTAGACTATTGTAAATATTGTTTCCTTCGGCTTTGTCGCTGGTTTGATAGCAGGTTGTTCACAAACCATTTTATGCCAGATTGAAAACTATTGTGCTCCAGAATCTATAAGTCCTTTTACATGGGTAGTTTACATAGATGGTTTATTTATTGTTGATGTCTTCTTATTGTATGTTTGTATCTTTGGTGTTATACCCATTTTGGAGTTTCAAAAGAGATTATCGTTCTTTATGGATGGAGAAATTGCACAAAATTTTTCTTTCTTTAGTAAAAAAATATGGTTAGGGTTAGTTATTTTTTTGCTGTTGGTCTATTGTTTTGGTTGTCTATGTGTATACCCATTTTGTATATTTGAAAGAGATTATTGTTCTCTATGGATAGAGAAATTGCACTTAAATCTTCTTTCTTCCATCAAAAAATGTGCTTAGGGTTGGTTATTTGTACGTTGTTGGTCTATTGTTTCAGTTGTCTACGTGTATCTTTGGCATTGTAGCCATTTCCATGGGAGAAATTGTAGTTATTTGTGTGTAGGGTTTAGGGTTATATGAAAGCATTAACATATTGGAGATAAAATTACTTTGGTGGATGTCTAGTATTATTCTAGTGGGTCTTTTACAATTTCTCTATTTGTGGTGATGTAGCTTGAATTTTCAATGAAGCTTGTGGGGTTATACTTATTTTTACATGGCTGCTTTGCATATATGATTAATGTATTGTTAATGTCTTCTTGTTTTATGTTTCTATCTTTTGCATTATACCCATTTTGAAGACTTGAAAGAGATTATCGATCTTTGGGGGTGGAGAGATTGTAGTTAAATCTTCTTTCTTTCACCAAAAAAATATGATTAGGATTACTAATTTTTGGTTGTTGAGTGCTATTCTACTACCTTTTTTACAATTTCTCGATTTCTCTATAATATTTAGTGAATTCTGGGGTTGTACTCATTTTGCAGAGATTATTGCTACGTATTAGGTTTAGGCGTTGTATTTAATGTGGCTTCAAGGAAATTGAAGTTGAATCTTCTTCCTATCGTCAAAAAGGTATGGTTGGGTTGAGTGATTTTTGTGGCCCTTGTTTATTCTTTGTAGTTATGGCTGTGTAACTTTGGCTTTATACATGTTACCATAGGAGCAATTGTAGTTAAATCTTCTTTCTTTCATTGTTGGTCTATTGTTTTGATTATCTATGTATACCTTTGGCGTTGCATCCATTACCCTAGGAGGAATTGTAGCTATCTATGTGTGGGGTTTCGGGTTGTATGAAACCATTGACATATTAGAGATAAAATTGCTTTGGTGGTTGTTTAGTATTATTTTAATAACTCTTTTTGCAATTTCCCTATTTCTATATAATATATAGTGTCAGGTGATGTAGCTTTAATTTTGAATGGAGGTTGTAGCATTATACTAATGTTTGCATGGGTGGTTTGCATAGATGATTAATTTATTGTTAATGTGTTCTTACATGTTTCTATCTTTGGTGTTATGCCCATTTTTGAGACTTGAAAGAGATTACTTCTCTTTGCGGGTGGAGAAATTGTAGTTAAATCTTCTTCCTTTTCTAGAAAAAATATGGTTAGGGTTACTAATATTTGGTTGTTGACTGTTATTCTAATACCTCTTTTACAATTTTTGTATTTCTTCCTATTGTCAAAAAGCTATAGTTGGGTTGATTGTTTTTTGTAGCCCTTGTTTATTGTTTGTAGTTATGGCTATGCAACTTTTACTTTATGCCTATTACCATAGGAGCAATTGTAGTTAAATCTTCTTTCTTTCGCTATTGGTCTACTATTTTGATTATCTGTGTATATCTTTGGCCTTGCAACCATTACCATAGTAGAAATTGTAGCTATCTCCATGTAGGGTTTATGGTTGTATGAAACCATTGACTTATTGGAGATACAATTTCTTTGGTGGTTGTTTAGTGTACTTCTAATATCTCTTTTACAATTTCTCTATTTCTATACAATATTTAGTGTTAGGTCATGTAGCTTGAATTTTCAATGGAGGTTGTGGTGTTATACTAATGTTTGCATGGGTGTTTTGCATACATGATTAATTTATTAGTGATGTAGCTCAAATTTCCAATGGAATGTGTGGGGTTGTCCTCATTTTACATAGATTATTGCTATGCATTGGCTTTGGGAGCTCTATTTAATGTGGCTTTAGGGGAATTGCAGTTAAATATTCTTCCTTTCACCATTACCCTAGGAGTAATTTTAGCTATCTGTGTGTAGGGTTTAGGGTTGTATGAAACCATTGACATATTGGAGATAAAATTGCTTTGGTAGCTATTTAGTGTTATTCTAATAACTCTTTTTACAATTTCTCTATTTATATATAATATTTAGGGTCAAGTGATGTAGCTTGAATTTTGAATGGAGGTTGTGGTATTATACTGATGTTTGCATGGGTGTTTTTCATAGATGATTAATTTATTGTTAATGTGTTCTTCTTACATGTTTCTATCTTTGGCGTTATACCCATTGTCGAGACTTGAAAGAGATTACTGCTCTTTGCAAGTGGAGAAATTGTAGTTAAATCTTCTTCCTTTCATGGAAAAAATATGGTTAGGGTTATTAATATTTGGCTATTGAGTGTTGTTCTAATACCTCTTTTACAATTTTTGTATTTCTTCCTATTTTGAAAAATATATGGTTGGGCTGAGTGATTTTTGTGGTCCTTTTTTATTGTTTGTAGTTATGGCTGCACAACTTTGGATTTATACATGTTACCATAGGAGCAATTTTAGTTAAATATTCTTTCTTTTGTTGTTGTTCTACTATTTTCATTATCTGTGCATATATCTTTGGCGTTGCAACCATTACCATAGTAGGAATTGTAGCTATCTTTGTGTAGGGTTTATGGTTGTATGAAACCATTGACATATTGGATATAAAATTGATTTGGTGGTTGTTTAGTGTAGTTCTAATTGCTCTTTTACAATTTCTCTATTTCTATACAATATTTAGTGTCAGGTCATGTAGCTTGAATTTTCAATGGAGGTTGTGGTGCTATACTGATGTTTGCATGGTTCTTTTGCATAGATGATTAATTTATTAGTGATATAGCTCGAATTTCAAATGGAATGTGTGGGTTTGTCCTCATTTTGCATAGATTATTGCTACACATTGACTTTCAAAGCTCTATTTAATGTGGGTTTAAGGAAATTGTAGTTAAATCTTCTTCTTTTCACGAAAAAAATATGGTTGGAGCCAATAATTTTTATGGCCCTTATTTATTGTTTGTAGTTTTCATTGTCCGTCTTTGGCTTTATACTCATTGCTATAGGGGAAACTATAGTTAACTCTTCTTAATTTCATCAAAAATATAATATCTCTTCCTATTTGAGAAGGCTCTTTCAAGAATGCAATTTAATCAAGATACTTTCTCACACATTTTGCAGCACATCAGTGTTAAAAATTTCTAGCCTACTATCAAAATGAATAATCAATAGAGGTCAAGACACATCAACAATAAATTAATCATTTTTACAAAATAACCATGTAAACATACCAATATATATATACATGTGAACATATACATAGATATATACATGTATACATACATACATACATACATATACACACACACACACACACACATGTATACACATGTGTATATAAATATACATTCCCATAGGTTTTGCAGTGCACCAATGTTTAAACCCTCCAACCTACTATCAAAAGGAACAATAAGCAAATCCCAAAAGGAATGAACAATAAATTAATCATTTATGCAAAAATACCCATGTAAAACATGCACATATATATACATGTAAACATATGGACATATATATACATGTATACATATATATGTATGTATACATATACACATATGCATGCATATATACATGTAAACATATACATACAAATATGTGCACATATGCATACATATATACACGTAAACATATACATACATATACATATAAACGTGTATATAGATGAAATTAGTTTGCCTGATGTTGCATAGTAAATGTCTTTTTGATATATCTTTTATACTTTCGATATTTTCCTATAATATTAAGTGCTAAATAATGTAGCTTGGATTTTGAATTGACAAGTGAACTGTTATATAGATTAGTCTAGGTATGATATAATTTTATCTCTCTCCTAGATTTATATTTATTATCCCTAGAAGCATATATATATATATATTTATTAAACAAGTGCAATGAAGGAAAATGCACACCATCATAGCACATGGATAGAACGATTAAGAAAAATATATTTCAAAGTCTTCAAAAAGATCAATCCTTGTCTACTTCCACCAGTATATATATATATATAGATATAAATATATGTATGTATGTTTTACTAATAGTTATGTTACAATTTCCCCATTTCTCTATAATACTCAAAGGATGCAACTATTGTTATACAATTCCTCTATTTGTTAGCAGACTACAAAGAAGGTGGGAATCAAAGTAAAATGAAAACCATGGAAGCTCAATGAATGTGAAAATCTATATAGGCAAAGGCAAGAATAAATTACATAGCCATTCACAATCTACAACGTCCTCTTTGTAAGGACTTGAAGTGAAATCAATTAGAGGGATACAAAGGGGCTAATTGTAGAAAATGTGTATGACACCAAAGATGCATAGAGTGTATATATGTGTCTACATATATGTATATATGTATATGTATATATATGTATGTATGTATGCATGTATGTATATCTATATATATATATATTATATATATATACATATATATATGTATGTACATATATGTATATGTGTACATATATGTATATATATATATATATGTATATGTGTACATATATGTATATATATATGTATATGTACATGTATGTACATATATGTATATGTGTACATATATGTATATATATATATATGTATATGTGT
>VDFB02193867.1:340145213-340168572 GCA_007258455.2 Sequoia sempervirens | reverse complement strand
TGATTTGAGATTCAAAATTGTGGAACACTGCTTCAACCCCCTCTTAGTGTTCCTAGTGTCCAACAATTGGTATCAGAGCAACGTCCTCTTCTTAGTTTAACAAATTGAGGTGGATCTTGGATTACAATGGATGTAGGTGGTCTTCAATAACAACTTATGGTGACACTTGATGATCTTGATCAGTCTAAAGCAGAGGTCATGGAAATAAAGGAAAACCTTGTGGTTGCCAAAAAATTCATCCAATCACCGAAGGATAAAATAAATGAGTCAAGGGAAAAGAGGAAAGAACTATACATGGCTAGTTGAAACAAAAATAAAGTCGAGGCCCGAAATATATTCATTTGAATCAAACCCTAAAATAAATAATAGAAGAATGTGAAAATCTTGCTAAGGACAATACTACTCTAAATCTTGAAACAAAATTTGTGCAAATGAAGTTAATTAAAGAGATTGAAGAAACAAAGAAGAATGAGGGGAATCTGACCTAGCCTTTGAAGGAGAAATCTAAGGAATGCAACAGAGTAAATAGTGGATTCATTCAGCTAGAGATTGAACTGCAACAATCCAAAAACAATGAATAAGAGCTTGAGAGATAGGTAGTTATTCTCAGAGATGTGCTTGCCACTACAAATGAGTTTAAAGAAAAGTTTAGGATTAGTTAAGCTAAGATTGAGGAAATAACTAAAGGAAAAAAGGATGCAAATGATAGGTGAGGTCTTGGCTATGAGAAGGATGTGAGCTCCGGATCTAAATAGAAGGACCCTAAAAAGAAAAACAAAGGCAGAGGATATCCGGTAAGGCAGCCTAATGCTCAGAAAATTAATGGATATTGTTTTGTTTGTAATAAATTTGGGAATATGGCTTCTCATTATAGAAGTAAGATAATTTTTGGCAATCCATCATTTTCTGGTCAATGTTTTATCTGCAAAAAGTTTGGTCATAATTCATTAGAATGTAGAAGCATGTTTGTCAATAAAAGGAATGTTAAATGTTATATCTTTGGGAAGTTTGGACATGTTGCTAATCAATGCAGATCAGAGGAAATCTATGGAATGGATGGTATAGATAGAAATATCCAGTATGCTACAATTATAACAAATCTGGTCACATTGCAAGAGTCTGTAGAAACAAAAACATGAATAAAAGAGGTCCAAAATATCAAGGTAGAAATTCATAGAAAAGTGATAAAGGAAAAGGAAAAGCATATGTGGAAGAGATAAGAGATCAAATGAAAAAAACATGGGTAAATAATAATGGATTTGATGAAGGTAATAAGATTGTACCAAAAGCTCCCTTTGTTAGTTCATTTGACAATTGATTTCGGGCCATTGGCATAGGGGGAGTTTTTCATGAAAATATTTTGTCCCCTCCTTTGTGTAGTTGGTTCTGGACTGTAGGAAGTTTTTTGCAGTTGTGTTATTCATCCTCAAATGTACTGGTGATTGCCTCTTGAAGGTCTGTAGAAGGATTTCTCTTGTTGCTTGAAAGCAATGTAATCAAAACTTCTAGAGAAATGCATTTAATGCAATAAGTTAAGTGTGCAAAGTTATAAAATTGCATTTGAAACCCTCATTTGTCACCATGCACCAAAGAAAAATAGTTGGAGAACCCTTTTTCAACAAAATTTCAAAGGAACGAAAGTCAAATTGGCGATGAATTTTCTAGGTATTTTTGTTGATTATCAATTTATACTCATTTCATGATTGGTAGAACTTTGTTCAGTATGAAAAATGAAACAAATTAAAGGAACAATAATTCTAGATGAGTATAGTAGTCAAAAGGTTAGAGATGTAAGAAATTCATTGTCTCACATTGAATTGAAGAAGCTTGGAGGAGTGAAACACAAGAATCTAGATATTTGGAACAAATTTCCTCATTTTGTCAATGTAGAGGTGGTCTGGTTTATCTTGAATAGATTGGATGGTGATATCCATACTATGGATAAACCCTATCAAATTTTGAAGGATGTAATAAAAAATATAACAGGTTTGTGCAATGTTGATGATGTCCAAAAAAAGAAATCAATTTGAAATGTTGAACTCAAAGCCCTAACTAGTGTAAAAGAATATCAGAGAGTGTTGATAATTACATCAATCAAAGACCCATTAACAAGGCATATTGCATATGGAATTCCATAAAAAAATTTCTTCAGAAACCAAGAAGGATCAACATTAGTAGGCACAATCTATATTGCGCACAAGATGATATTAGAAAATGAAGGCTTTGACCTCTGTGGATTGTTGAAGGATCAACTAATGGAGAATGTGCACTTGAAAAAGGGCATAGATTACTCTTTCGAGTTTGGAACCTTGGCTATATGCATTATGATGTATTTCCTGAATTTCTTGCCTCTAAATGACAATGTAGTATGGAAGCAAAATATGCCAGTTTGCAAGCAAATCTTTGAGCATTTCAATTCAGTTGAAAATGGTGAACAAGTTTATGAGAAATTCTTTGGAAACTTGTTAAGAAAGTTTGGTATTCCTCTCCTAGTAAAAGCAATTGAAATTGGATCATCCTCTGGCAAGTCAGAGAAAAAGCAGAGGAGAGAAAGAGAGTTGGTTGGTGACACTCCTCTGGTGCCTAAGTCAACAAAACTTGAAGGAAAAGGTAAAAAGTAGATAGTTGAGGATGTAATCAATGAAGACTCTCAGGAATATACACCAAGAGATGAGCCAAAACTAGTTCAATCGGTTGTGGTTATTATAGACAAAAGTGATGAAGAAGGTGCCCTACTCAAACCAAAGATAATGTAGATTGTTCAAGAAGAAAATGGAATACAAAAGATAACTGATATATGGATGAATGGTCCATCATATGAATAGGACCTCATTGAAGACAGTCTTGGAAGATACTTTATTGATAACAACATTGAACTAAAAAGTATGTAGAATGTGCTTCTAGAAGTGTTTATTGAATGTATCAAGGAGGCTATGGACTCTGTGTCTCAGGAAAGAAAAGAAGAAGAAATAATCTCACATCTGAAAATACAATTTAGGCTATCTCTCATCAAAATGAAGAAGAAAATGAAAATACTAAGACAATGTATTGACTCAGCAAATAAGATCTTCAATTAGGCTTAGGTGGCCTCATGTGGTTGGAAAATACAAGGACAAGTTGTAACAAATTGAGAATGAGCTTTTCAAACTCGGACAAGGCTAGACTATGGTTTAGGACAAGAATGAAGAAGTGAAGAAGAAAGTACATGAGCTAGAAGTTGAACATGCAAAGACTCACTCTACCAAAAATAATCTTATGGACACTTTCTGGAAAGTGAAGGACTTGACTGAATGTAGATTAGAGCAAATGATTGAATTTTTAAAGAAAGGAGAAAAGCTAGAAGAAACCATTACCATTCCTGAATCCCTTGTTCAAGTCATCAATAGAACGTCAAAAAATAACAGTCTGATAATTGCTACTCAGATTGTAGTGGAATCTTGGAAGAAATTTCTACATGAAATGAAAGTTAAGTATAAAATAATTTTCTGATTTATGTGGTAGTTACAAATTCTTCAAATTTTGATCAATTTCTACAATCAACAAAAGGGGAGAAGATGCAGTAAGGAAGAAGTGTAGTAAATAACCCTAGGAAAGTAGTGGAAGCCTTTTTTTTCCTTTTGGTCATTGATGTCAAAGGGGGAGAGAATGTGGTGAAAAATTCCTTGACATCCAAAGGGGGAGTAATGTTTTGTTGTAGTGTTTTGCAGTTGTTTCATCATGCTATGAAGTTTTGAATTTTGGTTTCGACACTTAGTCCATTTTCACTAAGTGTTGCCATCAATGCCAAATGGGGAGATTGTTGGCATATGGATTTAGGAGATTGTTCTTAGCTACTAGTTTTGTCATTGATGGAAACTAGAGTCAGTAGTGTGGTCCATAGTTTAGAAGTAGTTCATACCGGCAAGGAAAGTAGAAGACAATACTCTACTCAGAGAATTCATAAATAATAAAGTATTCAGTTAGTAAGTTCTGGATACTTCACCAGATCATTATTTTGCTCTGTGGATCCCCAAGGATGATTGTAAATCATGTATGATATCTATTTGACAAAGTTTTATGATATTACATTGATCCATGTATGAGTTTGAAGATTCAGTAGAATAATTTATTTCCTATTTTCTCATTGTGGCCAACTTGTTGCATATGGCGTGTTTTGGATGTATGAGGAGTATGTGTTTAACTATTTATTATGTTGGAAATTTTGGTTTGGGTCCCTACTATAGTCTAGCTGACCTGTGTAGGTACGCATTAGTTCTAATTGCTGACTGGAGATGACTTGTCAAAGAATATTATATTTTGTCTTTAGCCAACATATAGAAATAAAATTCTTGTTAGAAAATATATAAAGGAGATCGAAAAATCATTTTGATATGGAGATAAAATTTTGTGAGGACCAAGAAGACTGAAAGTGTGAGAGAAAAAAAGTACAAAATAGTTATATATGAGGTAATATCAGAAGATTTGTTAGAACAATAGAAGGGTTTTTTGTATGTATAGAAAAGTAGAGTAGAGCAGAGCAGAAGTGTGAACTGGATAAAAGATCGAAAATTCGATTGTGTGCTTCAGTGAAATTGAATCCAAGCACATGTATCTATGCTATATTCTCAAGTTCAACATTTTGTTGTAATATCAAATATATTTTGTAAGGAAGTGAGCCTTCTCTTTTGAGTAGTGAGCTCTAGGAAGTGTGCCTAAATGCAAGTGCATTACCTTTTATCATACTTTTAATAGAGTATACTTTGTGGATTAATCTCCACTGTGCTTTTTCCCCTAATAGGGTTTCCACGTAAAAATCTTAGTGTTATGGTGTTAACATTGTCTTATTAATGTGCATACATGTTTCCTTCTATTTATTTGATGTGGATGTTATTAAAAGTTAAGTATTGTTGTTGATAGTTTAAGATCTAATTTGAGATTCAAAATTGTGGAACACTGATTCATCCCTCCTCTCAGTGTTCCTAGTGTCCAACATTTGATTATCTTGTGAGATGGCATGCTGGACAGCTCAGATTGAGTCAAAAAAGTTTGAATTCTCGTTGCCTTCACTCAACTATCATGTGCCAATAATATGTTGCCACCTAGAGTGCTAACTCATTCATTCTATGGGCATCCCCTTCTTCCCAAGCAACTGGAGAATCCATGTGTCAATCACTTGCTAGCCCTGCTTCTTTTTATAAAAAAACATTTTTTTATTCATGCAAGCTAGCACGAAATGGTTGAGATTAAATCTCAACAATGAATCTTGTCCATTAGTTCAAAAACTATGGTGTCAAATATGTAAATGGAGACTAGGCCCCTGGTGTATGGTGAACCAAAAGGTTGCTTGCACAATCTCCTAGAAGACCTTTTCACTGTCTCCTTCCTGGAACCTGCTACCAATGGGTTCTTGTTGAGCTTAGGTGACTATCCTAGTCCTACTCCAACTCTTCTCAAAGAGTTCTCCACTTGTGCTTTACCTTTGGAAGACCAACACCTCCTTTGAAACTGGTTACTCTCTCTTGGACTTAGAAGAGTCTAAGCACCAACTTCATCATCTTGCTTGAATTGCTTGCAGGGGAGCTAGAGGTACTGTCATCATGCTTCTCACATCCAAATAGGTCCATCTTGCTTGGTGTTCAATCTTCAAATTACCCGTTTTCAAGAATTTGCCTTGGTGAGGCCTATCTCCTTGTAGCCCTTACCAGTCACTTTTCTTCCTTTTTCTCTTAAACTTTTCAAAAAACCTACCAATTAAATGGCACTTCCTGACACCCTTTTCAGTCCTTTAAAACATCTAAAAGGTTTCAGACCCCTGTATCATCCGTACAGTGGATTCCTACTTTCTAGGGAAAATAGGCTAATTAGGCCTAATTCCTAGGGTTTCAATGATTTCTTGCTGATTCCTCACACCAGTGGATTGTTCAAGCCTCAATCCTTTTCAACATGTCAAAATATGACTGAGACCTACCTAAAACCGTACTGTTTCCGTACAGTAGTTCCTTCCCCTGCCTAAGTTCTTCACTTTTCTCAATCAAACTCCTAACCAGGCAGTCCTAGCTTGCCTAGGGTTTGATCTTAAAAATACTTGCTCCATTCCCTACACTCCCTACTGCTAAATATATACAAATGACTGGCTCCCCTGTCATTTCAATCTAGTCTCAGGGTGATTCCATGGTTGGATTTTATGGGGGAGCCATTTTAAAATTGACTGCTCAAAACAAAGTTTACAAACCCTCTAGAAGCTAACTTATGAATTCAAAACAACAACTCTACTCTAAGAAACCTGATTACAAAATGGAAAATGCTCAAGATTACTGTATGTACACAAATCTAAAAGCTAATCAACACTGCTAATTCTTCTACAAGCACTGTCACTTAAGTACACACGGTATACACAGGAAATGCAGATTTCTTTATTCACACCAAAAAAAAAACTTGATTCCAATGCCTTCTAACTACTTTCTACGAGTCATTACCTTTACATAGATTCCTTCTCCATCTTTCAAGGGAAGTTGATCGAGCACTTACTCTTGATTTCTAGGGATTCCAATGCAACTAAGTTGCATGCAATCTCACAAAATGTTGTCATGCAATTTTACAACAACTTTTGCAACTTCCATCATTGTATCATGATCCTAAATCTTAGGACCTCTAATTCCTTGCTTCGAACCATCAACTTCCTCAACTACTTCTTGGCATCTTCTAACAACAGGGATATGGTTAGCACACATTTAATTCCCTACATTCCAACTTAGGCTGTCTAAAGCTAATTAAAGAAAAATTTAACAACATGATTACATTAAGATGATTTTAGTCCTAGTGACTAACTCATCACACACAAACAAGACCTTCTAAGGTCCAAAGCAAACAGACTACTACCCTGATTTGGCTAAGATCAGGTACAAGCCAAAATTGATGACAAACAAAATGGAGGTCAGCCTAGGTGCTCCTACACCATCCTCCCCAAAACAGAAAATTTCAATCCACCCTTGGATTGAGCAAGTTGAGATCAATGCCCAACTTCTTGAACTCTGATTCCTTGATCCATACTGCATCAGCATTAGGTTGACCATGTCTTTTAATTAGATGTTCTTTGTACTCCTTGGTTCTAGTTCTCTTATAGACCCTAGTGTCCAATATCTTGTCATCTTGTTTGACTGTAACAAAAGGAAATTTAAGTTCTTCCACATCTTGGGTGACTTCATGGAGGGTCTGATCCATGTTTGGTGGTGGTCCTTTGTAGTGAACTAGATCTGCAATGTTAAAAATAGGGGACAGTCCACTGTCATCTGGTAGCTGCACCTCAAATGCATTGTTTCCATATTTCTCCAAGATAGGACAAGGACCTATCCTCTTCATTTGCAACTTATGAGGAACTCCTTTCTGCAGTCTAGACTTGTTCAAATGCACCATTACTAAGTCTCCAACATTGAATTGAACTTCTTTCCTATGCTCATCCACCTTGGTCTTATGCTTCATGGTATTTTCTGCCATTGTCTTTCTGACTATATCATGTATCTCTTACATTGCATAGGAAAAGTCATCAGCATATCCACTTCCCTTGACTCCATCCTTTAAGTCTCTCAGCTCATAGACACTTCTAGGATGTAGTCCATAGACAATTTCAAAGGGACTCTTCCCTGTGGATCTGTTGACAGTATCATTATAGGCATATTCAGCTTTCCCAATCAACTGATCCCACTGTTGACCATACTCCTTGGTCAAGCATCTTAAGAGGTTTCCAAGAGTTCTATTAACCACTTTGGTCTGACCATCAGTTCGAGGATGGTATGCAGATCCAAAAGATAGATTAGTGCCCAATCTTTGCCAAAGAGTCTTCCAAAAATGACTCATAAACTTAGTGTCTTTGTCTGATACAATGCTGATTGGTAATCCATGAATCTTGACTATCTCTTTGAAGAAAAGAGAGGTTATTTGACTGGCATCATTGGTTGTCTTACATGGCACAAAGTGAGCCATTTTGCTAAATCTGTCTATAATCACATAAACATTGTCCATGCCTTGCCTTGTCTTGGGTAGACGAACTACAAAGTCCATACTCAAACATTCCCATGGCCTAGTAGGAATAAGCAGTGGTTGGTATAGGCCTGCATTTGAAGAAGTACCCTTGGCCTTTTGACACACTACACAACTCTCCACATACCTCCTGACATCTAAGTTCAGTCTTGGCCAATAGTAAAACCTTTGAACCAGTTCCTGAGTTTTGGTGATCCCAAAATGACCACTCAATGCACCATTATTCTTTTCTTGTATTAAGTTCACCCTAATGGAACCTCTAGGAACACATAGTTGATTCCCTTTAAACAAAAGATCACTTTTCAAAGTATATTCAACATATTTGCTGTGAAAATGATTCTTGTATTTAGCACATACCTTATAGATGTCTGCAAAATCTTCATCATCTGCATATAGATCTTTGAAATGATCTATTCCCATGCTCTTCAATTGAATCTCTTGAATGGTGAGGACTCTTCTGCTCAAGGCATCTACCACTTTGTTGAGAATTCCTTTCTTGTGCTTGATATTGAAGGTGTATGCTTGCAAGTACTCCACCCATTTCATGTGTCTGTGACTCAACTTCTCTTGTGAATTTAGGAAACTAAGTGCTTGGTTGTCTGAATACACTATGAATTCCTTGGGAAGCAAGTAGTGCCTCCACTTTCTCAAAGCCTGGACCAATGCATACATCTCAAGGTCATAAGAAGAATACTTCTTCTTGGCTTCACTTAACTTCTCTGAATGAAAAGCCACCGGTCTGCCCTCTTGACTGAGAACAACTCCAATAGCCACATTGCTTGCATCACATTCAATAGTGAATGGCTTCTCAAAACTTGGTAACACCAAAACAGGTTGGGTAGCTATCTTTTCCTTCAGCAAATCAAAACTTTTGTTAGCTTGCTCATTCCATACAAACTTGGTCTTCATTCCTCCTTTTATGGTATCCAACATAGGAGCACAAATAGAACTAAACTGTCTTATGAATTTTCTATAGTATTGAGCAAGACCATGGAAGCTTCTTACCTCTGTTGCTGTCTTTGGAGCAGGCCAATTGAGAATGGCTTCCACTTTGCTGCTATCCATTTTCAAGTTACCATGTGATAGCACAAATCCAAGGTACACCAGCTCTGTTTTGATGAACTCACACTTTTCTAAGTTGCTCATCAACTTCTCCTCCTGTAGCTTCTTGAAAATCAACTCTATCTGATAGAGGTGCTCTTCTCTTGTTCTACTATAGATTAGTATATCATCAAGATACACCACTACAAATTTGCCAATGTAATCTTTGAGGATTTCATTCATGAGTCTCATGAATGTGGAGGGGGCATTAGACAGTCCAAATGGCATAACTAGCCACTCATAGAGACCCTCATTGGTTTTGAAGGCTGTTTTCCACTCATCTCCCTCATGTATCCTAATTTGGTGGTAGCCACTCTTTAAATCTATCTTGGTATAGTACCTAGCTTCACCTAGACAATCCATGAGATCTTCAATCCTAGGGATAGGGAACCTATACCTGATGGTTATCTTGTTTATTTCCCTGGAATCAGTACAAAGCCTCCATTCTCCTCCCTTTTTAGGTGCTAAGATAGTGGGTACTACACATGGACTAATGCTTTTCCTAATAAGACCTTGGTTTAGGAGTTCTTGAATCTGCTTGGCTATTTCCTCATTTTGTTGAGGTGTCATCTTGTAAGTTGCTTTGTTTGGAAGGGTAGCTCCTGTTATCAAGTCTATCCTATGACTTATGGCTCTCTTAGGGGGTAATGTTGCTAGTTGACCACTACTTACAATGCCTTCATAGGTCTGCAACAATTTTTGTATCTCCTCAAGTAACTCTTGCTTTTCAGCTGCTTTCTCTTCGCTCACCTCTCTTGGCTTGATCATCACTGCATAGCCAACTCCTTCTCCTTCTTCCAAGGATTCTAAGAATTCTTTTTCACCAACCATGAGCAGTTTAGGACCTGTTGTCTGCACCTCTGTATCTTCCAGCAAAGACTGAATCTTAAAGGTTACCTTATCTTTCTTGAAAGTATAGGAGTTCTTTGCTCCATCATGCACAGCTTGGCAGTCAAATTGCCATGGTCTACCTAGGAGCAAGTGACATGCATCCATAGGTAGCACATCACACAAGACTTTGTCCTTGTACCTACCAATTGAGAACTCCATCCATGCTTGTTCATTCACCAGGACATGTTGACCCTTATTGAGCCATGTGACCTTGTAAGGGTTGTTGTGGGGTATCCTTGTCAACTTTAGCTTGCTAACTACCTCCTCTGACACAATATTGTCAGTAGAGCCTGAGTCAATGATGACCCTACACACTTTCCCCATCATCTTGCACTTTATCCTAAACAAGGACCTCCTTTGGCTTGGCTCTTCTTTAACCGGTTCCTTGATCAAAGTTCTCCTCATCATGAGGTTCTCACCTTCCTCTGAATTCCATGGTACTTCAGGATGTTTATCTGCTATAGCTGTCTCATCATGAACCAGGTTGGTTCTCTTGTCACCTCCATGAGAAGTACTTCCTTTCTCTAGACATCTATAGGTCGGGTGTCCCAATTGATTGCAGTGGTAACATTTCATATTAGTGAAGTAGTTGCCTCTTCCTTGTCCACCACTTCTTCCTCTGGAGCTGGAACCTCTTCCTCTACCACCTCTACTAGAGCTTCCTTCTTGCTGCTCAGAGTATCTGACTTCTCCTTGGGCTCTTGGTTCTGAACTTCTTCCACCATAACCACCTCTTTGTCCTCTGTTGTCTTTCCCTTTACCTCTACTTTTGGGGTTTTGCTCTTGCTTCTTTTTTCCTTTCTCCTCTATCTTTAAGGCCATTTGATAGCATTGGTGGACTGTTTTGAAGTTCACTAGGCTCATGTCTTCTTGGATAGACCACTTAATCCCATTCAAATACCTTGCTAACTTGATGCTTTCATCTTCAACCACCTTTGATCTGAGGCACAATTTTTGAAACTCCTTGGTATGTGTTTGAACATCCATATCTTTTTGCCTCAGATTGTGTCTTCTCCTATGCAACTAAACTTCATAATCATCAGGTAGATAGGTCTGCCTTATCTTAGTTACCATTCCTCTCCATGAAACTATGGGACCTTTGCCTTCCTTTTCTCTTTCAGCTTGTACAAATTTCCACCATGTGAGAGCTGCTCCTCTCAACCTTGACTTGGCCACTTTTACCTTTTGGGCCTCTGTTATACCATCACATTCAAAGTGATTTTCTATGCTTTCAATCTAGTCTACAACTGAATCAAGGTCCATTTTTCCACTGAATAGTGGCACTCCTTCCAATGCTTTACCACTTAAGGCTTGCAGTGCCTTCAAGAAGGGTTCTTCAGCAAGAACAGAGTCAGGCTTTGGAGCTTCCTCCTCCAAGTCCTCTTATTTTTCCTTGGCTTCCTGCTCTTCCTTCTACTCTATCTTGTCCTTCACTTTGTCTGTTGTTTCTTGGACTTCATCCAAGAGCTTCTCCATTCGAGATAACCTTTCTCTTAGCCTCTAATTATCTTCCTCTTGCTCTTCTACCTTTTTAGCTAACTCAGCATTAGTCACCATGGTTCTTTCCTCTGGTGTGTTCTCTCCTACTGAATTAGTGGGCTGCAACATCAATCACAAGCCTTGATCAAATGTTGCTCTGATACCAATATGGTGTATGGTGAACCAAAAGGTTGCTTGCACAATCTCCTAGAAGACCTTTTCACTGTCTCCTTCCTGGAACTTGCTACCAATGGGTTATTGTTGAGCTTAGGTGACTATCCTAGTCCTAATCCAACTCTTCTCAAAGAGTTCTCCACTTGTGCTTTACCTTTGGAAGACCAACACCTCCTTTGAAACTGGTTACTCTCTCTTGGACTTAGAAGAGTCTAAGTACCAACTTCATCATCTTGCTTGAACTGCTTCCAGGGGAGCTAGAGGTACTATCATCATGCTTCTCACATCCAAATAGGTCCATCTTGCTTAGTGTTCAATCTTCAAATTACCCGTTTTCAAGAATTTGCCTTGGTGAGGCCTATCTCCTTGTAGCCCTTACCAGTCACTTTTCTGCCTTTTTCTCTTAAACTTGTCAAACAACCTACCAATTAAATGGCACTTCCTGACACCCTTTTCAGTCCTTTAAAACATCTAAAAGGTTTCAAACCCCTGTATCATCCGTACAGTGGATTCCTACTTTCTAGGGCAAATAGGCTAATTAGGCCTAATTCCTAGGGTTTCAATGATTTCTTCCTGATTCCTCACACCAATGGATTGTTCAAGCCTCAATCCTTTTCAACATGTCAAAATATGACTGAGACCTACCTGAAACCATAATGTTTCCATATAGTAGTTCCTTCCCCTGCCTAAGTTCTTCACTTTTCTCAATCAAACTCCTAACCGGGCAGTCCTAGCTCGCCTAGGGTTTGATCTTAAAAATACTTGCTCCATTCCCTACACTCCCTACTGCTAAATATATACAAGTGACTGGCTCCCCTATCATTTCAATCCAGTCTTAGGGTGATCCCGTGGTTGGATTTTATGGGGGAGCCATTTTAAAACTGACTGCTCAAAACAAAGTTTACAAACCCTCTAGAAGCTAACTTATGAATTCAAAACAACAACTCTACTCTAAGAAACCTGATTACAAAATGGAAAATGCTCAAGATTACTATATGTACACAAATCTAAAAGCTAATCAACACTGCTAATTCTTCTACAAGCATTGTCACTTAAGAACACACGGTATACACAGGAAATGCAGATTTCTTTATTCACACCAAAAAAAAAACTTGATTCTAATGCCTTCTAACTAATTTCTACGAGTCATTACCTTTACATAGATGCCTTCTCCATCTTTCAAGGGAAGTTGATCGAGCACTTACTCCTGATTTCTAGGGATTCCAATCCAGCTAAGTTGCATGCAATCTCACAAAATGTTGTCATGCAATTTTACAACAACTTTTGCAACTTCCATCATTGTGTCATGATCCCAAATCTTAGGACCTCTAACTCCTTGCTCCAAACCATCAACTTCCTCAACTACCTCTTGGCATCTTCTAACAACAGGGATATGGTTAGCACACATTTAATGCCCTACATTCCAACTTAGGCTGTCTAAAGCTAATTAAAGAAAAATTTAACAACATGATTACACTAAGATTATTTTAGTCCTAGTGACTAACTCATCACACACAAACAAGACCTTCTAAGGTCCAAAGCAAACACACTACTACCCTGATTTGGCTAAGATCGGGTATAAGCCAAAATTGATGACAAACAAAATGGAGGTCAGCCTAGGTGCTCCTGCACCACTTAATCATATCCAACTTAGTTGTAATTATGCCTGATTGTCAAATTATTGGGACCCTAGGTATTTGTTCAAGCTGAATGAAGAGAAAATGTTGGCACCTGACTCACCTTCCCCTTCTAAACAGGCCCCTAAATTTGGTCTGTAGGTGTCCCCTAAAAATAAAAAACAACCCTCCAAAGGTCAGCCCTATTAAAGCTTTGAACATTTATCAAAATGTTTGGACAATGAAAGGGCATGTAACACATATTAGGGAGATGCACCATTTCTAGAAACAAAGAGGTGAAGGGCAACTGTTTAGTTTTGATATTATAGATATGGAGGGGACATAAATACATATTACTTGTTTTGATGACATTGCTGAATTGCATTACGGTTGAGTTGAGGTGGGGTTGACTTATTTAATATTGAGGGGATTGGTCAAGGAAGCCAATAAAAGATTCAATAAATTAAATAGTAATCTTGAGATTGTTTTGGATGAAAAATCAACAATAAAACTATGTGAAGATGAGATTCTTGTCCCAAAATTTTTCTGCTTTTGTGTCGATTAGTGACATAAGCAACTATAGTGATAATTGTTAGAGTAATAAGTTATTCCACTTAATTAATTATATCATATTGGTTAATTAATTAAGTCCCTTATTCCTTTAGTTACTTAAGCTAAACTTAGGCACATTAATAATTGATTAATTATTAAGTGTGCACACTAGGGTTTCATTTAGGGTTTCCCTTTTAGGGTTTCTTGATCTTCTTTCATAAGGATTGATCTCTTTGTAATAATTGATTCTCAATAACGCATTTTTACTTTGAGGTTTATAGAACATCTTCTTTGGTTCTGCATGTCTTTTGCATGTGACAATTGATTGCATGCAGGTGATCTTGGTTTCTAACATGGTATCGAGCATTGCGAGACTTGCGGTTGCACGTTTGATATGAAGATATGGCCTTTCAGTGAGTTTCTAATGCAAGGGTTTCCACAGGCATCTTTTTTACAAGATCTGGGGGTAGCCAATTTTTTGGGACACTTTGGGCTCAAACAGACACCACCATCGCATTCACAGCGGCCAAAAACCCTAAGAACGCCTGCCATTTTGTTGATTTTGGAGCAGTTGATCTAGGAGGCAAAATTTTTTTGCCAAGGGGAACATCACGGCCTCCCACCGCGGAATCAAAACCGCGAAAATAAAAAATTGAAAAACATGTCATTTTGAGAGTTTGTACAGCACCTCACGGTTCAATGACTCCCGCTGCTAGCGACCCTTTGGTATGCCATTGTTGCCCATCCATCGCGGCTGCCGGTACCTCCTCAGCCGGATTACCGTGGGGAGCCTTCCAGCCCTAAGGGCTCCCACCGCCCGGCGCTCGGTCATATGGCCAACCGGGGGCCTCAAGCTCAGCCCGTGGGTGCCTCTGTCCAGCCCATGATGGAGACCGGGGCTTTCTGCCCGGTGGCCCGACAAACTGGCACCGACCCGCCCGGCCATGCCTCGGTTACCCGGGGGCTCTGTCAAATTTTTTCGGGGGCCCAATTTTTGCAGCAACAGCCAGATGGCCATCAAATTTTGGCTTGCTTTTTGCTGATGTCAACATGACGTCATGATGAGAGAGCGTCGACATGCGACTTCAGCTCTCTTTGCTTACCTCCTAGCCGTAATTTTTCCCTAAAGGGCTATTTTTTTTCTTTTTGTCATAGCGGGCATGCGGTATCAAGAATTGAATTAATGAGATATAAGCTGGAAGCTGGTTCGGAGAAATTTCCAATGGTGCAATTTATTTTTCAGTTTTTTTTCTATTTATCTACATTTATTTTTGTTTGAAGTCAGATGTTCATTTATGGCTTCCGAGCTCATAACTTTTTGCCACGATCTCCATTTTTTGTCTTCTTTGCGGTGTTGGAAAGGTATTGAGGAACTCTATGTTGTTGTCCATACACTTTTTTTTTTGTCCCAGGTTTATCAGTTAGTCCAGATTTGGCCCGATGGGTTATTTGGTGATTACTTGGATCTTTTGGCAGTTGGGAGAGTGCATCTTGCATCTTTGCACTTCATTTTCAGTAATACATCTTTCAATAATTGCTTGTTGCTTCATATATTCCAGGGTTCTTCCCATTTGGAGTTTTCGAGTGTTCTGAGGCATCGGGTCTGCTGTTGCTTTTTTCATGATTCCTTGAGTCAATCAGTGACTCTCATCCGGTTTCAGTAGTAAGCAGAAGAATCTTTCCTTGCTTGCCAGTATCAGGTTCCAGTGTTACTCTACAAAGTTCTTCCAGTGCTTCTTTGCAGCATGTTATCTCATTGTAAGGGGGGTTTTGTCCCACTGGGTTTTTCCTTCTCTTACTCATTATTGCATTTGTAAATGGGTACCTGATCAGGCCTGTTGCCGGGACCCATCTTTGCTTTCATGCATCTTATTCTAGTGTTTTTAGCTTCTTCCTAAGTTCATCTTAAGGGGGGGTGTTAGAGTAATAAGTTATTATGCTTAATTAATTACATCATATTGATTAATTAATTAAGTCACTTATTCCTCTTTATTACTTAAGCTAAACTTAGGCACATTAATAATTAATTAATTATTAATTATTAGGTGTGCACACTAGGGTTTCATTTAGGGTTTCTTGATCTCCTTCATAAGGATTGATCTCTTTGTAATAATTGATTCTCTTTAATGCATTTTTACTTTGAGGTTTAGAGAACATCTTCTTTGGTTGCATGTCTTTTGCATGTGACGGGTGATTACATGCGAGGTGATCTTGGTTTCTAACAATAACAACTTCATTGATATTATTGGCATTGTAGTGCATGTTGTGTACATTTCAACTATCTGTAAGAGAAATGGAACTGAAACAATCTGATGAACCATTAAACTATATGATGCCTCTGCTTCTTTCATTGATGTTAATTTATGGGGCCCAAGTTGGCAAGAAAAAGGTGATACCTTGGAACGGATGTACCTTTCTAGTGAAATTGTCATTGTTGCTATCCATAGTGGCTATGTAGGCTACTTTAATGGTAAAGTTATCAACAAATAAATAGGAACAGTCCTTGAGATTAACCCTTCTATTCCTGAGGAAAACACTCTTGGATCCAAGGGCCCAATTAAAGTTGACCAAGTGGCTTCAATTTCTTCTGCACCTCATAGGCTTCATCCTTCAAATGATAGAGTTACTATTGCATTTATCTTAAACAATTGCCTCTTTTTGGTAGAAACTATTGAAGCCATTTTTAAAGCAACCATTCAATTTGCAAAAACTAAGTCTTTTTGTTACCCTACTTGCCTCGTGTTGGTTAATGGTAAATAATACAAAAGGAAATACAAACACCCTCATGCTAATGTTTTGTTTTGTGATTGTTTCCAAATGGAAATTGAGGAATGCAACTATTGCTATCTTCTACAGTTAAAGTTGCAAGACCATTCAGATAGCCTTTAGTGTATTTATTTTGATGAAGCTACCACTAGTTTGTTGCAAGTCCCAACAAAAGACCTCTAAACATTGCAGGATAGCTCTAACTCTACAAAAGATCCTATTGCTATTATTAAAGGCCTTGTTTATAAAGAATACATCTTTACTAGTTTGATTAGAATAAAAACCTATAATTCTGAGGATCGGCTGAAAACGATGATTGTCAAAGCAATGAAAGTTGATTTCAAAGCAGAGTGTAAATTGTTGCTTGCAAAAATAATGAAGATATCTACTCCTCTAGAAAAAGGCTCCACTAGCCAGCCTACGCTTTGACTTCTCTTTTGCACTTCTGATCATTTCTCATAGCTTTGAATTTTAAATTCTGACTATGGCATGCTAAGACTTTTTTTTAAGAAATATGGACATAATTTATACCCATGTTTGCATCTACATATTTGCACATTTATTGACCTCCCATCTTTTTTATTATAGCTTGATGCATCAATTTTGTTATCATTGTTGCTTTCGAATATTTCAAAGCAGTTGGATGGTTATATGATATGTTTACATAGATTAGAATTTCAAAGACAACTGAACAATTTATTTCGATATATATTTCAAATATTTTCTATACAAGAAATAGTTGACAATATATTTTAATATATATTAAATATTTTGTATATGACTAATAATTGAGAATTTATTATGATATAGATTTGAAATATCTTGTATATGAGTAATAGTTGAAATGTATTTCTCAAGAGTTATCAAATTTGAATATAAGTAGTCTTGTTCTTTTATTGCAAAGAAAACAGTAATTGTGATATTTGTAGATTAACATTCCTAATATAGAATTTCTACTAGATTATATTTATTTGATATAGTTTCTCCTTTTTTTTTGAAACTCCTTTATGTCACATTTAAAATCTGCATGAATGTTATAAGTTTTTTCATTATGCAAAAATTCAAGAGTCATAAATTATGTATTCCATTAGTGTAATGAGATTGCATTCAATTTAAAGTTTCCTTGAATGCTAATCACTCTTGGTTCTTGGTAGTCATTCAACTACAAATTTAATGCAAAAAAATATATATAAATGTGCTTCCAGGTCTAATGAATATAAAAAGTAGGCCAGAGATAAAATTAAATCATGCCTGAACCAATCTATATAATAGTTTTCTTCTCAACTCAAAATTGAAGCTATTAAAAAGACTTTTACTATATGAGAAAGGAAATTGTCAAAGACGTATTAAAAAGACATTTAC
The DNA here is from genome assembly GCA_007258455.2 of Sequoia sempervirens. Taxonomy (NCBI): domain Eukaryota; kingdom Viridiplantae; phylum Streptophyta; class Pinopsida; order Cupressales; family Cupressaceae; genus Sequoia; species Sequoia sempervirens. The sequence goes on along the minus strand of VDFB02193867.1, from coordinate 340,150,615 downwards.
TATATAATAGTTTCCTTGAAAATTGTAAATTTATTATTTCTTTGCAAAGATTATCAACCAATGAGCAACATTTAGGCAGATCCTTTGTTTAAGAGGTAAGGTCCAGGCTATCAGTAAAAGCCCTAGACAAGTGTTCTCTATTTGTCTATAATATTTAGTTGCAGGTACATGAAGAATAGAAGAGGTGAGAAGATTAGTGACCCTAACCATATTTTTTTGATGAAAGAAAGAACATTTAACTAGAACTGGTCATATGGTAATGAATATAACACCAATGCTACACAGAGATAACTAGAAGCAATAAATAAAGGGAAAAAAGTATGTTTGTAGGTATATGTATATGTATATTTATATGTATATGTACATGTATGTATATGTATATATATATATATATATATATGTGTATGTGTATGCATAAGTATATGTATATGTATATGTATATGTATATGTATATGTATGTGTATATCTATATGTATAATGTTGATGTATAGAGTTCTATGTTCAACACTTTACTATTTTTGCCTTCCTCTGCATGGCTTTCAGAAATATAGTCTTTTGTATATTCCATTTTTTGCTTAACATATAATAATAGTCCATGCAATTTGTGAGGCCTTGCTCAAGCCTCTTCACAAAAATGGTGGACTTCATTGACTAGATGGGTTGGTGGTTGTGGAGCTACTTGTGTTGCTCAATGGGCGCAAAATGGTCAAAACCTGCCATGCACTTCCACTGGCTCGCAGATTGGATGTTTAACAAGTGTTATGTTCTAGAATTTTCTCTATCTCATAGATGTATTGTTGTTGTAAGTTGTTTTTCCCATGTATTTTTGGCCATTTAATACACACCTAACCACAGATATATATTTTTTATAGTTTTTTTTTGTAAATTTATAATTTACTAGCTTATAGATTTACCCCTTTTCTTATTATAGGGCTAGACATCCTTCAGTGCATAGCACAGTTGTACACTTGCCCCTTTTCTTTATACATGGTTAGATACATTCCAAAACATATGAAAATTAGGTATGTCTATAAAGTTATTCCCATACATTGTATGCTTTGAAACAAAACCTTTGCTATTTATTTGATGTCTTCCTTTAGAAAATATTTGTGTAGTTCATCTGCAAAATTCAATCTTCTATAGTTCTTTATCAGGAATTCTCTTTTTGTATAAAGTTATTGGAGCAAAAACAAACTATAGGAAAATGAATACATATATTGGAACATAGAATTTTTTAGCGACTTCACTATTCTCTAATATATAATGAAACTCCTTCACATTTGTGGTCATCATTTCATGCTTTACCTGGCTCACAGTTTTCCAAGGGCCTATGAGGCTTCATGATGCCAATGTTGTGGGCAAGTGAGCAAACATGAAATTTCAAATTCTTCCTTTCCCTCTCATATTAGGCATATATATACATATATTTACATACAATGTGTACTGTATCAAAAAATCAATGTTTCAAAGCATAGACAGGTACATACACACACACACACACACACACACATATATATATATATTCAACTATAATAGACAAATTGTATGACAGGAATTAGAATAACACTTATTTGTTACTAAATAGTATACACAAGAATTTAGTTCCCATTTATTGAGTCGAGAAGCTGCACCATTGGCAACCCACATAATTACAAAGCTCCATGTCACCACCAAAAAAAAAAACCCACACAAGTTCCCATCAACTGGGTCATCCTTGGGGTCAGAAAATCCAATTCACCCACACCACAATGGCTATTTCAACAATACAACTTAATCAAAGTATGTTTTTGCACATGACAACATTCAATATAACATTTACTCTAGCCTCCACCCCCATACATCGATGGGAAGATGCATTGGAACTTGTGCCAATAAACACTTGCTATTCACCTTCCCCATTATGATGACACCATTCTCCATGGCCACTAGCCCACATAATTACCAACGCCCACATCACCACCAAAAAAAATGGTGCTCTCGCCGCCGAAAAATTTGAAGCTCTATTGTTTGGCATGAAACCCATATTAAATAGAACTCATTGAGCCAATGATCACCTATAAACTACACAACCTCCCCAAAATGGCATAGGCTTAATCATAAATTCAAGCTACATTGCCTGGGAGTAAAATTTTCACTCAAATAGAGAATTTGCAAAAGAGTTGTTGCATGATGTTTGTAGCAGGCACAACGAAAAAGCATGGCCCATAGTTTACTCTATAGAGTACATTTGTCTGTGTTCCTACACTTATCTTTTCACATTCCTAGGGAAAAATATTTTTTGGGCGAAAGAAACAAGATTTAACTACAATTTCTTCATCCATATTAAACCATAATGCCAGACATCCACACAAAACCACTTGTAGATTCCACACAACAACAGTTTTAACATAAAAAAATAAATAAATCATTTTTGCAAAACACCCATGTATACTCAGTTACAGACTCACGAGGGAAATGGTTTTAAAACCCTACAACCTGTCAGGAAACGAAGCAGAAGTCAACGATTTTTACAATACTCTCCTGCCAAACCAGCCAGGGATATATGTACATACACAACACACACACACATATACACATACACCATATAGATAGACTTAATTGAGAATCCAAGCTACATTAGTGTTATTCTAATACCTCTTTTACAATTTCTCTATTTCTCTATGGTATTTAGTATGAGGCAATGCATCTAGAATTTTTAATGAATTTTGTGAGGTTATACTCCTTTTGACATGGGTGTTTTGCATAGATGATTAATTTATTCTTATTATCTTCTTTTTATATGTTTTTATGTTCGATGTCATACCCATTTGGGAGACTTCAAACAAATTATCACTCTCTGCGGGTGGAGGTTTTCTAGTTAAATCATTATTTACAATGTATCCATTATTTCCAATCTCAATTAAGTAATCATCAATGATTTTAAAAAATACCCATGTGAAATCACTTACAAATTCTGCACCACCACAATTTCAAAACCCTTCAATCTACTAAAAAGTGGAGCCAAATGCGATGATTTTAACAATAGTTTGGTACCAAACCAGCACCACAATGGCTCTTTCAACAACATAACTTCATCAAAGTATACTTTCCCATATTGCAACATTGAATATTGTATTTACCTTGTTTGAGGATACCAACTCCACCACCCCCAACCCATGAAATTGCTAAGCTCCACCCTTGTGTGAAAAACACTTACCACTCAACTTCCACGTATCGAGGACACCAACTCCACCACCCCCAACCCATGTTTACATATAGAGAAGTAGGGAAATTGTAACAAAACTCTATAAACATTGACAAATGCGTATATCCTTCCAACTTGCCAAATCCATTATTCAAACCCATTTCTCCAAGGAAACACCTATTTCCTCTATGTTATCGCAACAATTATATGATGCAATGATTTGTCCAAAATGCATATAGCACCACAACATTAATTGGAAATTTAAGCTGCATTTTTTGGTATTCAATACTATTGACAAAACATTTATACAAAATACCCATGTAAAACAACTTACAGACTTCACAGCACAACAATTTCAAAACTCTCAAATCTATTATAGAATGGACCCAAGGATGGCTATTCTTACAATAGCCTCATACGCAAGCAACACCACAATGGCTCTTTCAACAATGCAACATAACCAATACATTTTCTTGCCTTAAAAAGAAAAAGAAAAATGACAAATAATAGTTTGTTATAGGAAGCTTTGAACAAATGATGAAAAAAGAGTATCATGCAGCATATTGGTAGAAGCCAAGCAGTCTATGTAACAGTTGTAAGAGGTATTAAGATGATACTTAAGAATCAAATTTATGTCGCTCTCCATTGTTTCCCTGGTAGTTCTTTTACAATTTTCCTATTTCTCTATATTATCTAATGGCAAATAGTGAAGACCAACTTTACAATATATATATATATATATGTATGTATGTATATATATGTATATGTATGTGTATATATGTATATGTATATATATGTATATGTATATATGTTTCCATATATGTATATCTATATATATATGTATTGTGGTGAAATCGCTCAATAGGAAGTAAATGCAGTATTCAATGTTACAGTGTGGGGAAGTATACTGCAAAATATGCAAGAAAATATATTGATTCAATTGCATTGATAGAAGAGCCATTATGAAATTATGAATATGTTACACATATTGCACAATTAAATGCTTTGTTCTTATCAACATGTCAATACTATATGATTCAATGCTATAACTGTTTAGTGGTGACTTTTACACAACATAGATAATACTTATAAATGCTACTTTAAACTCTACTTAAAATCGCAGTCAACATAAATAAACATAAACATAATATACAAACCTGTTTAGATATACATATGTATGTATATCTTTGTCTAGATATGTATGCATATGTATATATGCCTATATGGGTATTTTTATATATCAATCAGGGAATTGAGTGCATATATATATGTGCATATCTATCTGTCTATCTTTTAGGGTACTCAATACAATTTTCCTCTTTGTGTGTGATATTTAATACCAAACAAGTTTTATTCTAATACCTGTTATATAATTTCTCTATTTGTTTTCAATATCTACTATGAAACAATGTAGCTTTAATCTTATATGAATATGTTTCATGATATTTTTTTTCCCTCATTTGTTTCGAGCTTTGCACATACTGCACAATTAAATGTTGGCTTCTCAAGAAATAGCAACTTCAAACAAATAGCCTATCAGCTAAATATATAAAGTTCAACAAATAACAGACAATGCAACTATTGCTATCTTTTGCAGTTAAAGCTGGAAGCACATTGATTCAACTGTTGCATACATTACTTGTGTTGTGTGAATATGTTTTATTATATTCTTTCCTTGATTGTTCATTCTTCTATATATTCCACTTACCAATCTTCTTCTAACCATCTTCAAATCCAATTATGCTTTTTCTTTACTAGGATATTTAGTTTTTGTGTACTTCTTAACCCATAAAAGCCACTATAATGTTATAGAATTTGGTTAAAACCACCCATCTTTCCATGGGTTTCTTTTCCCTATGGTGTATGGTAAGACTCCATGGGATTTTCCATGGACCTTAACTCCTTTGGCTCGGGGGTTTGGCTAGAGCCTATGACACTTTATGATGCCAATATGGTAGGGAGGAAAATGAGCATCAACTTATGTGGTTATGAATAGCAACCAAACACCGTTCTCATGTGCTCCTGAGCAGACAAACAAACTGTTGATAGCATCACACTATTTATCCCTAGAAGCACGTGAGAGTGGTGTATGTTGCTTCATTCCACTAAATTCAATGATTTTTACAATAGTCTACTATTGAACCAACACCACTATATATATAGGTATATGCAGGATCATGATGTGACAAAAAGTGGTGATATGATGGGTATGTGGCGG
>VDFB02193867.1:340121270-340145193 GCA_007258455.2 Sequoia sempervirens | reverse complement strand
ACAATAGTTTCAAAACTCTCAAATTTTTTATAGAACGAACACAAGGATGGCTATTCTTACAATAGCCTCATATGCAAGCAACACCACAATGGCTCTTTTGACAATGCAACTTAACCAATAAATTTTCTTACCTTACAAAGAAAAAGAACAATGACAAATAACAGTTTGTTATAGGAAGCTTTGAACAGATAGCGAAAAAAGAGTATCATGCAACATATTGGTAAAAGCCAAGCAGTCTATGTAACAATTGTAAGAGGTATTATGATGATACTTAAGAATCAAATGTATGTCGCTCTCTAGTGTTTCCCTAATAGTTCTTTTACAATTTTCTTGTTTCTCTATATTATCTAATGGCAAATAGTGAAGCCCAACTTTACAATATATATATATATATATATATATATATATATATATATATATATATATATGTGTGTGTGTGTGTGTGTGTGTGTGTGTGTGTGTGTGTGTGTGTGTGTGTGTGTGTGTGTCTATATATCTATGTGTATAGATGTATATACATATTTGCATGAACATACATAGATATATAGATATACATATATAGACACATATATATACATACATACATATATATATATATATATATATATATATATATATATATATATATATATATATATATATATATATATATATGTATGTGTATAGATGTATATGTATATATGTACATGTATATATGTTTCCATATATGTATATCTATATATATGTATTGTGGTGCAATCGCTCAATAGGAAGTAAATGCAGTATTCAATGTTACAGTGTGGGGAAGTATACTGCAAAATATACAAGAAAATATATTGATTCAATTGCATTGATAGAAGAGCCATTATGAAATTATGAATATGTTACACATATTGCACAATTAAATGCTTTGTTCTTATCAACATGTCAATACTATATGATTCAATGCTATAACTGTTTAGTGGTGATTTTTACACAACATAGATAATACTTATAAATGCTAGTTTAAACTCTACTTAAAATCGCAGTCAACATAAATAAACATAAACATAATATACAAACCTGTTTAGATATACATATGTATGTATATCTTTGTCTAGATATATATGCATATGTATATATGCCTATATGGGTATTTTTATATATCAATCAGGGAATTGAGTGCATATATATGTGTGCATATCTATCTGTCTATCTTTTAGGGTACTCAATACAATTTTCCTCTTTGTGTGTGATATTTAATACCAAACAAGTGTTATTCTAATACCTGTTATATAATTTCTCTATTTGTTTTCAATATCTACTACGAAACAATGTAGCTTTAATCTTATATGAATATGTTTCATGATATTTTTTTCCCTCATTTGTTTCAAGCTTTACACATACTGCACAATTAAATGTTGGCTTCTCAAGAAATAGCAACTTCAAACAAATAGCCTATCAGCTAAATATATAAAGTTCAACAAATAATAGACAATACAACTATTACTATCTTTTGCAGTTAAAGCTAGAAGCACATTGATTCAACTGTTGCATACATTACTTGTGTTGTGTGAATATGTTTTATCATATTCTTTCCTTGATTGTTCATTCTTCTATATATTCCACTTACCAATCTTCTTCTAACCATCTTCAAATCCAATTATGCTTTTTCTTTACTAGGATATTTAGTTTTTGTGTACTTCTTAACCCATAAAAGCCACTACAATGTTATAGAATTTGGTTTAAACCACCCATCTTTCCATGGGTTTCTTTTCCCTATGGTGTATGGTAAGACTCCATGGGATTTTCCATGGACCTTAACTCCTTTGGCTCGGGGGTTTGGCTAGAGCCTATGACACTTTATGATGCCAATATGGTAGGGAGGAAAATGAGCATCAACTTATGTGGTTATGAATAGCAACCAAACACCGTTCTCATGTGCTCCTGAGCAGACAAACAAACTGTTGATAGCATCACACTATTTATCCCTAGAAGCACGTGAGAGTGGTGTATGTTGCTTCATTCCACTAAATTCAATGATTTTTACAATAGTCTACTATTGAACCAACACCACTATATATATAGGTATATGCAGGATCATGATGTGACAAAAAGTGGTGATATGATGGGTGTGGCTGACTTTTGTTTTACCAAAATTGATTAAGCGAAAGGGTTTTAAAAGGGGTCTCAGCTTTCCACCCATATAAATTATGCTTTATTTTTAATTTAATAAATAATTATTATTCATTTTCTATTTGAATTGTAAGTAAAGTTCCGATTGATAGGTTGATTGAAAAATATCAATACCTTTCATACGGTATCACATTTTTTGAATCCAAAACATGTGTCACATTTTATGCTTCACATACTATAGGATTACAAAAAAAAATGAATTTCATGAAGTTTTGACCAAGTTAAGGTGGTCCAGGACATATGATTTTTATATTTTTTTTTAAAAGTTGGCAATAAAATTCATAATTAATTATTTACTTGGAAAAAATTACAAAAAACATCATCACATTGGGACATGAGTCCTCTACTTATATCCTAAAAGGAAATCTTATAAAAAAAAATATTATCATTTTTATTATAGTTACACGATTGGTCAACTTGATTACCTACTTCTTATTTTTTCCCCAAAATTTAAGAATTACTCTTTTGCATTCAAATTTCATTTTTTCACCAAATAGATTTTATTTTTTAAAATAAACCCTAGTAGTTTAGAAACTATATTCAATTTGCTACATATTCTATTCTTACATATTTCTGAAATAATATAGGTAACATATTTAAATTTTTATGTCAAGTTGCCTAACTTTCATGTTTTTGAATTTTTTACCACTTAAGGGGCCTATTTTTTCCATGATGATCCTACACATACCCATACACACACACACCCACATGTATATATGTGTGTGTGTGTATATATGTATATACATATGTGTATATGTATATGTGTGTATATATATATATATATATATATTTCTATATGTGTATATATATGTGTGTATGTATATGTGTGTGTATATCTATATATAAAAATGTATATGTGTGTATATGTATGTATATGTCTGTATATATATGTATATGTGTGTGTATATATATAGATATATATGTGTATGCAACAATGACATGATGAATAAACACTCTCATGAACAAACACTTATGATTCAACTTTTGTGCATCAATGACACCAACCCCACCACTAGCAACCCACATAATTACCAAGCTCCCCATCGCCATTAAAACCTAGGTTAAAGTCACCACACACACACACACACACACACACACACACACACACACACACACATATATATATATGCATGCATGTATTCTTCATTTGAGGTCCATTATTTGTCGGCAAGTTATCACATCAAAAAAAGAGAGTGCAATATTAGACATCCTATTTGAGAATACCCATTTTAGTTACTACTTTGTCTCTGAGTGGTATGTGGTAAAAACCCATCTGGTCTCCAATAAGCATTTCCTCTCCTTTTTCCTTGGGGGTTTGGGTAGACCTACCAAGGCTTCCTCTTCTCTGTAAGCTTAAGAGGGGAATGAGCATGAGTCTTTTGCTTTTGCCTACCACCGCTAGCTATTTGTTGTTGCTTATACACATGCACACAGTTTTCCCACATGTTCTTCTCTACTAAAAATAACCTCTATTCTATCCATTGCATTTTTCATTGTCCCCTCCACTCTCTTTACAAGTTTGTTGATAGATTTCTTACACACAACTCTTTTCCAACATGCCATGTATTCAAAATGTTTCATTTTATCTCTATCTATTTAGAAAAAATATTGCTAACCTCGTTTACTCTATATCTATATTATTTACTTTATAATGCTGCACAGATACAATAGACATTCAAGAAAATAATTGTGTTGTAAATTCCATATTCCACATCCTTTCATGCTCCAACAACTTGGTCCAACTATCTTTTACTTGTAATTCTTAAGTGTTTTTCCAATAGTTGTTTCTAAATTTCTCTATTTTTCTTATTGTGTGATACATGGTAAGAGTCCTTGAGATTTTCAATGGACCTTACATGCCTTTCTTGCTCGGGGGTTTGGCTAAAGCCCATGAAGCTTCATGATGCCAATATGGTAGGGAGGACAATGAGCATGGGTCTACTTCTTTTGAATTTTATCTGGATATATTTGTTGCTACTTATATACATGGACACATAGATTCTCACATCCACTTATCCACCAAAAATATGTACTCTATTCAATCCATCATTTTTGTCATTTTTTCTATAGTTGTCTTTCCAACTTCCTCAATAGATTACTTATACACAATTGTTTGCCACTATCCCATGTATTCAAAATATTCTATTTTATCTTTTTCTATTTACAACAAATAATGCTAACCTATTTTATTCTATATCTATATTTTCTCCTTTCTATTGTTGAATGGATACAACAGACATCAAGGAAATTAGTCTATTGTAAATTATGTATGTCAAGTTACTTGTGATTCTTAAGTGGTCTTCCAATAGTTGTTTTAGAATTTTTTAAAATTTTTTGTGATATATGATAAGAGTCCTTGAGATTTTCCATGGACCTTACTTTCCTTTCTTTCTCAGGGGTTTGGCTAGAGCCCATGAGGCTTCATGATGCCAATATGGTAGGGAGGAAAATGATCCCATGTATTCAAAATCTCCTATTTTATCTCTTTCTATTTACAACAAATAATGCTAACCTCTTTTATTCTATGTCTATATTTTTTCCTTTATAATGTTGCACAGAAGCAATAGACATACAAGTGAATTACTGCATTGTAAATTGTCTATTTCATAATTTTTCCTGCTCCAACAAGTTGATCCAATACTGCTCACTCTTGTTGAACACCACCAACATCACATGTAAGTACAAAAAATTCCTATTATCAATAAATATATTTGGTTAACCAACTATAAATATTATTAATTATTTCTCTCACTTTTTTTTAAAAATGGAATGTAATTCTGCTAAGAATATAGCTTTCCACATAGACAATTAAGCATAGTCAATGACATGCTATATAATTCATAAACATGAAACTATTTTTTTCTCATGAACATATTTCTTTTGTAGGTGAAAATATGCATAATTATAATCATCAGATATGTTTTTCATTGGATACATATTTGTGTAGCACATATTTCCTTTAAAATGGTGGAGATGAAGAACCAAAAGCAACAATTTTTCCAAGTAAGGTATGTAGGAAAGTGTTATAAAATTTGTGACATTTGTCATGATTTTAAAATTCATGGCATTCATCATGGAATTATAAGTTATGCTATTTGCCATGAATTTTATAATATATTTGACTGCATACTCTGTAGGCCAAAAGTGCTTTAGTGTGCACACGTTGGATTTTCCAGATGGCGATTATTTCAATTCAATGCTACGTATACATTTGCTTCAGCATGGGTGCTCCAAAAAAAAATGTTCACCGCTCCCAACTATCTAATGCTAGCATGTCAATAAATACATTCAATCGATCAACTGTAAATACCATTAATTATTTTTACTTTGACATTGTCTTTGATGGTTTTGTACATATACTTAGTTACTTTTAATGCTTCCTTTTTTATTCCAATGGGTTGAGTACAATATCTTTTTCGAAGTCAAATAAATCATTGTTTCCCCACAAAACAAGGCATACCTTTTAAATCAATAAAACCGCATGGATAATAATGCTTTTACTTACAAAATTATCAAGCCATGAATGCAATAAATCATCTAGCACCACACAAGCAAAATTTTGTATTCATTTATAGTACTTATGGGGATCACTAATAACTTTTAAATAAATAAGAATTCTTTAATGTTCCATGCTTTTTTAAATATTATTTAATCCACAACTTCAAGTTTGCCATGTATTAGTATCCATATATGTCTTACAATCATTAAATCATAATCAATCAATTGATTGATCAACTAGACAAAAACATCAAATATACATGTGCATCTAGGCCTAACAACTATTACAGTAAAATACATATAAACTTATATGATAGCTTAGATTTTTGAAAAAAATGATTATTTCTAACAAAACTAATTATTTAAAAATTTAAATTCTATTTAATTTTTGACAACTAATTTATTAAGAATTTTTTTATTAAAAATTCATTATCCTAAGATTATTTTCATAATCAATTTCAAACTAAGAAATATTGGTGTGCAAATCCAAAGATCAATTTCCCGCTCTATGCAAATGGTTCTTAATCTCCTTTGGACTGCATTATTTAAAGATCATTCAATAATAATCAATCAATTGACTGATTAACGTAGAAAAGCATATCAAAGATGAATTTCCTGTTTATGCAAATGGTTGTTAGTCTTCCAATGCATTGCCTTATCTTAAGAAAATTAAATGATAATTAATCAGTTGATTGATTAACCTAGAGAAAAATGTTAAATCTGCATGTGCATCTAGCCCTGCGGACTAATAAACTAAAATACATATAAAATTATATCATACCTTAAATTTTGGAGAGAAATTATTATTATTACCAAAACTAATTATTTGAAAATTTAAATTGTATTTAATTTACCAAATGTAATTAATTAAAATCACTTTAAAAGGATTATTGTAATTAAAAGTATTCATGATTAATTGCTTGAGATTGAAATTAACCCACACATTGCAAAAAACTAACACGACCTACCATTTTATCATACATTTCCATAACCAATTTACTCGACAAATCTTATTCTCCTTCATTATAATCTTCCTTGCTTCCCACTCAATAGCGATTTGTGGTGGACCCCTATCGGCTAATCGTTGCATGCGACTGCTAGTTATTTTAATATTAGAAAAATAACTAAAAGTAATGATAAAGGAAATCTATCAATAAAATAAAATTTCATCTAAGTTTTTTTAAGAACTATATAAATGATAACATTATTTACCAAATTTTTATATATTTACATGAAAATAAGTTTGCCTCTAGATTAATAGAGTAGTTGCTGAATGAGTAGAAAATACATAATTTGGTGGACCTTTGATAGAAATCCACCTTCCTAAAGTCACTTTTCTTTGTGTAGGAGGTCGATACATATAGTAAACAATTTTATGCTTGTGTCCATAGTACATAATACAACTCAGAAAAATCTGATCATTCCAAATAGTAGCCCAATAAACACGAAAAAGGAACTTTGGTAAAGGTTCCACTACCCTCCAAACTCCTTTGTTTGAATCGTATTTCATCACTCCCTCATGAATATAATTTCCCAAAAACAGTTATCAAATAACCTTCACGCCATGTTTGCTTAAACTTCAAACTACTCCATACTTGAGTTTTTGTATTAAGAACTTCAATCTTGTTTGCTTGACCGATCACATAAAACTGTCCATCAAGAAAAATACCCTTGGAATGATATATCCATGATCTGTCCATATTGGGAAGAGATTCCCACTTGTTTTTCTCTATATTATAGAGTGTTGTTCTCCTGTTGAAATCCCCTCCAGCAGCAAAGTATATATATCCTTTGGAGATGCTGAAAAGACACTGTTATATCCAGAGTTGGATAGATCGGCTACCTAAACCAAGAATATATAAATCAGTTAAAACTCAGAAAAATATAAGAGAAACTTACCAACCCTTTTACAACAATTTCAAGACAGCCAAAAACTTGTAACTAGAATACCTTGGACCAGTTGTTAGAACAAAAAACATAAGCCATAATTTTCGTTTCTGTATAGAAATCAGTTTATGATTGACAGCAAGCACAGTAGGAAATCCTTCATCTGTAGGAATGCCACACAATATCCTCCATGCATCTTGCTCAGGGTCATAAGCACACATTTCATAGCTATAATCAACCCCATATTTCCACACCTGTCTAGCTACAAATATCACCTGCTCATTTAATTTAAGCTGTTTTCTATCTTGATAGAAGAGAGGACTGTTAACGACAGCCTTCCAACTATGACAGACTTGTGTAAGCATGCCATGATATATGAATGGGACCCTTAACAAGCATTCTCTACCTATATCATTTGGAAGGCCTGGAATTATGTCATCCATTCTAAGCTGCTCTCTAATTTCTTGCACTTCTTTCTCAGCTTTTTTATATCCGCCTTGCCTTGCGTGACAAGTTTTTTACATAGCAAATGGTCATAAAGAAATCCTCGATTAATGTGATATTCCTCAATTTGGATTAAACTTGCAGTCCTTTGCAAGCTTTTTTAATCCGACTGCCTAAAATTAGAACAGTGAAATCTCATCTGTCAAGCAACTAAAACAGTACAATGTAACTGAAGTCGACGGCAGTTTTTAAAATAAAATTTCATGGAATTATGTCCTCCATTCTAAGCTGCTCTCACCTTTTTATATCCGCCTTGCCTTGCGTGACAAGTTTTTTTCCCAAATAATGTGACATTCCTGAATCTGTATGGTCAATATTTATTTGTACCTACTAATTAATATGAACGGCAAAATCCCATCTGTCAAAAATGCACCTAGGCAGCACACCTCCATCTCAAAAGCACATGAATAGAGATTGGAGGGTTGTGCATGGCAGCAGCCGCCGATTTGCTGGGTTTGATTGCCCAACAGAAAAAATGCATGGAATATAAGTTGTAGACTTGTTGTCTGTTTCACTCGCAGCAAAATCCCAGCTGTCAAGCAACTAAAACAGTACTAAGCTGAAGTGGACGACAGTTTTTAACATATTTAATATGAATTAAAGATGCATGGCACCCAGTTTCTACCGTTTTGGGCTCTATATATACACAGAAAAGATATTTATATTGGTCGGCCAGTTATTTGATGATTTTTTTAATATGTGAAATGTGAAAGGCATATAATTAAAGCAGCCCATTTTTAGAAACAGAGCAGGAAGTTTGAAATAGAAAGAAGATATTGTTTTCTTAATGGTGAGGACGAGTTTTATTGGAACTGTTTTAAGAATTAGTTTTTTTCGTTGTTAGTTTAGCTATTCCAATAAGATTTATATACATGTAAATTAATTTATTGTATTTTGAATTCTATAATAAAAGTGGTAAAATAATTATATTTAGTTTAATAATTAATTAGTAGCAAATAAATAATCTACTATCAAGATATTTAATGAAGTTTTTATGTATTGAAATTTTTAAATAGGAAAAAGGTTTTCTTATTATTATGGATATAATAATGAATTTTATTGGAGTTGTTTAAGAATATATGGATTAAAATTTGGAAGGCAAACATACAAAGGACAATTTAAAGGAAAATTTATAATATTAATTTAGGCTATTTCAATATTTTTACACATACACAATTAATGTAAATTAATTTATTGTAGTTTAAATTATATAAATTAGTAAATAAAAAATTAATAAAATAATTGTATTAAATAGTGGCAAGAAAAATTGAAGATCAAGGTATTGAGGTAATGAATTTTTTTATGCATAAAAATTTTAAAATAGGCAGTAGTTATTGATTTATGCATAGAAAATTAGAATTCAAAAAACAATCATATAAAGGAATTTAACCTTTCCTTAATGTTAATTTAGACTACTTGGATAAAATCCATACACATATGTTCAATTAATTTAAATTCATTTATTGTAGTTTGACTTATATAGATAATTGATATTAAAAGTGATAAACTAAAAATAAATTAAAAATATATATTTAATTTGTTTATAAAAAAATGGTAAGAGAATGATATTGTCATTGAAATTTAAAAAATAATTAGGCAAAAGATTCTCTATATAAAATTACCTTTTGAAATCAACAATTGAGATGAAGAGAAGGATGCAGGACTATGCAATTAATTTCAACCATTTATATTTTTCTTAAATATTTTCTATTTTTATTTTTTAAATGATTTAACAATTTAAAAGTAAGTTTTTTGTAATAAAAAAAGAAAAGAAAATAAATTGATAAGAGTGAAATGATAAGACAATTTATATTTTATTTATATTTATATTTAAATTCTAATATTTTTTTCTTTTTATATTTTTAATTTTTTTAGAAACGAAAGTTGAGAAGATTGAAATAAAAATAGAATTATATTTTATTAATATTTCAATTTTAATAAATTATTACTTTTTTAATTTAAAAAAAAATCATTTATTAACTAAATAAATTTATTGTTTACTATTAATTTTATTTTTAATACTTTATTTTTATATATTTTGATTTTGCTATTAGTTTATTGTATTTTATAATTTTTAATTAGATTTAAGTTTTTAAATTTATTTTAATTATTTATATCTTCTTTCAAAATTACAAAAAATAATTAATAGTTATTAGAATTAATTTAATTTATAATTAAATGTCTTATAAAAAATTTAATTATTGTAGAAAATAAATATTTTTATTTTTTAATTTATATAATAAAATAAATTTAAAAATTAAAATCTAAATTAAAATTTAGAGAGTGGGAGAGTGAGAGAAAGAGAGACTAACCTTTGATTAGTCATTTTGTGTCAATAATCCAAGTATAACCCATGTCCCAAGGCATTATGGTCAAGCTAGTATGTCATTTGATCAAGGATATGATAATTCACCTTTAAGGCCTCTTTATTGTACCCATTGCACAATTAAGGAGGAAAATAGATATAAAGAAAATATAGAGGAAGAAAGAAGGGAGAGGTAAATAGAGATAAGATGTAGAGAGGCAAAGGGAGGAAAAACTGAGAGAAATTCCCAAAATATATAGAGAGAGAGGTAGAGATAGGGAGATATATATAGAGAAAGAAAGATGGGAACACAAAGAGAGATAGAGAAAGGGATATATATGTAGAGAAATAGAGAGAGCTCTTTATATCTTTTTCTCCCTCTCTATCTATATGTTTCTCATTCTCTCTTTTCTTTTTTTTTCCCATCTCTCTCTGTGTCTCTCCCATATTTCTCTCTATATTTGTCTTTCCTAAGTCTATCTTTCTCTCTTTTCCTCTCTCTATCTCTTTCCCTCTCCCTATCTCTCTCCCTTACTCTCTCTTGATACCCCTACATGTCTCCCACTCTCTCCTATTTCTCCTAACATACCTACTCCCCTACTAAAACATATTAATCTCTTATTGTGAAGCTTGATTATCTTCTATATTTAGAGATTTTGTTTTAGTCAAGCTTGTTTTAGTCAGACTAATTTGAATAAATATTTTTATTTCTTTAAATATAAGGATATAACAATAAATCATCTAGCTAATATTTTTAATCACCCTTGTAGGAAGGGTTTTAAATTTAAATTTATATATAATTAAAATCAAGTGTATTGATAAGTATAATGCATGGGTAGATGTACATTTTGGAAACAATAAGGAATTGGGAAAGGGATCCAATTTTTCACAAAATTAGACCATCTTAATGTTTTGTTCAAATTTTAATACATTCCCTCAAAATAGGTACAAAAATAAATGGGAAAAGGAAAAGGATCCATTTTTTACCATTACATTTAATTCTCACTTTGAGTTGCATATGAATCATGCATATCAAAGTACACAGCACTCACAAAAATCCATCTATAATTTCAAGTAAATATTTAAATACTCAAAGGATTTGGCTCATGGGGTCCATAACTCTCGAAGATGTAAGGGTTGATGCAAGAAGTTGGGTACACAAAAAACTCAAAAAGTGGAAATGTTTTTACTATTTTTCAGAATTTGTCACACTTGGATTGAAAATTTGAGGCACTTCCACAATGAATCTTAAAAAAATTCAGTAATATGAAAATTTGAATTTTGAATCTAATTTCCAAATATGTAAATTATTAAAATACCCAGTTTATAGAAATTAAATTTTGATAAAGATCTATAAAAAACATTTTTTAAAAGTCCCTGTTTTTTAACCATACCAAGCAGGTGTACGGACAACACTTTTTGACCCAAATAAAATTATTTTGCTAATTCCTTTTAAGAAAAAAGAGCTAACAACATGAAGTTTGGGCTGGATTTTTTTTTGTAATTTTTGGTTGAATATTTTTTTTTAATTAATTTTTTATTGGCCTTAATTGATGTTTTTTCAAATCAACGTGTACGGACAACATAATTGGACCTAAACAAAACATTTTTGACTCTTTTTTTTTCATTGTGTAGAGAATTGTCTGAAGTTTGGGACCATATAATTTTTTTTACAAGAAACTTAACCAATACAAAGTTATTAAAAAACCAAAAAAACCTGATCTTTCAAGTTTAAGGCCTAGTTTGCTTAGAAATTAATTTAAAAATAACAAACTTAATCCAATTTTAACAAAAATTATATATCTAGAAAGTAGACATTGTGTTCTCTAATGGGTTTTAATTTTATAGACTAATTCAGAAAAAAAGTTCATCATCTATGTTGTCAAAGTTGGACATTTTTTTTCAGTTTGCCTTAGTTTTTTAGTTGCAGGTCAAAAGCTAAGGCTCGGATTGCCAAGCCTTTCCCGAGCCTAAAACCGGGGCTAGATTTGGTTTGGGAGATCAACTTTTAAATAACGCGTATGTGTTATAGAAACGCGTACGCGTTATTTAAATAAAACGCGTACGCGTTTCATAACGCATACGCGTTATGTTTTGCCCGTTGGCAGAAAGCAACGCGTACGCGTTTTAAAAATATAACGCGTATGCGTTTGTATAATAGCTGTTTTTCCCTAATTTGAAAAATACTGTTAAAACACAATTTTTTTACAGCATTCTTTTTCTGCAGTACGGACCTAAAGTGTCATTTTCTGCGTTTTTTATTGCGGATTTGTCTTGTGCAGGGCATATTCTATTCAAATTGTTGGAAGAGTAAAAGTGCAAGTTAAATTTTCTGAAGTGGAATCAAGTGCAAGAACTTTTTACAAGAAGATTTGGAAAAAGTGAATTTTTGGATGTACTCATGATGATTTTGTACTTCAGAGTTTATAGAAAAAATAATCTTCATAGTACATAGTTTTATTTGAATATTTGAAGGAGGTGGCAATTTTAAAATAGGTTTCTTGAATTATTGTTTTTGTCATCAAAAAGGGTTTGGTAACCATAGGTGATAAGAAAAGACAAAGAAAAAGATGTAGGAAGGTAATGACACCCGAAGAAATTCAAGCAAATAAAGATAAGGAGGCAAAAAGACAAAGGGAAAGGAGACAAAGGCTTCATCAAATGAAAGATTTGGAAGCATCTAGTTCTAAGAATGTCGAAGAGGAAGCCATGAATGATGAAATCAATGTAGATGATGCAAATGTGGAGATGGTGAATATGGAAGAAAATGCAACTATGGAGACAAACCCAACCGTGCCTTCAACTTCAACTTTGAATGATATGCAAACAACTTCAGGTGTGTCTTCAAATCCACCTCCCAATGATATGGAAAATGTACCTATTCAAACAATCTATCCAGGTATGTCTTCAAACCCAAGTTTTTATAATATTGATATTGCTTGTTTAGAAGAAGCTGGATACACAATTGATGAGATTAATAATACTAGGGTTGAAACAATACAGAAACAAGAAAATGATGAAATTATATCTAATGAGAATGTAAATGAGAATGAAATCCCTAATATTGATGAAAATGAGAATGAAATCCCTTTTACATTTGAAAATGAAAATGAAACCCCTTGTGTGAATGAAAATGAAACTCCATCAATGGATGAAGGTGAAAATGTTTTTTTAACAATTGAAACAAATGTGTTAAATAACCTTCGTGGTAAAGTTTCTTCAAGACAAATTAGAAATTATGGAAATAAAATATATAAAATGTTTTTTTATAGAAAGAAATTAGGATTCCAATGTGAACTCATGGTGCAATTGATGAGAATGTTTAAAATGAGAAAAGTGATGAAAAAATTAGGTGTTTTTGTAAAACCAAAAAAGAAAGATGATTCAATAGAACAAGTCATATCTAATGTTGCTAATGCTATTGATGTTATTGGTAAGAAAAGTCGATCAAAAGATAAGAATGTGGCTCGCCGTGCAATAACAACTGCTCTAGTTGATAAAACAGCTTCAAATAAAAGAATGTTAAGTAAGATTAGTAAATGTATAAACTTAAATCCTAGAACTTTGATAAGAGCTGCTAAAAGAAGAGAAAGTATTGAAAAGATCCTATTAATCAATGTTGGAGTTTTAGTGGTAGACTCCCAAGATCAGACATGAAATTAACTAATGAAATTAAATCTTTAATCGAAAAATTTTGGTATGATAATACAAGAGTATCACCTAACATTAGAGATGTCTTAAAATTAAGGGTGGGTTCCAAAATTTGTGAACCTCATCCAAAGCATCTCTTAGATATGACTCAAACTGAATTATATAAAAAAAATTTAGATGCTTCAATCTTACCATTGAATATTAACATAAGTCAAAGATCATTCGAAAAGTGTAAACATTGGTATGTTAGAATTAATAAGCAATGAATCTCTTGTTGTTGTAAGACTCATGTACAATTTCATTATTATTATGATATATTTCGATATATACGATGCACTTTGCATGCTAACCAAATTATGCAGGACATTTGTGGTATTACTATGCCACTTGAAAGAATCAAAGATTTTATAGCAGGTTTGTTTTGTAATCCCTCTTTAAATGGAAACTCATTTTTTTTAAAAGGATACATTTCTGGAGAATGCGATAGATGTGGTAACTTTTCATTATTAGGAGAATGTATGCATGAAAGTAGTTTAGAAGAATTTGGAAAACAATTAGTGGATTAAAAATTTAGGATATTCTTTAAAGATGGGTAAGGTGGAGGCGTGTTGGGGGTGGTGTGGGAAAGGATTGGTGATGCATGCGCATTACTTGGTTAAAGATAAGTTTGTACCCTAAATATGTTCTTACTCTCAAAATGCTCATTGAAGCGATGAAATCAATTTAAGTTTTATGTAAGAAACACATTTCAATTGGAACTATATTGTCAGTTGTTGATTTTGCTAAAAATTATACTCTTGCTCACAAGAAGGAAATCAATTACAATAATATAGTGCGATTGCAAGTAGCTATATTTTTCACATTGTTTATAGACATCTTTGAAGATAGTACTGAAGATAATAGAAATTTTTGAAAAGTACCATTTTTATGTAAGTGATGTCGATTACATTCATGCGAGTTTGTACAATATTATTTTGATATATTTTATAAAAATTTAAAAGAGAGAGGAATTCAAATGCTAGAACATCTCATATGGTCAGATAATTGCACGGGTCAATTCAAAAATGCTAGAATGTTTTATTGGCTATGTAGAGTTCATAAGGAAAATAATATCCAACACATATAGAGTTTTTTTGAAGCTGGTCATGGTAAGGGAGAACACGATGGAGCAGGTGCATGTGTAAAAAGAGCTCTTGCTAGAGAGCAACTAAAATTTGAGGATGCTACAAAATTTAGAAATGCACGTGCAATTGTAGATTGGTGCAATACCAAATTATCTACAAGAACAAGTGAGAAATCAATAATTCGATGCTTCTTTTGGTTAGTTGAAGAAAATGATATTTTTTCTCGACAGGATTGTGAAACAATTAATGGAAGTGCAAAATGGCATTCATTTAAGAGTTCGAATGTAAACACATGGACAATATGGACAAGGGAGTTGGCATGCTATTGTCAATTTTGTATTGTAGGTGATTGGCAGGCATGTGAAAATATGGAATGGGTCAAACAATGGCAACAAAGAGCTTTAACGCCTACATTGACACATGTTCAACATGAAATGACAATTGAAGATAATCAAGTGTTCGCATCAGATGATTATGATCGTGTTTCAGATCTTGTACAAGAAGGTACATTATTTATTGAGTTGAATTTTTTATGTATGCATGTTTATATGAGTTAAATATAAGTCACTTTTTATTGAATTTTGTATTTATTTTTGTAGGACATGTGTATGCTGTTGTTGCACCTCAAGGGAATGAAGAGCAGACAGAGTACTGGGTGGCTAGATGTGTTGAGAGAAAACATAAGTTGGTACATACTAGAGTAGATGATGACAACTTTGAGTTTCCAACTGGTTCAGTGGTTGTTGTTGGCACCTGGCTTCGAAAATATTTGATGAGAAAGAATGGCTTGCCTGCATTTGAAGATTATGAAAGACATAAGAAAATTATGCATTATTCACATTTGATTTTGGCAACCAATATAAAACTAGTTAGATATCAAGGGAGGCCTGCTAATAAAGTTTTATGGACAATTTCAATGGATGATCACGAGACAATCATAGATGCATTAAAAAAAGAGAGGATGCAGATGGTACAATAGAGTAAATAAATATTGGTAAGCATATCTAGTCGTATATATATTTAATTGATATATATATATATTTGTCTTTAATCATTTCCTAATTAAAGTTTTATATCATTTTTTGTTTCAGGTCTCCCAAAATTAGATGCTTTGCAAAAAAGAGAGGAGATGCACATATATTACAATGGAATTTCAATCTAGAGACAGGTAACTATATATAGTTCTAGATACATTTAATTGATACTTTATAATTGATTTCATATCCCCTTAAGCCATTCTCTTAAAACCCCTTAAGTCATCCTCTTATGTACCATTAATCCATCCTTTTGCAGCCCCTTAAGTCATTCTATCAACTACCATTAATCCATCCTCTTAGGACCTTGTAATCCATACCCTCATATATCTACCCTTAATTTGTCCACTTGCATCCACTTACGTCACTCACTCAACACCTCTTAATTCATCCTCTTAGGACCCCTCAATCAATATCCTCATATATCTACCCTTAATCCATCCACTTGCATCCCCTTAAGTCACTCTCTCAACACCCCTTAATCCACTTTAACTCATTTTAGGGTTTAGGGTTTATGGTTTAACTCATTCTATCAACTCCCCTTAATCCACCCTCTTGCATCACTTTAACTTATTCTCTCAACTCTCCTTAATCCACCCTCTTCCATCACTTTAACTCATTTTAGGGTTTAGGGTTTAGGGTTTAACTCATTCTATCAACTCCCCTTAATCCACCCTCTTGCATCCCCTTAATCCACCCTCTTATGTAAGTTTAACTCATTTTAGGGTTTAGGGTTTAGGGTTTAACTCATTCTATCAACTCCCCTTAATCCACCCTCTTGCATCCCTGAATCCACCCTCTTATGTAAGTTTAACTCATTTTAGGGTTTAGGTTTGGGTTTAACTCATTCTATCAACTCCCCTTAATCCCACCCTCTTAGGTCCATAATCCAACCCTCTTCGCGTCACTTTGCTTTCATTTTAGGGTTTAGGGTTTGAGGTTTAACTCATTCTATCAACTCCCCTTAATCCACCCTCTTATGTAAAGTTTAACTCATTTTAGGGTTTAGGGTTTGGGTTTAACTCATTCTATCAACTCCCCTTAATCCACCCTCTCTTGCATCACATGTCCACCCTCTTATGTAAGTTTAACTCATTTTAGGAGTTTAGGGTTTAGGAGTTTAACTCGTCTATCAGCTCCTTAATCCACCCTCTTACATCCCTTAATCCACCCTCTTATGTAAAGTTTAACTCATTTTGGGGTTTAGGGTTTAGGTTTAACTCATTCTATCAACTCCTTAATCCACCCTCTTGCATCCTTGTCCACCCTCTTGCATCACTTTAACTAACTCCATTTTAGGGTTTAGGGTTTAGAGTTTAACTCATTTATCAACTCCCCTTAATCGACCTCTTGCATCCCTTAATCCACTCTCTTACGTCACTTTAACTCATTTTATGAACTCCCCTTAATCCACCCTCTTGCATCCCTTCAACTCATTCTATTGGCTCCCCTTAATCTACCCTCTTGCATCCCCTTAATCCACTCTCTTACATATTTTCAACTCATTCTCTCAACTCCCCCTTAATCCACCCTCTTACATCACTTTAACTCATTCTCTCAACTCCCACTTAATCCACCCTCTTACATCACTTTAACTCATTCTCTCAACTCCCCCTTAATCCACCCTCTTACATCACTTTAACTCATTTTATGAACTCCCCTTAATCCACCCTCTTGCATCCCTTCAACTCATTCTATCAGCTCCCCTTAATCTACCCTCTTGCATCCCCTTAATCCACTCTCTTACATCCTTTCAACTCATTCTCTTAACTCCCCCTTAATCCACCCTCTTACATCACTTTAACTCATTTTATCAACTCCCCTTAATCCACCCTCTTTCATCCCCTTAATCCAACCTCTTAGGTCCCCTTAATCCATCCTATGGCTAACATCATTTGAATTTGTATGGAATTTACTATATGCAATTCTTTTCTTGCGTGAATTTTTTACTTAAATGACTCGTAAAAATTGTAGTTACTTACATTAATTATTTTTGCAAGTTCTCATCAGGTCGGTCTACAATGTGATTGTTGAATTGAAAAACTATTTTATCTGGAGACTATGTAAATATCAATTTTTGGTATTCACCTAAAAGTTGATAAGCTTTAATTGTATCTACATGCACATATATGTTTCATCATGTTATATAGTTATACATTAAACTTCTTGATGTACATTATATATGTTTGTTCGATGTCACTTTTTAAATATCTTATTCAAATTGTATAGATTATACATATTTCATGTGTCTTCTATTTACCACATTTTATATAATTATTCAATTGTATAGATTATACATTAAATATACATACAAGGAGATGGTTTTTTGTTTTTTGATTCAGATATTTGCTATGTAATTGGAAAATAGTTAGAATTACTTGCCCTTAATTTATTATGAATATGATTTAAGAAACTATTTAAGGAATGTTTTAATTTGTCACCTAACCATCTGATAAGTTATATATATATGAAATTTGATTCTAGATAAGAATTATTATATAGTGCATGTATTACTTGACAATTTGATAAAAGATAAATATATAGATATGTATATAAATGCATATAATTATGAAAATGAACATAACATGATCTCATAATTGACTGCATATATAATCATCATATTAAAGTCAACTGATATAAATAAACACACATATATGATAATAACATGTTCAAAATAAAACTAGAGATCTACATAGTCCATAAAATTTATATGTCAAGTCAAACACATATATTGAAATGAAACTAGAGGTTTGTAGTCCATAAAATATAAAACTATCTAACTCTCAGGTTGATCGGTCAAATCAAGTCTCCTCTTTGTTCCACGTTGACTAGATGTACCTGCATCATGCTGTAAAAGAGTTCAAGAAACTCGAAATTAGATTTAAATTTATTTAGAAATTTTGATATAATTAAACATATTTAAAATTGAAAATATAAACTTTTAAATTAAAAAAACTAATTAAATATTGACTAAATATATTAAAAATGATTTCTAGTATGCATAAATTACCATATGGTCATGTGAATCAACTGGCACATTTTCTTCAACAGGTAACATAACGGTCTGTTGAGAAGATGCAAATGCTTGATCCACTATATCCTGCATATTCATATAAAGCAAACAATATGTGAAAACCTTGAATATATATATATATATATATATATATATATATAAAATGTTAGTAAAAATTGTATAGGAGATTTAAAGTAAAGTTTACAACCTCGAATGATATGACCTCATGATCATGCACCTGAGATTGCCCATGAATAGATGTCAATGATGTCTCAGGTGCGCGGCCCGCCATGGTTATCTCATCAAATCCCTACATATAGATGTACAACAGTTCATATAGATCATTCACACATGTGTATGTAAATGTAAAAATTAAATTAGATCTATGATGTGTATTTAATTTAAACTTAACAAACTTTTGAAAGCATGCACCTGAGCTGATGATGTCTCAGGAGCACTCACCATTGTAACTTGTGGCTCGTCAATACTAGGAATAGTATGACTTCCCTGCATCTAGATATAATATATCAATTCACACATGTGTACAAATTCAAATTAAATTATATATATATATATATATATGGACACACAAATTATTTAATATATTTTGGTTCAAGTACCTGTTGAAAAGGTGAGCCCAAATCTACAGCACTCGACATATACACACGATGATGATATTGAGTTTCGGGCATCACGTCATCATGTGTCTATACACCAAACACAAAATTATTGAATTAATATTATATTATATATAGTTTGATGTTATTATTTACATGAATTTTTACATTTCAAACTTGAATTAAATTTAAGTTCAAAAGATGAACATACCTGTGTGGGACGATCCTCAAAATATAGTAAATTTAGGTATGATCCCGCCCCAGATGCATGTGCCTCACCTGAAGTGGATGTCTGAGTATCCCTATAGCCCAAGCCTCCATGCTCTGTATTGGCCACTTCAGTGGCCGTGTGTGTAGTCTGCTGAGTGAGATGTCCTGAAAGTGAACTCAATGCTCCTAGTGTAGATAACATGGTTTGCTGCTGAAATGTAGCGGGAATACCAGGAGAAGGAGGAGGAACAAGAGGAGCAATTGGAGCACGTCGCTGAGGATCGACACGTGCTCCTAGTCTATGTTGGGGATGCCATGCCCAGCTCCTTGAAATGACCTCATATCAAAATAGTTGGGTTTTTTACCCAACTCAAACTCAGCCCATAAATTTCTCAAAAAATATAAGGGCACCTCACTGTTTCCATGTGGTGGAGTATCAAACACCATCCACCATCTCTCCCAAAAATGTGCAGCTATCTGCTGGTGCCTACACCATAAAATTGAAATTCTTTTTTTTGTGGGTGGTATTGGTTTGTTTGTTTGGGGGTTCACAAAATATTGGCACATAGCTTGTTTAGTGATTTTTAGGTCATTGATTTCTTTATATGACAGCCCATCTGCATAGAATTGTCTCCTCTCTTCTCTCCATTGATGGAACCTATCTAGGTCCACATCGATAGATCGAACAAAATCGACAATAGTTTGCATTGTAGATGCAAACCGTGCGAGATGTGGAGGGATTCTAGTCTCATTTTTTATGAGATCTATGTTCCCTTGAATCACAACTAAGTTGGCTCGAATATTGTCTCTTAGTTGATTTTGGTCAAATGGAGGAGGGGGTGGGGGTTCAGGTGGTGGAGAATGCAGAGGTGAGTGAGGAATATCCTCATGTGGTGGGGTGGCGTGTGCACCAGGATCTATAGGAATTTCTGGATTAGGCATGAAATCCTCTAAAGTGAAAAGTGGATCCATGGACGAGAAATGATATGGCAACTACATGTTAAACAATTAAAAAATATATATCAACAAACTAATTAAATAATGCACACAATTTCAAAGTTATTTAAAAATCACATTGAACATGCACAAATTGAAAATATTTTTCATTTATAACATTAAAATTCAATTTATAACATTAAAAAATCATAGCATTAAAAATTCATATTATAAATGAGAGTTGAATAGAAACTGATAGTCACTTAAGAACTATAAATGAGAGTTGAATAAAAACAGAAGGTTAGTAGAACAAGTGATGAAAAATATTGAAAATCATTGAAGACAATTCATAAATCAATCATGAGAAATTCCATATAGGGATAGTAATTAAGATACATTGAATTATTATCCAAGTGACTCCTACAATACCTATTTTTTTATAAGTTTTAAGTGTCTCTCTTGGAACCTATGGTTTGTAATTCGTGTACAAATTAGAGTTAGGGTTGGGGTTAGGGTTAGTGATAAGTTTAGGGTTAGTCTTAAGATTGGAGTTAGGGTTAGGGTTATAGATAATTAGGGTTAGGGTTAGGGTTAGGGATAAGGTGAGAGTTAGGCTTAATATTGGGGTTAAGGTTAGGGTTAGAGTTAGAATTAGGGTTAGGTTTGGGTTAAAATTAGAGTTATTTTTTGGGCATAGGTTTAGGGTTATGGTTAGGAAAAGGGTAAAAATTAGAGTTACAATTGGGGTTAAGGTTAAAACATGAGTTAGGGTTGAGGATAGGGTTCAGGTTAGGGTAAGAGTAAGAACTAGAGTTAGTTTTGGGGTTAGGGTTATGGTTAAGATTAGAGCTAGGGTTAAAATTATGGTTAGGGTTAAGGTTAGAGATAAAATTATGGTTAAGGTTAGGGTTATGATTAGAGATTGAGTTAGGGTTACGGTTAGTGTTTGGGTTAAAATTAGATTAAGGGTTATGGATAGGGTAACAATAAGAATTGGAGTTATGGTGGGGATTAGGGTTATGGTGAAAATTAGTGTTAGGGTTAATATTAGGGTTTGGGTTAAGATTAGAGATAGAATTAGGGTTAGGGTTAGGGTTATGGGGTTGAGGGTGAAGTAAGTCTCTAATTTCTCCAACTGGGCCTGAGAAAAATCTTGTCACTACAATCAAACTTAGGTGCATAAAGTTTTTTAGCTTACTTTTTATCTCCCTATTCTTCACTTTCTATATTCCTTGCTCATTTCTTGTAGATGGAACTTCTTACCATATTGAAACATTTTTCAAAAGATAAGGCTTCTCTCATATATTTTCATTGATTCAAATATTTTTCTATTAATCTATATTTTTTCTCCTTAATAGATTATTCCTAAGGGATGAGGGGAATGGTTTCAAATTCTTCTTCATCTTCCTATAAAACATGGGGTTTTAGGAATTCAAAAGGGTGTCACATGTTGCTCTACTTTTTTTTTTGTTTATTTTTCCCTCCTTTTGGGATTTTTTATGATTAAATATTCAACCAACTTCCTAGAATTAGCCCATTTGACTCCTTTAGCCTTGATTTAGAATTTGAAAATTCTTTTAGAATTCCTCTTTTTCTCCTTATCCTTTTTTCAATAAAATTTTATGATACCTAAAATATTTCTTATTTCTCATTGGACTTACAAAAATAAAATAGGGAAATGACTATAATATTTAAGTATGTTATGAGTGCCCTAGTTATGGGGCCACTAGTGTTATATAATAAAGAATGCAATTTTAAAGTGGCATTGATAAAAAGGTTTGTACATGTAGGTTTATTTTGGAGCTTGTAAAAAGGAAAGAAATTAAAAGATAGCTATTTAATTAAATCCTAAGATTGAGAGTGGTATTCTTGTTTATCCATTAATTTTACTTGAATAGATTGGACACCATATTTTCCTATCACTAGAGATTAGAGGAGGGAACCCCATTTATTTCCATATATAGTTAATGGATGAAAATTCATAAATCAATCATGAGAAATTCCATATAGGGATAGTAATTAAGATACATTGAATTATTATCCAAGTGACTCCTATAATACCTATTTTTTTATAAGTTTTAAGTGTCTCTCTTGGAACCTATGGTTTGTAATTCGTGTACAAATTAGAGTTAGGGTTGGGGTTAGGGTTAGGGATAAGTTTAGGGTTAGGCTTAAGATTGGAGTTAGGGTTAGGGTTATAGATAATTAGGGTTAGGGTTAGGGTTAGGGATAAGGTGAGGGTTAGGCTTAATATTGGGGTTAAGGTTAGGGTTAGAGTTAGCATTAGGGTTAGGTTTGGGTTAAAATTAGAGTTATTTTTTGGGCATAGGTTTAGGGTTATGGTTAAGAAAAGGGTAAAAATTAGAGTTACGATTGGGGTTAAGGTTAAAACATGAGTTAGGGTTGAGGATAGGGTTCAGATTAGTGTAAGAGTAAGAACTAGAGTTAGTTTTGGGGTTAGGGTTATGGTTAAGGTTAGAGCTAGGGTTAAAATTATGGTTAGGGTTAAGGTTAGAGATAAAATTGTATTAGGGTTTCTAATTTTAGCTCACCTAAGGGGAGAGAGGTTTCTAAGAGGTTTCTAGTTTTACGTTTTAGGGTTTAGATTTCTAAGTTATGTCCAATTTAGGTTTAGATAAAATATAGTTTTCAATTTATAATTTAACGTTATTTATTTTTTAAATACAATTTAAAATTATTAAAAATTGAAATAAAATGCATTAAACAAAAAAAAACTTAAATACTAATTTAAAAACAAAAAAACAAGATACAAAGCAAAAAAGGGCAGAAATCAACTAACCTGTAGGTCTCAGAGGTCAAGTGTGTTGACAAGAGGAGCGAGCAACAGCCTCTAAATGCATACGTGCTCTCGCTTGACTTCTCTCGATTCACCAGAAACAGTGGATAAAATGAAAATCCAGTAGTTTATTTAAAAAAATAAATACTTTTCAATAACGTGTACGCGTTTACAAACGCGTATGCGTTTAAAA
>VDFB02193867.1:340075750-340121170 GCA_007258455.2 Sequoia sempervirens | reverse complement strand
TATTAAGAATATATAAGTATAAATACAAGGTTCCTTCTCTCATATTTACATATATCAATCTAAGAAGCATCCAAGAATTCAATTATTTGAGCATTCAAGAGCAATTCATCAAGCATTTGTAGCTATTATCAAGATTCAAGCATCATATCAAGGATATTCTTGCATCTTGTGTGTCTTTGAGCTAACATTTGTGATGTAGGGATTTGATTCAAGCAAGCATTTCAAGTCAAGATTTATCAAACATTTCAAGATCTACATTCAAGCTAGTCATTTCACACAAGTTTCTAGATTTCATAAGAAGGGTTTGGTGAGTTGTAACATTGCATGAACTGTTCATTCATCATTTTCATTCATTATTCTATTTCATTTCAAGGTTTAATTACCAACATGGGGTTTGACCCAGGAAACCGCCATTTACTAACAATCAACAAGTTTTTCCTCTCTTGCATGACTGTGTTTGCAAAATTAGGTTGAAGACTTGAAGATCATTTAAAGTGAAAAGTTGCAAAGTTGCATTTCCAAGTTGTCATCTTTATAGAAACTCACCTATAGGCCAGATCTGGAAGTTTCAAAACCTGAGATCAGAGAAGAAGGAAGTGCAGACATTAAGTCTCAGGATCACATTCAAATATTTCATAAATTCAGATTAGGACTAAGATAGTAGCAAGGGTGTCTTATTCCTCCAAGTGGAATTTTGCAGACATTCATTCTGATCCTATTCTGATATCTGAACATTCCACATTTCCCAAAAAAAATACCAGTGGGACTAATAAGATAGTAAAGACGTCTTAGTCCTCCCTAGCATATTTTGACAACATTTTTGCATTTCTAGAGTCCTTATTACATTGCCATACTTCCTAGGTACACACTCTAACTTGCTATTCCATAATTTCATCATTTTCATTCATTATTTGGCTTGCATTACTCGGTAAACCCACAAAACTAGTTTACAGTTCCAGTGAGGAAGAAAAATTGCAAAAAATGCCCCCATGAAAAATATTTGGTTTTTGGGGGTTCAAACGAACATTAGGCTCGAGCGAACCCTTAAGGGGGTTCACAAGAACCCCCCTTTGAGCAAACCTATTAAATGTTGGGTCCCTCATTTCCTAGAAAAGAAAACTAAAGAAAAATTTGTGGAAAGGGGGTTCACTCAAACCCTGGTTCTAGAGAACCTCCAAGTGAGGTTTGCTTGAACCCCCCTTTTCTCCCTCTCCCCCCTCTAGCACCAAAAATCTCCAAAATTTTTCCCTTCAAAGCTCAAGTTGAGGATGAAAATGTGGAGACTTCATAGACCCAACTAGAATTTGGTATTCCTGGGAATGAGCTATCCAAAAAATATAATTTTAATATGTTTTGGTTTTATTATGTATTTGTTCTTTTAGTTTGATTAAACATAGATTTTTCATCGAAAATCAAGCTCTCTATTCTGCACGTGTGAAAAAATAGAAGATTATCAAAAAAATTTGAAAAATATCAGTGCACTAGATATTGATGTCCTTGATCCAACAAAAAAATTTTGAATTTTGTTACATACAAAAAAACTTATGTTGTATACGGTCCGCCTATGTCTGAATTGTAATTGGTTTGACTTTGAAAGTTGATTAAGGAAAAAATATTCAGGAAAATGCTATAAAACCAATTCAATGCACTAGATATCATAGTTACAAATCTAAATTGGAAAAAATTATAATTCTATCCTTCATGGAAAAAGGGTTATGTTGTATACGGTGAGCATCACTCCTTAAAAATGGTGTTTATTGAAAAAAACTAGTTTTCAAAGTAGATGGAAATAGAAGTACAATCTAATTCAAAAAAAATTGAAAAAAATATATTTAGAATCTACAAAAAAATTGTCACAAATCACTAGTATGCATCATCTTCAAATTCCTCACAATTTAGCCACTATAGGTGCCTAAAAGTCAAGATTTAGTTAGAAAAAATCAGTTTAATGTCCAGTTTGGCCAAAAATTGTAAACCAGTATTGTGGGATCACCCTTAACTAGGTTTTGTGAGTTGAATGTTAAAGTGTCTTTTCCAATATTTTTCTTTGTAGTTGTGGATACGGAAAAAGTATCCCTTTCTACTTGCTTGATATGGGAATAATTGATGATAAATTGAGCTTAATGAGGCCCTGATTTAGTGTTGTGAGGTATTTTACACATCCACACTAGGTCTTGGACCCTTGCAAATTGAATAAAATGTAGTTAACGATGTCTTGTAAAGGTGTTGTAAAGTGTTTTAAAAGACTTTCACACCTCTCTAAACTTAATGGACCTATCTAATTGCATTATCTTGTCAATCTAGAAGGCTTGTGAATTAAAATTAACTTTAATCTAGTGTTTTAATGTGATTTACACATTCACATTGGATGTTGTGACTTTTTATGCTATGTGGACCTTATTTTACTATTGTAAAGTGTATTTAATCACACTTTACATTGGATTTTTTGTCCCAAGCCCTAATTGACCTTTACATCATCATTAATAGGCCCCTATTGCCCCATATTGTGTATCCCAAGGCATAATATGATCAAATACCCAATGAAATAAATATATAACTAAAAATCGTCATTCCCCAAAATTCCAGCTATCAAAAGGGCCCCTTTGGGACTAAGTCACCCATCTGGGTGAATGAGTCCCTATTGGGTGGGACTAATTCGCCACATTTGGGTTATTTTTGACTTTTGAATGGGAAAAGTTGGAATTTAAGTTTATTTTTCCTTCAAGTCAGCCTTAGGGATCAAATTAATAGGAAAATAAGGTGTATTTCCTATAAATAAAAGCCTATAAAACCTAATTCGTAACCAATTCATTCATTCATCACTCATCATTCATTATTATTCTCAAGCAAGTTAGGGTTTTATCATTCCAAGTCAACAAGATAGCACTTTTCAGACATTCAAGGGAAAATTCTTCATGTTTTGCTACAGAAAGTCAAGATCAATCATCACGGCAAGGTATCAAATCCATTACTCCATGCTTTATTGTCTCATTTCTTCATCTTGGTTTAATTAACTAAAAAGGGTTTGACCAAGGCAAACCCCCATGCCTTAACAATCAATATTTTCTCCATCTCTCCTTGTGTGTTTGCAGATTAAGGTATCTTGAGGACTTTTTCAAGACCTCACCTTCCTTGCAAAGCTAAAATATCCAATAAAAGTCACTTTCAGGCCCAAAAATCAGAGTTTCAGAAGTAGACAGCTATAAAAAGTGCAGACCGAGGTCTTCCATTTCCCCTTTCAAATTTTTAGAAATATAGAAGTGGAAAAAGTCACCACTAATGGAAAATTAGTCCCACTATACATTCCTTTTAGTGATTTTTGTAGATTCAGACACCCATTTGGTTGAAACAGGCTTTGGAGTAGTTTTTCTAGATCTGGGACTAAGTCACCCAGATTAGCACACATGTCCCAGTCGACTTCTGCATCAGTTTCATCAGGATTCCAGACCTTTATTCTATCCTTTTTTAGCCTGCAAGTGCACATATTTTGTTTCATAACTTTCTATCTAGTTTTGTTTGTATTTCTAGGTCATTTATCACATGTTAGTATATCATAATGTGTTTTCGAACAAGTTACATTTCTTAGATTTGACATTAATAAGCCATTCATTTTATCAATTTTCTACATTTAGACATTGTATCTAACCATATTGCATCCATTCATACATTAATCTTGAATGTTTACATTGCATTTTTTCCCATCTTTCTCCTTTTAGGTGAAAAACCCTAGAAGTGCTAAAAAGACCTTGGGTGCCAAAATATTTGTTTACAATGGTCAACCCTTTAAAACTTAAAGAATCCCTTCCTAGTTCTTCCTTGTTGAGAATTGACTCACCCTTTGGGTTGATATTGAATCCAATTTGGGATCCTAGGACATATTTGAGTGACAATAGGAAATAGTGGTGCAATAACATCCCACATTTCACCCATTGTTCATTTTGGTGAACTTGCATTTTTAGAACATCCATTCATATTTTTTTCTGATTTGGACTTGATTAAAGTCCTAGATCTAGGTTGCATTCATTCTTTCATTGCATCTTGCATTAGTGAAAAAGCATCTAGGGTTTCTCATATTTGCAGTAGTGAAAGTGCATATAGGTTGTATTTTTTCTTTCTTGCATCACTTTATCTCATTGAAAACTAAAAAATGCATTGTCTATCAGTCTAATTGCATTTAGAAACATTGTTATTGCATTCAAAATTGAAAAAAATGCATTCAACTTTGCATTCAATTTCTTTTCATTAGTTACTTTTTCTTGCATTCATTTTCTCACCTTTTTGTTTGTAAACATTAGGTCCATGAATAGGAAACTTGAAAACATTGTAAACAATCTAGATTTTTCTATTTTTATGAAAACAACCTCTATTGGGACTAAAATGCCCTTACTGGCATCTTTTCCCCTCTCTAGGTTTTTGGATCAGAAACTTGTCTGTGTTGTTTGCTTCCCATTCCAGTTCCTCGAACCTCAGAATTCCATTAGTAGGACCAAGACACCCTTACTAGCATCTTAGTCCCTATTGACTTTGAATTTCTAGTTTTTAGGACTTGAAATTGATTTTTTGTGCTTCTATTTGTTTCCTTCAATTTTTTGTTATAGTTTTCAAAATTGTTGTTATTTCAATTTATTTCATTTCAAGTATATTTGTTCAATATTTCATCATGGATATGTGCTTTGGAAAGCTTTGGATGTCCTTGCAAGCTTTGGTAGATGTGTCAAGTTGTGCCTTCAAAAAGGACCTTAACAAAATTGAACTTACTTGTGCTCCTTCAAATTGTAATGCATGTCCTCATGATGTTGACATCATTGGAGAAGATGATGATAGCACGAATAGGTTCCTAAATGTTTGTCTTAAAAACCTTGAAGATAATGCATCCTTTTATCCATCCATGAAACAACCAAACCCCCCTACAATACCACCTCTTGAGATGTTTGGTTACTTACATCCTGAAACTAAGATAAAAGTTGAACCCAAGTTCCCTACAATAGGTGAACCTAGTTCCTAGATACACAAGTAAATACTCAACCATTTATGATAACAAAGTAACAAACACTCCAATCAATCTAGAAGAAACATATGGAAAAGGATTCATAATCTTGAGTAAACAAGGATGCATTACAACAAGTTACAATAACATTCATCAAATCCTACAAAAAATACATATTAATTAAAAGACGAAGGGGTGAGGATATCAAGATCCCCCTCGCAATATAAGACCTCCTAGAGAATACCTAAGGCTTCATAGCAATGGTATGATAATCTTAGATTCTCCTCTTGATATGAATGTCCTTCTTCCTAAAGAACAACCAATAACTCATAACAATGACAAGGATAATAGAATTACCTTAGATCCTCCTCCTCCACATTCAATTCGAGATGTTGATGAATCTAGTAAATGCAAAAGACCTTACAAATTAAAAAAGCTACAACCCCCTCGTTTGCCACCTAAAAGTGAAAGAAAATTAAAAATCCTTCTCAACTGAGGACTTATACTATTGCCACGAATGAAAGATAGGCTCATACTATATCATAAATATGCAAATGTTCCACATTTTCAAAACCATAGAACTATTGCACATAGTACTGATGAGTGTCATGCATTCAAGATCGTATTGAGTAAATGTCACTTTGATAAAGATAATTGCTATCCAGTGATCAAATAACATCTCCTTCAGCCTTATTTTCATGTAATAGTTGTAGAATACTCTATTCTCACTATTACATGATCTTTCCCATCACCTACCTTGGCTCATTCTTGTCTTGCACTCAATGTGGGCAAGAAGTAGATAGCCTTGTCCTAGTAACACGTTTTTTGTTGTCCCTTAGGCTCATTGTCTACCTTCCACTTATACAGAATGAGATTGGGAGGCAAATGGCCTACTTTATGTTGACTCTCCTATGCCTTACTAGTATTTTGCATTTTCATTTTCTTTTGTTTGATTGCATGTGTGTAATGTGATCCCCCATGATATTCTATTTGATGTTCTCTCTCTCTCTATGTGCATTCATCTATTTGTACCTTCATTCTTCTATATGTCATAAGCTTTTCACCTTTTCATTGGTCTTTACCTTTTACTTTCAGGGTATGTGCAGGATCATGATGGGCCAAAAAGTGGCAATATTATGGGTATTTGTAGGGTATGTGGCTGATGACTTTTTTTTTACCCAAAATTGATGAAACAAAAAGGGTTTTTAGAGGAAATTCTTAGGTTTCCACCAATATAAATTATACTTCAATTTGAATTTAATAAATAATTATTATTCAATTTCTATTATAATTCGACTAAAGTCCTAATCAATAGGCTGATTGAAAAACATCTATAACTTTCAAATGGTATCACATTTTTTGAATCTGAAAGATCGTCACATTCTATGCTTCACACACTATAGGATTAAAAATAAAAATAAATTTCATGAATTTTTGACCAAGTTAAGGTTAGACATCACGAGTTTTATATTTTTTAAATTTTGTAATAAAAAT
Source organism: Sequoia sempervirens (assembly GCA_007258455.2). Classification (NCBI taxonomy): domain Eukaryota; kingdom Viridiplantae; phylum Streptophyta; class Pinopsida; order Cupressales; family Cupressaceae; genus Sequoia; species Sequoia sempervirens. The sequence goes on along the minus strand of VDFB02193867.1, from coordinate 340,114,689 downwards.
TCATTAATTATTTACTTGGAAAAAATTATAAAAAATATGTATCACATCTAGACATGAGTCCTCTACTTATATATAAAATATTATAAAAAAATATTATCATTTTATTATGGTTAGGATGGTCAGACAGACACCTAATTCTTATTTTTTCCCTAAAATTTAAGTACTATTGCATTGAAATTTCAAATTTTTACTAAATAGATTTTATTTATTTTTAAATAAACCTAGTAGTTTAGAAACTACATTCAATTTTCTATAGATTCTATTCTTACATATTTTTGAAATAATATAGATAACTTATTAAAAAATTTACGTCAAGTTGCCTAACACTGAATTTTTTGCCACTTAAGGGCTTGTTTTTTCCATGATGATCCTGCACATACCCTTCATTTATATTTTCATTTGTGTTTCTTATTTTCTATTGAGAAATGGTGCCTCAAATGTATTGGTGTTCGGGCCTATGCACTATCAAACAAAAATTTGAATATCACCAGGACAAAGTTACTAATCTGATCGAAATCCCATTGGTGAAAAATGGTTTGTTACATAAGTCATTGGGTTCCAATTTTTTCTAAATTAAGTCACAGGGTTCTAGAGTTTAATAACCTCCTGACTTAGTAGCTTTGAGGTTCTCTTTGTTGTTGGTAAGTCGCAAGTTTTCAAAACTTCGTGACCTCCAACAAGAGGTTATGAGGTTTAGTTTTTTAGCAACTTAACGAATTTGAAGTATGTCTCTTTGACATGTCAGTGGAAGGCTTGAGGAACCTTTTCGGTGGGACTTCTTGTTTTCCCTAAGACCTTGAAGATAGTCTCTTCAACATGTCAATGGAAATATGAAGACTTGGTGGGTTTTGTTGGTGAATATTGAACACTTGGTGGTATAACCTTCATCAAAGTGACATCCTTGTTTTGACATGAGACAAGAGGATGACTCATCAAAATGAATACATTGCTCACTTCACATCGATATTGTGAAGCAGATGGATCAATAGTCATTTTAGGGTGACATAGGGTGGTCAGATGGACATGGGTTGAAGTCTCTTCGATGACCCAATATGACTTTGATGGCTGCGAGATAATGATGGTTATGTTCATTGGTGATGCTCAGCTTGCATGGAAGGTGTAATGACTAGTTACTGAAATTTTGAAGAAGTGTGTATGAATTAAAAATAGCCAACAAAGAGGATCAATGTGGATAGGTTTGAAGTGTATTGTAACTATTTGTCTCTGGAAGTTGAACCGAACTATTTCCTATTGGTTGAGAATGAATGTTATAAAATGATGAACATTTTTCAATGAGAGCATGAGGGAAATAGAAGTATGGTTATGCTACCAATTTCTCCCTAGATGGAACAAGACGTAAATCTCCTAAGAAGGCTTAGAGCCTGAATTGTATCAAGTAACATGTTTATGTTGTTGAATAATACAATGGTGATCTGAGCTTTTGGAGTGTGGTGTTTTTTACTCGTAAGGTTTTTCACCATGATAATCTTGTGTGTTCATATCTTCTATTCCATCTTTCATATTCAATGGTTTTGCTTGATTGAATCTTTTAAGGGTGTTGTTGGAACTAGTTTAATTAGCATTAACTTTTCTCTAAGGTTCAATGTGGGAAATGAACTATGTCTAATTCCATTTTATGGCATAGTAGTATGTGTCTTTGAGGAAAACTAAAGGAATAAAATTTAATGAAGAGACTATTGTTCTTAGATGTTCTTTTTGAGTATGTGCAGGATCATGATGGGGCAAAAAGTTGTGGTATGATGGGTATGTAGTTGATGACTTTTTTTTTACCCAAAATTGGCAAAACGAAAAGGGTTTTTTAAAGGAGATTCTCAACTTTCCACCAATATAAATTATGCTTTAGTTTGAATTTAATAAATAATTATTATTCATTTTCTATTTGAATTACAACTAAAGTCCTGATTGATAGGCTGATTGAAAGCATCTATAGCTTTCAAACATTATCACATTTTTTCAATATGAAACATGTGCCAATTGTATGCTTTGCATACTATAGGATTAAAAAAAAAAATTCCTAAAGTTTTGACCAAGATAAGGTGGTCAGACATACGAGTTTTTTATATTTTTTAAAAGTTGTAATAAAAAAATCATAATTAATTATTTACTTGGAAAAAAATTACAGAAAAATATGCATCACATCAGGACATGATTCCTCTAATTATATCTAAATTATTAAAAAAAAAAAAATCATTTTATTGTGGTTAGGGTGGTCAGACAAACACCTACTTCTTATTTTTCCCTAAAATTTAAATACTACTGCATTGAAATTTCAATTTTTCACCAAATAGATTTTTTTTTTTTTTTTAAAACCTAGTAGTTTAGGAACTACATTCAATTTGCTACAGATTCTATTCTTACATATTTTTGAAATAATATAGATAACTTATTCAAATTTTTATGTCAAGTTGCCTAGCTCTGATTTTTCTGAATATTTCACCACTTAAGGGCCTGATTTTTCCATGATGATCCTACACATACCCTTATGAGATGAACAAAAATTTCCCAACATGTGGTATCAGAGCCTTCATATGGGATTTGATTCCTCCTAGTATTTTGTTGGTTCTAGGTATTCCTTTTGTGAAGATTTCTTAGTGTGGTAGGCTTGAGGGAATCTGAAGGAATCAATCAGTGGATTGATCCTTTGGTGAGGAGAAATTCTCTCTTTTGTTTGAGTTTCAAAAGACAACATGTAGTATGAAGTATGGGGAAGATGGAGAAACTTGAGTTGGTCATATTGAAATTATGTGACCTAAAGCTCATGTGTTGGTAGCAGCATAATCCTGATACATTGGGTAGAATAATTTGCTTTGTGGTTGTGTTGTAGGAAAGCTTTCATATTGGGTGTCTGTGTGAGAGGCTCCCTGATGGTATGGAGAATTTTTTGTTGTTATTCAACCATGGAGTATTGTGCTTATGCTAGGTACTCTCTCCTGGTATTGGAAGGAATAGTTTTTTTATGTTACCTTGATTGCATGTAGGCTATGGAATTGATCATTGGATGGTCTAGAAGCTCCTATAATAGCCCGTCTCTCTCTCTCAAATGCATGTGCATGTTGGTAGTTTTGGAGTTGGCTTGGTATGGGCCTAGATTTCCTAAAATATTGTTTCCTTTTTAAAGATGTGTTGTACATGCATCACTCAAATCCATATTCTTTGTATTTGAGGGTTTTATAGATTTTTGTTTAAACAGTATATGGTTATGCATATTCATGATAATCCTTTATTCTAGTTTAACTATTATGGTGTTTATGTTTTAAGCTTTTGAGCTATCCATATGTGAAGTGGATATGAGTGTCCATGGGTGTTCTCAAACACAATGGTTTTGTAGGTTTTACATGGTCAAGAAAACTTGTGGTTTTGTGAAGTTGTTGTTAAACTAATTTCTAGACCCTGGCTTGTTGGGGCATTGTTGGATGATATAGCTACAGTTTTGCATGCATTCTTTGTGCATCGTGTGAGGTGTGATTTTGTCTCTACATGATAGTGTTGGTATGTGATTAGTCACTCAACATTCTTATGGTGGTGCTTAGTGGATTCCTTGACTATGGTGCTCATTGTGGATGTGATTGGTGAATCGGATTTGAGCATGATTTGGTGCTAGAGTCATGTTGTTTACATGGTAAATTCTCTTTGAGATCTCAGTTTTGCAGTTTCTAGTGTGATGATGGGTTTTCATGTTTCAATGTTTGGATCTACAAGTTATGCAGTTCTATGGATTGATCACCCATTCAGTTGCAGTGGGATAACTTGGAAGTGGATTGTTTATATCCATGAGGTTGATTCAGTGTTGATGCATATTTTTTAGTTGGCCTTGTCTCTAGTCACTTGTGCATTAGTTTGGCTGATTTAAGATGAGAGGTTAGATGATAAGAGAGTACCTAGGTAGTCATTATTGGAGTCCTATATCATGAGTATCATGATGTGATGGATAGCTTGGATACACTAATTTTTGTAAGCTTTTGATAGTGATGGTAATTTTTGCTTGGTTTTGGAGATCTTGGTGCTGGTTGGTATTGTTTTTAGATGGACATGTTGTTGTGTGGACCTAAAGGATTTTCAGATTAGTAGATGTTTGGTCATGATGCTTGGAGAGCTTGGTTATCATGGTTTAGTAGGAGCTTTAGCAGTGACCACATATTCATCACTATGTGTTGAATGATCTTCTTTAGTGTTGCAGATGTTACTAGGAGGAGCTCTTAGATCTTGTTGCTACAGAAGGGATCTTTCACATTTGCATGGACACTATTTGAAGATGGCTCGTCTTCATCATATTTTAAGATGTGAAACATCTTGGGGCCATGGAGGACTCTTGTGAGTTTTTGGTCAAGGTGTTTGTGGTGCTTGATAGGTGATGGTTTAAAAAGTTGTTTGTTTGTGATTGTACATTAGAGTTTTGGCATAATTTTTTCTTCTTGAGACCATGTTATGTTCACCTAGGTCATCGGATCTCCTAAGGAGGATGGTAAGATCATGATTTCATGATAAGTTCATAGTTCAAATGATTGGAGATTGATTATATGCCTAATAACTTCATGATAGTATAGTCATGCAATTTCGAGTTTAGCATGGAGTGATTGTTAGTAGGTTTTCATGGATAGATGGATAATAAGGTGAGGCTATAATTCTCTTTAGATGAGAAAAGTATACTGAGATGGTTACTCTTGGTGAGATGTTTGTAGAAAGTTTGAGGAGCCTACACCTTGGTTGGACATGAGTTCAACAGAGACCAATGAGGAGATTTCTCTTGGAGAAGTCATGAGGACTCAATTACCCTGATGGAGCATTCTCTTTCCCAACTCTTGGTCTACTTGATAGATTATCATTTGAAAGGTATTTCCCATTATTGCTTTCAAATGTGTTATGTTCCTGCTTTGATTCTCACATGTGGAATGCATTGATTCATGATGATTGTTTTTGGATACTCATTTGAGGATTGGTTTAGCATGTGTCTACATGTTGTATCTTTCATAGATATGTATCTTGAGCTCTATAGTTAGTTTTGAAGGATTTGTTTGAAGGATGTTTGGTATGGTCATCTCCTTGTATATTCATCATGCATTTTTTGAAGGGTTGTTGAGGAGATGGTTTTATGGGTTGTTTTCTTGAGGTGGGAAATGGAAAATTTTTATCTTCTTGGAGAATCTTACATTCATATAAGTACGTATATATATGTTGTGTTTGATCTTGAAGGTTGAACAGTTGGGTGTTGTTATGGATTTTTATTTTATGGTTGTGAAGGAGATCATACTTGACATAGTTGGCATTTAGAGGTGTATATAGGAGGATTTTCTATATATAAGTACATGATGTGCAATGGTTACTCTCTTTGGTCTTGGTTATCTTCTTGGATGTTTGGTTTCACCATACATTGGTATAAGGTTGTTCTTTATCTCTTTCCTTTGTTGGGTGGGTAAAGAACTTGGGAGAGCTGTGTAGACTTGTGGTGAGAGTTGTTCTTATAGGTTATTGGTTTACAGATTTTTGCATATCATTGTGGATGGTTCCTTGAAACTAGATGTTTACACTTTCCATGTTATGATATTGGTAGACTTGGTATGCCTTGATCTTTTTAGATTCATTATCCTTGCAGTGGGAGTTCTTGGATGTGTTCTTTCTTCTTCGACTGGTTAGCACATGGAGCTTGTATCTGTTGTTGTTGGGTTGGTTATGTAGTGGCTATAGTTTGTTGATGTTGATAACTTGGAGGTATGTGTGGTTGAATGGATTAGAACTTGTTGTGTGTGATATTTTTCAGTTTTGTGGGTTTGATTAGCTAGATGGAACCAGTCATTTTTTTGGTTGTTGAACATTCTAACTAGTGTTCTATATTGTTTTCAAGAGAATGTCTTCATAGTTGTGTTCAGGTTGAAGATTTGAATTTGATGCTGTGATACTTTTGTATAGCTTGTGATAAAAGTGGAGTGGTGGGAGTGTGTTGAAGCCCTTTCCATTAGTTGGTTCTATTTTTTGTGTCTTGGATTACACTGGTACATATACACCATGGAATGTTCTCTTCCTTTAGAGGATGGCAGAAAGTTCTATTTCCTGAGATGGTGGACATTATAGATGTTGTTGTAGGTGTCCTAGGTGATACAAAGGATTCATGCATTCATTGGTAGATAGTGTACTCTTCAAAAAGTGGGAGAATGTTGAGAAATGGTGCCTCAAATGTATTGGTGTTCGATTCAATCCTTTGCATTGTCAAATAGATAGTTGAATATCACTAGGACAAAGTTACTAGTCTGATCAAAATCTCGTTGGTGAGAAATGGTTTTTTACTTAAGCCGCTAGGTTTTAAGTTTTTCTAACTTAAGTCACAAGGTTCTAGAGTTTCTTAACCTCCTCACTTAGCATCTTTGAGGGTCTCTTCTTTTTCGGTGAGTCACGGTTTTCAGAACTTCATAATCTCCAACAAGAGCTTTTGAGGTTCAAGTTTTCAATGACTTAATGACTTTGAAGTATGTCTCTTCGACATGCCGATGGAAGGATAGAGGAACCTTATCAATGGGACTTCATGTTTTTGTTAAGACCTTGAAGATAGTCTCTTCAACATGTCAATTGAAAGATGAAGACTTGGTGGGTCATGTTGGTGAATGTTGAACACTTGGGAGTATAACCTTTGTAGGAGTAACATCCTTGTTTCAGCATGAGGCAAGAGGATGACTCATCAAAATGATGATACATTGCTCACTTCACATTGATGATGTGAAGCAGATGGAGTGATGGTCATTTCAGGGTGACATATGGCTATTAGAGGGACATGGCTTGAAGTCTCTTTGATGACCTTATATGACTTCGATGGTTGGGAACTGATGATAGTTATGTTCATTGGTGATGCATGGCTGGCGTAGAAGGTGTAACGACTGGTTATTGGAACACTGAAGAAGTGTGTATGAATTAAAAAAATCTAATGAAGAGGATCAAAGTGCACAGGTTTGAACTGTATTGTAACTATTTGTCTATGGAAGTTGAACTAAACCATTTCCCATTGGTTGAGAATCAATGTTATAAAATGTTGAACGTTCTACAATGAGGGAGTGAGGGAAATAGAAATAGGGTTATGCTGTCGGATTCTCTCCAAATGGAACAAGATGTAAATATCTTAAGAAGGCTTAGAGCCTGAATTGTATTGTAACATGTTTTTGTTGCTGAATAATACAATGGTGATATGAGCTTTTGGAGTGTGTGGTTTTTTACTCGTAAGGGTTTTCCCTACGTAAATCTTGTGTGTTTATATCTTTTGTTCCATCTTTCATGTTCAATGGTTTTACTTGATTGAAACTGTTAATGGTGTTGTCAGAACTGGTTTAATTAGCATTAACTTTTCTCTAAGGTTCAATGTGGGAAATGAACTATGTCTAATTCCGCTTTGTGGCATAATAGTATGTGTCTTTGAGGCAACCTAAAGGAATAAAAGTTAACGAAGACACTACTATTCTTAGATTTTATTTTTGAGATGAAAAAAATTTCCCAACATTTTCCTTTTGGGGACGACACAAGGCGTCAAGACACCCTATCTCTCTTCCATGTTGACCCAAAAGTTTTTTCATTTTTTTTCGCTCTCTTTGTGTCATTCTTCCAGTTATATGTCTATTTGGGGAATGATGATAGTTCTGAGCTATCTAATATCATTGTAACAAAGACATATGCTGACCCTTAATCCATAGATCCCTTATGTGTTTCTAGGGGGAAACCCTCTTTTCCTTTTTCTTTTTCATGTTTTGGCTACTTTAAAGTAATTGCTCACAACATGGTGTTAGCAATTTCTTTAAAGTGGGGGCATACATTGGCATTATCTTGGCATGATTCCATTTGGAATTTGTTTTCATGTTCCTTGTGTGATTTTCTGCCTTCTTACAATGCATCATTTTCTTGGTGGTGTCATTGGCTTTAATTTCCTCTAAGAGCATGATATTTCCTTGCATTTGTACTCTCTTGGAAATATTAAGTACAATGTTCTATAAGATGAGACCTTGCATTTTTCCTCTCTTGGAGAAGTTAGGCACAATGTTCCCTAAGAAGATATTTTGCATGAACTAAGCAAAATCCCTTTGAACATCACTCTTGTTGCGTTGCATCTTTTTTACCTTATTAAAGTCATGGAGGTATGGCTTTGATATGGTTCCCTGGGGCTCACCTAGTGAACAACTAGCTTCACTAGCCCTTGTGAGCATGCATTTTCTTTCTTTTTCCTTATCATAGTCATGGGGGTATGACTTTGATATGGACCTCTTGGGGCTCACCTAGTGGACACCTAGCTTCACTAGCCCTTGTGAGCATGTGTTTCGTTTGCATAGTGGACAACATGTTCTAGTTATAAACCTCCCTAGGAAAAGTAGCCTAGACCCAATCCCTAGTGCGTTGGATGACCAGTCGAAGCTTGATCCATTGCATTTTTTTATTTTCCCCTTTTATTTCTTTTTCTTTTCTATCTTTTATGGTGTATGTTAGGGATCTGGTTATGGCTTCATATATCATCCGCATGTGTGTTCCTTTGTGCCTATGTTGGTTTTCCATAGGATCTTGATCTTGGGGGCTTGGCCAATCTCTTGGTTATTGTCATCCAATCTTACTAAGATTCATACATTTGAACCCCTCTTGATAGTGTGGTTGGCTACTTTAGTGTGAGTTTGAAGCAAGTTCATCCTCTCACTAAAGTGCAGGCTAAATGTAGTGTAGGAAAATGCATACCCTTGCATTTTCACACATGTTTGGGCCCACCTTGCTTTATTTATCCTTACTTATGTCTTAATTGGTACTATTTTTCATCCACAAGCCTAATAAATGATATGTTTTTATGGCTAATCCTCACAAACTTCAAACGATAAATGATATTTTAATGACTTTAGCTGTGTGTCCCTAATTTTTGGGTCGGGACAAAGACACCACCTATGGCGTATTTTCCCCCCAAAGGTCCCTGGACCTTTATTTCAAATGTGCCTTAAAGTGGCCCCATTTTGGATTCTGTGGTTCAAGTTTCATGCCTTGGGACAAACACACCACCTAAGATGGAAAAACCAAAAAAAATTCCATGGGGACAATTTTTACAATTTTCCTTCCTCACTACAATTGTAAACTAGTTTTGTGGGTTTACTCATGTCTTAGTCCCCCCTAAGGTATTTTTGGGATTTAATTTCAAATCTTGGCAAGATTTAGCCTCCTTTAATTAATGAATTCATATGTTGGCTTGTTGTGGTGTAATTTTGGGATATTAAGCATAGATAAGTATAAATACAAGATTCCTTCTCTCATATTTTCATCTAGCAATCTAAGAAGCATCCAGTCATCCACGTATTTGAGCATTCAAGAATAATTCATCAAGCATTTGGAGACATTATCAAGATTCAAGCATCATATCAAGGATATTCTTGCATCATGTGTGTTTTTGAGCTAACATTTGTGATGCAGGTTTTTGATTCACGCAAGCATTTCAAGTCAAGATCTATCAAGCATTTCAAGATCTACATTCAAGTTAGCCATTTCACACAAATTTATAGATTTCGTAATAAGGATTTGGTGAGTTGTAACATTGCATGTTGTTCATTCATCATTTCCCTTCATTGTTCTATTTCATTTCAAGGTTTAATTACCAACAAGGGGTTTGATCGAGGAAAATTCCCATTTACTAATAATCAACATTTTTTTTCCTCTCTTGCATGTTTGTGTTTGCAGATTTAGGTTGAAGAATTGAATATCATTTGAAGTGCAAAGTTGTAAAGTTGTAAAGTTGCATTGCCAAGTTGTCATCTTCATGAAAACTCACCTACAAGCTAGATTCAAAAGTTTTAGAACTTGAGGTCAGAGAAGAAGGAAGTGCAGACATTGAACCTCAAGATCACACTTGGAGATTTTAGAAATTTAGATAGATACTAAGATGGTAGAAAAGGTGTCTTTGTCTTCCAAGTGGAATTTTTCAAAGATTCTTTTGGATCCTGTTTTGACATTCGAAGATTCTACATGTCCCCCAAAAAATAGCAGTGGGACTAATAAGACAGTAAGGGTGTGTCTTAGTCCTCCCTAGCATATTTTGACAATAGTTTTGCATTTCCAGAATCCTCATTACATTTCTAGACTTCCTAGGTACACATACCCTGACTTATTGTTTCTTTTAAATTTCATCATTTACATTCATTATTTGGCTTGCATTACTAGGTTTTGTGAGTTGAATGTTAAAGTTTATCTTATGAGCTTTTGCTTGGTGGTGAACCCCTTAAAGCTTAAAACACCCCTTCCTAAGTCTTCCTTGTTGAGAATTGACTCACCCTTTGGGTTGATAGTCAATCCAATTTGGGATCCTAAGACATATTTAAGTGACAATAGGAAAATAATGGTGCAATAGCATCCTACATTTTTCACATTTTTCACATACATTAAACTAACACCTCAAACATATACAAATGTGTCATAGCACAATACAAATATTTCTCACATATATTCAAGATTACATTACAAATACTATCATTGCCTTACCCAACCCCTCTAGTAGTACAAATACATACTCAAAATTTTGATCCCCAATTTTGATCCCCAAATACAAACCCTTCATCAACTGTTCTTTTAACAAAATCAATGAACCAAAGAATTAAGAATGGTAGCAATATTACTCCCACAAATATTAAATTTTAAATTCAATCTTAACTTTCTCAAATAGACAACCTGCCAAAACTGAATCCAAATCCCATAAGAACAACCCCCATGAAACTAAAAACAAAACAAGATTTTGTTGAAACCTTATAAACCTTATTTTTGAGAAGTTATGAGAGTTTCAATAAAGTGAAGCCCATAAAACTTTAGTGCAAACCTATCTTCAATACATAATTTGCATTGCAGTTCCTCACATGGGTGTCTCTCCAAATTGCCTATTTTCTACTACAATACACAGTTAGAACACATAATCATCTACCCACAAAACTAATTTCAAAACCATTCAGCTAAAAAGATTTCCATAAAAAACTCAGAGCTGCAAACTCAGCCTTGCCGAGGAGTGTTCATCTGAATATCGCTTGTTTGGGCTAGAAATTTCAAGAACTTAGACACGACTGCTGCACCAATGACAATTAAAACTTATACTCCATTAAAAATGCAATCATGATACAAGAAAAAATGTTGTGGATTAATTTTGGGTATTACGTTTTGGTTTTAGGACATTTCAAATGAAATATAAATTGAAATTAAAGAATGGTTGGTGACCATATTTTATTCACCTAGATGACGTGCATTGAAACCGTGCCAAGTGACTTCCCTAAAGATCCTACACAAACTTTCTTGTACTCTTAACAATGTCGATGAGAAAAAATGGATAGAATTTGTTGGAATTTTTTTTTATGAACCCTTCCAAAGAATAAATTTATATAAAATGGGAGGAACCAAAACTAATATCCCTATGGGTACTACTCTTATTTCCTTAAAATAAAAGGATTTGATTTTATAACAATTGAAAAGAAAATCTACAAATATCTAAGTCTTACAAGTTGCTCAATTCTTGAGCTCGACACAAGATTTTGGCAGCCTTCTAAATAGAAAATAGTGTTTGCGAGTTAATATCTATTTTCATGCATGACACACGTACTCAAGGAGATTTGATTTTGATGGAAACCACAAACTAGTAGACTATTCACGACAATCTAGGAGTTGTTTACAGGCATGAGACAAGTCTTAGGCTGAAACCTCACACCATATATAGCCTATCAGCTAACTAATTTAATATATAAAAAATTCCAAGAGATATCCTTCTTGAGGGGTCTATTTTTCAATCAATTACTCACACAAAAGTGCAATAGATACCTCAAGAAGGATATCTTTCAGTGGTTTTTTATATTTATTAAATTAAATTAATATGTACATGATAGTAGCATTCACAATGCAACATGAAAGACTTTAAATTATTTAGGATTAAGGTTAGGGTTAGTGATCTGTATAGGATCTAGACTAAATTGCGTTTGAATGCTCAAATAAAATTAACTTAGCGGAAGACTTAATACATTTATACATTAATGAAATCAAGCATTAAAACTTCAAATGAGAAATAGAATTGAGAGAGAAGAAGATAAGAAGGTGCAAACAAAGTTTGATTACGGAGTTCGCCACAAACATGACTATGTCTCTGGGTCTGCTCCAATAGAGAGACCGATCCAATTAATCTCCAAAAAGATTACAAATGCACCAAGACCATTCCTTCAACACTTCGGCAGCATAACATTACTCCATCATATGAAAATGACTCAAAAATCTCCACAAGACCTCTCGTTCGTATCACCTGTTTCTCTAGTTCATCACTTGCATTCACTGAACTCCTAAGAGCTTACATTATGCCCCTTTTATACATAAAATTAGCCTAAATAGGCCAAAATCCTTCATAATTACAAAAAACAACATAATCCCCCTCTTAAAAATCCGCACATTGGCTTATTTGTCTTTTTTGACCACTTTAGTTTTAGTGGTTAGGGGGTTATAAAAAAATAAACCATTTTGTTATGGCCTCGGGCCAACACATACATAAAAAAAAACAAACTCCGTTTATAGTTGAATGGACATCGGTGGTCTGTCGGTGGCAACCTATTTTGTTATAGAGAGGGTCGGGGGTTCCAACCCCGCCAACCACCTTTTGACTTCTTCTGTGACATCAAACACTGGACAAAAAAACCCCGAGCTTTATTATTAGCAAAGAGATAGTCGGCGGTGTAACAGTGGGCGGTTTGGCTATTATACCAGAAGTCACGGGTTCGAGCATTCTGATAAACCTTTTTCCAAACAAACAAATTCGCTGACCAAACTGGATGGAAGAAACTAGGCCACGTGTCTCACGAGGAGGGTGCCATGTGGTAGATGCTCATTTGCCGAGTACAACATGTCATCATGCTGACTATGCTGCCAATTGTGCTACGGACTGCTGACTGGACCGATGACTGTGCTGCCACGTGGATGCTGACATCACCGTACGGATGACACATGTCAACCATGGATTGGTCCACTTTTGGTTTGCACAGATGCTAATGTCATCATGTACGGATGCTGACGTCATCACTGTACCTTCAAGTCAACACAAACTTTGACCAGCCTTATCTCCCACATACAAGCTCCATTTTCTATGAAAGAAACTTCGTCAGAATCATCTTGACGAGCACTTCGTGATGAAGCCATTTTTGGTGAATTCTGTGACGATGAATTTTTTTGCTCCCTGTTGGCCCCTGGTACACTATTTGACCAAACCTTTGACTGGCCATAACTTGTGCAAACAGACTCCTCTTCGCTCCATTCAAGTTGCATTGAAATTAGGACGCTGAGATCTTTCTAATGGTACTATAATTTGAAGATTTTGAGACACTTCAATTTCCACAAAAATATCCCCTGGATCAGTTAGGGTTAGGATTGGGGTTAGTTTTAGGATTAGGATTATGGTTGGGGTTAGAGATAGAATTAGGATTATGACTGGGGTTAGCGTTATGATTAATCTAAGGGTTAGGGTTGAGTTAGAATCAAGATTAGGGTTATGGCTAGGGTTAGGCATAGAATTAGAATTATGATTAGATTTAATGTTAGTATTAGGATTAGGGTATTAGAGTTAGGATTAAAGATATAATTAGGATTAGGGTTGGGATTAGTGTTATGGTTAGGGTTAAGTTAGAGATAGGGTTGGGTTTAGCATCAAGATTAGTGTTAGGTTAGAGCTAGGGTTGGGTTTAGCATTTATATTAGGGTTAGGGTTAGGATTAGAGATATATTGGGGTTAGGGTTAGGATTAATGTTAGGGTTAGGGTTAGGTGAGAGCTAGGGTTGGATTAATCATCAAGGTTAGGGTTAGGTTAGAGATAGGATTAGGGATGGGTTTAGTGTTAGTGTTAGAGTTAGGTTAGAGCTAGTGTGGGATTTAGCATCAATATTAGGATTAGGGTTAGGATTAGAGATAAAATTAAGATTAGGGGTAGAGTTAGGGTTAGTATTAGGATTAGGATGAGGATTAGGGGTACACTTAGGGTTAGGTTCATGGTTAGTATGAGGATTAGGATTAGGATGAGGATTAGTGTTAGGGTTAGGGTTAGGTTCGTGCTAGGGTTTTTGTTAGCATCAAGATTAGGTTTAGGGTTATTATTAGAGATAGAAGTAGGATTAAGGGTAGGGTTAGGGTTAGAGATAGAATACAGGTTAGGATTAGGATGAGGATTATGGTTACAATCAAGGTTATTATTAGGGTTATGATTATTCTAAGTATTAGGATAAGGATGAGGATAAGGGTTATGATTAGAGTTAGTATTATGATTAGGATTAGGATGAGGATTAGTGTTAGGGTTAGGATAACATTAGAGTTAGAGTTAGGGTTAGCATTAAGATTAGGGTTAGGGTTATGTTAGATCTAGGGTTCATTTAGGGTTATGGTTCAATCATGGTTAGAGCTAGGGTTTATTTTGGGTTGGAGATTGAATTAAGGTTAGGCTTAGAAATTTAATTATGGTTAGGGTTATGATTTGACTAATGATTAGGATGAAGGTTAGGGTAAGAATTATGGTTAGGGCTAGGGTTATGATTTGACTAATGATTAGGATCAAGCTTAGGGTAGGAATTAGGGTTAGGGTTAGGGTTAGGGTTAGGTTTAGAGACCAAATTTGAGTTAGGGTTATAGATATAGTTATGATTATGGGTAGTGTCAGGGTTAGATTTAGATTTAGTGTTAATTTTAGAATTATGGTTAGGGTTAGGGTTAAAGTTATAGTTAATGTTAGACTTAGGTTTAGGTTTATGTTTAAGGTTAGAAATAGGGTTTACGATCAGGGTTACAATTATAATTAGTGGTTTATTTAGAATTTAATCATATCCCTAATCATGAAACTAAAGGAACACTAACCCTAATTCAGTTATAACCCTATCCCTAATATAACCTTAATTTTATCCCTTATTAAAGTTGAACCCTAACTCTAATCCTATTTGAATTGTAATAATAATGTAATTATAACCTTAACTTGAAGATTTATCCTATAGCCCTAATTGAACCCTAACACTAATTCTAATTTAATTTTATCTCTAACCCTAACCCTAACTAAACCTTGATCCTAATTAAAGCCTAAGCCTAATATAATTGAACCTTAATTTAATCCTAAATAAACCCTAGATCTAACCCTGACCCTAACTGAACCATAATCCTAATCAAATTGCCACCCTAACCTAATTGAACATTGATTCTAACCATAATTTTGGCATTAATTGAACTCTAATCCTCCTTAGCTCTATTTTAACTCTTAACCTAATTAAATAGTATCCCCTATTAAACTTGAATGCTAATCTAATTGATCCATACCTTAATATTATTTGAACCCTAATTAGAATTTAATTATAACCTTAACCAAACCCTAATCCTAATTAAACCCTTATTCTAACCCTAATTCTAACACTAATTGAACTTTATTCCTAAGCCTAATTGTAATTGAACACTAGAACCCTAATTGAATCTTAATTGAACCAAAATGCTAACTCGAATTGAACCATTATTAAATCCTAACTTATTTGAACCTAAAAGCTAACCATAAACCCTAATTGTATCATAACTCTAATTGATCCCTAACCATAAAACTAACCATTATCATACTTTTTTTATCCTAATTAAACCCTAACCCTAACCCTAATTGAATCATAACCTTGACATTGACCCTGATTAAAACCTAACCATAACCTTAACCGTTATTAAACCCTAACTCAAATTCACTCTAATAGAACTCCAACCATAATATTGACCCTTATTAAACCCTAACTCAAATACAACTCTAATAGACCTAACTCCAACCCTAATCAAACAATAGTAATAATTGGAATCTAGACCTAATTTAACCCTAACTCAAAATATCTCATGATTGTATGAACATTGTTGACAATTCTTTATAAGGTAGAAATCATTGAGAATAATCAATGGTGGGATTGATAATTTTATATACTATTTTTGTTTAATTAATATTATTTTTAATTTCTTCTTTAATTTTTTGTGGAGTGATTAATGGAGGAGGCTTTCGTGGCTAGTCCTTGGATTTGGGGATTACTCATCCATATTACCTATTTAAAATTTGAAACATATACATTTAGGATTTAGAATAATGTTTTATTAAAAGATATACAAATTACATTAGGTGCATAGAACATATAATAAAAATAAAGTTGTAAACTACATTTAATCGAATATCAAGTCCTAACCTATCTACAAAATTTAAAGTACACATAATATAGACTCAATCAAACTAAAAAGCATGAAATAAATTTAATCAAATTGAAAACCATTAATTAAGTTAATTTTTATTTTAGTTTTTAAATTTAATTCAATTAAAAAAACTAATAAAATTATGTATATGAAATGTTGATCAGTTTCTAGGAAGATTACTAACACTTTCTAGAGACATGAAGGAGAATTGTACAAAATTAACATTCAAAATACTTGATATCTATTTTTACTACTAAGTAGAATATCACCTTGTTGGTTGTAAGTTTCTAGGATTAGGTTTATAACACATGTAAAATGGATATTGATTTAGATATGTAACCTATTTTAGTCTGACATTACCAAATATAAATTTAACTTCTATTTGAGCCCAAGAAAAAGTTGAAAATATATAATATATTTAGCTAGGTATAGACATAGTTTTTTACCATTGCAATGGTTTGTCCCATCATGATCTTGTATTTACCTTAACCTTATAGAGTCATACCAATTTTATAGTGCATAAATGTCTTTAGTTTACATTGGCATATCATGATTATGTAACCTTATTTTTACATCACTTGTAGATCCCATCAACATCCATATCTTTTGTTATCTTCAATATGGCCTTATTGGGGGCATCATGCTATGAAATCATTGTCTATTTGAGCCTTCATTGATTTATTTTTGTATTTTAGGGTATTATGCTACCCTATTATCTATTTGAGCTTATATTGGCATATCATTTCTACATTCATCATAGAGTGATACTATTTTGAGGAGCCATCACACCTTCCCTCTTATCAAATTATAGCCTTACTTTTATTGCTTATATTTTTTTATGCCATTTATTTATTTTTTTACTTATCACATCTAAAAACTTACCCCATTGTTTATCTTTATGCTATTGACCCTATTTGGCTTCATGTAATTGTCTAGTCTTTATTTCATTAATTAAATATTTCCCATCATGTGCTCATGGTCATGGATGTTAGATTGTGGTCACACATCTATTAGAGTTAGGTTATATGCTTAATAGATGTTTTTAGCCATTCAAGGCCACATAATCATTGCCCAATTTCTTATACTAGGGAAAATCATCCTTTCTTGATGATATCTCTAGTCTCATGAAGATAAATCTTACAATCATTGATTTATATTTTTATCTTTCATGATCATTAATTTCCAATGATTATAATATTACACATTTAATTATTTATCTATAATTATATTATTAAAATATTATTAATAAATTATGTACTACAATGTTCCTTAAATTAATTACACCTTTGGGGTGATGTCTACAAGGAAATGCAAGATTACTAATGTTGTCATTTTATGTCCACAATTTATCTTACAAGTTATAAGCTACTCATAGAATATTTGGTATTCTCTTTTTTGGAAGAATTCATTTGAGAATATACATAAAATGCATATCTACATAGGATTACATCTTCTAGAGTTATGGAACCCATGAGCCAAATCCTTTGAGTATTTAAATATTTACATGAAACTATAGATGTATTTTTGTGACTGCTATGTACTTTGATATGCATGATTCATATGCAGCTAAATGTGAGAATAAAATGTAATGGTGAAAAATGCATCCTTTTACTTTTCCCATTTATTTTTGTACCTATTCTGAGGGAATGTATTAAAATTTGAACAAAACATTAAGATGGTCTAATTTTCTAAAAAATTGGATCCCTTTCCCAATTCATTATTTTTTCCAAAATTTAAATCTACCTATGAATTATATTATCAATACACTTGATTTTAATTATATATAAATTTAAATTTAAAACCCTTCCTACAAGGGTGATTAAATATATTAGCTAGATGATTTGTTAGTCTAACTAAAACAAAATCTCTAAATATAGAAGATAATCAAGCTTCATTACCAAGAGATTAATGCTATGTTTTTAGTAGGGAGAGAGATGGAGAGATAGGAATAGAAAGAGGGATAAATCTAGAGGTGGGGAGAGTGTGACAAAGAGAGGGGGTAAGTAGATAGAGATAAAGATGAAAATAGAGATAGAGATGGACATGGAAATGGGTATGGATATGGAGAAGGAGAGATGTATGGAGAGAAGGGTATAGAGAAATAAAGAGAGAGAGAAGAGAGAGAAGGATATATAGAGATTGAAGAGATACACATATAGATATTCAAAGAGAAGGAGATATAGAAATATAAATATATAGAGAGGGAGAGATATGGGGGTAGAGAGAGATGGGGAAATAAGATCTATATTGAGGGAGAGATGAAAGATGAAATATGAAGACATAGAGATAGAGAGGCAAAGAGATTTGGATATATAGGTCTAGAAAAAGGGAAAGGGGGAGATATAGGGAGAGAGATGGATAAATTTATAGATATAGAGGGGAAGAAAGGAAGATAGAGGTAGAGATAAAGAAAAAGTGAGAGAGGAAGAATCACATAAATAAATAGAGAGATCAAGAGAGGTAGAGGGAGATAAAAAGAGAGAGATAGGGAGATAGAGAGGGAAAGGGAGAGAGATAGAAATACATATAGATGGTGAGATAGACTGACAAAGACATAGAGATATAAGGAGATAGAGAGAGTGGGGAAGGGAGAGAGAGATATATAGAGAGAAAGAAATAGAGAGAAGTAGAGGTAGACAAATAGAGATGAAGAGAGGGAGAGATAAATGCTAGAGATAGAGAGAGGGAGAGATAGAGATATATGGGAAGAGAAGAGAGATAAATATATAGTGGAAGAGAGAGGGAGAGAGAGGTAGAGATAAAGAGATAGATAGGGGGATAGAGAGTGGAGGAAAGGAATAAATGGAATAATGGAATATGGCATGGGGAAGCACATTAAGTCACATTACGAATTTTCACTAAGGCATTCAACAATATACATCCCTTGGGGTACACGAAGAGTCATTACTAGACTGAGATCCACACAACAACAATAAAGAATAAAATCCAAAGATATAATCCATAACAAAATAAACATTAAGAATTATAACATATACATAAAAATCATTGATAAGGAACCATCTGAGTACATAAATACAACATATGCATAATTAACTCAACACATTGAATAACAACTACCAATAGCCACATAAGGTTTAATGTTACATTACAATACAATATTCAAGAAGTACAATGATACAAAAGTGTTTCCAATTTGCACGGAAACCATACAACAAGAATCATGATACAAATGAATAGATGAAAACTAGCTCCAAGATGGATACAACACTGAAGTTACTGCAACCACACCAATCCGCACCTCTCGATCCTCGACTGGGGACCCAATGGGGTGCTTAGCACGTTCCACCCGACCATGTGAGTCCGAAGACCCACCCCCCGTGCTAGGAGCTAACAAGAAGAGACCTCAACCAAGAACATTCAAAAAGGAAACCACAAGACTCCACAACATACAAAAGTATAATAAAACTCAAGGATTACCATGACATAATCAACAACACCCAAGAGTCATTAAAATAACTTAAAATCATACATCTCATCACATAAATCAAAGCAATGACTAGTAACAAGTAACCAAAGGATGATCATGAAACACTTCCAAATCAACTGAATTAATAAACATAATACAATTCCAAATTGCAATTAAATAATACAATAACATCATATCACCGTATCAAAAGAGTACCAGGTCATAAGTCAAATATCAATGAGATCATACAAGACCACAAAGTACACCAAAGATATATCAAGACAATAATCATAAATTAAGATAAATCCAAATATCAACAATCTAAACCAACTCCCATAACCTACTTCCAGAGGAACACAATAAAGTAAAACACATGGGCAACTAGGGGAGAGTGTCATCGCATAGTCCTACATGGGCTATCCTATGCTCTTTCCTCCCAACTGAGGCCGGGTCCCATCTATGGTCTCCGCGTTTCCTTCCTCCTCCCAAATGGAGGTCGGGTCCATAGGGTGACTCATGCGGAGCCATAAAACTCTCATGAAGACGAGGTCATGACCTTGCCAACCACAGCCTTCTCAGCCTTCCATTAGTCTGCAGAAGCACTAATGAAGACGAGGCATCCATTTTTTTAAATCTTGCAATGATATTACTACCCAACCCTCCTAAGTTAATTATTAGGTTTTCACTTTTCATTTCATGTAAACTCCCTCGCGGGTTATCCCGTGTTTTCTCTGTATGGCGCTGCCTCTAATGATTTCTACCCCAAAACTAAGGGTTGTACCTAATGCAAGAATATCATATTTCCAACTGCTAAGCATGTAGGCATTACCTATCTCGCTAGCTATAAATACAATTTCCAAGTTCCCCAACAAATTTCGTAATAACCCCTTTTAAAATTGGCGAAACCAAAACACTTTGCCACATCAAGGGCCCATAAAAGAGAGAGAAATCAATTAATAATCATCTCAAGCCTCTGGAAGCCAAAAGAATGAAAACCCATAACAAAGGTAAAGTGAAGCAACATGAGTATTTCTCCAATAAATCCAACACAAGGATAAAATTTCCTCAAATAAGAGAGTAACTTAGGAAAGCCATAAAAAAGAACGATTCATCAAGACCCATCTACAAATTAACAATGGTGTCACCTCAAATAGGAAAACGTAAAAGAAAATCAATCTTTAATTCCCGAAATCACTAAATGAAACCAAAAGCCACCAACTAGGCATTCCATGGGAGACCTCAATTTTCTCCTCACAAGAACCCCCTTATGATGGTACGCAAACCACTTTCATAAAAACAACAACATAGCAATGACAACAATAATTGCAAGTTCAATTCAAATATAATGAGTGAATATATTAAAATAAGAACAACCACCCCATCCAAACCACATAAACAACTTTGATACAAAATAGATCAAAAATCCAAGAAGATCAACTTCCCACAACTCATCAACAAAATACAAATTCCCAATTACATTGCAACAAAATTTAAATGACAAAGGATTCCTTGAATCAAAGTTAATCTCCAACGGCATTCATACCAATACAGAAATTTCCAAAAACAATCCTTAAATAAAAGAGGTAAAAGCATGCAACCAGGTATCCAAGGGACCAAATTTAAAGAACACCTTAAATACTCAATCACTCACAACTCCACCAAACATTCGCATAATAAACAACAACCGAAAATTCAAACAAGAACAATATTTATTAACCAATCAATTAACGACCAGAACTAAAACTTTACAACTTACCCATACTAAAATAATTCATGATAACCATCACAAGTATTCTAAAAGTATTATCATAAAGAGAACTTACAACCAACCATTAAATGAATATAAAGGAAGTCAATTTTCAAAAGACTAAAATTCCATTTCACCAATAAAATAACCAATTCGAAAATACCCTAATCAATCTCTAACTATGCCCATACCTTTAAATTTCC
The DNA here is from genome assembly GCA_007258455.2 of Sequoia sempervirens. Lineage (NCBI taxonomy): Eukaryota > Viridiplantae > Streptophyta > Pinopsida > Cupressales > Cupressaceae > Sequoia > Sequoia sempervirens. The sequence continues at coordinate 340,093,114 of VDFB02193867.1, read as the reverse complement.
CCTTTTCATTTATCAACATAATTGAAAACTACTTAATAATTGGGTAATTAACTCATTATCATTTCCTAACTACTTATGTTCAAAACACTATTTCCATTTCCTTTCATCATACTAACTTAACACTCACTTCCAATATTTAAATTAATTGAGAAAACCACTCAAGATCAATTGTCTATACTTTAAAATAACAATAATAACAATACTCTAAATACTTGAACTACATATTAGAAATTACAACCTTAAAATCTTAAATCTATCTTTCCATACCCAAAAATACCTTTTAAAACCACTCATTATTATCTATATATATTATCCCATTCACAGATAACAAATTAAGCAAATCTTTTTTTCGGCCTTTAAAAATATTCTACCCAAAATGAAGAATTAAATAAATCAATGTTGTAAGTTGATTTTTCTGCTAACACTATCCTCTCATCTTCTCAAAGTTGTAATAAGAACATATTTCTTTCTATTTTACTATTATTTTCATTATATCAGATTCTGCTTTATTCTAATCATAAAAGAAATAGAATCTATATACATTTTTTTTTTATAACAGTTAATTTAACAGAATATATAATTAAATCAAAAAGGAAACAATATATATATTTTATTTCTAAATAACAGTGAAATTAGCCAAATAATACAGCAATGGTTAAATAAGAGGAATCAGAATAAATAATTTAACACATACAACATCCACAAACACACACATCCACATAAACATACACATCACACACACACACACACACACAACACACACACACACACATATCACACATTGCCAGTTACATATTGCCACACACACACACACAACACATTATTGCCACACATACACAATGGCTGTTGCTGCATGCTGGCTATTGACATTATTATTACATATTATTATTATTATTATATATTTATAAAATAAAAATGCACACCGAAATTAAAATATAGCATTCACGTTTTAAACGAAATTTAATACATTAAATTTAAATGGGAAAATTTAATCCCAACATTCAGACACGGGAGACTACGCCCGGCCGCGGGGCAGTCTACGGACTGCTCACGGCAGTCCGTAGGACTGCCGCGGACAGTCTACGGACTGTCACAGCAGTCCGACGGACTGCCGTGGTAGCCCGTAGGCTGCCGCTGCAACACTACGGCTGGCCGGGTGGTGGGTACGGCCGAGGCCGAACCATCACCCGTCAGCAAAATTTTATATTTTTAAATTCAAACAATCTAAAACAATCAAAATTTGAACTTTAAATTTTATTTTCATTTTCATATATATATATTTTTTATATATCTACAATTATATATATATATATATATATATATATGTGTATGCATATATATACATATATATATATATATATATATATATATATATCTAATATATGTATATATATATATACATCTATATATATATTGTATACAAAATAATTCGAATACAACGAAATAGCACAAGTTACTATTTCAACATCATTTTATATACATAATAAATTTTGTAAAATTAATCTACAAGTGAGGATTTACACAAACCCAAATTTCCAGAATTCCAAACATAGTTTCATTTTGATAATCAACAGTAAAACCCCAACAAATGATTTCATTAAAATAAACAACAGTCCCAAGCTCCTAGAAATTTCAATCTAAAAATTGACAGCCAAGAACCCCACCAAATTCCATTTTAACAAACAGCAATCCCGATCCCCAATTAAATTTCTGTTGATTAAACAACAACCCACTGAAATTTCTTTTCACAAACATTTGGAATTATAAACCCCATATAAAGAATTTCATACACGTAAATGTAGTAAATTTCCCAATCAATTGCAATTTTATTTGATGCTACAAAGAATTGAATGAAAAAGAAATCCTATGCCCCGGTGGCTTGGAGAAGACTGTAGGAAGTTTCTATCCCTTTCTACGATCCAATCCTCACCAATGAATGTTTTCAAAGGAAGAAGCTCCAAGATTTTCCTCAACTAAACTTTAATTCTAATGAATTTCTAATAATGATAGAAAAGTAATACCAATGAATGTTTTCAGCAGCAGCTCCAAGATTTTCCCCTCAACGCCAAACTTATTCCTTAATGAATTCTCAGAATAATGATAGAAAAGTAATGCAATACTATGACAAAAGAAAAGTAAATCCAAATTTATCCAAAGTCCCCTCTAAAGAGAATGCAACCCCCCCTTTTCAAAAAAAAAATCCTCTAAATAAAATCACCCCAAGAAGTCTCTTCATTTTCCTCTTCATGCGAATGCCAAAAGTCACTTCTCCAAAAATGAAATTTAATTACATTCAAATCCACAAAAGATGGAGTTTTATATTTGTTTATTCTTCATATTCTCCAGTGAAAACCAAAAGTCACAACTCAAGAAATAAATCCAAATAATATTTAATCCCTTTAATTCCTTTTGTTTCCTTTTCAAGTATTTATATTTCATTTTCTTTCATCAAGCATTTTGATTAAACTAAATAAATTTAACTCCACAAAAATGAACTTTTTATTTAAATATATATACATTATCTTCACAATACATTATTTGTTAATTACTTCCACATTAGAATAATTAAAATCAACCATTAAATTTCTTATGATAATAATTATCTTTTCAAGATTACTTGTTCATAACAATTTAAATCAATTTGTCTAATAATATCACTTTTACTTTTAACAAATTAATTTGATTGATCATTTGTTCTAAATCATTTGATTTAATTTAATTGATTATTACTTTAATTTCTAATCATATTTTAAATAACCTTGCAAATCACTTATGATTTAATTAATTATTTAAACATGATTACTAACATATTATATTTTTCACAAACACAGTGATCAATGAAACACACACCAATACTCATACCCAAGTCCAAGGCAACCAACACGGAGGGGTATTACATCCTCCCCCCCTTAAAAATCGACTTACTCCTGGAAGTCGAGCTCAATCATAAACATGGTAACACAACAAGTATCAATGATCATAAGCACATCATCACCATAATTTAAAACATCGATTAAACATCATCAAGTCAGCCATGAAAATTAAACAAACCAAAAATAAAGAAAAGATACCAAAACAAAAATGGTGGCAGGGTTGCAAACAGACCAATTTGGTAAACACAAGGACAGATGACGAACTAGGTTGGGGAACTTTCTTGTCAGTTCCTATTTTCCACATCAATCCCATTGGGTGTTTATGGTGCTCGTCCTATCCTGACAATGCAGGTGGAATCGAGGCTTAGTTCCTGCAATCCTGCATGCAAACAAACGTTCTGCACAATACATATATATCACAAATACATTGTGAGAGGAAATCCCAGCATGGTAGGGCACTCGCGAGCGAGTGATACCACACTATCCCTCCCACCAAACCACACATAAAAGTCAAAACAATTCTAGTAACTTGTAAACAATTTTCTTCTAATTAGTTAGGAAATATTCGTATGAGGATACTAACCATAAACCTAAATCAATCTACTATATCAAAATGAATTACTACTTGACATTATAAGTATCTATACCTGCACATTACGATTACTTTACCTTCATCATTATGCTTTCTGAAGCCCACTTCCTGTAAATCAAAAGTTACCATAGAGCATCGCACATTAGTACCAATAATTCCAGTTACATCTTACCCTCAAGATACTAGATTCTACTAAAATCATAGAATAATTATCCACAAAACCTTACATTTTCATTAAAACTCATAATTTTCACACAAAGAACTCCACTTTAATCATTATTCAACACCAAAATTCACATCAATTTCAAAAAAAAGGGTAAAATTTTACACCTTCACAGATTCAAGAAAACATAATTCCTCACTCAAGGACAACAAAATCGCAAATTCCACACACACTTGACATATTCACACACATAAAACACATCCCCAAGAAACACATCACACTAAAACTCAAGGGTCCATAGAGCATCCCCGACAGGAAGGATATCGGTGCATTGCGCACTACACCGAGGGTCCTATCCTTTCCCATCAGTTTCCTGCACCATCAACCCAACACCATCAAATGAAAGAAATTCAAATTCACAACTAAGACAAGAAAAGTGAAACTCAAGACTCATGGGTCTAAACGCAAGGTTACATAGTGAGCACACGTAGTGCCCAGTGTATGAACCTAGGCTCTGATACCATGTTGTAATGCCCCGTCGTGCGAACCCCAAAGGACAATTAAACAATAAACACATCACAATTTTTTTTTTTAAAGTAAACCTAACATACATGTATTACACATTAAGTCATGACATGAATTTTCAATTAAGCAGATTCATTAGCACATACATCCCTTGGGGTACACGAAGAGTCATTACTAGACTGAGATCCACACAACAACAATAAAGAATAAAATCCAAAGATATAATCCATAACAAAATAAACATTAACAAATATAACATATACAGGATAATCATTGATAAGGAACCATCTGAGTACATAAATACAACATATGCATAATTAACTCCACACATTGAATAACAACTGCCAATAGCCACATAAGGTTTAATGTTACATTACAATACAATATTCAAGAAGTACAATGATACAAAAGTGTTTCCAATTTGCACGGAAACCATACAACAAGAATCATGATACAAATGAATAGATGAAAACTAGCTCCAAGATGGATACAACACTGAAGTCGCTGCAACCGCACCAATCCGCACCTCTCGATCCTCGACTGGGGACCCAATGGGGTGCTTAGCACGTTCCACCCGACCATGTGAGTCCGAAGACCCACCCCCCGTGCTAGGAGCTAACAAGAAGAGACCTCAACCAAGAACATCCAAAAAGGAAACCACAAGACTCCACAACATACAAAAGTATCATAAAACTCAAGGATTACAAAGACATAATCAACAACACCAAGAGTCATTAAAATAACTTAAAATCATACATCTCATCACATAAATCAAAGCAATGACTAGTAACAAGTAACCAAAGGATGATCATGAAACACTTCCAAATCAACTGAATTAATAAACATAATACAATTCCAAATTGCAATTAAATAATACAATAACATCATATCACCGTATCAAAAGAGTACCAGGTCATAAGTCAAATATCAATGAGATCATACAAGACCACAAAGTACACCAAAGATATATCAAGACAATAATCATAAATTAAGATAAATCCAAATATCAACAATCTAAACCAACTCCCATAACCTACTTCCAGAGGAACACAATAAAGTAAAACACATGGGCAACTAGGGGAGAGTGTCATCGCATAGTCCTACATGGGCTGTCCTGTGCTCTTCCTCCCAACCGGAGGCACCGTCCCATCTATGGCTGTCCTGTGCTCTTTCCTCCCAAAATGGAGGCGGGTCCATAGGGTGACTCATGCGAGCCGTAGACCTCTCGTGAAGACGAGGTCACACCTTGCCAACCATGGCCTTCAGCCTTCCATTAGCCTGCAAAGCACTAATGAAGACGAGGCATCCATTTTATTAATCTTATAATGATATTACTACCCAACCCTCCTAAGTTAATTATTAGGTTTTCACTCAATAAACTCCCTCATGGGTTATCCTCAGGTTTTCCCCTTAAGCGGGGCGCCGCCCCCACGAGGAGCCACTCTCCCTAGAGACCCAACAACATAAAAACCAAGGGTTGTACCATCAAAATAAGAATATCAGATCACAACCAAGAAGCATGCGAGGCATTACCCATCTCGCTATAAATACAATTTCCAAGTCTCAACAAATTCTGTACAACCCTTTTAAAATCATGAAACCAAAACACTTGCCACATCAAGGGCCCATAAAGAGAGAGAAATCAATTATCAATCATCTCAAGCCTCTGGAAGCCAAAAGAATGAAAACCCATAACAAAGGTAAAGTGAAGCAACATGAGTATTTCTCCAATAAATCCAACACAAGGATAAAATTTCCTCAAATAAGAGAGTAACTTAGGAAAGCCATAAAAAAGAACGATTCATCAAGACCCATCTACAAATTAACAATGGTGTCACCTCAAATAGGAAAACGTAAAAGAAAATCAATCTTTAATTCCCGAAATCACTAAATGAAACCAAAAGCCACCAACTAGGCATTCCATGGGAGACCTCAATTTTCTCCTCACAAGAACCCCCTTATGATGGTACGCAAACCACTTTCATAAAAACAACAACATAGCAATGACAACAATAATTGCAAGTTCAATTCAAATATAATGAGTGAATATATTAAAATAAGAACAACCACCCCATCCAAACCACATAAACAACTTTGATACAAAATAGATCAAAAATCCAAGAAGATCAACTTCCCACAACTCATCAACAAAATACAAATTCCCAATTACATTGCAACAAAATTTAAATGACAAAGGATTCCTTGAATCAAAGTTAATCTCCAACGGCATTCATACCAATACAGAAATTTCCAAAAACAATCCTTAAATAAAAGAGGTAAAAGCATGCAACCAGGTATCCAAGGGACCAAATTTAAAGAACACCTTAAATACTCAATCACTCACAACTCCACCAAACATTCGCATAATAAACAACAACCGAAAATTCAAACAAGAACAATATTTATTAACCAATCAATTAACGACCAGAACTAAAACTTTACAACTTACCCATACTAAAATAATTCATGATAACCATCACAAGTATTCTAAAAGTATTATCATAAAGAGAACTTACAACCAACCATTAAATGAATATAAAGGAAGTCAATTTTCAAAAGACTAAAATTCCATTTCACCAATAAAATAACCAATTCGAAAATACCCTAATCAATCTCTAACTATGCCCATACCTTTAAATTTCCCCTTTTCATTTATCAACATAATTGAAAACTACTTAATAATTGGGTAATTAACTCATTATCATTTCCTAACTACTTATGTTCCAAAACACTATTTCCATTTCCTTTCATCATACTAACTTAACACTCACTTCCAATATTTAAATTAATTGAGAAAACCACTCAAGATCAATTGTCTATACTTTAAAATAACAATAATAACAATACTCTAAATACTTGAACTACATATTAGAAATTACAACCTTAAAATCTTAAATCTATCTAAATAAATTTACACCCAAAAAAATACTTTTTTAAAACCACTACATATCTATATATTATCCTATCAAAATTCACAGATTAACAAATTAAAAGGAATTCTTTTCTATTCCAAAATATTCACTCCAAACAAGAATTAAATAAATCAATGCTGTAAGTTGATTTTTCTGCTAACACTATCCTCTCATCTTCTCAAACTTGTAATAAGAACATATTTCTTTCTATTTTACTATTATTTTCATTATATTAGATTCTGCTTTATTCTAATCAGAAAAGAAATAGAATCTATATACATATTTTTTTTATAACAGTTAATTTAACAGAATATATAATTAAATCAGAAAGGAAACAATATATATATTTTATTTCTAAATAACAGTGAAATTAGCTAAATAATACAGCAATGGTTAAATAAGAGCAATCAGAATAAATAATTTAATAAATATATATATAAATATCTACAAATATAAATATATATCTCTATATATATATATATATAAATATATATATATACACATATACATATATATATATACATATATACATATATACATATATACATATATTTATAAAATAAAAATCCGCACCGAAATTAAAATATAGCATTCACGTTTTAAATGAAATTTAATACATTAAATTTAAATGGGAAAATTTAATCCCAACATTCAGACACGGGAGACTACGCCCGGCCGCGGGGCAGTCTACGGACTGCTCACGGCAGTCCGTAGGACTGCCGCGGACAGTCTACGGACTGTCACAGCAGTCCGACGGACTGCCGTGGTAGCCCATAGGCTGCCGCGGCAACACTACGGCTGGCCGGGTGGTGCGTACAGCCGAGGCCGAACCATCACCCGTCAGCAAAATTTTATATTTTTAAATTCAAACAATCTAAAACAATCGAAATTTGAACTTTAAATTTTATTTTCATTTTCATATATATATATTTTTTTATATATCTACAATTATATATATATATGTGTATGCAGATATATACATATATATATATATCTGATATATGTATATATATATATACATCTATATATATATATTGTATACAAAATAATTCAAATACAACGAAATAGCACAAGTTACTGTTTCAACATCATTTTATATACATAATAAATTTTGTAAAATTAATCTACAAGTGAGGATTTACACAAACCGAAATTTCCAGAATTCCAAACATAGTTTCATTTTGATAATCAACAGTAAAACCCCAACAAATGATTTCATTAAAATAAACAACAGTCCCAAGCTCCTAGAAATTTCAATCTAAAAAATTGACAGCCAAGAACCCCACCAAATTCCATTTTAACAAACAGCAATCCCGATCCCCAATTAAATTTCTGTTGATTAAACAACAACCCACTGGAATTTCTTTTCACAAACATTTGGAATTATAAACCCCAAATAAAGAATCTCATACACAACAAAACAATTTCCTATCAATTGCACTTTTATTTGATGCTACAGCAATTAAATAAGAAAAGAACCTGGCATCCTGTGTTTGGAGAAGATCTGTAGAAGCTCTTTCCCTTTCGCCGATCCAATCCTCCGCCAATGAATGTTTTCAGCAGCAGCTCCAAGATTTTCCCCTCAACGCCAAACTTATTCCTTAATGAATTCTCAGAATAATGCTAGAAAAGTAATGCAATACTATGACAAAAGAAAAGTAAATCCAAATTTCTCCAAAGTCCCCTCTAAAGAGAATGCAACCCCCCCCTTTTCAAAACAAAAATCCTCTAAATAAAATCACCCCAAGAAGTCTCTTCATTTTCCTCTTCATGCGAATGCCAAAAGTCGCTTCTCCAAAAATGAAATTTAATTACATTCAAATCCACAAAAGATGGAGTTTTATATTTGTTTATTCTTCATATTCTCCAGTGAAAACCAAAAGTCACAACTCAAGAAATAAATCCAAATAATATTTAATCCCTTTAATTCCTTTTGTTGCCTTTTCAAGTATTTATATTTCATTTTCTTTCATCAAGCATTTTGATTAAACTAAATAAATTTAACTCCACAAAAATGAACTTTTTATTTAAATATATATTCATTATCTTCACAATACATTATTTGTTAATTACTTCCACATTAGAATAATTAAAATCAACCATTAAATTTCTTATGATAATAATTATCTTTTCAAGATTACTTGTTCATAACAATTTAAATCAATTTGTCTAATAATATCACTTTTACTTTTAACAAATTAATTTGATTGATCATTTGTTCTAAATCATTTGATTTAATTTAATTGATTATTACTTTAATTTCTAATCATATTTTAAATAACCTTGCAAATCACTTATGATTTAATTAATTATTTAAACATGATTACTAACATATTATATTTTTCACAAACACAGTGATCAATGAAACACACACCAATACTCATACCCAAGTCCAAGGGAACCGACATGGAAGGGTATTATAGGGAGAGAAATAAAGAGGAGAGATAAGTAGAGAGATATAAAAAGAGGGAGTAAAATGAGAGAGGGAGAGATGGGAATATAGAGATAGAGGGGGGAAAAGTAAGATATTTAAAGGATATGATAGAGACAAGTAATAGAGAAAGGGGTAGAGAAAGAGAGAGGGGGAGAGATATCTAGATAGATATGAGGGAGAAATAGAGAATGCATATGAGTGAGTGAAAGAGAGATATATAGATAGAGATAGGGAGGGGGAAACATAGAGTGTGTGTGTGTGTGTGTGTGAGTGATAGAGAGATATATGGAGTGAGAGATAGAGAGGGAGAGAGATATTTAAATAGATAGAAAGGAAGGGAGAGAGGGAGAGAAATAGAGAAGTAAAGAGATATAAAAAGAGGGAGTGATACGAAGAGACTGAGAGAGGGAGAGATAGGGATAGAAAGAGGGAGAGATAAAGAGATACATATATTGCAGAAGGTAGGGAAAGAGATAGATTAAAGAAGAGGTAAGGGGATAGATGTAGGTGAGAGAGATAGAGAGGATGATAGAGATGGATATGGAGATAGGGATTGATATATAGATAGGGAGTGAGAGGGAGATATGGAAGGAGAGAATAAGAAGAAGAGGGAGATATAAATATAGAAAGAAGAGACAAAGAGAGAGAGAGGGGGAGATAGAAAAATAGAGATAGGAAGTGATATATAGATAGAGGTAGATGGAGATAAAGAGGGAGAAAGAGTGGGAGAGAGCGGGAGACACATAGGGATATCAAAAGAGAGGAAGGGAGAGAGAGATAGGGAGAGGTAAAGAGATAGAAATAGGAAGAGAGAGAAAGATAGACTTAGGAAAGACAAATATAGAGAGAAATATGGGAGAGAGAAAGTGAGAGATGGGAAAAAAAAGAAAAGAAAGAATGAGAAACATATAGATAGAGAGGGAGAAAAAGATATAAAGAGCTCTCTCTATTTTTGTTCTTCTTTCTCTCTCTCTCTCTCTATATATATATATCCCTCTCTCTATCTCTCTTTGTGTTCCCATCTTTCTTTCTCTATATATATCTCCCTATCTCTACCTCTCTCTCTATATATTTTGGGACTTTCTCTCCTTTTTTTCTCCCTTTGCTTCTCTATATCTTATCTCTATTTACCTCTCCCTTCTTTCTTCCTCTATATTTTCTTTCTATCTATTTTCCTGCTTAATTGTGCAATGGGTACAATAAAGAGGCCTTAAAGGTGAATTATAATATCCTTAATCAAATAACATACTAGCTTGAGCATAATTGCCTAGGGACATGGGTTATACTTGGATTATTGACACAAATTGACTAATCAAAGGTTAGTCTCTCTTTCTCTCACTCTCCCACTCTCTAAATTTTAATTTAGATTTTCATTTTTAAATTTGTTTTATTATATAAACTAAAAAATCAAAATATTATTTTTCTACAATAATCAATTTTTTAATAAAACAAATGTTTAATAAATTAAATTAATTCTAATAACTATTAATTATTTTTGTAATTTCCTAAGAAGATATAAATAATTAAAATAAATTTAAAACTTAAATCTAATTAAAAATTATAAAATAGAATAAACTAATTACAAAATCAAAATATATAAAAATAAAGTATTCAAAAAAAATTTAATAGTAAACAATAAACTTATTTAGTTAATAAATAATTTTTTTTTTTTAAAGTAATAATTTATTAAAATTGAAATATTAATAAAATATAATTGTATTTTTATTTCAATCTTCTCAACTTTCGTTTCTAAAACATTTAAAAATATAAAAAGAAAAAAATTATAATATAAATATAAATATAAATAAAATATAAATCTTCTTATCATTTCACTCTTATCAATTTATTTTCTTTTCTTTTTTTATTACAAAAAACTTACTTTTAAATTGTTAAATCGTTTAAAAAATAAAAATAAAAAATATCTAAGAAAAATATGAATGGTTGAAATTAATTGCATAGTCTTGCATCCTTCTCTTAATCTCAATTGTTGATTTCAAAAAGTAATTTTATATAGAGAATCTTTTGCTTAATTAGTTTTTAAATTTCAATGACAATATCATTCTCTTACCATTATTTTATAAACAAATTAAATATATATTTTTAATTTATTTTTAGTTTATCATTTTTAATATCAATTATCTTTATAAGTCAAACTACAATAAATGAATTTAAATTAATTGAACATATGTGTATGGGTCTTATCCAAGTAGTCTAAATTATCATTAAGGAAATGTTAAATTCTCTTATGATTGTTTTTTTAATTTCAATTTTCTATGCATTAAAAAATAAATCAATAACTACTGCCTATTTTAAACTTTTTATGCATAAAAAAATTCATTACCTAAATACCTTGATCTTCAATTTTTCTTGACACTATTTAATACAATTATTTTATTAATTTTTTGTTTACTAATTTATATAATTCAAACTACAATAAAGTAATTTACATTAATTTTGTATGTGTAAAAATATTGGAATAGCCTAAATTAATATTTGAAAATTTCCTTGAAATTGTCCTTTGTATGTTTTCCTTCCAAATTTTAATCCATATATTCTTAAACAACTCCAATAAAATTCATTATTATATCCATAATAATAAGAAAACCTTTTTCCTATTTAAAAATTTCAATACATAAAAACTTCATTAAATATCTTGATAGTAGATTATTTACTTGCTACTATTTAATTAGTGAAATAAATATAATTATTTTACAATTTTTATTTACCACTTTTATTTTAGAATTCAAAATACAATAAATTAATTTACATGTATATAAATCTTATTGGAATAGCTAAACTAACAATGAAAAAAACTAATTCTTAAAATAGTTCCAATAAAACTCGTCTCACCACTAAGAAAGCAATATCTTCTTTCTATTTTAAACTTCCTACTCTATTTCTAAAAATGCGCTGCTTTAATTATATGCCTTTGACATTTCACATATTAAAAAAATCATCAAATAACTAGCCGACCAATATAACTAGCACTTGCACCTCAACAAGGTGCAATGGTTACACCGATAGAAGGTTATATATGGCAATGGGTTGTATGGTGGAGAGGGGAAAATCACATGGGAAAAGTGCAAATAGTTTATTTTTAAGACCCTGTACGTGTTACAAAAGTTAAGTTGGTGAGGGGGTGCAAGTAGGGGCAAGTATGAACACAGGGAACTTAATTTGAAGCTATATGATATGGCAAATGGGTGAACAACATGATCTATTATGTACAATTGGGGAAGGCCTCCAACATTTAAAGTCGATTGGACCAAGTACAGTTGTTGGTAGTCAATGATATAGGAATTTTTTTTATGACAAGTAAAAATATTTTTGAATGATTTTTTACAGAAACTATTTCAAGGGATACCAAAACCGCAAACGGAAGGGGTCAGCTATGAGCAATACAATTGTTGGTGGCTGACACTGCGGGCTATGCTATATAGAATATGTGTTCAAGGGTTGCATAGGAAAAGCAAGGGAATGGTTAGATGCAATCATAATTTGTTGACATATATGATGATTGCTACATATTTCAATTTATCATACTACTATTAGTGGAAACCATCTTTTTCCAATATAATTACAAAAATACCATAAGAGCATGAATATGTTGGAGTTGTTGATGACGTCAATTCCCTTGAGTGAAATTTGTGCTTGAGCCTTGATCTTGTGTCCTTGTAGCTGACTTTGTCACGATCTATAGCAAATGTCTGTAAAAGGGAGATTTGTATAAGAGGAAGTGATGATCTGACAATATTTCAGAGAGATGTGAGGGAGAAAGGGATGAGAGTTGTGTACCTTCACTTTTTAGAGATAGATGTTGTAGTCGAGAATGTCAATGTCATTTTCTTTCAACCAAGTTTTAATCTACTATGTCTCCTCTATTTTAGGGTCTATCCATAGTTTTGTACCTGATGAGGTGTTAATGACCTCGCCATTGAATTCAGAGACATGCCCATTTCTAATAGTGAGAATTTTTTGATTCACGCATAAGGTATTTCTCGTGGAGCTATGCACCCTCCTTCTGAGCTGATGATCCCCATAAAGTAACATCTATAGTTGTGTTGGTCATGTCAAAAATCATTAAAGTCCATCTTGCAACCTCTATCCCATCTCTTCTCTTGATTGTGGAGCATGGATGTACGCAAATGAAAATTCCAATAGAATCAACATTCGAACCGTTGCTTTTTCTTACTAATGCATTGACAGGTGTGAAAGAGTAGTGGTCTTCTGGGATGGAAGCAACATCTTCACAGAGGGTAACCCTTGAGTTAGGAAAAATAAAAATTTCCAACCTGCTATTAAGCTTGTTATAGAGTCTATTATCAGGTCGAATCGATCCTCCAGAGAATGTGTATGTAGCTCATGTGATGATTTTATTGCAATGGATATGAGTTGCTTCATTGAAGCACATCACACGTGTCTCATTTCTTGCACAATCTATGATATCAAAGGTAAATAGGTGGCCACTTCCTTTCTTCATGTTATAGCTGTGTATTTTAGACTTCATAGCTACACGACCTTTGATGGTCCACCTTGGCTGGAATAGGTTCAAGTTTTTGATAGGTGTGATTGTCAATGGGGCTACCTTCGCTAGAGATGGATTGCACACCATCAGAGATGTCCAACCTATATCAATTGTTGTGTGTATATCTAGATCCAAAGCTCAATATAGCTATGACCTGGACATGAGGTTCCAAAGCCATATTTCCTTCTTGCATCAATCTAATTGCATTTGGAGTCAATAAGCTTTCCATGGTGTGAGTCAATGAAAGAAGCCTGCAAAAGTGTATTGGATGTAAGGCATTATGTGAAGAATTCAAAAGAACAACCTTTCCATCAAACAATAGCAACTAATTTCTAGATATAGTCAAGCAGGTGAAAGATGAGCCCAACAAAAAAATTCAAATGGGTGCAAGGAGCACCATGCATAGAATAATTAATTTTTGCAAACTTTCTATTACCATCCACTCCATTCTATGGAGTGAGCAAAGGAAAAATAGATACTCTCAATGTGATTCATTACCAGCTAAACTCATTTTTTGACAATCGTGTATGTGACATATATATAGTTTTGGATTCTAATAGCTCAAACATGCATGTGTGTACTTGAGTTAGAATAGATGTAAGACACATGAAGTCAAGCAAACACAAAATTCACACTTAGAAACATCGAGTCAACTATCATATTGTTGGATGTATCTTTACAATGGAAAGTACCAAAGGACAAAGCAGTAGATAGGGGGAAGGAGTTGTACATTTTTCCCACCATAGTATATCTTTTAAAAATGCATAAAAGGTTTAACTATTTGGTGCGCTAGCAAAAAAGAAGGGGTCAGATGATTAGCAATTGGTGTCTATGTTTTGTATCAAGAGGGAAGCCATGTTCCCCACCTTACAAAAAATCATAAGTTGATGTCTTGATTCTATATCAAAAGGGAAACCATTTTCCAAAACATGACAAAAAAATAGGTAGCTATATTATGCAAGCTATTTACAATCTACTGTATGTCTGCTAGGAGTTTTTGAAAAGCTTCCTTAATCCTAGTAGCATTTCCCATGCCATACAATGCATCATGTTTTAATGCTTGGAGGGAGTCGCAGTGTGCATCCAAAACAAGAAATTTTGTATAGAATTTTTGGAGTGTTTGACGTCGTCATTTTGCACATCAAATGCTTCATCACATGTCTTTTTAACATCTTCAATAGTGTTTTCGCAACCTTGCATAATGTTCTCTGTGAGGATTGCAATGTTGCTTCGGTACACGCCAGACCAATCAATAGAGCAAGAGCCTAATGGCGAGGGAGGAGGAGCATCATCCTTTGATCCTATAATGTATCCCTCAGATGAGCTGCTAGAGATGTGATAATGTCTATAGGTGGTTGCAAGTTTGCCATTACCTGGGGAGTTCTATAATAGGAACACATGTAATTATTTGATAACAAGGAAAGTTACATTTGTATGATTCATAAATAGACAATTGGAAATGGCATGGACTAAAAAAATGTAAAACAGAGCTTCAAGAGGGTATGGGTGCTCTAAACAAAGGAGGGATTGCTCCAAAGGAAACACAATAAGCCAAACTATACCTACAATTAATAAATAGATGTCTTTTGCTCCAGTTTTAGTTATGCATGCAACCCTTATTTTTTATTAAATATACATGTTATGAATATGTGAACAAATGGTCTAAGTTTAAAATATATCATTTAGCAACCCTTTAAGCATTTATTATTATTTACAACCACTTGACACTTGACACTTATAAATGATATTATAAACTCGATAACCTTATAACCACTTGACACTTGCAAAGTACTACTCATATCTGTTACAACTAAGCCTATACTGATACCCTTAATATTACAAAACAATAATTGTTGATGCAACGTTCAAGACTAAACTTGAAATATAGGATAAAATGTTATTGTTTTATCTATTGATTATAAATTGAATTCATTTATCTCTTTCTATGACTATATATACTCTATGAAATAATATAAAATTAAATAAATATATATGATAATAATAATGAGTATCCATTTTAACTACATAAATTATCCTCTATGAACATCTTTTAATAAAAAAATTTTAAATAGTAAATAAATATATATATAATCTATTTCACCTAAAGGAAAAGGTCTAAAATAAAACATAGAATATTTATTTAATTATTTTATATCAATACAAAGATTTTGAATATAATAATAAATTAAATTTTCTTATCTACAATTATATTTTTAAGGTAAATAAAGGAAAATGTCCCATTAATAATCTAACACCTTTGTTTATATTTATTTCCTATTTAATGAAATAAAAATAATAATTCATCACTTTTTAATTGCTCATGAATTAATAATTCCTTGCTTACTTTTTAAAGCCACTTAACTTTTCAAAGCCACTTTTTCTCTTTAAAGATTATGAAGAAAGGAGAAAGAAAGGCCTATATTAAAGGCACGTATGGTCTTAAACTAAAAATTTAATAATCTTACTTGGGTTATTTTTTTCATTACATCTCACATACTTTCCTCCGTAAGGGCCACGTTTTATTTCTTAGGATTTGGAAATCTTCCCTTAGCAAGGTCTTTGACCCAATCATAGATGGAAACAAGTGGGAAATAGTTGAGTTGGATCATTGTAAGAATAATATCTTCATTTCCTATGAGATCATCTTCGCCCCAAAAGGTGAGACTTTGAGTTTATGCTTGGTAAAAATTCTTAGAGATAGAAGGTGCTAATTACGTGTTCAATTCCACCATTTAAGGGAATTCATACGACGTTGTCGGGCCGATGTGAGATGCCTAGATGGATCACCATATGCATTTAATGTAATTGTTAGAATTAAAAAAGTATACATATACCATATATTAACAGGCAATCCATCCTTTGGAATGCAATACAAAGTATGAAATACAAAGAGTTTCACATAAGAGGTAATTTAAAATTATAATGATAATAAATATCTCTTACAACCTAATATATTATATTTTTTAGCCTAAAAACCTAAAATAATTTTTTTTTAAATCATTTCTCTCTAAAGAAAATATAGTATTTCCTTCTCTTTGTTAATTCCTTAACACATACTTTTACTATAATTCATATGTTTTCTTTTTCAAAAAAGTTAAAAAAGATAGAGGAATTTATTCACCTCTCCTTTATTTAAGGAATCTTTAAACATGAATAATTTGTGGAGTTGCCTAAAACTAAGTTAGGATCTAAGAGTAACGTTTTATCTATCATTTTTTTTTACCTCATTACTAACCATCCCTTATCCATAGAAGCGTCGTATTTACTTACCTCTAAAACTAACTTTGTTCATTTATCTAATTTTTTTTTATCATTTTGCCTGAGTAGTGGCCATTTTTAA
>VDFB02193867.1:339999375-340075650 GCA_007258455.2 Sequoia sempervirens | reverse complement strand
CTAACCCTAACCCTAACCCTAATTCCTACCCTAAACTTGATCCTAATCATTAGTCAAATCATAACCCTAGCCCTAACCTTGATCCTAATCATTCGTCAAATCATAACCCTAACCATAATTAAATTTCTAAGCTTAACCCTAATTCAATCTCTAACCCAAAATAAACCCTAGCTCTAACCATGATTGAACCATAACCCTAAATGAACCCTAGATCTAACATAACCCTAACCCTACTATTAATGCTAACCCTAACCATAAATCTAATGTTATCCTAACCCTAACACTAATCCTCATCCTAATCCTAATCATAATACTAACTCTTATCGTAACCCTTATCCTCATCCTTATCCTAATACTTATAATAATCATAACCCTAATAGTTACAACCTTGATTGTAACCCTAATCCTCATCCTAATCCTAACCCATATTCTATCTCTAACCCTAACCCTACCCTTAATCCTACTTCTATCTCTAATCTTAACCCTTAACCTAATCTTGATGCTAACAAAAACCCTAGCACAAACCTAACCCTAACCCTAACACTAATCCCCATCCTAATCCTAATACTAACCCTAACTCTACCCTAATCTTAATTTTATCTCTAATCTGAACCCTAATCCTAATATTGATGCTAAATCCCACACTAGCTCTAACCTAACTCTAACACTCACACTAAACCCATCCCTAATCCTAACTATATCTATAACCTAACTCTAACCTTGATGCTAAATCAAACCCTATCTCTCACCTAACCCTAACCCTAACATTAATCCTAACCCTAACCCCAATATATCTCTTATCCTAACCCTAACCCTAATATCAATGCTAAACCCAACCCTAGCTCTAACCTAACCCTAATCTTGATGCTAAACCCAACCCTATCTCTAACTTAACCCTAACCATAACACTAATCCCAACCCTAATCCTAATTCTATCTTTAATCCTAACCCTAATACCCTAATCCTAATACTAACATTAAATCTAATCATAATTCTAATTGTATGCCTAACCCTAGCCATAACCCTAATCTTGATTCTAACTCAACCCTAACCCTAAGATTAATCATAATGCTAACCCCAGTAGTAATCCTAATTCTATCTCTAACCCCAACCGTAATCCTAATCCTAAAACTAACCCCAATCCTAACCCTAACCCTAACCTTAATCCTAAATAATTTAAAGTCTTTCATGTTGCATTATGAATGCTACTATCATGTATATATTAATTTAATTTAGCATATATAAAAACCACTGAGAGATATTCTTCTCGAGGTATCTATTGCACTTTTGTGTGAGTAATTTATTGAAAAATAAACCCCTCAAGAATGATATCTCTTGGAATTTTTTATATATTAAATTAATTAGTTGATAGGCTATATATGTTGTGAGGTTTTGGCCTAAAACCCATCTCACGCCTGTAAACAATTCCTAGATTGTCGTGAATATTCTACTAGTTTGTGGTTTCCATCAAAATCAAATCTCCTCGAGTACGTGTGTCATGCATGAAAATAGATATTAACTCGTAAACACTATTTTCTATTTAGAAGGCTTCCAAAATCTTGTGTCGAGCTCAAGAATTGAGTAACTCGCAAGACTTAGATATTTGTAGATTTTCTTTTCAATTCTTATAAAATCAAATCTATTTATTTTAAAGAAATAAGAGTAGTACCCATAGGGAGATTGGTTTTGGTTCCTCCCATTTTATATAAATTTATTCTCTGGAAGGGTTCATAAAAAAAATTCCAACAAATTCTATCCATTTTTTCTCATCGACATTGTTAAGAGTATAAGAAAGTTTGTGTAGGATCTTGAGGGAAGTCACTTGGAATGGTTTCAATGCACGCCATCTAGGTGAATAAAATATGGTCACCGACCATTCTTTAATTTCAATTTATATTTCATTTGAAATGTCCCAAAACCAAAATGTAATACCCAAAATTAATCCACAACATTTTTTCTTGTATCATGATTGCATTTTTAATGGAGTATAAGTTTTAATTGCCATTGTTGCAACAGTCGCGTATAATCTCTTGAAATTTTTAGCCCAAATGAGTGATATTCAGATGAACACTCCTCAACAAGGGTGAGTTTTCAGCTCTAATTTTTTTATGGAGATCTTTTTAGCTGAATGGTTTTGAAATTAGTTTTGTGGGTAGATGATTTTGTGTTCTAGCTGTGTATTGCAGCGGAAAATAGGCAATTTGGAGAGACACCCATGTGAGGAACTGCAATGCAAATTATGTATTGAAGATAGGTTTGCACTAAAGTTTTATGGTCTTCACTTTATTGAAACTCTCATAACTACTCAGAAATAAGGTTTATAAGGTTTCAACAGAATCTTGTTTTGTTTTTAGTTTCATGGGGGTTGTTCTTATGGGATTTGGATTCAGTTTTGGCAGGTTGTCTATTTGAGAAAGTTAAGATTGAATTTTTATCTTAAATTTAATATTTGTGGGAGTAATATTGCTACCATTCTTAATTCTTTGGTTCATTGATTTTTTAAAAGAACAGTGGATGAAGGGTTTGTATTTGGGGATCAAAATTGGGGATCAAAATTTTGAGTATGTATTTGTACTACTAGAGGGGTTGGGTAAGGAAATGATAGTAGTTGTAATGTAATCTTGAATATTTGTGAGAAATATTTGTATTGTGCTATGACACATTTGAATGTGTTTGGGGTGTTAGTTTAATGTATGTGAAAAATATGGGATGCTATTGCACAACTATTTTCCTATTGTCACTTAAATATGTCCTAGGATCCCAAATTGGATTGACTATCAACCCAAAGGGTGAGTCAATTCTCAACAAGTAAGACCTAGGAAGGGGTGCTTTAAGCTTTAAGGGGTTCACCACCAAGCAAAATATCATAAAAGAAACTTTAACATTCAACTCACAAAACCTAGTATTGCAAGCTAAATAATGAATGTAAATGATGAAATTTAAAAGAAACAATAAGTCAGGGTATGTGTACCTAGGAAGTCTAGAAATGTAATGAGGATTCTGGAAATGCAAAACTATTGTCAAAATATGCTAGGGAGGACTAAGACACACCCTTACTGTCTTATTAGTCCCACTGCTATTTTTTGGGGGACATGTAGAATCTTCGAATGTCAAAACAGGATCCAAAAGAATCTTTGAAAAATTCCACTTGGAAGACAAAGACACCTTTTCTACCATCTTAGTATCTATCTAAATTTCTAAAATCTCCAAGTGTGATCTTGAGGTTCAATGTCTGCACTTCCTTCTTCTCTGACCTCAAGTTCTAAAACTTTTGAATCTAGCTTGTAGGTGAGTTTTCATGAAGATGACAACTTGGCAATGCAACTTTACAACTTTACAACTTTGCACTTCAAATGATATTCAATTCTTCAACCTAAATCTGCAAACACAAACATGCAAGAGAGGAAAAAAAATGTTGATTATTAGTAAATGGGAATTTTCCTCGATCAAACCCCTTGTTGGTAATTAAACCTTGAAATGAAATAGAACAATGAAGGGAAATGATGAATGAACAACATGCAATGTTACAACTCACCAAATCCTTATTACGAAATCTATAAATTTGTGTGAAATGGCTAACTTGAATGTAGATCTTGAAATGCTTGATAGATCTTGACTTGAAATGCTTGCGTGAATCAAAAACCTGCATCACAAATGTTAGCTCAAAAACACACATGATGCAAGAATATCCTTGATATGATGCTTGAATCTTGATAATGTCTCCAAATGCTTGATGAATTATTCTTGAATGCTCAAATACGTGGATGACTGGATGCTTCTTAGATTGCTAGATTATGAAAATATGAGAGAAGGAATCTTGTATTTATACTTATCTATGCTTAATATCCCAAAATTACACCACAACAAGCCAACATATGAATTCATTAATTAAAGGAGGCTAAATCTTGCCAAGATTTGAAATTAAATCCCAAAAATACCTTAGGGGGGACTAAGACATGAGTAAACCCACAAAACTAGTTTACAATTGTAGTGAGGAAGGAAAATTGTAAAAATTGTCCCCATGGAATTTTTTTTGGTTTTTCCATCTTAGGTGGTGTGTTTGTCCCAAGGCATGAAACTTGAACCACAGAATCCAAAATGGGGCCACTTTAAGGCACATTTGAAATAAAGGTCCAGGGACCTTTGGGGGGAAAATACGCCATAGGTGGTGTCTTTGTCCCGACCCAAAAATTAGGGACACACAGCTAAAGTCATTAAAATATCATTTATCGTTTGAAGTTTGTGAGGATTAGCCATAAAAACATATCATTTATTAGGCTTGTGGATGAAAAATAGTACCAATTAAGACATAAGTAAGGATAAATAAAGCAAGGTGGGCCCAAACATGTGTGAAAATGCAAGGGTATGCATTTTCCTACACTACATTTAGCCTGCACTTTAGTGAGAGGATGAACTTGCTTCAAACTCACACTAAAGTAGCCAACCACACTATCAAGAGGGGTTCAAATGTATGAATCTTAGTAAGATTGGATGACAATAACCAAGAGATTGGCCAAGCCCCCAAGATCAAGATCCTATGGAAAACCAACATAGGCACAAAGGAACACACATGCGGATGATATATGAAGCCATAACCAGATCCCTAACATACACCATAAAAGATAGAAAAGAAAAAGAAATAAAAGGGGAAAATAAAAAAATGCAATGGATCAAGCTTCGACTGGTCATCCAACGCACTAGGGATTGGGTCTAGGCTACTTTTCCTAGGGAGGTTTATAACTAGAACATGTTGTCCACTATGCAAACGAAACACATGCTCACAAGGGCTAGTGAAGCTAGGTGTCCACTAGGTGAGCCCCAAGAGGTCCATATCAAAGTCATACCCCCATGACTATGATAAGGAAAAAGAAAGAAAATGCATGCTCACAAGGGCTAGTGAAGCTAGTTGTTCACTAGGTGAGCCCCAGGGAACCATATCAAAGCCATACCTCCATGACTTTAATAAGGTAAAAAAGATGCAACGCAACAAGAGTGATGTTCAAAGGGATTTTGCTTAGTTCATGCAAAATATCTTCTTAGGGAACATTGTGCCTAACTTCTCCAAGAGAGGAAAAATGCAAGGTCTCATCTTATAGAACATTGTACTTAATATTTCCAAGAGAGTACAAATGCAAGGAAATATCATGCTCTTAGAGGAAATTAAAGCCAATGACACCACCAAGAAAATGATGCATTGTAAGAAGGCAGAAAATCACACAAGGAACATGAAAACAAATTCCAAATGGAATCATGCCAAGATAATGCCAATGTATGCCCCCACTTTAAAGAAATTGCTAACACCATGTTGTGAGCAATTACTTTAAAGTAGCCAAAACATGAAAAAGAAAAAGGAAAAGAGGGTTTCCCCCTAGAAACACATAAGGGATCTATGGATTAAGGGTCAGCATATGTCTTTGTTACAATGATATTAGATAGCTCAGAACTATCATCATTCCCCAAATAGACATATAACTGGAAGAATGACACAAAGAGAGCGAAAAAAAATGAAAAAACTTTTGGGTCAACATGGAAGAGAGATAGGGTGTCTTGACGCCTTGTGTCGTCCCCAAAAGGAAAATGTTGGGAAATTTTTTTCATCTCAAAAATAAAATCTAAGAATAGTAGTGTCTTCGTTAACTTTTATTCCTTTAGGTTGCCTCAAAGACACATACTATTATGCCACAAAGCGGAATTAGACATAGTTCATTTCCCACATTGAACCTTAGAGAAAAGTTAATGCTAATTAAACCAGTTCTGACAACACCATTAACAGTTTCAATCAAGTAAAACCATTGAACATGAAAGATGGAACAAAAGATATAAACACACAAGATTTACGTAGGGAAAACCCTTACGAGTAAAAAACCACACACTCCAAAAGCTCATATCACCATTGTATTATTCAGCAACAAAAACATGTTACAATACAATTCAGGCTCTAAGCCTTCTTAAGATATTTACATCTTGTTCCATTTGGAGAGAATCCGACAGCATAACCCTATTTCTATTTCCCTCACTCCCTCATTGTAGAACGTTCAACATTTTATAACATTGATTCTCAACCAATGGGAAATGGTTTAGTTCAACTTCCATAGACAAATAGTTACAATACAGTTCAAACCTGTGCACTTTGATCCTCTTCATTAGATTTTTTTAATTCATACACACTTCTTCAGTGTTCCAATAACCAGTCGTTACACCTTCTACGCCAGCCATGCATCACCAATGAACATAACTATCATCAGTTCCCAACCATCGAAGTCATATAAGGTCATCAAAGAGACTTCAAGCCATGTCCCTCTAATAGCCATATGTCACCCTGAAATGACCATCACTCCATCTGCTTCACATCATCAATGTGAAGTGAGCAATGTATCATCATTTTGATGAGTCATCCTCTTGCCTCATGCTGAAACAAGGATGTTACTCCTACAAAGGTTATACTCCCAAGTGTTCAACATTCACCAACATGACCCACCAAGTCTTCATCTTTCAATTGACATGTTGAAGAGACTATCTTCAAGGTCTTAACAAAAACATGAAGTCCCATTGATAAGGTTCCTCTATCCTTCCATCGGCATGTCGAAGAGACATACTTCAAAGTCATTAAGTCATTGAAAACTTGAACCTCAAAAGCTCTTGTTGGAGATTATGAAGTTCTGAAAACCGTGACTCACCGAAAAAGAAGAGACCCTCAAAGATGCTAAGTGAGGAGGTTAAGAAACTCTAGAACCTTGTGACTTAAGTTAGAAAAACTTAAAACCTAGCGGCTTAAGTAAAAAACCATTTCTCACCAACGAGATTTTGATCAGACTAGTAACTTTGTCCTAGTGATATTCAACTATCTATTTGACAATGCAAAGGATTGAATCGAACACCAATACATTTGAGGCACCATTTCTCAACATTCTCCCACTTTTTGAAGAGTACACTATCTACCAATGAATGCATGAATCCTTTGTATCACCTAGGACACCTACAACAACATCTATAATGTCCACCATCTCAGGAAATAGAACTTTCTGCCATCCTCTAAAGGAAGAGAACATTCCATGGTGTATATGTACCAGTGTAATCCAAGACACAAAAAATAGAACCAACTAATGGAAAGGGCTTCAACACACTCCCACCACTCCACTTTTATCACAAGCTATACAAAAGTATCACAGCATCAAATTCAAATCTTCAACCTGAACACAACTATGAAGACATTCTCTTGAAAACAATATAGAACACTAGTTAGAATGTTCAACAACCAAAAAAATGACTGGTTCCATCTAGCTAATCAAACCCACAAAACTGAAAAATATCACACACAACAAGTTCTAATCCATTCAACCACACATACCTCCAAGTTATCAACATCAACAAACTATAGCCACTACATAACCAACCCAACAACAACAGATACAAGCTCCATGTGCTAACCAGTCGAAGAAGAAAGAACACATCCAAGAACTCCCACTGCAAGGATAATGAATCTAAAAAGATCAAGGCATACCAAGTCTACCAATATCATAACATGGAAAGTGTAAACATCTAGTTTCAAGGAACCATCCACAATGATATGCAAAAATCTGTAAACCAATAACCTATAAGAACAACTCTCACCACAAGTCTACACAGCTCTCCCAAGTTCTTTACCCACCCAACAAAGGAAAGAGATAAAGAACAACCTTATACCAATGTATGGTGAAACCAAACATCCAAGAAGATAACCAAGACCAAAGAGAGTAACCATTGCACATCATGTACTTATATATAGAAAATCCTCCTATATACACCTCTAAATGCCAACTATGTCAAGTATGATCTCCTTCACAACCATAAAATAAAAATCCATAACAACACCCAACTGTTCAACCTTCAAGATCAAACACAACATATATATACGTACTTATATGAATGTAAGATTCTCCAAGAAGATAAAAATTTTCCATTTCCCACCTCAAGAAAACAACCCATAAAACCATCTCCTCAACAACCCTTCAAAAAATGCATGATGAATATACAAGGAGATGACCATACCAAACATCCTTCAAACAAATCCTTCAAAACTAACTATAGAGCTCAAGATACATATCTATGAAAGATACAACATGTAGACACATGCTAAACCAATCCTCAAATGAGTATCCAAAAACAATCATCATGAATCAATGCATTCCACATGTGAGAATCAAAGCAGGAACATAACACATTTGAAAGCAATAATGGGAAATACCTTTCAAATGATAATCTATCAAGTAGACCAAGAGTTGGGAAAGAGAATGCTCCATCAGGGTAATTGAGTCCTCATGACTTCTCCAAGAGAAATCTCCTCATTGGTCTCTGTTGAACTCATGTCCAACCAAGGTGTAGGCTCCTCAAACTTTCTACAAACATCTCACCAAGAGTAACCATCTCAGTATACTTTTCTCATCTAAAGAGAATTATAGCCTCACCTTATTATCCATCTATCCATGAAAACCTACTAACAATCACTCCATGCTAAACTCGAAATTGCATGACTATACTATCATGAAGTTATTAGGCATATAATCAATCTCCAATCATTTGAACTATGAACTTATCATGAAATCATGATCTTACCATCCTCCTTAGGAGATCCGATGACCTAGGTGAACATAACATGGTCTCAAGAAGAAAAAATTATGCCAAAACTCTAATGTACAATCACAAACAAACAACTTTTTAAACCATCACCTATCAAGCACCACAAACACCTTGACCAAAAACTCACAAGAGTCCTCCATGGCCCCAAGATGTTTCACATCTTAAAATATGATGAAGACGAGCCATCTTCAAATAGTGTCCATGCAAATGTGAAAGATCCCTTCTGTAGCAACAAGATCTAAGAGCTCCTCCTAGTAACATCTGCAACACTAAAGAAGATCATTCAACACATAGTGATGAATATGTGGTCACTGCTAAAGCTCCTACTAAACCATGATAACCAAGCTCTCCAAGCATCATGACCAAACATCTACTAATCTGAAAATCCTTTAGGTCCACACAACAACATGTCCATCTAAAAACAATACCAACCAGCACCAAGATCTCCAAAACCAAGCAAAAATTACCATCACTATCAAAAGCTTACAAAAATTAGTGTATCCAAGCTATCCATCACATCATGATACTCATGATATAGGACTCCAATAATGACTACCTAGGTACTCTCTTATCATCTAACCTCTCATCTTAAATCAGCCAAACTAATGCACAAGTGACTAGAGACAAGGCCAACTAAAAAATATGCATCAACACTGAATCAACCTCATGGATATAAACAATCCACTTCCAAGTTATCCCACTGCAACTGAATGGGTGATCAATCCATAGAACTGCATAACTTGTAGATCCAAACATTGAAACATGAAAACCCATCATCACACTAGAAACTGCAAAACTGAGATCTCAAAGAGAATTTACCATGTAAACAACATGACTCTAGCACCAAATCATGCTCAAATCCGATTCACCAATCACATCCACAATGAGCACCATAGTCAAGGAATCCACTAAGCACCACCATAAGAATGTTGAGTGACTAATCACATACCAACACTATCATGTAGAGACAAAATCACACCTCACACGATGCACAAAGAATGCATGCAAAACTGTAGCTATATCATCCAACAATGCCCCAACAAGCCAGGGTCTAGAAATTAGTTTAACAACAACTTCACAAAACCACAAGTTTTCTTGACCATGTAAAACCTACAAAACCATTGTGTTTGAGAACACCCATGGACACTCATATCCACTTCACATATGGATAGCTCAAAAGCTTAAAACATAAACACCATAATAGTTAAACTAGAATAAAGGATTATCATGAATATGCATAACCATATACTGTTTAAACAAAAATCTATAAAACCCTCAAATACAAAGAATATGGATTTGAGTGATGCATGTACAACACATCTTTAAAAAGGAAACAATATTTTAGGAAATCTAGGCCCATACCAAGCCAACTCCAAAACTACCAACATGCACATGCATTTGAGAGAGAGAGACGGGCTATTATAGGAGCTTCTAGACCATCCAATGATCAATTCCATAGCCTACATGCAATCAAGGTAACATAAAAAAACTATTCCTTCCAATACCAGGAGAGAGTACCTAGCATAAGCACAATACTCCATGGTTGAATAACAACAAAAAATTCTCCATACCATCAGGGAGCCTCTCACACAGACACCCAATATGAAAGCTTTCCTACAACACAACCACAAAGCAAATTATTCTACCCAATGTATCAGGATTATGCTGCTACCAACACATGAGCTTTAGGTCACATAATTTCAATATGACCAACTCAAGTTTCTCCATCTTCCCCATACTTCATACTACATGTTGTCTTTTGAAACTCAAACAAAAGAGAGAATTTCTCCTCACCAAAGGATCAATCCACTGATTGATTCCTTCAGATTCCCTCAAGCCTACCACACTAAGAAATCTTCACAAAAGGAATACCTAGAACCAACAAAATACTAGGAGGAATCAAATCCCATATGAAGGCTCTGATACCACATGTTGGGAAATTTTTGTTCATCTCATAAGGGTATGTGTAGGATCATCATGGAAAAATCAGGCCCTTAAGTGGTGAAATATTCAGAAAAATCAGAGCTAGGCAACTTGACATAAAAATTTGAATAAGTTATCTATATTATTTCAAAAATATGTAAGAATAGAATCTGTAGCAAATTGAATGTAGTTCCTAAACTACTAGGTTTTAAAAAAAAAAAAAAAATCTATTTGGTGAAAAATTGAAATTTCAATGCATTAGTATTTAAATTTTAGGGAAAAAATAAGAAGTAGGTGTTTGTCTGACCACCCTAACCACAATAAAATGATTTTTTTTTTTTTAATAATTTAGATATAATTAGAGGAATCATGTCCTGATGTGATGCATATTTTTCTGTAATTTTTTTCCAAGTAAATAATTAATTATGATTTTTTTATTACAACTTTTAAAAAATATAAAAAACTCGTATGTCTGACCACCTTATCTTGGTCAAAACTTTAGGAATTTTTTTTTTTAAAATCCTATAGTATGCAAAGCATACAATTTGGCACATGTTTCATATTGAAAAAATGTGATAATGTTTGAAAGCTATAGATGCTTTTCAATCAGCCTATCAATCAAGACTTTAGTTGTAATTCAAATAGAAAATGAATAATAATTATTTATTAAATTCAAACTAAAGCATAATTTATATTGGTGGAAAGTTGAGAATCTCCTTTAAAAAACCCTTTTCGTTTTGCCAATTTTGGGTAAAAAAAAAGTCATCAACTACATACCCATCATACCACAACTTTTTGCCCCATCATGATCCTGCACATACTCAAAAAGAACATCTAAGAACAATAGTCTCTTCATTAAATTTTATTCCTTTAGTTTTCCTCAAAGACACATACTACTATGCCATAAAATGGAATTAGACATAGTTCATTTCCCACATTGAACCTTAGAGAAAAGTTAATGCTAATTAAACTAGTTCCAACAACACCCTTAAAAGATTCAATCAAGCAAAACCATTGAATATGAAAGATGGAATAGAAGATATGAACACACAAGATTATCATGGTGAAAAACCTTACGAGTAAAAAACACCACACTCCAAAAGCTCAGATCACCATTGTATTATTCAACAACATAAACATGTTACTTGATACAATTCAGGCTCTAAGCCTTCTTAGGAGATTTACGTCTTGTTCCATCTAGGGAGAAATTGGTAGCATAACCATACTTCTATTTCCCTCATGCTCTCATTGAAAAATGTTCATCATTTTATAACATTCATTCTCAACCAATAGGAAATAGTTCGGTTCAACTTCCAGAGACAAATAGTTACAATACACTTCAAACCTATCCACATTGATCCTCTTTGTTGGCTATTTTTAATTCATACACACTTCTTCAAAATTTCAGTAACTAGTCATTACACCTTCCATGCAAGCTGAGCATCACCAATGAACATAACCATCATTATCTCGCAGCCATCAAAGTCATATTGGGTCATCGAAGAGACTTCAACCCATGTCCATCTGACCACCCTATGTCACCCTAAAATGACTATTGATCCATCTGCTTCACAATATCGATGTGAAGTGAGCAATGTATTCATTTTGATGAGTCATCCTCTTGTCTCATGTCAAAACAAGGATGTCACTTTGATGAAGGTTATACCACCAAGTGTTCAATATTCACCAACAAAACCCACCAAGTCTTCATATTTCCATTGACATGTTGAAGAGACTATCTTCAAGGTCTTAGGGAAAACAAGAAGTCCCACCGAAAAGGTTCCTCAAGCCTTCCACTGACATGTCAAAGAGACATACTTCAAATTCGTTAAGTTGCTAAAAAACTAAACCTCATAACCTCTTGTTGGAGGTCACGAAGTTTTGAAAACTTGCGACTTACCAACAACAAAGAGAACCTCAAAGCTACTAAGTCAGGAGGTTATTAAACTCTAGAACCCTGTGACTTAATTTAGAAAAAATTGGAACCCAATGACTTATGTAACAAACCATTTTTCACCAATGGGATTTCGATCAGATTAGTAACTTTGTCCTGGTGATATTCAAATTTTTGTTTGATAGTGCATAGGCCCGAACACCAATACATTTGAGGCACCATTTCTCAATAGAAAATAAGAAACACAAATGAAAATATAAATGAAGGGTATGTGCAGGATCATCATGGAAAAAACAAGCCCTTAAGTGGCAAAAAATTCAGTGTTAGGCAACTTGACGTAAATTTTTTAATAAGTTATCTATATTATTTCAAAAATATGTAAGAATAGAATCTATAGAAAATTGAATGTAGTTTCTAAACTACTAGGTTTATTTAAAAATAAATAAAATCTATTTAGTAAAAATTTGAAATTTCAATGCAATAGTACTTAAATTTTAGGGAAAAAATAAGAATTAGGTGTCTGTCTGACCATC
Organism: Sequoia sempervirens; assembly: GCA_007258455.2. Taxonomy (NCBI): domain Eukaryota; kingdom Viridiplantae; phylum Streptophyta; class Pinopsida; order Cupressales; family Cupressaceae; genus Sequoia; species Sequoia sempervirens. Next base: position 340,062,684 of record VDFB02193867.1, on the reverse strand, counting down.
CTAACCATAATAAAATGATAATATTTTTTTATAATATTTTATATATAAGTAGAGGACTCATGTCTAGATGTGATACATATTTTTTTGTAATTTTTTCCAAGTAAATAATTAATTATGAATTTTTTATTACAAATATTAAAAAATATAAAAACTCGTATGTCTAACCACCTTAACTTGGTCAAAAATTCATGAAATTTATTTTTTATTTTTTTAATCCTATAGTGTGTGAAGCATAGAATGTGATCATCATTCAAAAAATGTGATACCATTTGAAAGTTATAGATGTTTTTCAATCAGCCTATTGATTAGGACTTTAGTCGTAATTATAATAGAAATTGAATAATAATTATTTATTAAATTCAAATTGAAGTATAATTTATATTGGTGGAAACCTAAGAATTTCCTCTAAAAACCCTTTTTGTTTCATCAATTTTGGGTAAAAAGTCATCAGCCACATACCCTACAAATACCCATAATATTGCCACTTTTTGGCCCATCATGATCCTGCACATACCCTGAAAGTAAAAGGTAAAGACCAATGAAAAGGTGAAAAGCTTATGACATATAGAAGAATGAAGGTACAAATAGATGAATGCACATAGAGAGAGAGAGAACATCAAATAGAATATCATGGGGGATCACATTACACACATGCAATCAAACAAAAGAAAATGAAAATGCAAAATACTAGTAAGGCATAGGAGAGTCAACATAAAGTAGGCCATTTGCCTCCCAATCTCATTCTGTATAAGTGGAAGGTAGACAATGAGCCTAAGGGACAACAAAAAACGTGTTACTAGGACAAGGCTATCTACTTCTTGCCCACATTGAGTGCAAGACAAGAATGAGCCAAGGTAGGTGATGGGAAAGATCATGTAATAGTGAGAATAGAGTATTCTACAACTATTACATGAAAATAAGGCTGAAGGAGATGTTATTTGATCACTGGATAGCAATTATCTTTATCAAAGTGACATTTACTCAATACGATCTTGAATGCATGACACTCATCAGTACTATGTGCAATAGTTCTATGGTTTTGAAAATGTGGAACATTTGCATATTTATGATATAGTATGAGCCTATCTTTCATTCGTGGCAATAGTATAAGTCCTCAGTTGAGAAGGATTTTTAATTTTCTTTCACTTTTAGGTGGCAAACGAGGGGGTTGTAGCTTTTTTAATTTGTAAGGTCTTTTGCATTTACTAGATTCATCAACATCTCGAATTGAATGTGGAGGAGGAGGATCTAAGGTAATTCTATTATCCTTGTCATTGTTATGAGTTATTGGTTGTTCTTTAGGAAGAAGGACATTCATATCAAGAGGAGAATCTAAGATTATCATACCATTGCTATGAAGCCTTAGGTATTCTCTAGGAGGTCTTATATTGCGAGGGGGATCTTGATATCCTCACCCCTTCGTCTTTTAATTAATATGTATTTTTTGTAGGATTTGATGAATGTTATTGTAACTTGTTGTAATGCATCCTTGTTTACTCAAGATTATGAATCCTTTTCCATATGTTTCTTCTAGATTGATTGGAGTGTTTGTTACTTTGTTATCATAAATGGTTGAGTATTTACTTGTGTATCTAGGAACTAGGTTCACCTATTGTAGGGAACTTGGGTTCAACTTTTATCTTAGTTTCAGGATGTAAGTAACCAAACATCTCAAGAGGTGGTATTGTAGGGGGGTTTGGTTGTTTCATGGATGGATAAAAGGATGCATTATCTTCAAGGTTTTTAAGACAAACATTTAGGAACCTATTCGTGCTATCATCATCTTCTCCAATGATGTCAACATCATGAGGACATGCATTACAATTTGAAGGAGCACAAGTAAGTTCAATTTTGTTAAGGTCCTTTTTGAAGGCACAACTTGACACATCTACCAAAGCTTGCAAGGACATCCAAAGCTTTCCAAAGCACATATCCATGATGAAATATTGAACAAATATACTTGAAATGAAATAAATTGAAATAACAACAATTTTGAAAACTATAACAAAAAATTGAAGGAAACAAATAGAAGCACAAAAAATCAATTTCAAGTCCTAAAAACTAGAAATTCAAAGTCAATAGGGACTAAGATGCTAGTAAGGGTGTCTTGGTCCTACTAATGGAATTCTGAGGTTCGAGGAACTGGAATGGGAAGCAAACAACACAGACAAGTTTCTGATCCAAAAACCTAGAGAGGGGAAAAGATGCCAGTAAGGGCATTTTAGTCCCAATAGAGGTTGTTTTCATAAAAATAGAAAAATCTAGATTGTTTACAATGTTTTCAAGTTTCCTATTCATGGACCTAATGTTTACAAACAAAAAGGTGAGAAAATGAATGCAAGAAAAAGTAACTAATGAAAAGAAATTGAATGCAAAGTTGAATGCATTTTTTTCAATTTTGAATGCAATAACAATGTTTCTAAATGCAATTAGACTGATAGACAATGCATTTTTTAGTTTTCAATGAGATAAAGTGATGCAAGAAAGAAAAAATACAACCTATATGCACTTTCACTACTGCAAATATGAGAAACCCTAGATGCTTTTTCACTAATGCAAGATGCAATGAAAGAATGAATGCAACCTAGATCTAGGACTTTAATCAAGTCCAAATCAGAAAAAAATATGAATGGATGTTCTAAAAATGCAAGTTCACCAAAATGAACAATGGGTGAAATGTGGGATGTTATTGCACCACTATTTCCTATTGTCACTCAAATATGTCCTAGGATCCCAAATTGGATTCAATATCAACCCAAAGGGTGAGTCAATTCTCAACAAGGAAGAACTAGGAAGGGATTCTTTAAGTTTTAAAGGGTTGACCATTGTAAACAAATATTTTGGCACCCAAGGTCTTTTTAGCACTTCTAGGGTTTTTCACCTAAAAGGAGAAAGATGGGAAAAAATGCAATGTAAACATTCAAGATTAATGTATGAATGGATGCAATATGGTTAGATACAATGTCTAAATGTAGAAAATTGATAAAATGAATGGCTTATTAATGTCAAATCTAAGAAATGTAACTTGTTCGAAAACACATTATGATATACTAACATGTGATAAATGACCTAGAAATACAAACAAAACTAGATAGAAAGTTATGAAACAAAATATGTGCACTTGCAGGCTAAAAAAGGATAGAATAAAGGTCTGGAATCCTGATGAAACTGATGCAGAAGTCGACTGGGACATGTGTGCTAATCTGGGTGACTTAGTCCCAGATCTAGAAAAACTACTCCAAAGCCTGTTTCAACCAAATGGGTGTCTGAATCTACAAAAATCACTAAAAGGAATGTATAGTGGGACTAATTTTCCATTAGTGGTGACTTTTTCCACTTCTATATTTCTAAAAATTTGAAAGGGGAAATGGAAGACCTCGGTCTGCACTTTTTATAGCTGTCTACTTCTGAAACTCTGATTTTTGGGCCTGAAAGTGACTTTTATTGGATATTTTAGCTTTGCAAGGAAGGTGAGGTCTTGAAAAAGTCCTCAAGATACCTTAATCTGCAAACACACAAGGAGAGATGGAGAAAATATTGATTGTTAAGGCATGGGGGTTTGCCTTGGTCAAACCCTTTTTAGTTAATTAAACCAAGATGAAGAAATGAGACAATAAAGCATGGAGTAATGGATTTGATACCTTGCCGTGATGATTGATCTTGACTTTCTGTAGCAAAACATGAAGAATTTTCCCTTGAATGTCTGAAAAGTGCTATCTTGTTGACTTGGAATGATAAAACCCTAACTTGCTTGAGAATAATAATGAATGATGAGTGATGAATGAATGAATTGGTTACGAATTAGGTTTTATAGGCTTTTATTTATAGGAAATACACCTTATTTTCCTATTAATTTGATCCCTAAGGCTGACTTGAAGGAAAAATAAACTTAAATTCCAACTTTTCCCATTCAAAAGTCAAAAATAACCCAAATGTGGCGAATTAGTCCCACCCAATAGGGACTCATTCACCCAGATGGGTGACTTAGTCCCAAAGGGGCCCTTTTGATAGCTGGAATTTTGGGGAATGACGATTTTTAGTTATATATTTATTTCATTGGGTATTTGATCATATTATGCCTTGGGATACACAATATGGGGCAATAGGGGCCTATTAATGATGATGTAAAGGTCAATTAGGGCTTGGGACAAAAAATCCAATGTAAAGTGTGATTAAATACACTTTACAATAGTAAAATAAGGTCCACATAGCATAAAAAGTCACAACATCCAATGTGAATGTGTAAATCACATTAAAACACTAGATTAAAGTTAATTTTAATTCACAAGCCTTCTAGATTGACAAGATAATGCAATTAGATAGGTCCATTAAGTTTAGAGAGGTGTGAAAGTCTTTTAAAACACTTTACAACACCTTTACAAGACATCGTTAACTACATTTTATTCAATTTGCAAGGGTCCAAGACCTAGTGTGGATGTGTAAAATACCTCACAACACTAAATCAGGGCCTCATTAAGCTCAATTTATCATCAATTATTCCCATATCAAGCAAGTAGAAAGGGATACTTTTTCCGTATCCACAACTACAAAGAAAAATATTGGAAAAGACACTTTAACATTCAACTCACAAAACCTAGTTAAGGGTGATCCCACAATACTGGTTTACAATTTTTGGCCAAACTGGACATTAAACTGATTTTTTCTAACTAAATCTTGACTTTTAGGCACCTATAGTGGCTAAATTGTGAGGAATTTGAAGATGATGCATACTAGTGATTTGTGACAATTTTTTTGTAGATTCTAAATATATTTTTTTCAATTTTTTTTGAATTAGATTGTACTTCTATTTCCATCTACTTTGAAAACTAGTTTTTTTCAATAAACACCATTTTTAAGGAGTGATGCTCACCGTATACAACATAACCCTTTTTCCATGAAGGATAGAATTATAATTTTTTCCAATTTAGATTTGTAACTATGATATCTAGTGCATTGAATTGGTTTTATAGCATTTTCCTGAATATTTTTTCCTTAATCAACTTTCAAAGTCAAACCAATTACAATTCAGACATAGGCGGACCGTATACAACATAAGTTTTTTTGTATGTAACAAAATTCAAAATTTTTTTGTTGGATCAAGGACATCAATATCTAGTGCACTGATATTTTTCAAATTTTTTTGATAATCTTCTATTTTTTCACACGTGCAGAATAGAGAGCTTGATTTTCGATGAAAAATCTATGTTTAATCAAACTAAAAGAACAAATACATAATAAAACCAAAACATATTAAAATTATATTTTTTGGATAGCTCATTCCCAGGAATACCAAATTCTAGTTGGGTCTATGAAGTCTCCACATTTTCATCCTCAACTTGAGCTTTGAAGGGAAAAATTTTGGAGATTTTTGGTGCTAGAGGGGGGAGAGGGAGAAAAGGGGGGTTCAAGCAAACCTCACTTGGAGGTTCTCTAGAACCAGGGTTTGAGTGAACCCCCTTTCCACAAATTTTTCTTTAGTTTTCTTTTCTAGGAAATGAGGGACCCAACATTTAATAGGTTTGCTCAAAGGGGGGTTCTTGTGAACCCCCTTAAGGGTTCGCTCGAGCCTAATGTTCGTTTGAACCCCCAAAAACCAAATATTTTTCATGGGGGCATTTTTTGCAATTTTTCTTCCTCACTGGAACTGTAAACTAGTTTTGTGGGTTTACCGAGTAATGCAAGCCAAATAATGAATGAAAATGATGAAATTATGGAATAGCAAGTTAGAGTGTGTACCTAGGAAGTATGGCAATGTAATAAGGACTCTAGAAATGCAAAAATGTTGTCAAAATATGCTAGGGAGGACTAAGACGTCTTTACTATCTTATTAGTCCCACTGGTATTTTTTTTGGGAAATGTGGAATGTTCAGATATCAGAATAGGATCAGAATGAATGTCTGCAAAATTCCACTTGGAGGAATAAGACACCCTTGCTACTATCTTAGTCCTAATCTGAATTTATGAAATATTTGAATGTGATCCTGAGACTTAATGTCTGCACTTCCTTCTTCTCTGATCTCAGGTTTTGAAACTTCCAGATCTGGCCTATAGGTGAGTTTCTATAAAGATGACAACTTGGAAATGCAACTTTGCAACTTTTCACTTTAAATGATCTTCAAGTCTTCAACCTAATTTTGCAAACACAGTCATGCAAGAGAGGAAAAACTTGTTGATTGTTAGTAAATGGCGGTTTCCTGGGTCAAACCCCATGTTGGTAATTAAACCTTGAAATGAAATAGAATAATGAATGAAAATGATGAATGAACAGTTCATGCAATGTTACAACTCACCAAACCCTTCTTATGAAATCTAGAAACTTGTGTGAAATGACTAGCTTGAATGTAGATCTTGAAATGTTTGATAAATCTTGACTTGAAATGCTTGCTTGAATCAAATCCCTACATCACAAATGTTAGCTCAAAGACACACAAGATGCAAGAATATCCTTGATATGATGCTTGAATCTTGATAATAGCTACAAATGCTTGATGAATTGCTCTTGAATGCTCAAATAATTGAATTCTTGGATGCTTCTTAGATTGATATATGTAAATATGAGAGAAGGAACCTTGTATTTATACTTATATATTCTTAATATCCCAAAAATACACCACAACAAGATGACATATGAATTCATTAATTAAAGGAGGCTAAATCTTACCAAGGTTTGAAATTAAATCTCGAAAATACCTTAAGGGGGACTAAGACACCCTAGGTGGTGTCTTAGTCTTGAGGCATGAAACTCAGGGCACATACTCCAAAAAGAGGCCACTTTAAGGAACATTTCAAATAAAGGTCCCAATACCTTTGGGGGACAAAGATGCCCTAGGTGGCATCTTAGTCCCAACCCCAAAATTAGGGACACACAACCAAAATCATTAAAATATCATTTACCCTTTGAAGTTTGTCAGGATTAGCCATAAAAAGATATCATTTATTAGGCTTGTGGATGCAAAATAGGACCAATTAAGACATAAGTAAGGATAAACAAAGGAAGGTGGGCCCAAACAAGTGTGAAAATGCAAGGGTATGCATTTTCCTACACTACAGTGTGGTTCTATTATTATTGGGTTAGATCTCCATTAATGAATGTATTATTCTATTTTCCTATGTTTTTTAAGATTGGCCTTCATTAATGGAGTTTTAGTGCACTAGGTAATGTAAAATTGAAGACCCCACTCTAGCTATATAACAAGGTAAGATCCAAGGACTATGCCAACATTTTGGCTAAATGTCATTGTGTGTGGAATCATGTCAATAGGGTTACTTTTCTATATCTTTTTTTATGTCTAATGTATGAATTGGTTCAGCTTTATACGGTTTTTTGTTGATCGCCTATAAATTTTGTAGTTCAATTTAATTGGAGGGTATGTGTAGGATCATCATGGGAAAAATAGGCCCTTAAGTGGTAAAAAATTTAGAAAGATCGGAGTTAGGCAACTTGATGTAAAAATTTGAATAAGTTATCTATATTATTTCAAAAATATGTAAGAATAGAATTTGTAGCAAATTGAATTTAGTTTATAAATTACTAGGTTTGTTTAAAAAAAAAATCTATTTGGTGAAAATTTAAAATTTCAATGCTGTAGTACTTAAATTTCAGGGAAAAAATAAGAAGTAGGTGTCTGTCTGACAACCCTAACCACAATAAAATGATAATATTTTTTATAATATCTTAGATATAAGTAGAGGACTCATGTCTCGATGTGTTGCATTTTTTTTTGTAAGTTTTTTCCAAATAAATAATTAATTATGATTTTTTTATTACAAATTTTTTAAAATATTAAAAAATCGTATGTCTGACCACCTTAACTTGGTCAAAACTTCATGAAATTCAAATTTTATTTTTTTAATCCTATAGTATGAGAATCATAGAATGTCACATGTTTTGGATTCAAAAAATGTGATACCATTTGAAAGCTATAGATGTTTTTCAATCAACCCATTAGTTAGGACTTTAGTCGTAATTTGAATAGAAAATGAATAATAATTACTTATTAAATTCAAAGTAAAACATAATTTATTTTGGTGGAATGTTGAGAATCTCCTTTAAAACCCCTTTTAGTTTCATCAATTTTGGGTTAAAAAAGAGTCGTCAACCACATACCCATCATATTGCCACTTTTTGGCCCATCATGATCCTGCACATACCCTAGATATAGAAGTTACTTTCCTTCCAGGATTCTCTTCATTAGAGAATTTTTACTTATCCAAGCATCAATCATTAATCTACATTTATTAGGATACTGAATTCAAATATGATCCTATTAGGATTGCAATCAGTAGAGAGGATTTATTCTATACTAAGAATAATTTGCAAGAATTTTAAATTAAAATATTTGTGAGTTTGAATTTACACCAAAAGTCCAATCCTTGGTTTTTAGCAAGGAGTGAATCCACTTCCAAAAAAGAACTTTGTTTTCTTCTATTTTTAATGGTCATTATTGCAGTAGCCATGTCTACTATCTTAGAATTTCTAGCCCAAAGGAGCAACATTCGGATAAAAAATTTCTCTTGGGCAAGGGTGAGTAGGTGTAAAATAATTTAACTTTTACTATTGGCATGGCTGGGATGCTTTCTTGGACACTAGGTATAATGGTATAATCTCTAGGTTGCTATAACTACTTGCCTCAACTAACATTTGTATATGGAGATTTTGAACTATTGAGCGTAAACATGACATCCTAAAAAGTAAGAGTTGTCTAATGAAAGCCTTTGAATATTTTGACCCCTTCAATTAGAGGTTGCTTCTAAGTTCTTTGATAGACAAAGAAGACAATGCTACATCAAACATAATATCAAGTTTTATTGTTCTCAAGCAAACTTCCTCCTGAGTGTCATTTGGTGATTTGGGACATCATGGGAGAGAAAATGCAACTCCTAATATTGATACTAAATATGATTAGATCATGGTTAATCATAAGGATTCCTTATATATACGATAAGGATGCCCATATTTCCTAGAGCTAAAGTATTTTTTAAATCCAACAGTGGTTGGTGATAGTTGTCTGTTTCTGATTGAATTTACTCTAGTTTAATTATGATCAATTCTACACATTGTTGGAGTATTTTTTATTAAATGTTTTCAATTTTATAAAAGGAAAAAATGCAATATTGATATGTTCATTTAAAATTGTGTGTTCATTTAATTATTAACAGATTAGTGGATTGTGTTTTGATTTGGCACTCCCTAGTTTAGAACTGTTATTAGATGGTCTATAATTTCTATAAGAGTGTAGCTTCCATTGTTCTTATTAGTGAAATGCATGTTCGTGTTGCTTATATTTATTAGAATTTTTTTCTTCTAAGAATGGAAAGTGTGATAGAAATAGCCACCTTTTTCTGGATTACTCATCTCTTCAATACTAACACATGGAAAAAAAAAACATTAAATGAAAATAAAAATATACTTCCATCTCAAATGTAATTGATCAAGTAGGCATATCACATTCTCTATGCTTCTAATTATTTTATTAGTCATTTAAATATCCTTGTTCTAGAAAACAAGAGATGTCCCACTCCTAAATATAATTCAACATTTCAGTGTAATCCAAATTGAAAGCAGGACATTCAAAGTCTATATAGTATGACCCTTTCCCATTTCAGAACAAAGAGCTAAAAATAATTTATATACCAATACTGCAACATTGATTACTATACTCCAACATGTTATGGTTTGAAATGAATTACCTTAAACATATAACATACCTTAAGCTTCCATAGCTAACATCTAAATGTTTATTTCATATAGTTACAGACAGATTCAAACTTCAAAATACAAAATTGGTTGATCTCCCAAAGATAAATTGTATGTTGTCATAACTAACAGTATACAAATTACAAACACCACATAGGTAACAACCACAATAGTCCATCTGAACTCTACCAATGAGGACCAGGTCACCATAGAGGTGGTGGCCCTCCAGGACCTAGAGGTCCATAAGTTGTAGGAGGTTCGTATGGAGGCCATAGGGGTGGTGGTACTCTTGGGTGGCTTGGGGATGGAGGTGGTCTTGGAGGGAGAAAATAAGGCATTCCTGGAGGTGGTGGTGTCGTTGGATGTGGTGGCAGTCCTCTTGGAGGAGGAAAATAAGGTCCTCCTAGAGGCCCTGATGGAGGAGGTGGTCCTGGAGGAGTAGGATAACCTCCTCTTGGAGACGATGGCCCTCTTGGATACATTCTAACACTCTTCTTTCTCTCTTTTCTTCTTCTTCAATCTATCGACATTCAACAAGTAAAATATGCAATTCTTGGGTCTAAAGTCTATAGGCCATACTAAAGGGCTTGATTTGGGACATCATGTGAGAAAACATGCAACTCCTAACATTGATACTGAAGATGATTAGATTATGGTTAATCATAATAATGGAAGTGATACACTAGCACACTTTCTTATTTTTTCATCTTATTAATGTTCATGATTCACATTTTATGCCTTTCGCTTTCAAAGTCTAGGGGCTTATGTTTGCAGACCATACTCAAGGGCTTATTGTATGGTGCAAAGACTTATCTATTGTAATTCATGATGAACTCAATAATGGATTGAATTATGATAATGTATTTAAAACTCTATTGAATGATAATTTCTATACACAATCAGTTGTTGAGCATCCTCTCATTTTTTATTGTAAGGTTGTTCAAGTACATTCATATCCATCAAATTTGCTTGTAGATATCCACAATTGTGTAGGTTATTTACATGCTTTGAGAATTCAAATATCCTTTCCTATTGGATTCCCACTTCATGAAATTTTAGTTCCAGCTAATCTCAAAACTTATAATATAATATACTTCCATCTTAGTAGCTATGATTTATAAATTTGCTTGTCATTTTACATGTTTTAGATCCGCAAAACTCTAGAGGAAAGCATTTTTGTGAAACCATTTTCTTGACTATTTGTTAGAGTACGAAGCCTAAGGCTTGGACTCATTCTTGTAGATAGCACAAATAAGAGACTTTCTTACTGTTTGTAATTGATATAAAGAGTTAAGTGGAACTATTGTATATTAGGAATGCTAAAAACAAAGGGTCCTTCTACCTGCAAGTAGAAAGGAAGAAAAGTGAATATTGTTTCTAATTTCTTCTATTCTTCTCTCCTACAGGTCAAGATTCATCACCGAGAGTCCCAAATAGTAGTGGCTAGGGAGATGGAAACATGGTGTTCTTATATTTTTCTATCGGCATAACCCTTGCACCCCTTCCAGTGAAAGTGATAGTTTAATATATATATGCTAGTTGTAGTTAATTGAGCAATGGAAATCGAAATGGCTACTATGATTTCCAATGGCAGGGCAGGGCTTCCTAGAAGGTTGTATCCCATGTGATCATATTTTACTTCTCTTTCTACAAGTAAAACTAAACTAATCAACGTCTGCTAAGATACATTAACATTTAAAAAGTGGGCTATTTTTCAATTTGTGACCAATTGGCATGTGGGTCCATATGGATACTTAGCTCGTTCACCATGTTCATTGACACCTAACCTCTATTTTACAACTGCCTTTGGTGCATAAGTCTTTTAACAGATGGAAAATGTTTAGAGGAACAACTTTAAGCAAAGCAAATATAATTTAGAGACATTTCAATTGGTATTCCCTTCAACATCAACAAGAAGCTTTTCACAAATGGGATGATTAGAGCCATCATAGATGAGGCTAAATTATTTTATGACATATCTACCCATTAATTCTCATCACATATATTGGACATCTAGCATCCTCCATCGTTCATTGTTTGTTTACATTTTTCATAGTTTTGCAAACAATATAACACTATCTTTTAAAACAACTTATTCTCCTACATGTAGTTGCATGAACCTAGTTTCAATTACACTTTTGACATCTAAAAATTAAAAAAAAAAAGACAGTTGATAATATTCTCTTCCATGTGCTTGGGGTACATAATTGTCTAGGAAGGAAAAAAAACATAGTTGAAGGTAGTATATTAGAGATGTGCTTGCAAAAAGAGTGTGCAGAATGACCTACTGGTAACTGGCATCTGAGAGGCAAAAGAGGAGGAGAAAAGAGAAGAGTCGACATTGACTTGGAGATACTAATGCGTCCTCACTTTCTCTTCCTTTTTGAGTCCACAAGTGAATTAGATAGGTAATAAATAGAAATCCTACAAACAATCTGAGCATTGTATTTAAGATTATTTTTTGAGATAAGATAACTTTGAAATTAAGAAGCTTATTTTATGCAAATCTAGAAACCACAACATTCCATGAATCCACATTTCATTTAGTTATCTTGGGGAGAGGGGCCCATAGTGAAACACCCTAACTTCACGTTTCTCAAAATCCTATGATGAAATTTCAAATCACTCCCAATTTTTTACAACAGTTTATTTGGTAACTCACATGCTTCTATATTTCATTTTAGGGCCACATGATGAAATATGATTCCACATCAGCATGTTTTTTGTTGAGGTATCCAAAAAGGCCCAAAAAAAAGTGAGACCGATAGTGGTGCACTAAGTCATGTTTTATCGGTGGACTGATGTGGCATCACATGATTTGTCAATTTATGTACTTTATGGATAAAAAGTGTTTTGCAATTGGATATTAAGGTGCTCCATTATGGGGCCCACTAAGGACTACTTCTACCCCCACTATTAGACCCCGCTCCACTATGAGCCCCTCTCCCCTATTGAAAGGGCTTCCAAGCCTCATCAACACGCTGATTCTATGCATATTGCATTCCAAGAAACCACATTTCTTATTGGCATGCCATAAGAAATAGTACGAGCATCCTCAAGACTTGTACATTTTGCATGCATATCTACAAGTGAGCTCCAAACAAAGAAATTAGACTAAACTCCACTTCTGATTACAATACTCTAGACTTCCTTTCCCTTAATTAGGGCAGCCAAGCTAGCACGTGCCTGGAGAACACTAGAAAAATTCACTACATTTGACTTTATACCTGCCTGCCACATTTCTCCAAAAAATTTCACAGACTCATCAAAGAAACCATTCTGTGCATACCCAGATATCATTGCATTCCAGGACACCTCATTTCGCTCTGGAAAACTCTGAAACAATTCTTGAGCCTCTTCAACATACCCATTATGTGAATAGCCTGCAATCAAACTATTCCACAAATCCTCATTTCGGTTATCCAGTTTTTCAAACACATCTTGTGCATCATCCACACTCCTACATTTGGCATACATGTCTATTAGAGAATTCCCAATAAAAACACCACTCTGAAACCCACTTCTAACTATCTCTTCATGAATGTCCTTACCTCGTTCCAGAGCTCCCAATTTAGAACAGGCTAACAAAATGCTCAGAAAAGTGATCTCATTAGGATTCAATCCTAACATCTGCATTCTGTATAAAAATTCCAAGGCCTCTTCCCCACTCCCACATATAGCATAACTGCCAATAATTGCAGTCCACGAGTCCAAAATTTGTTTAGGAATTCAATCAAACAAATGGCGTATGTATGCTAAAAAACCTAAATTAACATACATTATCACCATTTTAGTCCCTGTAAAGCTATCTGCAATAAACCCAGTTAAAAACAAATAGGCATTGAATATTTTAACCCGTGTCATTAATTTAACATTGAGGCATACATGTGAGAGAGAAGCATGTGAGAGAGAAGCATGTGTATATTGTTGGAAATTATAATCTTGAGCTACCAACGGACAGATGCATTAAATGCACTATCAGATGAAATCAACTTGGGGAGTGTTGGAAATTATAACCTTGAGCTGCCAACGGACAGATGCATTAAATGCACTGTCAGATGAAATCAATTCAGATTTATTTCCCCCCTGCCATGTCTTGACTTTCTTGATGTCCAGTAAGTACTTTCTGGCAATAATTTATTTTGTTAGGTGAGTTCAAATTTTGAGCGCCAGTTTCTAGGTATTGGCTGAAAAGCCAAAAAGGTGTATTGAATATTATTCTGGGCAAGAGACAGACATAGATTATTCTGGGTGAGAATAGAAGGGAATGTTCAACAGAATAGAGAACAAAAGGAATGTTCAGGAGCAACTAAACAGTGAAGTTCAGGAGCATCTGTCGCAGCAGAAGAAAGTCAGTAAGCCTTGCGCCTGTGTGCCGGAAGCTATCCCACACGGAGCAGCAACGCAGAAGTGCCAGTGCGCTGGAAAACGCATAGCTTCTGTAGTATATGTGTACAGAGCTTTTGCTCTGAAAATTTCATATGTAAATAGTTTTTCTATTATTGTAACATTTTTTCTAAGTGAAATAGAATATTGCAAATATTTCTGTCCCCATTTATGTCTGTCTCCTTCTGTTGAAACACTTCTGTTGTGCATGTTTTCATTCTTTGCCTGGCATAAAAGTTTTGATATGGTATCAGAGCCCATAGGTTTACTGGGCAGTCAGTTTTTAAAGCCTTAGCTTTTTCCTAGGTGTGGAGAAACAAAATCTTTGTTTCTGGGTATTTGTGGAAGCCTCAGATCTTATATAGGTAGTTTTAGTTTTTCCCCATTTTAGCAAAATGGCTGGAGGAGACAATAGGAGTTGGCAGCAGCCACCTATTTTTGATGGTAGAAATTATGATGTTTGGGAAAAGAAAATGAAAACCATTTTTATTGCAAATGATTTATGGGAACTTGTTGTAAATGGGTTCACAGATGTGACTGACCCGACTACATTTACCGCATTGAGCAATGCTCAAAAGAACCAGTTGAAGGAGACACGGAAGAATGATGCAAAAGCCCTCAGTCTGATTGAGGCAGCCTTGACAGAGGCTATTTTTCCCCAAATAGCAGCAGCTAGTTATGCAAAAGAAGCGTGGGAAACACTTCAAACCACTTACAAAGGATCTGAGAAAGTCAGGATCAGTCAAACTCCAGCTGCAACGAAGAGAGTTTGAGACCATACAAATGAAGGATAGCGAGTCCATTATAGATTTTCACACAAGGGCAGCCACTTTGATTAACCAGCTGAGGATAAGTAGTGAAACTTTAGAAGAACAGAAGATTGTGGAGAAGATATTGAGATGCCTTCCTACAAAGTTTGATCTGGTGGTGATTGCCATTGAAGAGGCAAAAGATCTCACAACTTTGTCAGTTGATGAGCTAATGGGTTCTTTGCAAACCCATGAGCAGCGCCTAAATAGGTCTACAACCTCCTCCCAAGAGCAAGCTTTTAATGTTCAGTCGAATGCAAGAGGAAGGGGGAGAGGTAGAAAAGGCCCCAAACATGGTAGAGGAAACTCTAGATGTGGAAATGATGGTGATGAAAGCTCAGCCTAAGCAAGTAGTCATGAGGGGGTGACCAACTCCCAAGGAGGGAAAAAGAACAGCAGTTCTTATCAGAAAAATGATAAAAGAAATGTGCATTGCTACAATTGTCAAAAGTATGGTCACTATGCAAGTGATTGCAGGCAAAAATATGACCAAGGGAGTCAGAATGCACATGTTGCTGACTCAAATGTGGCTAGAAATGAAAGATAGTCACAAGTGTTCATTGCTTGTAACCTTGCAGAACAGAGCAATGCTGAAGTTTGGTACTTGGACAGCGGCTGCAGCAACCACATTAGTGGTAACAAAGACTTGTTTGCCTCCATTGATAGCAGTGTGAAGTCTGAAATAAAAATGGGGAACAATGAGATGGTTTCAGTCATGGGCAAAGGCATGGTATGCCTACAAACCAAGCATGGTGATGAAAGACAAATATATGATGTCTTATATGCCCCAGGATTGAAACATAACCTCTTGAGCATTTGATAGATGGTCCAAAACGGGTATAGAGTGCTGATGGAGAAAGGAGAATGCATCATCTATGATAAAGATGGAAGCAAAAGAGTTATGACAGTGGTTCAAATAACACAGAACCGAATGTTTCCTCTCAAGATGCAAATCTCAGCACAGTCAAAAGGCCTGCAGCAATCAGCCTTCAAAGCAGCCATTCAAGATATCTCCAAGCTATGGCACCTCAGGTATGGACACTTAGGTTACTCTGGTTTGAATTTTTTGTCCAAGAAAAATATGATAAATAGTTTGCCAAAAATTGTAGAGCCTAATGTTAGATGTGAAGCTTGTATTTTGGGCAAGCAACATAGGTAGCCTTTTAATTTAGGCAGCTCTACAAGGGCTAGAGCACCATTGGAGTTGGTGCACACTGACTTGGTAGGCCCTATGCAAAATCTGTCTTTTGGCAAAAGCAGATTTTTTATGACCTTTATAGATGATTACAGCCGTAGCACATGGGTCTATTTTTTGCAGCATAAGTCTGAAGAATTTGATAAGTTCTTGTTATTTAAGGCCCAGGCTGAAAAAGAGAGTGGACACTTTATTAAGGTCCTAAGGTCAGATCGTGGAGGAGAGTATACCTCCAATCAATTTGTAAATTTCTGCAGGAAAAATGGCATCAAGAAGGAGCTCACAGCCAGTTATACTCCGCAGCAAAATGGAGTGGCTGAAAGGAAAAATAGGACCATTGTGGAGATGGCAAGGAGCATGATGAAAGCAAAGGGACTCCCTATTGAATATTGGGGAGAGGCTATAGCAACAGCTGTTTATCTAATAAATAGAAGTCCAATGAAGGCAGTCCATGATAAAATCCCTCAAGAGGCATGGACAAAACAAAAGTGGTCAGTTGAGCACTTAAGAGTGTTTAGGTGTGTAGCCTATGCACACGTGCCTAAAGAAAATAGGTAGAAATTGGATGACAAGGGTGAAAAGTGTATTTTCATGGGCTACTGTACAGAGTCCAAAGCCTATCGGCTATATAATCCAGTCACCAAGAAGATAATCATCACTAGGGACGTGGAGTTCCTAGAAAGTGAGTCGTGGGATGGAAAAGTTGACAGCAATACTAATATTTCTGTCTCCATACCCCTTAAGGATGAAGAAGCTGCAGAGCGCAGATGCGCCGGAAACTTACAGGAAGCTGACAGTTCAGAAAATAGCACCAGTAGCTCCAGAAATTCTCAGTAGAGAAGGAGCTCCAGAAACTTCCAGCAGGGAAGATGCTCTAGAAACTTTCAACAGGAAAGTTGCTCCGGAAACCTACAGTAGCAGACTTCTTTATCAGGCCAGCAGCCAAGCAACTCCGGAAATTGAGACCCCACTCTCGCCTCCCTAGTGCCAAGAAAGACTAAGAGTCTAAGGGAGATCTACCAAGGTGAAAGGTATGATGAAGCTCTTAATGAGAATGTAAATTTCGCATTATTTATCCTATTTATTTTGAGGAGGCTATGAAAGAACATAAATGGTGAGGCCTTGGATGAGGAGATAGATGCAATAGAAAGAAACAATACATGAGAGCTCACTGATTTACCCAAGGAAAATCAGTTATTGGTATCAAATGGGTCTACAAGACCAAATGTAATGCCGAAGGCAGACTAGAAAGGCATAAGACAAGATTAGTTGTCAAAGGGTACAAACAACAGTTTGGAGAGAGATTATGATGAGACTTTTTCCCCTGTTGCAAGGATGGAAACCGTGCGGGCAGTCATTGCAATTGCAGCCCAGCACATGTGAAAGGTTTATTAAATGGATGTGAAGTCTGCCTTCCTCAATGGAGTCTTAAAAGAAGAGGTATATGTGGAGCATCCCTTTGGATATGAAGTTTCAGGTAAAGAACACAAGGTATATAGGCTGAAGAAAGCTCTTTATGGGCTGAAACAAGCTCCACGGGCATGGTACAACATGATTGACTCATACTTGATGAGCAATGGCTTTAGCAAAAGCAATGGTGAGCCCACTCTTTACATCAAGGCAGCAAATGGTAAGGTTTTAATTGTTGTTTTGTATGTAGATGATTTAGTTTTTACTGGGGATGATGATTTCCTCATTGCTGATTTTAAAGATGTCATGAAAAGAGAGTTTGAAATGACAGATTTAGGACTCTTAAGATATTTTCTAGGCATAGAGGTCCAACAATTGGATAATGGCATCTTTATTTCACAATCAAGTTATGCCAAACAAATCTTGAAAAGATTTAGGATGTTGGACAGCAAAGCAGCCCAAACCCCAACAGCTACAAGTCTGAAGTTGAGTAAAGAGGACAGCAGCAATTATGTTAACCCAACCCTCTATAAGAGCATGGTTGGAAGCCTCATGTACTTGACAGCTACGAGACCAGATTTAATGTATGCGGTAAGCCTGATTTCTAGGTTCATGGAGCAACTTAAGGACACACACTGGCAAGCAAATAAAAGGATTCTCAGGTATGTCAATGGCACAAAAAATTATGGCATAATGTATACCGCCTCTAATGAGTTTCAGTTGGTTGGGTACACTGACAGTGATTGGGCAGGAAATGTGGATGATAGAAAAAGCACATCCGGGTATGTTTTTCACTTAGGTTCAGGAGCAGTTTCATGGGCTTCCAAGAAACAACTGATTGTTGCTTTATCCACAGCAGAAGCTGAATACATAGCAGTGAATGCAGCAGCATGCCAAGCTGTGTGGCTAAGAAGGATTTTAGCAGATTTGAGAGAAGAATAAGAGGGTGGAACAGTAATTTTCTGTGACAATGTTTCATCAATAGCCTTGACCAAAAATCTTGTGTTTCATGGAAGAAGCAAACATATTGAAATCATGTATCATTTTATTAGAGAATTGGTTGAGCATAATGAAATTAAAATGGCATTTTGCAGGTCGGAGCAGCAGCTCTTAGATATTTTTACAAAGGCTTTGTCAAGAGAACCTTTTGAGCGCCTAAGATATAGGCTAGGTGTGCAGGAATGCTCCAGAACTTCAGTTCTGGAAAACACAGAAAAGCGCAGGTGCGCCAGAACTTCAGCAGACAGTTCTAGAATGCAGATCAAAGGAAAACAGGTTTATGCCGGAAACTTTGCACTGGTGCTCCGAAACTTTTATGGCGATGCGCCGGAAGTTTCACAGAATGTTGAAGAACAGGTTTGCACTAGAAACTTTTCACCGGTGCTCTGGAACTTTTATGGCGATGCGCCGGAAGTTTCGCAGAGTGTTGAAGAGTAGGAACTTTTGCGCCAGAAACTTTGCTCCAGAAGTTGCTCCGGATGTATTGCGCTGAAAGTTTCCAAATAATGATGAAGAGCAGAAAGACTCAATATTAAGGGGGAGTGTTGGAAATTATAACCTTGAGCTGCCAATGGACAGATGTATTAAATGCACTGTCAGATGAAATCAATTCAGATTTCTTTCCCCCCTGCCGTTTCTTGACTTTCTTGTTGTCCAGTAAGTACTTTCTGGCAGTAATTTATTTTGTTAGGTGAGTTCAAATTTTGAGTGCCAGTTTCTGGGTATTGGCTGAAAAGCCAAAAAGGTGTATTGAATATTATTCTGGGCAAGAGACAGACAGAGATTATTCTGGGTGAGAATAGAAGGGAATGTTCAGCAGAACAAAGAAAAAAAGGAATGTTCAGGAGCAATTGAACAGTGAAGTTCAGGAGCATCTGCCGCAGCAGAAGAAAGTCAGTAAGTCTTGCGCCCGTACACCGGAAGCTATCCCACACGGAGCAGCAACGCAGAAGTGCCAGTGCGCTGGAAAATGCACAGCTTCTGTAGTATATGTGTACAGAGCTTTTGCTCTGAAAATTTCATATGTAAATAGTTTTTTTATTATTGTAACCTTTTTTCTGAGTGAAATAGAATGTTGCAAATATTTATGTCTCCATTTATGTCTGTCTCCTTCTGTTGAAACACTTCCGTTGTGCATTTTTTCATTATTTGCTTGGCATAAAAGTTTTGACATATATGAATTCAGTTGAATGCCTTTTCATATCATTATGGAAAATTTTAAACTCATCTAGAGTTGGACAGATCAGCTACCTAAACCAAAGAATATATAAATCAATTAAATTTTAAAATAGATCACTCCAAAGATGAGTTTAAAACTAAAGATAAAATGTTGCACTTGTAGAACATTGTTCAAATTATAGTAAATATTTTGTTAGTGTAATAAAAAATTTATCAATTTTTTCTTTCTCCATTACTTAGAATCAATTTATTTCAGAAGTTGTACTTTGATATCATTATTATATAATGTAAAATAAATTTTTTAAATCATTGTTAAAAGAAATAATCTTATAAGATTTTTTTAAATAAACATTTTTTTTAATTTTTTAAAATAATATTAAATTTAGTAAAGAAAAATATTAAAATAATACAATTTAATTTTTTAATTATTTTAATATTAGAAAATAACTAAAACTGATGATAAAGGAAATCTATCAATAAAGTAAAATTTCATCTAATTTTTTTCAAATGGAACTATATAAATGATAACATTATTTACCAATTTTTTTTATATTTACATGAAAATAAGTTTGCCTCTAGATTAATAGAGTAGTTGCTGAATGAGTAGAAAATACATAATTTGGTGGACCTTTGATCAAAATCCACCTTCCTGAAGTCACTTTTCTTTCTGTAGGAAGTCGATACATATAGTAAACAATTTTAGTCACTCTATTGCACATTAAACCACTCAAAACAATCTGATCATTCCAAACAGTAGCCCAATAAACACGAAAAAGGAACTTTGGTAAAGGTTCCACTACCCTCCACACATTTTTTGTCTGAATCGTATTTCATCACTCCCTCTCTTTTAAATGAATATAAATTCCCAAAAGCAATTATCAGATAACCTTCACGCCATGTTTGCTTTAACTTCAAACTACTCCATATATGAGTCTTTGTATTAAGAACTTCAATCTTGTTTGCTTGACCTATCACATAAAACTGTCCATCAAGAAAAATACCCTTAGAATAATATATCCATGATCTGTTCATATTGGGAAGAGATTCCCACTTGTTTTCCTCTACACTATACAGTGTTGTTGTCCTGTTGAAATCCCCTCCAGCAAAGTATAAATATCCTTCTGGAGATGCTGAAATGACACTGTTATAGCTAGAGTTGGGCAGATCGGCTACCTAAACCAAACAATACATAAATCAGTAAAAACTCAGAAAAATATAAGAGAAGCTTATTCTAACTTACCAACCCTTTCACAACAATTTCAAAACAGCCAAAAACTTGTAACTAGAATACCTTGGACCAGTTGTTCGAACAAAAATCATAAGTCATAATTTTCTTTTTCTGTATAGAAATCAGTTTCTGATTGATAGCAAGCACAGTTGGAAATCCTTCATCTGTAGGAATACCACACAATATCCTCCATGCATCTTCCTCAGGGTCATAAACACACATTTCATAGCTATAATCAAACCCATCTTTGCACACTTGTCTAACTACAAATATCACCTGCTCATTTAATTTCAACTGTTTTCTATCTTGATAGAACAGAGGATTGCTAACCATAGCCTTCCAACTTTGACAAACTTTTGTAAGCATGCCATGATATATGAATGGGACCCTTAACAGGCACTCTCTACCTATATCATTAGGAAGGCCTCGAATTATGTCCTCCATTCTAAGCTGTTCTCTAATTTCTTGCACTCCTTTCCAACTTTTTTATATCCGCCTTGCCTTGCGTGACAAGTTTCTTACAGAGGAAATAGTTAATGTAGTATTTCTGAATAGTCAATAGTTATTTGTAGCACTGATTTATTTTCAGCTGCTCTCTAAATTCTTGCACTCGTTTCCCACCTTTTTATATCCGCGTTGCCTTGCCTGACAAGTTTTCTCCCAATTAATGTGACATTCCCAGGCTCCCAGCTGATTCTGTATGGTCAATATTTATTTTTACGGCAAAATCCCAGCTGTCAAAAAAGCAGGCAGCACAACTCCATCTTAAAAGCACACAACTATCTTTTCTCATTCATCCATGAATATCACATTGGAGGTTGTGCATGGCAGCAGCCGCCGATTTGCTAGGTTTGATTGCCAAACAGAAAAAATGAATGGAATATAAGTTGCAGTCTGCTTCAGTCACAGCACAGATTTAGTTTCAGCCGCTCTCTAAACTTGCGCGCCTTTTCCAGCTTTTTTAATGTGAATGGCATATAATTAAAGCAGTCTATTTTTAGAAACAGAGGAGTTACAAATAAGCTTTAATTAGAAACAGAGACTGCTTTAATACAAAAAAGATACTGATTTTTTTTTTTTTTAATTGAATGAAACAATAGAAGTTACAAATAAAAGACGGAGTTTTAATTAAAGAGATATTGATTTTTTAATGATGAAAGATCTAGTTTTATTGGAACAGTTTAAGAATTAGTTTTTTTCCTTGTTAGTTTAGCTATTTCAGTAAGATTTATATACATGTATAATTAATATAAATCAATTTATTGTATTTTACATTTTATATTAAAAAGTGGTAAATGAAAAATTAGTAAAATAATTATATTTAGTTTAATTAAATAGTAATAAGTAAAATAATTTACCATCAAGCTGTTTAATAAAATTTTCAGATATTAAAATTTTTAAATAGGAAAAAAAAATTATTATTATTGATATAATAGTGAATTTTGTTAAAGAATATATGGATTAAAATTTGGAAGTCAAACATCCAAAGACAATTTAAAGGAAATTAAGTTTTTTCTATTTTTAAATTATGCTGTTCCAATAAGTTACATACACATACACAATTAATGAAAATTAATTTATTGTAGTTTGAATTACATAAACTAGTAAATTAAAAATTAATAAAATAATTGTATTAAATACTGCCAAGAAAAATAATTGAAGATCAAGGTATTTAATGATTATTTTTATGCATAGAAAGTTTAAAATAGACAATAGTTATTGATTTATTTTTTAATGCATAGAAAATTGGAATTCAAAAAGCAATCATAAAAGAATTTAACCTTTCCTTAATGTTAATTTAGACTACTTGGATAAGATCCATACACATGTTCAATTAATTTAAATTTGTTTATTGTAGTTTGACTTATATAGATAATTGATATTAAAAGTGATAAACTAAAAATAAATAAAAATAATTATATTTAATTTGTTTATAAAAAAAAGGTAAGAGAATGGTATTGTCATTAGATTATTACCTCACATGCATAAAGATATTGGATTTAGTTGATGGTTTGCACTATGGAGGGTCTCATTATCATATTGCATGTCAAACTATTTATAATATTTATTAAAAGTGGTAAATTGAAATTTACAAAATAATTAGGCAAGAAGATTCTCTTTATAAAATTACTTTTTGAAATCAACAATCACAATGGAGAAGGATGCAAGACCATGCAATTAATTTCAACCATTTATATTTTTCTGCTATTTTCTATTTTCTAATTTTTAAATCATTTAACAATTAAAAAGTAAAAACCTTCTTATAAACAAAGAAAAAAAAAGAAATTGATAAGAGTGAAATAATAAAACAATTTATATTTTATTAATATTTCAATTCTAATAAATTTCTCTATTTTTTATTTTTAAATGTTTTAGAAACAAAGAAAAAAAAAGAAATTGATAAGAGTGAAATAATAAAACAATTTATATTTTATTAATATTTCAATTCTAGTAATTCTCTCTATTTTTTATTTTTAAATGTTTAAGAAACAAAGAAAAGGAGTTTGATAAAATTGAAATAAAAAATAGAATTATATTTTATTAATAATTCAATTTTAATATTTAAAAAACAATAATAATAATTTAATTATTCATTGTTTATTTTATTTTTTATTCATTGTTTATACTTCATTTTTTATATATTTTAATTTTGCAATTAGTTTATTCTATTTTATAAATTTTAATTAGATTCAGGTTTTAAATTTATTTTAATTATTCATATCTTCTTATGAAATTACAAAAAAAAAAATATTTATTAGAATTAATTTAATTTATAATTAAATGTCTTATAAAAAATTTAATTATTGTAGAAAATAAATATTTGTATATTTTAATTTATATAATAAAATAAATTTAAAAATTAAAATCTAAATTAAAATTTAGAGAGTGGGAGAGTGAGAGAAAGAGAGACTAACCTTTGATTAGTCATTTCGTGTCAATAATCCAACTATAACCCATGTTCCTAGGGAATTATGCTCAAGGTAGTATGCCATTTGATTAAAGATATGATAATTCACCTTTAAGGCCTCTTTAGTGTACCCATTGCACAATTAAGGAGGAAAACAGATAGAAAGAAAAGGGAGAGGTAAATGGAGATAAGATATAGAGAGGCAAAGGGAGAAAGAAAGAAGGTCCAAAAAATATATATAGAGAGAGAGAGAGGTAGAGATAGGGAGATATATATAGAGAAAGAGAGATGGGAACACAAAGAGAGATAGAGATAGGGATATATATATATGAAATGTAGGGAAATGTTTCCATTTACATTTTCACACTTGTTTGGGCCCTCCCTATTAAAATTGGACTTCTTTATGCCTTATTTGGCCCTATTTTGCACCCACAAGCCTAACTTAATGCATTCTCTGAGTAATCCTAACATTTATTAAATGACCAATCATAATTGAATGTTTTTGTATTATGTGTTCCAAATCTAGTTATCGGGGACTCACATGCCACCTTGGACATATGGGTACCACTTAGGTTTTGGGGCTTGATCTTGAATTTTGCATAGAACTTAACACTTCTTGAAATTTGTGTCCCAATCTTAGGCTACTAGGACTCATACGCCCCAATTGGCGTATGAGTTCCGCTTTAGATTTGACCTATTTTGAATCAATTCTTGGTGAGATTTTATTCTCTTAGATCTAATTTCGGCTTGTAGTGTTGTAATTTTGGGAAATTTGGGATAAACAAGTATAAATACAAGGTTAATTCACATAATTTCTCCTATCATTTCAAGTATTCAAGCATCATAAAAAAATAATGATCAAGAGAGGATTCAAGAGATTATTATCAAGCATTTTGGAGCCATATTCAAGATTCAAGCATCATATCAAAGTCATCATGCAGTATGTGTACTTTTGAGATAACATGTGTGATGTAGATTTTTATGATTCAAGTAAGCATTCAAAGACATTATCTCATATCAAGATCAAGAGTCAAAATTCACATTCATGCTAGCCATTTCACATAAGTTTTTAGCCTTCATATAAAGGGTTTGGTGAGTTGCAACATTACATATTGTTCATTCATCATTCCTTCATTCTATTTCATTTCATTTCAAGGTTTAATTACCAAAACAGGGTTTGACCAAGGCAAACCCCTATCCACTAACAAATCAACATTTTTCCCCTCTTCGTGTGTGATTGAAAATCTAGGTGTTTTGAGGTTTGATGATCCTTTGAAGACAAAGTTACAAGATTGAAGAAAGTTGTTAAAGTTGTCAAGAAGTTGTCATCTTCACAGAAAGTCACCTACAGACCAGAATTCAAAGTTTCAAACTTGGAGATCGGACAAGAGGGAAGCTATTGAAGATCACTCGAGGATACCAAAGTTTTAGCCAAAACCTAATATAGGGACTAAATCACCACCTTGGGTGTATGAGTCGTACTATATCACTTTTTAGAAAAATTTTGTATATCCCAATTTGCTAGTTGTAGTTTCCAGATTTAACCTAAAACCCTAAATTTGGACTAAATTGCCTAAGCTAGCTTATGCATCTCAGTTCACATATAAAGTCATCATTTCGGGATTGTAGACATTTTTTTCAAAATCTCCAATCTTCCAGGTGCTTCTCTATTCATTCTCAGTTTATTATTTTGATTTCAAGTTTCATTTTCTAGGTCATATAGTTAGATTTTCATATTACTTTCATCTCTTTCTTTCTAAGAATTTTCTTAGTGGTGAACCCCCTTTAATCACACCTAAGGAGACCTTGTAGCAATCTATTTTCCTAATTGAATAATTGGATTGACATATCTAGGGATTTCTTTAATGAACTAAGAGTGAGATAGGAGGAGGTCCTAACCTCCATTTTTTGTGTGTGTTCCATCTCCTAAAAGGTGGAGCACACCCTATTTCCTTCAATCATTTTGGTGAACCCGATATGAATCGGACATGCAACCTTATGACATGATACATAGCATTGTAAGTGTCTTAAACATCTTGTGCAAGACCTCATTGATTCCAAATGAATTCAAATTGGAGGTGTGAATGATCAAGGTAATAAGTCTATTTCCCCTCCTAACCAAAACTTACAAATCTTTACTAAGCCCATGCCAAATCATAACATTTCCTTCATCAAAGCTAATGAAGCTAAGAAGAATGATGTGATGAATGTTAGTGAACAAAGTACTATGGATAATATGGTTGGATTGATCAAAACTCAACCTTGTAAGGGTGAAACTAAAATACCTTTTGTAATTTCTTTCTCATCAAAATATATAATTAGAAATGCACCTGATGGTCCTCTTTACATAGTCTGTCTGATCAATGACATTCCCACTAATGGGATATTAATCGATCCTTTCTATGGAGAGAATGTGATCACTAAAAAATTCTTACTTGTGCAAGAAATGTATCAAGAAACATATGATAAACCGAAAGCATGGATAAAAATGCATAATGGTTTTTTCTTGCCCTACGGTGGGATCAATCAACCTTCCTCTAAAATTCAGACTAAAATAATTAAATGTCTCATTCCCCATCATCCTGACATTGGATCAATTATGTGTGAAGCTTGGTTATCCATTGGTATGCTCCATGGAAGTTGTCCCATCGGTGGTGCATAAATGCTTAAAGTTTCCCTTTGACAATGACATCTTTATTGTGCACCATAGTGGCCTTAATCCTGTGTCTTCCCATGGGAACTTTTCATTGGATTTATTTTGGACCAAGGCTATGGAGCCTATTAAACCATGTGAAGATTTCTTTTTCAAATCCTATTAAAATTTTAAGGAAAAATGCATAGTAGAACTATCCCTTCAAAACATTACTCAACCCATGATTGAGCCTCTTATCCTTGATGAAACTATGATTGAACCAAAAGACATTCCAAATAACTAATACCAACCTAAGATATATCTTTTTTCTAGCTCCTATAAAATACCAAGATATAACCAAAACAATCTCTTCACACCTCCTAAGATAAAAAAAAGTTTAAAAACCTAAAGAGAAAGTGGTTGAACAACCTCCTATGGTTCCTTTTGTTCCTCCCCTAAGGGAAGAAAAGAAACCTATGGCTGATAAACCCGCTCCTACACAAAAGCAACTTGAAAATAATACTAAAAGAAATAAAATTGCTAGAGAGCATAGGTGTAGACGTCGTGCTCTTGATTTAAGGTTAAATGAAGAGAAAAACAATGAAAATTAACATCCAAACTTGACTAAAGCAATACACAATGAGTCTCCCTCTTCACTACAATAAAAATATCCTATACTGCAACTATAACAAGTGCTAAATACATAATTAGATAGTATCATTCGACCTCCCATTGTGATTAACTTGGATGATGATGACGAGGTCACTAAAATTGATGAAGAAGTGCATAATGAATTCAATGCATTATTTTCCTCTTCTATGATCTTAAATGATAATTCTATTGGGAGGAGTGTTGAACTTGGTAATGACCCTAGTTCAGCACTTTGTATTGTCCCTTTAGCTAGTTTTCTACCTTTTGTATATGGTGAAGAAGATTGGGATGTAGATGAGCTGCTAATAGGTTGAATCACATGTGCTGTACTAGTTTTTTTCTTTCTTTTCATGTTGTTTTTATGTGATTGCATGTGCATAATGTGATTCCTCATACTATTCTATTTGATGTATCTCTCTCTTTATGACATTCCTCTATTTGTACCTACATTCTTCTATATTCCGTATGCATTTATCTTTTCTTTATCTTGTGTTTTCCTTTTGGGGATGATGCAAGGCGTCGAGACATTTAGGTCTCTTCCATGTTGACTCAAAACCTTTTCTTTTTTTTCACTCTCTTCATGTCATTCTTTCTGTTCCATGAGTATTTTGGGAATGATGACAATTCCAAGCTCTTTAAAACCTTGTACCATAAACATACTAACCCTGAATCTATTCATCCCTTATGTGATTTTGGGGTTTCATTTGGGGGAAACTCCATTTTCATGATGAAGTTTCATTTGGAAACATATGGCTTGGAATAGGGCTTTCCAAATAAGCTCTCATGTCCTCTTTATTGTTAGCATTTATCATGTGCTAATTTAAATTAATTTCTCACAACATGGTGTTTAGAAATTTCTTTAAAGTGGGAGCATACATTGGCATTATTCTTTTATCATTGTGTAGTCTTCTTACTTTATGTGATGCATCTTTCTATTGGTGTTGAAATTGGTTCTAATTTCCTTTACGAGAGTGATCTCTCTTAGTATATTATATTCCCCTCAGTGGCTTGATGTGACACACTGCATTCCCTAAGTTGTGAATCTTCTATTCTTCAATTCATCATCGCTTGGAGACATTAGGGACAATGTTCACTAAGTTAAGACCTTACATGAACTAAGCAAAAATTCTTTTGAATGTTCCTTACACTATTTTACATTTACAATATTGGTTATATGGCCACCTTGCATAATACACTTTGTTTTCTTATGGAGCCATCCTGTTTGTTCATGGGTGTCAAGCATACAAAGCTTTTCTTGCCTCATGAAATTTGATGTCATGTTTTGTGGCACCTTTTTAAAGTTACTAGGAGTTATAGCTTTGGTATAGTTGTACATATGAGAGCCAAACTTAGGTGTGAATTTCCCATAGCCACTTGCTTGTCTATGTGAGTGCATATCGGTTGTGTCTATATGTGTCTTGCTTGGGGTTCACCTAGTGGATGGCCTAAGGTTCCACTATCCATTGTGAGCATGTGTTTAGTTTTCATAGTTGATATTGTGTTCCACTAGTAAACATCTTTGAAAAATAACTTAGATCTGATCCATAACATGTGAGATAAATGGTCAAGGATTGACCCATCTCCTTTTTCTTTTTGTTTTTCTTTTCTTCTTTATCTCTTTGATAGTGTATGCTTATTCCTTGTTTTTTCTCCTTAGTTTCATGTGTGTTCTCTTGTGCCTATATTTTTTTTCCATAAGATCTTGATCCTAGGTGATCGATCATCTCTCTTGATTGGTGTCATCCCTTCTCACTAGCATTATTACACTTGGACCCCTCTTGATGCGAGTTTTTTCTACTTTAGTGTGAGTTTGAAGCAAGTTCATCCTCTCACTAAAGTAGGAGCTAAATGTAGTGTAGAAAAATGTATCCATTTACATTTTCACACTTGTTTGGGTCCTCCTTGCTAAAATTGGGCTTCTCTATTCCTTATTTGATCCTATTTTGCATTCACAAGCCTTATTTAATGCATATTTCTAAGGATAATCCAAACACATATCAAATAACCAATCATAATTTAATGATTTTGGATTGCATGACCTAGATTTAGTAATTTGGGACTCATATGCCACCTTGGGCGTATGGGCCCCACCTAAGTTTTGGGGCCTAGTCCTGAATTTTGCATTAACCATAACCTTTCTTGAAATTTTTGTCCCAAGCTTAGTCTACTATGAATGATATGCCCCAGCTAGCATATGAGTCCTTCTTAGCTTGGAGCTATTTTAAATTCAAATTGTAGGTGAGATTTAATTATCTTAGATCTAATGTCAGCTTGTACTATTGTAA
This sequence comes from Sequoia sempervirens, assembly GCA_007258455.2. NCBI lineage: Eukaryota > Viridiplantae > Streptophyta > Pinopsida > Cupressales > Cupressaceae > Sequoia > Sequoia sempervirens. Next base: position 340,033,305 of record VDFB02193867.1, on the reverse strand, counting down.
TTTTAGACATGCAAAATTAACATTATGCATTCAATCAGGTTAATTCATCAGGGTTCCACATTAGGTGCATTCATCAATTAATCAAGTTCACCTTCATTCATTTATCAGGTAATCTCATTAATTTCCATCTCCTAAGATCATTCATTCAAAATTAAATAAATCAAACATCATCCCTTTAATTAAATAAACCAAAACTTTATTTAATTAAATCTCCAAATCCATATTGCATCCTTTTCTGATTTAAATAAATCAAATATTCAAGTCATGAAAGTCAAACTAACCTAATCATCATTAATTTAATCTCACCATTATTAAATGCTAATCTTACCCACTTGCATTCTCTAGATTATGCCACTTGCACAAATAAATCCATTTATTGATTTATTTAAATCATCATTTTCACTCAACATAGCATTTATGGGGAATATTCCCTCAAGTTTGAAAAATATGACAAGTTGATTTGTCCCTCCAACATTGCATTTATTTCTCATTTTCTTGTCCCCCTCTCAATTTATTGCACAAATTTGAATTTAAAGTTCCCTCTCATGGGCACACTTCCCAAATCTTACACATCCATTGGCCTATCACCACTTAACAAGTGACCACTTCTCATTGGTGGATCTTTAGTCACACATTCCCCCATTTGGCCAATCTCTCATCAAGAAAATCTATAAAATAAGGCCTCAATCCTCATCAATCCATCTGCAATTTTTATGCAAAGTCACTCTCTTGGTTTGAGAACTGATTTTTCCCTTCATCTCCATTGCATCTCATCATTTTAGCTTTTGAGCAAGGATTGGGAAAGGGTCATTTGCATATTTGACACCAATCCAATATGGAATAGGTGATTGTCTTGCTTTTGAAATGTCTTCTTGATTTTGTTTTTGTTATTTGTGGTATTTCTTTAGCATAGACATGTTATTTCATAGAGGTATTTGCAAGGTTTGCATGTTTTAAACTAACCCTTCTAATGAGTGTTTGAGATGGGTTTCACATGCAGATTTTTAGGTACCATAGTTTGGCGCTAGAAGGAGGGCACCTCAAAGCTTTTGAATTTTTGTTTTGTCTTTGAACAGTATGCAACAGACTAGTTTGAAAAATTGACGGGTCTTTTCATCATTTGTTGTGATCTCATGGGTGGATAGTATTAAATTGACAACTTTTTGTGAGTCTGACTAGTAACTGGTGTCAATTTTAAAGATTTATGGAGAAAAGACTTGATGAGATTTTTCCTGTTTAATGGTGGTATTTTATATTTTGTCTATTTCTTACATTTTTTTAGATTTCCTCTCTTCAAATGTATGAATATTAGAAGGTCTTCCACATTTAATCTTTATAAAATGTCAAGTTTGTCCTGCACTCTTATAAGATTCACTATTTACAAGTATTTGCTAGAATTTTACTAGTTTAAAAAAGGCTTGATCATGACATTGTTGAAGTTTTTAATAAAATTATAGAATAAGCATCGAATAATTTTTTTTGTTCCTCTATTTGATCATAATTTTGTAAAAAGGTTTGAGAATGCTGAGGGCCCTTTAAGCATCAGATTCCATAGGCTTGTATTCGCCAATTTGTAAAGTTGTTGAAGATTGATTACTAAAATTTTCTTTCTATTTTCTTTATAGCGCCTAAGTTTGCTACACATAGGTGCTAGAATAAATCAAGATCTGGCCTCAAAAAGTCCACAGCTAGTGAGTTTTCTGATGGCAATCCAGCGTATTCTTAAATTCTCATCTGCCAATGACATTATGAGAAATGTGCGCCAATGCTAATGCTACAACAATTAAATAAAGGCCTTATGTTGCATAGAGAATGGAAGCTCATTGCTTGGAGGTGTAGGTATGTTCTAGGCATTTCAAAAATGACAGCAAGTTGTTAGAAGCTAAGGTGCCCGAGCTTAAATATTAGGTAAACAATTTAAAAGTCGGCATTGGTTAAAGTCTTGAAGATAACAAATTAATTAGGTTCTGACATATCTCTTCTCCATACTTGGCGAAACAAGATCAAAATCCACATAGGTGCGCTTGAAAAAACTATGATCCCTATGGAAATTTCATCCGTAGAAAGTCACTTCTTGCTATTTCTGAGTGCCTATCCCAACTCAAGTCTTTGTGTTCTAGATAAGTAGGCACTATCCAATAGATCCTTGCTGGATATTCAAATAAAGTCATGATGAATAGGGCCAGTATTATCTAACTATTATTTAAGTTAACTTCAAACTTTGCGCACCCTTATATATTTATGTTAGCAGATCTTTAATTAAACTGCCACACTTTGTCTTCTACGCAATAGAACTGTGTCCCTGCTAATTCCTCTGACAAGTTTTGGTCAATATGAATTGAATTGTGTCCTGGCTGTCATCTCATGCATCTAACATTTGATTAAGGCATTTGCATAATTCCATTTTGGTGGTCCCATAGTCTAATCTATCAAAAGCTACGTTGAATAATGAAAGAAGTATTATAAATCTGCAGATTGGTTGAAAATTTAGTTGTCAGTGATCATCTATCTGTATGCTGCTCCTTGACTATTTCTAGCTAAACATCCAAAGAGCATTCATGGCACGGCTAGCCTATTGGTTACACTTATAGAATGATATTCAAAATACATTTTGTACATACTAGAGTTTTCCCTATCATAAATTATTCTGTGATCTTTTGTGAACTGATTTATCTGTTTGACTTTTGAACATGAGTAGGATAGAAGATATTAAGTCTTTTTATTGACATTCTGCTAAAAACAAGGGAGTATGATTTTACACATGTTTAATGCTTGAAAGTTTTTAAAGATCATTCTTGGGTGTCTTTTTCCTTCTCATGTCTATCAGCTTGAAAAAATTTTAGGAACCTTAATCAGTTGGCCTTTCTTTTTGTGCTTATTATCATATAAACATATCAAGATTGTTGGCTTATTGTTTTTTTCAAATTACCATATTTCCATTTCTTTCTCTAAATTGATAAGTCTTGTATATGTTTTTATCAATTTGTGAAATACATTGCCTAACTTTTATTTGTGATGGAATAAGGAAATAAAGGAATATTGAAAAAAGAAAAAGAAAAAGGTACAAAGGAAAACAAAGGCTAATGAAGGAAAGCGAAAGGACAACAAAGAAGAGCAAGGAAAGTGAAGGTGAAGTGAAGAAAGAAAATGAAAGGAGGAGAAACGAAGATGATGGCTTGAGAAGATTAAAGTGTTCTTTAACACTTTAGTGTTTATTTAAACACTTTAGTGTTTATTTAAACACTTTAGTGTTTATTTAAACACTTTAGTGTTTATTTAAACACTTTAGTGTTTATTTAAACACTTTAGTGTTTATTTAAACACTTTAAGTGTTTGTTTAACACTTCTTCACGAAATTGTTATCTTTCATTTTTAGGACACTAACTTTCATTTGGGTCTAAAAAGAACACTTTGATTTTTCATTTGCAAAGGGTTAAAATTGAAACTTAGATACCTACTAGATTTCAATTTGGGCTAAAATCGAACAAGCAATCTTCATCTTTCCTTTGGTGTTTTAAAAATGAATCAAATCATTGCTTTGAAGGATAAAATGAATGTGTGCCTTTATTGTCATGTAATTATTTACACAAAGTAATATCATCAAAAGATGTATGTGCTTCTCTCATGACTCACAGCGATCTTGAGAATCAAAAGGATTCTGGTGACATTAAGTTGTGTAAATAATTTCTCATACACACTTCGATTTGGGTTTTAAAATTGAACAAAATACTTTGCGAGTGTGAGTTAGGTATATCGCGTGTGTTCTCCCTTTGTTTCTAAACAAAGGTCAATCGAACTACAAATGTGCTTGCTCACTATTGTTTACCTTTAGAGGGGCCTACCTAAGAGACACATCCGAAAGGAGAACTCGAAGGTGACTCCAACTGGTTTTTCATTTGGGCCGGTATATAAATGGATAAGACTAAACTGTCAAGTCCTCATGGTATGTAGGCCTTAGCCGTACAGTGTCTTTTAGAATGGGGTACTATTGTAAAACATATAAGAGCCCCTAGTAGGATTGATTAAAGCCTTTAGTGGCTTGCTGAACACTCATGAGGTGCCATGTCCCCAATGTTGTGTCATTAAGAACCTTGTTTGTAGCAGCCAACTAGTCCATCCAAACGAGTTTATCAAAGTGGTGCATTGGAACTTAGATTCCAAGAAGTTACTTGCCATGTCCGATCTTGGTTGAAATATAGAGGTTAAGACTTCATTCTTAACATTCCTTTATATTTTATCCTTGGTTGCATGTAAAATCATCTCTTCTACTACGAAGGGCATGAGGCAAGCCCACTAAGAAAAACGTACCAATTGAGCTAGGATGTTACATTGCTTGTAAACACAATGTTGTATTCGAAAACATTTGCAAACAAACACTTCACAATATCATTCAAATTTCAAACCCTTTTGGAGAAAAATGCCATTGACTCAATCCATATTTTATTGCTTTCCCTTTGGATTCACATCCTTAGAGGTTTCTAAACATTAGATTATATCTCAATTTGTCTCCTTAAGTAAACAATAGGAAACCCTTGCCTTAAGTTCATTAAATTTCCACATAACATATCTTGTGGAGTTTGAAGAAATTAAGACATTGGACATCTTAGTTTGAAAACTTAATCAAAGAAAGTTTTTTTGGTAAAATAAAGCCATTAAGCAAAGCTAAGCAAAATGAATTTTCATGTGTGATTAGAGACTCACAAATACCAAAGCAAAAATCATTGGAAATCCAAAAATGAATTTTCAAATGAAATCATTTCTTGGTTACAAAGGTCTTTAGGAAGCATTTGCATGCTCTTCAATACCTAGGTCTAGGAAAACAAAGTGTCTTTTTAGGTTCACCTAAGGATCAAAATAAATCAGAACTCTTTCATCCATCTTTCAAAACATTAAACCCATCTCACAAATCATCTTTTGGAAAATCTTGAAATCATCCTTGATACTAGGCTTTGTGGTGAAATAAAAAATCATCCAAATCATTGAGACTGTATCCTTGAAAACATTATCAAAATCACCTTTGGTTAGGAATGTGTAAATGCATCTTTTTGCATATCCTTAGTCAAAATTATCCAAATCACCTTGTTTAGCTTAGTATATGTAGATGAATCCTTCTCCATATGCTTAGCAAAAGCTATTATCTTGTTTGAATAGGTGTGGGTAGATGCATCCTTCTCCTCACACATATTCAAATAGCCATCCTTTGGACAAATCCATCCCTTAGATCATTATCAAACATCTTAGGGTCCTTTTGTTCAAAATCAAAACAAAGTCAAAATCAAAGTCAAGGAAAAAATCCCAAATCCAAGTCCTAAAGCCTAGTGTCTCATTCAAGATTTATCAAAATCCAAAACATTCATATCATTCATCATCATATCATCACCTTTGATCCCCAAAAAGCATCCTAATAATTTCACTTTGGGACATAAAATAGAGATTAATCCAAAGAATCGAGAGATTCATCTCCCATATTCTCGAAGATTCATCCCTGTTTTATGGTTCTAACTAGATCTCAATACAAGAAGAGTATGGAAGCCAACAAAGAAAAACTCACTTCAAGTGATCTTAGCCAAACCACTCCTGAAATGAATCCCATTGGGGATGGAAATCTCACAATTAGCCTTCCAACATCATCACAAAACCCACAAGAGGAAACCCAAGGAGAGGATCTTACCTTTGGAATGTCTCACATAGAAATAGTTGAAATGCTCCAAAATCTGAAGAACCATAAAATCATCAACATCATGATCAGACTTAACCCTTCGTTATACATACTTGAACTAGCAAAAAAAAGGGCCAAGTTACCTTCGGATTTTGATGTGAGTACCATAGTGGAGACATAATTTCATCCAATCTCATCCACCATTTCCATTTCATCCACACCTCCATCCCAGAACATCACGCAAAAAATTCCTCAAATCACGACATCTTTTGCTCCAAATGAACCCAATGTTAACAAGGGAAGTGCATTTCTCAATGCACTTCAAACACACCCCTTTGTGAATAATCAAAATTTGGATGCAAACACCATATTGGAGGAAAACATACCCCAAAACCCATTACAAAAAATGCTCCTCTCACCTTCTATCATGATCCATCATCATCATCTTTTCACGCAACACCTCAAACACCCCTTCTCACAAATTCTTAAGAGGAGGTAGATATGTTTGGGCCCGGGGGCATATTCAACACCACAACATTCTCGCAACAACTCAGATTTCCACCACTTCCACCATTGCCATCATCATCCACACCACTCCTTGGTCTAGGGCTTCCTCCCCTACCAAGTATCAATCAAACCTATATCCCAACCATCAATCAAAACATTACACCAAATGCTCAAAATTTGTCGTTGATATCGCAACAACAAACAAAAAACACACAACCAATGGAAACATCATCAAACATCCCCATAACATCGCAAAACATGGTTTCTCAAGGACAAATCACATCAACAGTGCCACTCATCACTCAAACCACCACACTAACAACACCATCCACCAATCAAGTGATCAACATGACAACACCATCCACCAATCAAACAATCAACACGACACTATCGCTCACCACAAACGCAATTCTGAATCCACCACCACCCCCACCACCACCAACTTCCACCACATCAAGTCAATATAATGCAGCATTACAAGCCACTTTTCAAAGAGGATACCAACAAGTGCAAAAACAAAAAGCTGTATACCTATCTGCTAAACAAGCCACTCAAACTATGCAAGCCACCCAAGTAGCCCAAGCCACACTGTAAATGCAACAAGTGCAACAAGCCCAAACTTTATTGCAACAACAACAACAACAAGCCGCTCAAGCAGCACAAGCATTGCAAGCACAAAAGGTGGCTCAAGCACAACTCCTATTGCAACAACAAGCAACACAAGCACAAGTTGCCCAAGCACAAGAAAAAGTGAAAAATCAATATCAAGCACAACAAGCACAAGCACAAGCACAACTTCTTGCACAAGTAGTGCAATTGCAAGCATATCAACAAGCATTAAAGCAATACCAAGAGCAACAAGAAGTAGCAAAATTGGAAGCCCAACAACAAGTGTTGTGGGAGCAACAACAAGCACAACAACAAGCGTTGTTGGAACAACAACAAGCACAACAACAAGCACAAATCCTAGTGCAACAACAACAAGATCAAAAACTGGCATCGTTCATACAAAAGTAAGTAGAAGCCTACTTCACTCGACAAAACATGCAGATACCATCAAACAATGCACCGAACAACCCATCCATCCAACCAACGATTCAAACACCTCAGAACACTTTCATCCCACCCCTTGATCCCCAGAATAATGTGACGACACTACTCAGGTTACTCTCGCAACAAGTGCTCGACCTTCAATTGAGGCGAATGACCAAAACACCAAGCAACTTGTGTCCCTATCCATTTGATAGGAGCCTAGACATGAAACCATTCCCCAAGGGATTTGATATCCCCAAATTTAACAAGTATCAAGGGATGGGAAACATAAAGATCACATTAGGGAATTCCAGGTTCATTGTATGGAGGTCACATATGATGATACTTATCTGATGCGGCTATTCCCTATGAGCTTGGTAGGTCCCGCTATAGAATGGTTCTCTCGCTTACCTTCAGGCATTAGAACATTCAAAGAAATTAGAGATGCATTCATTAGGAATTACGCATGTAACATTGCAATGGATGTCAGTCTTGAAGAACTATTGGCTTTGAAACAAGGAAAGAATGAGTCTTTCTCCTCATTCCTTCAATGATGGTGATCCAAGGCCAATCAGAGCAAGTGGACCATGCCAGAAGAACAACAAGTCTCCACAATCATAGCAAACCTTGAAAGTCACTTAGCATTTCATCTCAAGGTTCATTGTATCACTACGTATGAGAAATTGATCTCCAAGGCGCTTAACATCGAAAGAGCCCTTGTGACTCAACCTACTGAATCAATGTCATATCATGAATAGTAAAACAATTTCCCACCATCAAATTACAATGATAAGCCTTGAACATGGGCAAGAAACAAGAACGTTACTAATGATGGTGTCATTGATGCCAAGGTGGTCATTAGTGGTCCTCGCCAACATACACCCACACTGCAAATCCAATCACAATGCCAAAACACTCATGACACAACATACCAACCCAATTATCCCACCATCAATAACCTCACTGACCAAAGGGGACCTCCCCAATGCAAAAGTTATCCAAAACGCAAATACGCTATTTTGGGGGAACCATTGGAGGACATAATTAAAAAGTTGATCGATGAAAAAATTATCAAACCTCCCACATTCAAAAATTACCAAGAACCTAATGTCAAACCCCCTTGATACAATGACAATCAACTTTGTGAATTTCACAAAATAAAAGTTCACACCACAAACAATTGCATGAGACTCAAAAACATCATCTAAGATCTCATCAACAAGAAAATCATAAACATAGAACAACCTACTGGAAATCAGGATCTTCAAATCTAAAAGAATCCGATGCCAAATCATGGCAATAAAGGGAATAAAAATGATAAAGGGAAGGGAAATGTAAATCATGTGTATGAAACAGTCATTGCTTCCCTAAATGAGGACTGCATGGTCATCACCATCAAGGGCACCCATGCCAAAGATTGTGGAGTCACCACAAGAGGCGGAAAAGTCACCATTGCAGGATCATCCCAACCTAACAGAGTCCCTTCATCTAGATCCGTTCCACATACCTACAATGTTGTAGAGAAACTCAAGAGAATACCAACACACATCTCCATCATGGAGTTGTTAAAAATCTCATTAGTGCATAAAAAGATCCTTGAGGAAGCATTAGCCTCATCCACTGTCCCCGCAGATCTCGATGTAGAGCAATTCCAAGCTATGGTCAAAAATATCATAACACCTAATCTCCTTAAATTCTCTAACCAAGATTTCCCCACCCAACCATCTCACAACTGTGCACTTCACTTGGAAGTCATTGTAAATAAGAAAAAAATCAAAAGGGTCTTGGTGGATGGAGGTGTAGGTTTGAACATCTGTTCTCTCAGCCTCATCAAGTAGTTGAGAATATTAGAAGATTCCATTGACAAAGGAAAGGGCATCACGATAAGAGCATATGATGACCAAGAAAGAGTGTCTCAAGGCGTGATTAAGCTCCCTATCCAAGTAGGTCCAACGCTCATGGAAACTACCTGCCAAGTCTTGGATCTTGACTTACCATATAATATCCTCTTGGGACGTCCATGGATCCATGCGATGAAAGTTGTACCATCAACCTTCCACCAATGTGTGAAATTCACACATAATGGACAAGAAGTTATTGTCCATGGAGATCTCGAACCTTTCTCATACTGCAAGAATCTTGAAGCCAAATATTACAAAATCCCCCAAGTACCAAAAAATGATCAGGGCCCATCCACATAATACATCGATCCCGCCACCCTCGCATCCACCTCTGTGACAAAGACACCCGCCACTCCCGCCATTCCCACCATATCCGACATCAAGCTCATTATCTAGGATGACGGTTGTGGAAGCTACAAGCTCCCTAACAATGCTTTTGTGGTAGGAGAGTTACCACAATCTCCTAGATCACGAGGACGTCCACAAGAAAATAAAGCTTCCACATCACAAACCTATCCTAAAAATTATCCTGAATTCAGAAGATGGGGAGACCTTGGCCATGAGGTTATTGAACCAGATCCATCTCACATGTTGTATCAAGATGAAAGACCGGCAGCTAATTTACCAATGGATGAAAGAAGCAAGGTCCTACACATGATGCTTGCAATGGGTTACAACTGAAATCAAAGACTGGGACAAAATGACAATGGGCTCATGATACCTATCATGCCAGAGATGCGACCAATAACAAATCTTGGTCTTGGATGTGCCACTCTGAGAATAACCATACGTGGCTGAAGTCCTTTGGTTAGAATGGTTAATGTTTCTCCTCAGCCAGTACTAGTACAAGTACACTTACCAATAGTCACAGGTAGGGACGCACATAATTTTATAACTGAGCCCTATATTAGTAGCGATGATGAAGATACCTTATCCAATCTACCTAGGATATTCAAAGATACCACACTGTGTATGATTAGTACCATATCCTTTGAACTAGATAGTCAAAATCATGAGATTCATTTAGTCTACCCCCAACTAATTGACTATGACCAACGAGGACCACCAGTTCTTGATACATTCAAAAATGATGAAGCACTCTCAAAATTCATCAGATTGAGGGATGATATTCCAGATGGAGATCACAAGGCAGGGTTTATAATGGAGTTGGACACATATGCCTATTACAGGGAAACAGTTGAATCCTTCAGTCGCAAAAGTGAGAAACTAAGAATCATATCTAAGTCCTTGAGTGAAAACCACACTGTGGAACTCTCTGACAGGAAAATAGTAAAAAGAAAGGACATATCCAATGGTGAAACCTCTTTGAGGCACCCGAGGATGAAGGATTCAATCTTCCTCTAAGAGCTCTTCACCAAGAGAAGTGAGTGGTCTTGGCTGAAAAATGCAATCTGGTCAACATAGGAACAAAGGAGACCCCACATATCACATTCTATGCAGAATCACTATTAACATAAGAAAAAGAACTCCTAGTAGCATTCCTAAAGGAAAGGCAAATAAACTTCACATGGAGTTACACTGACATGCCAGGGATAGATCTAGAGACAGTGGTTCATCACTTAGCAGTGTATCCAGAAGCAAAACCGATCAAACAAAAGCTTCGAAAGATGCATCCTCAAATCACTTTGTTAGTCAAAATGGAGCTCAAAAAGTTGTTAGATGTAGGATTCATCTAACCAATCGATTATCCAGAATGGGTGTCAAATTTGGCACCTGTTTCAAAACCTAATGGAGCTATCAGAATCTGCACGGACTTTAGAGATTTGAACAAAGCATATCCAAAGGATGATTTCTCACTTCCCAACATTGACATGATAGTAGACATGACAACAGGACATGAGATGCTATCACTAATGGACAAATTTTTAGGATACAACCAGATCATGATAGCAAAAGAAGATCAACATAAGATTGTCTTCACTTGTCTATGGGGGACCTACTATTGGAACATGATTCCATTCCACCTAAAGAACATAGGAGCAACCTATCAAAGGGCCATGACACTAATATTCCATGACATGATTCATAAAACAGTCGAAGACTATGTCGACGACATTCTAGCTAAATCAAGGAAAAGACAAGATCATATAGCAACTCTCAGTGCTATCTTTGAAAGACTAGAGGAATACAAAGTTAGACTAAATCCCAAGAAATGTGTCTTTAGCATACAATCAGGTAAATTGCTAGGATACATAGTCTCCATGAGGGGTATCGAGGTGGATCTAGCGAAAGTAAAGGAAATCCTTGAGATGGAAGCACCAAAGACATTAAAAAAAATGAGAGGCCTCCAGGGATGACTTCAATCCATTTGACGGTTCATAGCACAACTGGTAGAAAAGCTAAACCCATATTCTCACCTACTCCACAAAGGGGTGGCGTATAAATTGGATACAAAATGTGAAGAGGCATTCAACAAGATCAAGGAATATCTACTGACACCACCAGTTTTAATGCCACTTATCCCAAGGAAGCCATTGATCTTATACATGTCAGCAACAACAACAACCCTTGGAGCTCTCCTAGCTCAGCATGATGAAAATGAAATGGAGAGGGCTATCTACTATATTAGCAGAACAATGGTCGGTCACGAGCTAAATTATTCATTCATCGAGAAAGATTTCCTCGCAGTAGTGTTTGCATCCCAAAATTTCAGACATTACATGTTGGCACACAAGATAAAGCTCATCGCAAAAATTGATCCCCTCAAGTATCTCCTATCAAAGGCAATGCTCACAGGCAGAATGGAAAAATGGATAATGATATTATCAGAGTATGACATTGAGTATGTAGAAAGAAAAGCCATTAAGGGACAAGTTATTGCAGATCAACTAGTAGAAGCACCCATTTATTCTAAGAACCCTCTTGTCTTAGAATTCCTAGATGAATCCATTTTTAACCTCAATGTAACTGACCATTGGAAACTATACTTCGATGGTTCATACACACAACATGGATCAAGAGCTGGTATCTTCTTCATCACCCCACAAGGGGACTGCATACTGAAGTAATACAAACTAGCATTTCCTTGCACAAACAACATAGCAAACTACAAGGCTTTGACTATAGGCCTTAGGATAGTAGTGCAATGGAATATCATAGCTCTCAAAGTCTATGGAGACTGTCAGTTGATCATAAATTAGGTGAATAATGAATATCAGACTAAGGATGACAAGCTCACTCCATATAAGAAATTGGTGGACACTAAAAGAATCTTTCATTGATATAACATTTGAGCAGATTCCAAGAACCAACAACAGAGCAGTGGATGCCATGGCAACAATGGGATCCCTGCTAAATATCCCTAACAATGTCCCAAGATACGAATTCTTGATTGAGCAACTTCTCGTTCCCGCATTCGAGGTACCAGAATCAGAATTCGTGTGTGAAATTGTTGGTCCTGGCGATCCTTGGTACCATTACATCTACACATATCTTCACATAGGAGTCATACCCGCTGACCTCCCATCAAACCTTAAACGATCCTTTATCAAAAAAGCATCTAGATTTGTCATCCTAGGTGATACCTTATACCGTAGAAGCATAGAAGGTATGTTGCTATGCTGTTTAAATGCTGAGGAGGCATTAACAGCTCTAACCGAGGTTCATAATGGTATTTATGGCTCACACTCGAGTGGAATGACCATCACCAAGAAAATATTGAGGATGGGGTATTACTGGCCCACAATGGAAAGAGAAGCACATGATCATGCTAAAAAGTGTTTACAATGTCAATAGCATAGGGATCTCATCTGTGCTCTAGCTCAAGAGCTTCACCCGATTGTCACACCATGTCCCTTCTTGCAGTGGGGACTCGATCTCATTGGAAAAATCACACCCACCTCATCTAATGGCCACAAGTTCATCATCACTACAACTGAGTACTTCACAAAGTGGGTGGAAGCCATACCCACGATGTATATCACTGGGAAGTAGATCTCAAAATTTATCCTAAACTATCTCATATGTCGTTACAGTGTCCCACAATCCATTATCTTAGATAATGGGACACCATTCAAGAACCAAGAGGTTCGCAACTTGTGTGAGAAATTCAAAATCCAGCATCGCTTCTCCACCCCGTATTATCCCTAAGGCAATGGCCAAGCAAAAGCCACGAACAAAACCATCCTCAAAATCCTTAAGAAAACAGTCAATGATGCAGGTCGTGACTGGCATCTGCAGCCTAATCCCACCCTCTGGGCTTATCGAACTAGCATCCGCACACCCACTGGCACCACCCCATTCTCCTTGGGCTACGAATCAGAAGCCGTACTCCCCATTAAGATCAAGCTCCCATCCCTCAGAATATCATTGCAAAATCTCATCACTAATGAGGACTACCAGGTGTCAAGATTAAACGAGCTGGAGTTACTAGATGAGAGATGCATAGATGCTTTAAATCACTTGCAAGTCTATCAGAATAGACTCAAATGGAGCTACAACAAAAAAATCAGAAGCAAGACTTTCCAAGTTAGAGAATTGGTCTTAAAAGAAAATCAGAAGAATGTCCCAAATCCCAGCAGCAAAGGCAAGTTTGAACCTAATTGGTTAGAACCTTTCGTAATAATAGCAAGTTATAAATTAGGGGCATATCAGCTATCAACACCTGATGGGGAACCTCTACAGGAGGCCATGAATAGCTCCCATCTCAAAAAAATTTATGCCTAATTCTTTTAAGGTATAGAACCAAAAATCAAAAAAAAAAAGTCCTAAAATGGTTACTACGGTGAAAACCTAGAAAACAGGCATCTTGGTGACAATAAAAAAAGCAAAAAAGCAAAAAAATCCAAAAAAAAATCAAAAAAAGGATCAAAAAATCATCCTCGTGCAAATAGGCGCCTTGTGTAAATAAGCCCTGTCCATCCACTAGGATCTTTATGGCTTGATCTGCATCATCCATCCATTTTGCTTCCATCATCCATCTCATTCAAGTCTCCATCCATCACTCGTCCACTCGCATCCACACCATAACTTGGCCCTGTGTCCATATCATGATCCCTCCTAGTACTACTCGGCCCATACTCAAGGTCAGTTTGTCCTGCCTTTATCGGAGTAGTCTATTGCATCACACTGGGGGCACATTTTTATCGACTCAAATTCGTGTATGTTCTTAAAAGTCCTCAAAATAAAAAAAAATCCACAAAACATCAAAACATCAAAAAATCCAAAAACATTAGAAAATCAGAAAAAATCCAAAAACATTCAAAACATATCAAAATCAAAAAACAAGTCAAAAAGTCATTCAAAAAGCCAAAAACAAGGTCATCTTGTCAAACTACGTCATCTCTGAGCTTGAACGTAGGCAAGGTTGATCTTTGATCATCCCCCGAGACATTTAGGTTAGTCCTATAGGAGTCCGTCATAATAAACTGGCATCTCATCATGTATATTGTCATCTGTAAATTGGTCAAGTCATCATTCGAACTACGTGGTCTCTGCATGTATAACGTAGGCAAGGCTAATCTATTGATCAGCCCCCGAGGCCCCTAGGATATGTCTCTAGGTTAGTTTCTTTGTCAAAATCTTAGAAAATCCCAAAAACATTTGAAAAATCAAAAATAAAAATATTTGTAAAACCTCAAAAAAAAATCAAAAATAGCCTCAAAACATTGCAAAACTCCAAAAACATCCAAATATTTTAAAAATCCATCCACCTCATCTCGCTTGCACCTGCAATAAACACCACTCATAATAAACTGATCATCATCCTCAACCTTTGGTGAAACAGTTAGAAACAAATCTAGGAGGTTAAACGTGAAAACTCAAAAGCATCAAGTCTCAGGTTTAAGTCAGTACGTAAACAAGTTGGTCAATCCTTTGTGTTGATAATCCATCATCCAAATAGTCTCATATCAATCATCTGATAACATCATGTCCTAGGATGGATCCTTCCTATGGGGGGCATTATTTATCAGAAAGAACACTTTGGATAAACGAAATGACGTGCTGCCATCCACTAACATGTCCTAGGATGTATCCTTCCTACAATGGGCATTATCTTTTGGCAATAAGTTTCGGTTCTTATCCTTAAAAACACATTCCCTTTTGGTTAGTGGTATTGAAGAACATCAACTTGTTTGTGTGCTTTACCTTTTTCTTTTGACTTATCTTATTGCGCTCAGTCCAAGGACCTCTCGATGATATCCAAACAAAGGATTTAGAGAGATAGGAATGTGGCAACGATCATTGCCCTTTTGTCTTCTATGCTTGTTCGACATTCTTGTAAAATAACTTGGAAAATACTTTCTTTGTTAGACATGTATAGAGGATGTTTTGGACAACTTGTTGACTATTGCATTGATTGGTTATACCTTTCCGTGTTTTGGTCTGAGATGTTTGAAATTTCTAAAGTGCATCCTAGCAAGGTTTTTGTATGTCAGGTGTGAATAGGAATACTCCTATCTATTTTTCAAGTCAAATTCCATCACACTAAGTACAACGCCATCCTGGTCCTTTATACCTTGATGCATCGTGCTTAGGCGTGTTATCAAACATAAAGTAAGTGACCCTTTGAAAATCCCAATCCTTGATAAGAAAATCATTCATCTATCATCATCATTTCTCATCATCAGTTCTCATCATCATCTCTCATAATGTTGGCTTGTTGGATCCTCTTGTCATCATCTAATTTCTTCATTTTTTGCACTAACATCATAGCATGAATAGTTAATCATCATCACCAATACATCCATCATGCATCCATTGTGCATTCATCTTGCATCCATAAACCATCATTATTTTGCATATCATCTGACATGCATAATCATCATCATAATATAGATCTGTTAGTCTAAGCATCTACATAAATCATACATTTGCATAATCATAGCATATCACATCATTCATCTCATCCATCTCACATGATATCATCATTTAAGTTGTTTAAGATAATATAGATTTGTTATTCTCTTAAAATCATCTCATTTGCATCATCATCCATAACCATCCATTTTGAACCTCTTTATCATGAGATCAACCCTCAAATTGAATCTTTTCACTCGATCTCTCGAGGGGGCAATGTACCAGTGTTCTTCTTTCCACTGGGG
Organism: Sequoia sempervirens; assembly: GCA_007258455.2. Lineage (NCBI taxonomy): Eukaryota > Viridiplantae > Streptophyta > Pinopsida > Cupressales > Cupressaceae > Sequoia > Sequoia sempervirens. Next base: position 340,017,142 of record VDFB02193867.1, on the reverse strand, counting down.
CATCCGAAAAATCAAATTTTTTTTGAATTTTGATCGCGGTAAGATTATTCTTTGAACCAATGCAACAAGTACATTGCTTCAAAGAGGGGCAAAATGTAGACATACAAAATTAACATTATGCATTCAATCAGGTTCATTCATCAAGGTTCCACATTAGGTGCATTCATCAATTAATCAAGTTCACCTTCATTCATTTATCAGGTAATTGTTGTGCAGTTTTTGCACACACGCCCCACTTGGAGTGGGGACCCCCTTTCTTTTTTGTGTCTTTGACCTTTGATTTTATTGGATTTATCATTTTGGGGTCTTGACATGTTGTTTTTGCTGGCTTTTCCCTTGCCTTGGGGTTGCGGTTGATTGAAATTGAGTTTTTGGCTAAGTCCGGGTTTTCACCTAGATCCGGGATTTTCCGCCTCTGGCGGATTTTTCCGGCCCTGGTTCCTTGTCTGTCTCTTGCCGGATTCTCCGATGCCGGGTTTTTGCCTAACTTCGGGATTTTCCGGTCCAGTCGGATTTTCCCGGATCCCGTCAAAGTCCCGATCTTCCTGTTTTCCCCGGTTTCTGCATTTCCGCGGAATCCGTGTCTCCGCGCATTCTGGGATTCTCCGAAATTCCACTTGGGGCTCGGGTTCCCGGACTTGTCAGAAATGTCTTTTCGCGCATTAATGGCCGAGGTACCTTGGTTCAGACGGGTATAAGGGCGAATTTAGGGCATTTTCTGATTCATTCCAACTTCGATTGCTTCCTCGTTTTCTGCTCTGGCGATTCAGAACTTGCGTTTGAGCTTTGAGGTTTGATCTTGGTTTGCTTGCGCGTGAATTGCTTGAGTGTTGCTGCCAGTATCTCGTGGCTTGGACGTGTTGTCACGTGGATTAACTTTCTGAGCTCGGATTTCTGCCCATTTTGATCCATGGTATGTGTTCGTTGCCCTTCCGTTTGCTTGCATGGTGATTTGAGGTTTTCTCGTACTGGGCATTGTTGAATTTTGGGTCGGCCCGTGTTTTGGTTTTGGGTTTCGTATTTATCTAGTCGGGTTGATCCATTTTTTTTATTGAGGCCCATCTCTCGTGCCCTATAAGTTCTATTTGTTCATTTAATTGCATATTTACATTTTCGACGGAATTCTGGGTCGTGTTGCATGTTTGTTTTGGGTGCGGAATGTGTTACCATGCGAATTTAGGGTTTCCTCGGTGTTTCAGTTAACGCGATGATTTGATCTTGTGTTTGAATGACTTTCGCCTCGTTTCGTGTCGGCTTCCCCGTCCTGTGAGGATTAGAGGGCTTTTAGGTAAATCCTGAACTGATATTTTAACCCTAAAAGCTTGCTCTGGTTTTAATGGCGGATATGTGGTTGTTCGATTTGGGGCATCGTCGTTTTAGTATGGGATCCTTCCTTTGAGTGCTTCTGAGAGTTGGAACCCTTTGCATATTCGAGTCTGGTGATTGTCGTCGGTTTTGGGTTCGTTCGAACTTAGGTATTGGAAATCTTGTGATTGTTCAGGTTTTGCTACACGTTTTGCCATTTTTCGGGTTTCCGAGGTCGTCGCGGAATTTCCGGTCTCCCGGATTTTCCCGGTTTCCTTTTATTCCGCGGACAGGGTTAATTTCCGGTGCATTTGATGCTGTCCGCGAAAGTCCGTCCCATTCGGATTTTTCCGGATTTCCTGTCTGATTGCATTCTTTTGTATATTTCGATGATAGGATTGATGGAATGATGTTAATGCCTATTTCTTGATTGCCAAAGAGTAAAATTGATGATTTTCCTTTGATTTCCGAACATATTAATGATTTACATGGCTAATAGTGCTTTGGCAGCAGGAGTCCGTCTGGGTCGGATTTCTCCGGAATTCCGCCCCGAATGTATTTTCCCGGATTATACGATTTTCCCGGATTATTTGATTTCTCCGGATCTCGGAAGATTGGCAATTGGCATTTGGTTTTAATGGATTTGTATGATGTGTGCTAACATTTGGGATTGATATGAGCTTAATAATTGAATTCTAATAATGATTCTTGGATGTGCAGGCCGAATCAAGCAAGGCTGCTGCTGGGAAGTCCAAAGGTGGTGCAGGGGCATCTGCAGTTTCCGAGACAGAAAGATTGAGATTAGACATGAAGAGTCAGGTCCCAGAGAGTAAGATATCCTCCGTGTGGGCAGATGTGTCCGATACAAACGTTGGTGCCTGGCGTTACGAAGAATTCAAACAGAGAACAGCTGAGAGGGACCAATCGGCATTGAGGCAGGGGATGATGAATTCGGGGTTGGTACACGTGGCAGGGTTCCCTCCAGCAGTCCAGTGCTACGAGCTGATTTTGGAGTGTGCTAGGCAGTACGCTTTTGACACACAGATGGTAGTTAGCACTGAGGGACGAGTGTTGGCAAACTTCAGTCCAGCCTCCATTGCCCGAGCTTTCAGCATGCCGGATCTCCCCTCGGTCTGCGCCCTAAACATTGACACTGCTCGCACATATTATGAGAACGAGCCAGTTAAGGCTCAACAGCTTATCAACTCATGGCTTGAGAAGCCCAAGTCTCACCACTCCAAATTGCCCAAACAGTTGCACAGGGTGAAGTTCAGGCCGATATCTATGACGCCATCACATTGTTGAGCAGGGTGGCCGGACTTAAAACTGCCGGGGTATTGGAAAATTGGATGGTCCATGTGATCACCAAGATAGGCCAAGGAACGAATTACCACTGGGCAGGACTTATCAGTGCAGAAATAGATAGGCAACTGAGGAATGTTTTGGAAGGAAAGAAGTTTACCATGTCCTCCTATGTTATATATATACTGGCCATCTCCTACCCCTACAAGGGACTGACTCCTGCGGGAACCGTTGGACAAGACGTTATCTATGAGGTCTATCCGGAATTGCACCTCGGACACGGAGATTATAGGAGGGCCAATGATGCCTTCACTATGCACATTACCCGGACCCTTCAGAATGCGGAGCACATTAGATTGTCCGATGGGGCTAAGGGGTTGATTAAGAATTACGGGGCCTGGTTCATCCAGTTCCCCACTTTCACTTATCTCCGGATTGATGGATGCCCCGTTGCTCCCTACAGACTGCCCCGGTATCCCACTGATCACATAGTGCTACTGGAGGTCGTAAGACAAATTTGTGAGTTCGATACGGTGGTGAAGAGGGAGAAACATAAAACTGGTTTTGGAGGTGACTTCCCTCTTGGGATTGGCGTGGATGTGATGTGCCCTTCCATTCAATCAGCTCACACTGCAGGTGAGGAATTGGCCGCCTATGGATTCTCTTTCCATTCAAAGAGAATGAATTTTGACATCACCGGAGGGGCACAGAAAAGGGCTACCCGGGAATACAGGCACAAAGAGGACTTGGAGGACTACTGGGTCAACATCAAGGATGACCTTGATGCACGAAGGAAAAGGTATTCCCGGCTGCCAGTAGAGGCAATTAGGCAATACAATGTGAAGCTGATTCCGGATCAGCTGGAAGATGATGGAAAACTAGTCCAGGACCACGTATATGAGCCCATTAAGGATAAGTCAGTAGCAGATATTGATTGGAATGAGCCTGAGGTGACAGAGTTGGAGGACTTAATGGCTCCAGTGCTAAAATATACCTTTGCTTGGATCAAACATGAGGTCTGGGTGTTGGAAAATGCCAATGTACCCTTCACTTTCGACCTGATGGGGAATCTCAACCCCATGTCCACTTCTGAGGAATCCGGGGAAGAGGACCCCAAAGGAAAAACAACCAAGGCCTCTCCTTTCAAAATCAAGGTCAGAAGTCCTAAGGGGACTCAACCTGCAGCAAAAAGGAAACCTATCGGCAAACGCAGGTGGAAGACCCTGACTATCAGCAAGTCCTCGGACGAGGAGGAGGCGGAGAAAGCTGAAGAAGAAGATGTTCCTCCACCGCCCAAGAAAGCCAGAACTGCAAGGGTGGCGAAAAAGAAAGGCCAGACGACTTCAGAGGATGAACCCCCAATTGTGGATGTGGAAAGCTCCGGAGGGGAGAAGACCAAAGTATACACTAGAAGATCCAGAACTCCTTCCCCAAAGGATGCTGCACAGCCAAAGGATTCTTCTCCAATATTGCCAGCCACTGAACAGGACAAGCCTGTCTCTCCTCCACAGAGTGTAACAGAACCGGAGAATCCGGATGAGCAGGAAATCAGCGGAGAGGCAGAACCGTTTAAAGAAGGAGCATTATTCAGTGAGGCTGCCGAGCTCGAGGTAGAGACAGAAGAAAGGCACACTTCTCCCTTGGTGCAGTACGAGGACTCTCCGGAGAGTGAGAAGGGCCGCGGATCAGAACCGGAGCATCCCCGCTAGAACTCCATCGCCGGTGCTTCCTGAGTTGGGATTTGAGGAGACTGACCAGGGTGAACAACCTCCGGAGAAGAAGATGACAACAGAAGAAGAAGAAGTCGAGGTGACAGTAGCAGAAGAGGAGAAAGCCACAGAGGACCCGGGGAAAACTGACACAGAAGGAATCCGGACAGACCCTGTAGCCCCGGACTGGTTAGAAAAAGAAATAGCAAGGAAGAAACAGGTGATAGTGGAGGACACTCCTCTTGACTGGGATGCAATGTTATCCCAGATTGGTAAGGGGAGGAAGAAGAAGGCTGCTAGGATAATTTCCAGGGTAGAAAGGGATGAGGTGCACAACCGTGTGGTCCACATCGCTACCCCTGTTGCAGATAAAACAAGAGATGAGGTAGCAGGCCAGGATTACAGTGTCCAAACCATTAACCTTGGGCCGGCCTCCCTAGAGCAAGACATTGAGGAATTCGAGGGGTCAAGTGCTGTAATTGTAGACAGATTGAAGAGGGAGACTCAGACAAAGCGAGAATTGAAAAGGGAAAATGAAAGGTTGAGGAAAAGCTTAGAAGAGGTCATGAAACCTCTACAGTCCCTCCATCCGTCCTCCTCTTCTACTCCCGGATTTCTGCCGAAGGAAACAATTTCTGGCATAGAGAAGATGAAGGCTTCCACACAAGCTGCCACAGACTGGTTGATGAGTGTTCGGACACAAGGGGATGAAGCTATTAAGGAGATCTTGTCTGTTGGCAAGGATGTAGTCCGAGGAAAAGAACTGATGGAAAGCATCCTTTCTCAGGATAAGAATGATGTCGATTCCCTGCTGCAGAAGACAAAGATTATTCTAGGGCATGGCAAGGAACAATTGGGCAAGGATGGAATTCTCCCCTCCACCAGATTGGATGAACCGTGGGAATGGTTCGAGGCATTGCAGATCAGGCAGGGAGCCCTGAAAAAGATACAGAAACGAAGAAAGTCCATTGATGCTGACCTCACTGCAATTTATGATGGTTGCATTGCATTTTTTGAAGTGATGACAGGGAGGAATAAGATGGCTCCTAAGTACCTAAGTTTAGATCAATTAAAGGAATGGTGGCATGAGGTTTATGCCCCGGATTCTGATGAGGTTGTCACTGGCCATATGCTTGACGATGCAGCCACATATCTGGCAGTGATAGATAGATACCTGACCAGCAGAAAGGATTGGAAGAAAACCATTGAGCGGTCCAATGAAGGGATTGATTCGATTAAATTCCGGCTCAAAGTTTTGCCATTGCCACCCATTGCTGAGCTGGAGGGAGTTTTCTTGAGGGTCCAAGGGTCACCAGCGTGGAGAAAAGACAAGGGAAGCAGCGGTTAATGTTTATCTCAAGATTTGTGCTTCCCTATTATCATAGGGCATGCATTGGACCGGACTTCCTTGGGGACTGTGCCTTGGCCGACTTGGATGATGGCATTAAATGTATGCCTTAGTTTGTTTCCTTGGCCGACCTGTTTTGGCGGTTTTTTTATTATTTTGTAAAATGTTTGGCTGGGCCGACATGTTTTGGGGAAAAAATTCGATAAATAGGCATTCTTGCCTTATTGTAAGGGGGCAATTCAGAAGATTTTGATAGTAGAGATTAGCAAGAGCAATAGTTAGAGTTTTATAATTTCTTGATGTAGATGTCATATTCAGAACAGTTGAATTGTTACAGCATTTGATGATTAATACAATTGAAGGCATTGTGGTTTTCCTGGTGAAATCCTTTGTGTTATCTCATCTTGCATGGTTCTTTTGTTCTATCTTTTACATTGCTTGAAGATCTTGGGTTAATATTCAGAAATAAATTAGTTTAGTTGGATAAATGGTGTATGTGATTTCATATTTGGAATGTCGGTAGCTATCTTTGGTCTATACTCCCAGTAACTATCTGATTGTAGTAGGCTGGTGAAGTCAACCTGGACCATATATTCAAATGTGCTTAAGTTCGGTTGTAGATGCAAGTCTATGATTTGAAAATCTATATTCCTCAGAAGATTGCACTGTTTCTGTAAGATCGCTTCGTGGGTCGAACAGGAATTGGTTATTTGAGATAGGTCCATTCCAGATATACGTCATTTACATTGCTTGTCCTTTCGGTAATTTAGATTTTATTACCTTCCCTGCATCCCTATCTTTTGCACTTTCTTTATTATTCGGTTAGATTTAGGATTCAAGATCATCATATTGTCAGATCTGATAAATTGAAAGGGTTCAGCTTGCTTGTAGTAAGGTCCGATTGTGATTACCAGCAATTTCACATTTCATCTGAGTTGTTTTATGCATTGTTATGACCTAACACCCGAGAGACCTTGGGGTGATTTTCAGTAATTCATTATTGGAGATTACCTTTCAAGAGAGATAGGATTTTGTATTCTGTCTGAGTTGTTGCTGTGCAGAAAACACCATCAACAGTAATCTCATTAATTTCCATCTCCTAAGATCATTCATTCAAAATTAAATAAATCAAACATCATCCCTTTAATTAAATAAACCAAAACTTTATTTAATTAAATCTCCAAATCCATATTTCATCCTTTTCTGATTTAAATAAATCAAATATTTAATTCATGAAAGTCAAACTAACCTAATCATCATTAATTTAATCTAACCATGATTAAATGCTAATCTTACCCACTTGCATTCTCTATATTATGCCACTTGCACAAATAAATCCATTTATTGATTTATTTAAATCATCATTTTCACTCAACTTAGCATTTATGGGGAATATTCCCTCAAGTTTGAAAAAAATGACAAGTTGATTTGTCCCTCCAACATTGCATTTATTTCTCATTTTCTTGTCCCCCTCTCAAAATTTATTGCACAAATTTGAATTTTAAGTTCCCTCTCATGGGCACACTTCCCAAATCTTGCACATCCATTAGCCTATCACCACTTGACAAGTGGCCTCTTCTCATTGGTGGATCTTTAGTCCCGCATTCCCCCATTTGGCCAATCTCTCATCAAGAAAATCTATAAAAGAAGGTCTCAGTCCTCATCAATCCATCTACAATTTTTATGTAAAGTCACTCTCTTGGTTTGAGAACTGATTTTTCCCTTCATCTCCATTGCATCTCATCATTTTTAGCTTTTGAGCAAGGATTGGGAAAGGGTCATTTGCATATTTGACACCAATCCAATATGGAATAGGTGATAATCTTGCTTTCGAAATGTCTTCTTGATTTTTTTTTGTTATTTGTGGTATTTCTTTAGCATAGACATGTAATTTCATAGAGGTATTTGCAGGGTTTGCATGTTTTAATCTAACCCTTCTAATGAGTGTTTGAGATGGCTTTCACATGCAAATTTTTAGGTACCATAGTAATTTCATAAAATTTTGCATAAACAATTATAAATAGAAGGTTATTTCACATATTTTCTCCTAGAAAGTTTACAACTATCCTAGAACTTCATAAGAAATCAAGAGTACTTTCAAAAGAGCATTCAAGAGCTGATTATCAAGTGTTTTGGAGCTATATTCAAGATTCAAGCATCATGTCAAAGTCATCGTGCATCATGTTTGTTTTTGAGCTAACATTTGTGATGTAGGATCTTATGATTCAAGCAAGCCTTCAAGTCAGGATCTACCACATAGAATCAAGAGTCAATATCTACATTCATGCTAGCCATTACATACAAGATTGCAGCCTTTTATTCAAGGGTTTGGTGAGTTACAACATAGCTTATTTGTTCATTCAGCATTCCTTCATTTTGTTTGATTTCATTTCAAAGTTTGATTAACAAAACAAGGTTTGAAAAAGATAAACCACTATCTACTAAAAAAAACAACATTTTTCCCTTTCTATGATCTTTGATTTGCAGATTTATGTTGAAGATCCATTGAAGAGCAAGATTGGAGAAAGTTGTCAAAACTATCACCTACATTGCAAGATCACAAAAAGTCATCTACAGGCCCTAATTAAGTGTTTCAGACATAGAGATCGGAAGGGAGAGAAGCTACAAAAGATAACCAAAGGATTCCAAAATTTGAAATCAACCCTAATATTGTGACTAAATCATCGCTTGTGGCATATGAGTCTCAATATACCTAATTTCAAGCATTTTCTCTAGATACTAGTTTAGCAATTCAAAATTCTAGTTTTTTCACAAAACCCTAAACTGGGACTAAATCACCCCTACTAGCATATGAGTCCCAATATGCATTAAAAGTCATATTTTTGTGAGTGCAAACTTTATTTAAAGCATCTTCAATTTTCTAGGTGCCCCTCTATCCCAAGTTCTCTGTTCATTATTTTGATTTTCAATTTCATATCTTAAGCTACATAGTTAAGTTTGCATATCATTTGTATCTTCTTATTTCCAAGCACTTGCTTGTTGGTGAACCCCCTTTTATATATAATCATACCCCTAGGATGCCCTATTGTAGATCTCTTTTCCCAATTCCCTCCTTAGATTGATATCTCTAGGGTTTCCTTTAATGGAATTTGATGGAAATAGTTGGAGGAACCCTAATCCCCCTTTAGTTCCATCTCCTAAAATAGAGAACACCATTTTATTCATTTCAACTGTCAAAAAATTCATCTTGTGAAGCAAGATAAGAAGCAATTGGGTTATGATACTAGAGAGGACTCACAGGATGCATAATGGGAAGAAGAGGGGCCAGAGGGTTCGATGGACGTGTTCTCAAAAATCCATGAGGACTTTGACCTGAAGCATAGGAAGAAGCCCAAGAAGAACCCCTAGCCTTCTTTGTTTGGGGGTTCCCACATTGGTAGTGAGGATGAGGATTTGGCCGCTCCTGACTCCAAGAGAAAGGATTTGGGTTCTACTAAATCCCATGTTTATGTTGGTTCCCAGGAGACCCCACATGCTTTAAAAATGAGCTCCACACTTATTACTACTAAGGGTAAAAGGGTTAAAATGGGGGATGGGTTCTATGAAGGATCTTGACACTTGTCCTATTCAGAATCGCAAAAGGAAGAATATATGATAGGCGATGTTATTACTAAAGGTAACCACCAAGGATAGGCTCATTCTTGTCTAGCTCCTAAGAAGAATATAACTCCTGAGAATGAGGATGAGACTAGTGAAGATATTGATGTGGGAAGGTTTGTGAAAAATATGATTCCTAAGAATGAGGCTGATATTTGTGAAGAGGTAGATGTGGGAAAGTCTATGGGTAGTGATAAGGGGAAAAAGGTTATACAAGGTGAATCACAACATGAGATTTAGAATAATTATGCTAATTACTTGGCTGATGATATTAATATATTTAACTACAATAGAGAAGGGATTAGTAATATTCTTGGTATGGATAAGGATGGTTCAGTTATCTTCTTGAGGCTACTCAAGTAGTTCTTCAATGAGGTGAATCAAACCAATATTAAGCTGTGATCTATGATCAATAATGTTAAGAACTACAAGAAGTGGCATTCTACCTTTTCTAATAAAAATGAAAAAAAATTGGTATTCTCTAGACAGTGACTGATGAAATGATGAAGATGGAAAAGGATTTTGAATTAAGAGGGTATGCGCAAGATCATGATGGGCCAAAAAGTGGCGATATGATGGGTATGTGTAGGGTATCTAGCTGGCGACTTTTTTTTACCCCAAAATGATGAAATAAAAAGAGTTTTTAAAGGAGATTCTTAGCTTTCCATAAATATAAATTATTCTTTACTTTGAATTTAATAAATAATTATTATTCATTTTCTATTTGAATTATGACTAAATTCCTGATTGATAGGTTGATTGAAAAACATCTATAGCTTTCAAAGGATATCACATCTTTTGAATCCAAAACATGCGTCACATTCTATGCTTTGTATACTATAGGATTAAAATAAAAATAAAAAATCACGAAGTTTTGACCAAGTTAAGGTGGTCAAACATACGAGTTTTTCATATTTTTTAAAAGTTGTAATACAAAATCATAATTAATTATTTACTATAAAAGAATTACAAAAAATATGCATCACATCGGGACATGAATCCTCTACTTATATCTAAAATATTATAAAACAATATTATAATTTTATTGTGGTTAGGGTGGTCAAACAGATACCTACTTCTTATTTTTTCCTTGAAATTTAAGTACTACTGCATTGAAATTTCAAATTTTCACCAAATAGATTTTTTTTAAAATAAACCTAGTAGTTTAGAAACTACATTCAATTTTCTAAAGATTCTATTCTTACATATTTTTGAAATAATATAGATAACTTATTCAAATTTTTATGTCAAGTTGCCTAACTCTGATTTTTTTTAATTTTTCGCCACCTAAGGGCCTATCTTTTCCATGATGATCCTACACATACCCAAAAATTTCTACCCTAGAAGAAAGGATGACTAAGCTATAATGAGTGATTAAATTAGTGCTACTAAGTACACACACAACTCAAAGGGTGGATTCTTAACTAAAAAATTATTTTTTCACAAGAGTTTACATTTAAATATCAACTAAGGACTCGTAAGCTTTAGAAAATGCTGGAAAAATATGTACATTCATGGATTCTAGGGACATCCTATATTACTAGAGTATAGGTGATTACACCTGTATAATAGATTGCAAAAGCTGGAAAATGAATTAAACTTGTTGATTCATAAAATAGGGGAAAATAAATATAAGATATCACCTATGCTATGGGTACCTATCACTTAAGACTGTAACTGATAAAAATAAACTAAAACTAACTAATTTATCAAAATAATGAAACCAATGTGAAGCCAAAAAACTAAATCCAAAACTATGGAATCACATTCATGAATTCAACATATGTATACATCTAGAAACTGCTTAACTAATTCAAACAATGCAACATTTAATCTAACAACAAGAAATGAAGTTTGTTAGCAGCACCTTAAGTGGCCCTTGCTTGAGTTGTTGCACTCATAGAAGATGTCAAAATTGCACTATTTAATTAAAAATTCATGACATTGATTGACTTCTTTTATTACATATGAACATTGAACTCTTACATACAATCCAACAAGAATTTGCTATATATTTCTTGCTTGATAACACATATCTATTGTTATAACTAGTAAAAGATAAAAATTAACTCATCATCTAGATTAACAAATACTAAAAAAATCACTTCTACTAGATTCACTCCTTGAAAGTAGGTCTAAATATATAGGCTTGGGAGGGATTTTCATTCCTCTAGGACTAAAAACAAACTCATAAAGTATCTGTCCACTCTCACCAAGAAGATAGGGAGAGGAATCAATCTTAATAATAGAATAAAATAATGATTAAACATGAGTGGAGAAAGTGAATTACAACTCTATGACTAATGATTAAATATCATGTCAGAGATGTGTTTCAAAGAACAGTCACATCATAAATTAATCATGCTAAGAATAGACTCTTTATCCTCCTAGAGTCTTATTTTGTGAAAAAGAGTGTGATATGGTGACTCATGATTGACCTTTGTTCTCTTCTAGAAATGTCACATAAATTTCACACTTTGGTTTTTTAGACCTCTCCCTTGAAATCATCAAAATCCTTATTTTATGGGCTGGAAAACCTATTGCTACGAGTTACAATCCTTGATGTTAGTTCATTCCTAAGGCATCCACATAACTAACAATCATAATTTAACCATAAAATCATACTAAATTCTATGGAAATTCATGCATTCATACAAGCATATATCAATATATCATATATCTATATCCACATACTTAAGTCTGCTTCAAAGTGTATAGAAGGCATATAAAATATGTATAAAGTCTTGGGAATTTCTATGAAACTTAGTAGATGAAATGTTAAAAATAAATCAGTAAAGGAAATATAGCCATTAACTAAGCCCATTAGCTTCATTTTCTATAATACTCATTAGATTACATTTTAGAAAGGAAATTGTAAAATGAAGCCAACTTCTCAAAGTTTCATGGAACTCATTTACGGTTTCTTCCATTGATTGAATTTCAAAATCTTGCACACTATGTACACCTAAAACAATTTTTTTCTTGTTGTAGTAGGTCAATGTAAGTAAGTGAAATATTACTTTCAAAATCCTGAATGAAACTTCTAGGAATTCCATTCCCATTTATTGATGAAGATGAGTGAGTCAGTAGAATGGGTGAAATTATTCTACTTAATATCACAATAATACCTTTATGTTGATTAAAATTTTACATTCTTGAATGAAATAAATTTTCAAAAATACTAAAAATATAGCATATTTTATAAACTATATTTAAATTTATTTTTGAAACTTAACTTTGTTAAAAATAAAAAATGAAATTATACATGTAAATTATATTTACTTTGTTATTAAAAGAAAATAAAATTTAATTGACATACATACATTGTTGGAATTTTGGAGATATTGAAAGCCTGAGTTGTTTTTGAGGTGTTTGGGTATTGTCATTGATGTCAACCCCTTGTATGAAGAGAGTGTTGGAATGCTATTGGTATTAATGATTTGTTCCCCTAGCATTGGAATTGTTGGAAACTTGGAGTTGTTGATATTAATGTCAACACAATGTTGTTGTTGTCATTGATGTCTTCTATATAGTTGTATAGGTTTTTGGTCTGACTTGTGTTGGAGAGAATTCCACTATGTTGATGAGTTTTCATCAATGTTTTCATTGATGTATGTGATAAGTAATGATGTAGATGGGTTTGGTTCACTTGGTTTCCAAATGATTTTAACAAAATTTGAATAAAAAGGAGTTTAGTGTGACAAATTGGTGTTCACCATTTTTCTCCACATTTCTTCATGGTTGAAGATATTCTCATGTAGTTTGAATGTGATGATCAAAGGTGTTTAGAGGTCATATCCATATTTTTAGGTTCTAGATCATATTGCAGTGGAAGATGTGTTTGACAATATGTATGTCTGGTGAAACAAGGTGTTTGGGAGAAATGAGATTTCTCCACATTTCTCCATAGTGTAGGTGTTGGTGTTGCAGATCTAGGAACATGCTTATGTTTACCATGTCTACCTTCCCATGAAGTTTTAGGTGTTGTGGTGCTCCATAATTTTTTTTGGTCTATTGGATATATGTGCCAGTATGTCTAGTTGCATAGAATGAAGGTGTTCTTGAGTTTCAAGTGGTTGCAATAGCTATGTAGATTATTTTGATGATAATATTTTGATATGTTATAGGGATGTTTTAGAATGTTTTTGTATGGTCTGTGAGATGTTTCTAAACCTTGAGAGGTGTGTTTTGAGTCACTTGTTAGTGTTATTGTAGGTTTGGCTAACTTGGCATGCTAGTGCTATTTATGGAGGATAATTGTTGTTTGAGGAATTTTTGAGAAATTTTTTGATGTAGATTTGGGTCCCAATCAAGTAGTGCCATGGTTTGGCTTCACTTATTCACATTATGGAAGTGTTTGGTGCCAACATATTTTGGTGTTGTATATTTGAGGTGTATACATTTCCTTAAGGCTGGCCTAATAGAGAGTATTTTAGGTCATTTATGGTATAAATGCAAGGAGAATGGGTGTGCGCATTTAAATTAGAGAGTGTAATGTGAAATATTTAAAAGTGATCAATTTTAGTGATATGAGTGTGAGCCTTAATCCCTATGACTTCCTAATGCAATGAGTAGAAGGTGCCTATATTTTAGTTTGTTTGATGAGTTGTTTGTGCTTCAGTGGAATTGTGCCTTTAGCATATGAGATATGCATTGTTAGTAATTAAAATTGGTAAGGAGCCACCTCTTCTTTTAGGCAGTGAGCCCTTTGGCAGTGATCCACTGAAAATGAGCCTTTATTTATCTCTTTGGGCATTGAGTCCTTGGTAGTGAGCTTTATTGTATTTGGCATTGCAATTAATATACTAGAGATCTAATCCTCACCGCGGTTTTTCCCTTTTTGGTTTTTTCATGTAAATACAGTGTTCTTATGTGTTTGCATTACTGATTTACATGTTTACATTTTGTTAATGCATAGTAAGGGTTTAAGGACTAATGCAAATATGAATGTTGATGAGATTTTTTTTTATGTTTTAAAGTATACAACTGATTCACCCCCTCTTAGTTGTCATGTGCATATAATAATTTGTATTAGAGTTGTGGTTGCCAGGAAGAAGCTTAACTACTTGAGGTAGATCCAGATGGCACACAGGAAAGGTGTCAAAGCTCCCTTGTTTGATGGAACAACTTTTACCTACTAGAAAGCTAGGATGGAGTCGTTTTTTTTTTCTCTTAGATTTTTTGTTTGGAATTCTATTGAAAAAGGTTATACTATGCCTGCAAATGGTCCAATAGGTGATGATGAGATCAAGGATTATGAAAAAAATGGTAAATAAAGGAATGCTATCTTGAGTGTTCTTTCTGATTTTGAACTTGGAAAGGTGATAAGTCTGTAGTCTAGTAAAGATATTTGGAAAAAGCTAAATCATAGTATCTATGAAGGAGATGACAAGGCCAAACAAGCAAAGATGTAGAAATAAAAAAGACAAATTTTAAAACCTAAGAATGTTTGGAGATGAAGATAGTAATTCCTACATGCAAAAAGTCGATGAAATTGTCAATGCCCTCAATGGTCTTGGTGGAAAGTTTGATGAAATTGAAGTTGTGAAAATGTTATTAAGAACTCTACCTAAAGCTTATAGTTATAAAGTTTTTGCTATTGAGGAAGCTCAAAATTTGGATAATTATTCTATAGATTGGATGTTTGGTGCTTTAACTTCTTTTACAATGAGAGAGTTTGTTCAATATGCTACCAAAAAAATAATAATTTTAAAGCTTGCAAAGTGGAAAAGTATAATGGATAAGATCTAGATGATATTCATGAGGTGGAAGAAAAATTTGTGAGAATATTGGAAAAGGTTACTAGAAAATATAGAGGTAAGCTACATTTAAAATGTTTCAATTATGGAAAGATTGGTCCTTATGCATATAAATGTCCAATCAAAGTTTCTAATGACAAACAAAAGGATCATAAGGGTAAATTTGTCAAAAAGAATTATTTTGTTGAAAAGGACAATGGTGTATATCATAATGAAGTATCATATTATCCAAATGAAGTGATGAATGCTTTTTGATCACTTTAAATTTTGGAACTAACTCTACTAATATTAAAAGATGTGTGAAGGAAGGTGCTTTGAAAATAGGTCATAACATTGAAGGAACTATGTTGACTACTTTTCATGCTAGAGAAGAGAAGATTTGTTGGATCATTGATGGTGGATGCTCAAATCATATGCTAGGTGATAAGAGTAATTTTCTTGAGCTTGAAAATTATGATGGTGGTCTTGTTATTTCTGTGATAATATATCTTCAAATATCTAAGGAAAGGGGTCAATTAGTTTTGATGGAAAGTATAATATAGATGATGTTCTTTAAATCAAGGGTCTCTGACATAATCTTCTAAGTGAAGGAATAATGTGTAGCAAAGGATATAATCTTGTATTTTATAATGGTGGTTGTGAAACCAAAAAAGGAAGCTCTAGTACTTTGGTTGCTACCAGAACAAGGACAATGGGAGGTAATATCTATCAACTCAAAGGTAGCGGTGTAAAGTGCTTTATGTATCAAACTAATGAAAGTTGGATTTGACATAGAAGAATGGGTCATATTAATTTTGATAGCCTAGTGAGGATAGTTTCTATTTAATTTCTATTGATGTTGTCAGATATTTGTCTAAGATTCCAAAGCCTATTAATGCAATTTGCAAAGAATTTCAAGTTGGAAATAAAAGAAAAGAAAAGATTCAAGACAAAGGAATATTCTACCATAGGTCCCTTGGAGTTAGTGCATATAGATCTATGTGGACCTACCAGAATTAGAAGCTCATGTGGTGACATGTATTTCATGTTACTAATTGATGATTATTGTAGAATTATGCTGGTTACATTTCACAAAGAAAAATAAAAAGCTTTAGACAAGTTTAAACCATTGAAATGGTTGAGAATGAAGTGAATATGAAAATAAAATGTTTGAGATTTGATAGAAGTGGTGAGCTTACTTCAAACAAGTTTAAAAAATTTTGTGAAGATCATGGAATAAGAAGGAATTTATCAACCCCTAGAACTCCTCAACATAATGGAGATGTGGAAAGGAAAAATAAAATAGTTCAAGAAGAAACTAGGAAAATGATGAAGGAAGCTAATATTCCACATGACTTTTGGAGAGAAGCAATTCATATTGTAGTCTACATTCTTAATAAAGGTTCAACAATGGATAATAGTTCAACAACTCCCTGTGATTTATGGTATGGTAAACATCCAAATGTGAAATATTTCTAAGCTTGTAGGAGCAAGTTTTATCCCAAAAGAGATGAGGAAAACTTAGGAAAGTTTGATGGAAGATCTGATGAAAGAATCTTCTTTGGATACTCTATAAGAAGAAAGGCCTACCAGTGCTACAACAAAAAATTGAAGAATATTGTTGAGAGTGTACAAATGTCAAAGTGGATGCAGAACCACATCAAAGTTTAGTACTAATAGAAGGATATAAATCTGATAAATCCCCTTCTAATGAAGAAGAAAATGTTGAAGATAAAGGAAAAGAGTTTATAGTTGAAGAGGAAGAAGCTCTAGAAAGGAATTGTAGGAAGTTCCTAAGTATGTGTAGAAGAATCATTTAGATGATCAAATAATTGGAGATAAGAAAAAATGTTTGCTGGAAAGAATAAAATTTTCTATTATAGAAGAACAAGTAATTTTTTGTTTACTTTCTAAGGTGTCCACCAAAAATAGTTATAATAATTGGAGATAAGAAAAAATGTTTGCTGGCAAGAATAAAATTTTCTATTATAGAAGAACAAGTAAGTTTTTGTTTACTTTCTAAGGTGTCCACCAAAAATAGTTATTGAGGCATGCAAAGATGAGAATTGGATCAAAGAAATGAAGAGTTAGAATAGATAGAGAAGAATCTAACTTGGGAATTGCTCCAAAGACAAAAAAAAATAAAAAATGTAATTGGTATTAAGTCAATATTCCAAGACAAGTTGAATGAAGATGGAAAAGTTATCAAGTACAAGAATAGAATTGTGTGTAAGGGTTACTCACAGGTCAAAGGTATAGATTTTGAGGAAAAATTTTCTTTGGTTGCAAGGGTGGAATATATTAGGATGTTTTTAGCTTTTATACTACACAAATATTTCAAATTATAATAGATGGATGTGAAGTCTGCATTCTTGAATGGTGAACTGAAAGAAGAGGTATACATTGAACACCCAAAAGGTTTTCATTTGTCATAAGATATAAATATGGTTTGCAAATTGAAGAAAGCATTGTATGGACTAAAGCAAGCTCTTAGAGCTTGGCATGAAAGGTTAGATAAGTACTTATTGCAAGAAATGTTTGGAAAAGTTATTATAGATAGAAATCTATATTTCAAAGTTGAAGGAGAACAAATCTTAATTGTGGTGGTGTATTTTGATAACAAAATCTTTAGAGGAAATGAAGGTATGTGATAAAGGTTTGAGAGTAAATACAAAAATAATTTAAGATATAAATGTGTGGGGAGATGAATTTCGTCCTTGGTTTATAGATCAATCAATCAAAGAAAG
>VDFB02193867.1:339798622-339999275 GCA_007258455.2 Sequoia sempervirens | reverse complement strand
TCTTTTTAAGGATCTTGATAATGGTTTTATTCGATGCCTCAGCTTGGCCGTTTCCTTGGGGGTAGTATGGGGATGAAAAGTGGTGTTGGATATGGAATCGCTCACATAACTCACGTACGTCTTGGTTTTTGAACGGACGTCCGTTGTCAGTGATGATGGACTGTGGGAGGCCATACTGGCAAATGATGTAATTGAGGATAAACTTTGATATTTGTTTGCCTATAATGTATGTCAATGGAATGGCTTCGATCCACTTTGTGAAATACTCAGTGGCGGTGATAATGAATTTATGGCCGTTGGAGGAGGTTGGATGGATCTTACCCACGAGGTCGAGTCCCCATTGAGCGAAGGGCCATGGAGAAGTGATTGGCCAAAGTTCCTGTGCTGGGGCATGGACCAAATCACTATGGATCTAACACTTGCGATAGGTTCTGACATATTCTATTGCATTTGTTTCCATTATCGGCCAATAATATCCAAGTCTCGTTAGTTTCTTAGCCAGAGTAGGACCACTCGAATGAGATCCGCATATACCGTCGTGTACTTCTCGTAAGGTCGTACATGCTTCATCGGTGTCAAGACATCTAAGGAGGGTACTGTCGAAACTACGGCGGTATAGGGTGTCACTGATAATGGCATACCTTGCAGATTTTCTAATGAAGGACTTCCTTTGGTTATTGGATAGGTTCAATGGAAGGGTGTGAGTCTTTAGATAGTCATAAATGTCCTGATACCAAGGAGAGTGGGGACCAACAAGTTCACAAACCATTTCCGACTCTGGGATATCATATGCTGGTATCAACAGCTGTTCTACTAGGAACTCAAATTGCGACACATTTTTAGGGATGTCCAAGAGAGAACTAATAGTAGCCATTGCGTCTGCTGCCTTATTCTGTACCCTGGGGATTTGTTCAAAAGACACTGATTGGAAGTATGTTAGGAAACTGTCCACCATCCTCTTGTAAGGAAGCAACTTCTCATCCTTTGTTTCATAGTCACCATTCACTTGTTTGATTACCAGCTGGGAATCCCCGAATACAAGTAATGTCTGAATTTTCCATTTGATTGCCAGCTTGAGACCTGTAACTAGTGCTTCGTATTCGGCAATGTTGTTTGTGCAAGGGAAAGCAATTCGAAATGACTTAGGAATTGAATCCCCTTGTGGTGTGATGAACAAGATTCCAGCCCCTGAGCCATGACCAGTGTGGGACCCATCAAAATACAGTTTCCATGGTGTTGCTGGTTCCATGTGAAAAATGGATTCGTCAGGAAAGTCAGTTACCAATGGATGAGAGGCTTGCATTGGCGCATCTGCCAGTTGATCTGCTATTACTTGCCCTTTTATCGCCTTGCGTTCAACATACTGTATGTCATACTCACTTAGGATCATGACCCATTTTGCCAATCGGCCTGTTAACGCTGCTCGACTTAATAGGTATTTCAATGGGTCAATTTTGGCAACTAGTTGTGTCTGATGATTGAGCATGTAATGCCTTAGTTTTTGGGCTGCAAAGACAACTGCGAGGCATGCACGTTCAATGTATGTGTAATTTATCTCGTAACCGATCAGTGTGCGGCTGATGTAGTAGACTGCTCTTTCTTTCCCTTCATGATCATTTTGAGCCAGTAATGCCCCCAGTGCTGAACTAGTGGTTGAGATGTATAGAATTAATGGCTTTCCATGAATAGGCGACATGAGGACTGGCGGTGATAGCAGGTAATCTTTAATTTGCTGGAAGGCCTGTTGACATTTATCTGTCCATACAAAGGGGACACCTTTGCGTAACAAATACTGGAATGGGTGGCACTTATCTGCCAATTGAGCTATGAAGCGGCGAATAGATTGCACTCTGCCTTGTAGGGTTCTGAGGTCACTGATCCCTCTGGGTGGAGGCATGTCTATGATTGCTTTAACCTTGGCCGGATCGACCTCTATGCCTCTTCGGGAAACTATGTACCCCAATAGCTTACCTGACGTGACCCCAAAAACACATTTCTTAGGGTTCAATCGAACCTTGTACTCTTCTAGTCTCTCGAAAATTTTGTCAAGTACCTTCAAATGATCTTTCCTTGTTGTTGATTTGGCCAATAAGTCATCTACATAGTCTTCCATTATATTGTGCATCATATCATGGAAGATCGTAGTCATAGCCCTTTGGTATGTGGCACCTGCATTTTTGAGACCGAAAGGCATGACGTTCCAACAGTATGTACCCCATGGGCAAGTAAATGCTGTTTTGTGTTGGTCCTCAGGAGCAATGCGGATTTGATTATAACCAGAGAAACCATCCATAAGGGATAGCATCTCGTGTCCTGCAGTTAAATCGACTATGATGTCAATGTTGGGCAAAGGAAAGTCATCCTTTGGACATGCTTTGTTTAGGTCCCGGAAATCTGTACATACCCAAATTAGTCCATTTGGCTTTGTCACCGGTACTAGGTTGGAAATCCATTCAGCATAATCTATAGACCTTATGAATCCGGCATCCAGTAATTTCTTTAACTCTGCCTTAACCAATAGAGCAACTTGTGGGTGCATTTTGCGCAACTTCTGTTTGACTGGTTTAGCATTGGGTACTAGTGGCAGATGATGTAGAACCAGTTTGGGGTCCAATCCTGGCATGTCGGTGTAGGACCATGCAAAGTTTATTTTCTGTTCTGCAAAGAATTTATGAAATTCCGGTTTCTCTTCATCAGTCAATGATGCCGCAAATAGGACCATCTTGGGGTCTTCTGGAGTCGAAATGTTATCCTCTATGGTGTCCTCAACAAGCATGGCCGATCTCTCCTGTTACACGGGGAGAAAGTCCAGTCCTCCATCTTTGGGTGCCTCCGAGAGGTTTTCACCCGCAGATACGTCCTTTGTTTTTACTATTTTACCGTCAAGAGGTGCCTTTCGGTTTTCACCTAGGGACGTTTCATTTTTTACTTTATTTTTACTTTTGCGACTAGAGGACTGAACCATCTCACCGAAGTATGCCGTGCAGTCTAGATCAATAGCAAATCCTGATTTGTGATCGCCACTTGGTATGCCTTCACGTAATCCCATGAATTCAGCAATGGCTTCATCATTTTGGAACGTGTCTAAAACTGGTGGTCCTTGTTGGTCCCAATCGACTAGTTCAGGGTAGACTAAGGAAATGCCATTGTCAAGGCTAGTGAATTCGGGTGAGGATGCCGATAGCATACAAATGGATGCGTTGATGTTGTAGATGAGGTTATCATCATCCAACTCGACATCGGACTCTATCCAGTATTCTCCTTCACTAGTGTCATGTTCGTTATCATAATAAGGGGTGAAGGTTTGAGAGCCCTGGTTATCAATGTCATCTGATACTTCGGATAGATTAGACTGAGGGGGTTCGGATGGTGGCTGTTGCGTGTCATGAGACATGGTAGGTGGGGTTTTATTTGTTTGGTGCACGCTCAATTTTGAATGTTTGCCAAAATCGTTGTTCAGAGGTCAATTCCCCTAGTTCGACAAACAAATCATCAAGACAACAGTCACTTAGGGATCGTTCGGAGCCAAATTCCCACTCGTGGGAGTCTGTGTCGGTTAGATATTCCCCGGTAGTCTCAACACTTTCGAGCATGTATTCGCGTATTTGAAAGTATAGAGGTACGTTGATCGTCATTGTTGAGTGATCCAAACCCTAGTCCAAGATACTTCAGAATTTGGAAAGTTTCTATGGGTTCTCTTCGACCAGTTTTATTTTTGCCAAGGCCACTAGTACCATCGTAGCCTTTAGCCTTCATGATATTGTAACCCTTGCCATATTTCTGGACTGGTAGTGGAGGTAGTGAGACTGTGTCCTTGTAGATCCATCCTGTGATGTCGGTAAGATCTTCATCACTCATGTCTCCCCACTTGATGAAGACTGTATTCGGTGGAACTTTGAATGTTTCTTGCGGTTCCATTCTGAAACATGGTCGACCATATATCTTTGGAGGAGTAGGTATTGTAGTTATGCTGTATGCTGTATTTAGTTTGAACTCTCCGCAGCCAAGGTCCTGGATTCTATCAGTTGGTTCGGGCTTAAGGTCGGTGGAGGGTTGTGATACGTTCGAAGACGTGGATGGAGTAGATGTGGAAGATGACCCGAGCATGGAAGGGTCGATGTATTTGGACGAGGAGCCAGGTGCTTCCCGGTTAATAGGTACTTGGTTTTCAGAGACACCCCTTAAATTGGTACAATATTGGAAAGGGTCGGGGTCTCCGTATATGGTGATTTCTGTACCGTCAAAAGGGAACTTGAGGCATTGGTGGTAAGTTGACGGAACGGCTTTCAAAGCGTGGATCCATGGACGGCCAAGTAAAATGTTATATGGTAGTTCTAAATCCAGGACCTGGCAAGTTGTGTCGACAATGAGTGGTCCCACTCTGATAGGGAGAGAGATAACACCTCACGAAGAGCGTTCCTCATCATCATATGCTTTGATCACTATGCTTTTTGTTGGGTCTACACATGCATCAGAGAATCCAAGAGCCTTAACCAGTTTAAGGGAGCATATATTCAACCCTGCTCCACCATCTATTAAAACCCGTCTAACCTTGTGCTTGTGAACAAAAACTTCTATGTGTAACGCATCATTGTGATTGGTTTTTGATGATGAGTAATCCTGATCTGAGAAGGTGACATGGTGCGGCGTGGTGAGATATCCCACCATAGTTTCAAACTGATTGACATCGATGTCCTTTGGGACCGACGACTCTAAGAGAGTTTTATCCAGGATTTCTTTGTGTGCGGGAGAAATGCGAAGCAGCTCAAGGATAGATATTTGCGCAGGAGTCTTTCCTAGTTGGTCGATGAGATTGAACTGACTTTTAGGTTTTCCCGGTTGTGGGGTTGAGACAGGTTTGGGTTGCTTAGCTGATGGAGCTGGTTGTGATTGGTTCGCAGATGGGGCCTCCTATAATAATCTTGGCTTGTCTAGGGGGAGGCGGATCAGGTATAGTGACCTTGCCACTTCGCGTAGTAGCATTGCACTGTGGTGCTCTCTTGATCATGATGGTGTGGATGTATTCCTCGTCTGTTCTAACATTATTTATTATTGGTCCCCCAGAGTAATCATACTTGGCTCGGGTGAAGTTAGCTGAAGTGGAAGCATTATGGGGACCATGATCCTGCAGTGGATTCTTGTGTATAGTATGATCCGAGTTGGAATTGAATTGCGATCCACCTACTTCGATAGTGTGATTGTCAATAAGGTCTTGAATTACGTTTTTCAGTTGTCTACAGTTGGAGGTTGTATGCCCTTTGACCCGATGGTATTCGCAAATTGCGTTGTCATCCCACCATGCTGGTTTGAATTGTCCGGGGTCATAAGGTTTTATTTCCGGAAGTGTGATGACCCCGTGTTGAATGCATTTCTTGAGGACGTCTGCAATGGGTTCACCTAAATTGGTGTATGTGCGACCCCTAGGGAATTGTCTTGGTTGACGATATTGTCCTTGACGGTTTTGACCATTTTGATTGTTCGAAGGAGTATTGGGGGGAGGTGTCGATGTCGTTGTTGGTCTATTTTGTTGTTGTACCCCTTTCAGAGCCAATACGGGGCTTGCAGTCTTGGCGTCTACAACACCATCGTTTGTGACATGTTTATTCTTGACCCAATATTTGTTTTTGTCAGCGGGTGTGTTGGTGTTTGTATTTTTGGAGCCATACTTCAGTTCTCCCTTTGCGATAGGGGCTTTCTCAATTTGGACCCCCTTTTCCACTAATTCTGTGAAGGTTGTGCAACAATGTATTTGCAATGCGAATTTGAGGGGCCCTAGAAGTGTTTGGACAAACATGTCGACCTTTTCCCTTTCAGGAATGTCAATGTGACATCGACTAGTGAGGCTTCTCCATTTTTGGAAGAACGGGATAAATGTTTCACCCGACTCTTCTTGTGTGAGATTGCACAAGCTAGTGATAGAGGTGTCCATGTCAATATTGTATGCGTAATTTTTTAGGAACCTTCTTTTGAGCTCATCCCATGATTGGATATCCTTTTGCGTTGAAAACCATTCAAGGGCTTGACCCGCCAAACTTTTGGAAAAGAGTCTCATCAGGTATGTGGGTTCGTAGGCAATATCCATACAGTTAGTTGCGAATTCGCGAAGATGTTCAATGGGATTTGTTTTGCCTTTGTATTTAGTGAAGTTGGGTGACACATATCCTGGCGGAAATGCAGGCATACGTAAGTTTGTGTCGAATGGGTATACGTCCAAGTCATATGATATTTCGGATTTCCCACCCGTAATGAGCATGTTTTGCATTTGCTTCGCCATATCCCGCACTGTTGCTTTGAGTTCATCTATGGTGGGGTCATTGACATGTCCATACGTTGGATTTCCTGGTACACCAGGTGTTCTTGCGTGAGTATAGGTGTATTGTGGCGGTATGGGTTGTTGTGGTACGTATGATGTGTGTTGTTGGTATTGAAAGTTGTGACTAGGTGCATGTTGATGAGTGTGAACGTTGGATGAGTATGTTGGAATATGTCCCCCAGCTATGCGTGTCATTATTTGGGGGATGTTGTGACCAGGAATGTTATGATGTACTAACGATGTCATGGGTTGAGTCAGTTGGCCACTTTGTGTGAATTGCTGATTTTGCACAAAGGGCACATTGGCAGTTGTACCTTGGGAGGTAGTGACGTTTGACTGTGTTGTCGTGTTAACGTTTTGTTGTTGTCCTTGTATGAAGATACGTCCTGTGGGTCCTCCCAAAGGATGTTGTGAACTGCTACTGAATGCGTTTGTTGAGGTTGTGTTCATGGTAGTAGATGTAGTTGTCAAGGGGGAGTTGTGATGACTTGAGGATGCCCCTGTGGTGTTTGCTGTTGGGATAACAGGAGGATTGGAATGATTTGCCGATGATGTCACGGAACCAAGAGAGGTTGTATTTAATTGGGGTAGTGTTGTGGATGTTGTGGATGACTGTGATCCCCCAATAGATGTAGCGTTTATTATATTGGAGATGTTTGGGATGTTGGATGTGGTATGCAATGTCGTTGTGCCAAAAGGGATGTTGCTTGTAGTATTTAGAACTTGACCACTGTGTGAGATGTTGTGAACATTGTTGGCATTAGGATCATGTAATGTGTTAATGTCAAATCCTGGTGGTAACCTAGCTCCTTCACTCAAGAGCATAGCTACGAATCTGTCCCTATCGTGACGTGCTATTGTTTCAGCCAACTGGTAGGCCTCTGGGTCTTGTGTCAATGCTTCTATGTGTTCTTGAAGGAGTTGACCATTTTCATCTCTTTGCATGTAGCGCTCGAATGAGTTGTTAGGTAAGGATTGTGTTGTCACTAGAGGTTGATTGTCTAGATTGGTAAAGGGATCATTCGCGGTCCAGTTTGAGTCATGTGGAGGACTGTTGGGATCTGGCATGAAGTTTTCCATTTGTCTTTTTTGCTTTTGAAGTCTGGTTTCGACCATAAATGAGCTTGCTCAAAGGGGATGTCTACTAAATGCAAGTATGACACTAGGTGAAGTCTAAGGTTCAAATTGACGACTAAAATGACCACTGTTTTTTTTTTGTTTTTGAATTTTTGTGAGTAAGGTATGCAATGTGGATGCAATGTAAAATGAGGCTATCTAAGCACTTCGGAGCTTGAACTTTGTTTTCGACGTGGACTGCTAGAGGACTTTTGTTGTTAATGACAAGGTGACAAGATGACTAATGAGTCTTCCTAACTAGACTTTTGAGTTGGAAGAAATCTCACCAAAGAGGACAATGACTAAAAGGATGTTTGATGACTTGGTCCAAAAGGGTCTAATTTCGAAAACAATGATTTTGCTAAGGGGTGCTTGAGATTTTCCTACTCCTAAGTATGCAAGATATGAGCCTAGGGACAATGTAATGCTGAATGTATGATACTAAATGGGGTGAGGTATGAAACCTAAGGTGGTCAATGCAAGCTAAGGGACAAGACTTTGAGCAATTTCAAATTGGTTTTCTGGCAGAATCCTTCTGATGACGGAGTTTGACAAATGGTTGACAGTTTGGAGGTCTCTGGTTTTGACTGTGTAATTGAAAAATTTTGACAGGCAGATGCGTCTCAATTTGTCAATTGCATCGCGGTTAAGCAACTGCGGTTCAGTTTTTCACTTGCGGGTTTTTGACTGTCGCATGCGTCGCGGTTTAACAGATGCGGCTTTCGGGTTAGCCTATGCGTCACGACGCCTATAGATGCGTTGTTTAAAACTTCAGATGCGGTTTATCAGATCAGTTGCGTTTCAGAATGACTGTTGCGGTTCGACAGATGTGACAATTTTGTTTCAAAGTGATTTTCGTGGTATGTTGATGGAAGTTTTTGATCTGTTTGACTACTGTTTTGTTTGGACTGTGACAAAACCAGAATGCACTTGACAAACACAGCGTTTTAAGGGATAACCAAACACACATGAGATAAGCACAATCCTAGAAAGGCCACTAGGCCTTGGGTTTGTATACTTGATATAGCCCACCAGTTATACCCCGGATTGGTGATGAACACCTTTCCTTCTCGAGAGTGGATAGCTTAGAATTTGGTGGCATTGGCTCCCCTCCACGGCTCATTAACGTCATTCGAGCACACCAAATTCAGATTCATTGGGTAGTGAGATCCCAAGAATTGCTATCTCTACTCAAGGGGATCAGTAGTGAGTAATCTTCGGGCATGATACTGTACCCTGCACTATATCAAGCAACGACCAATAGAACGGTTGGAAACTAAGACAAGAGGTGTTTAATTCGGGCATTCCGTTCGTGGGGCGTGATCCATGCGGCGAGAGTCCCCTTTCGGATCCATCTCGTCGGAACCACGCTCGTGATTCTTGGGCTTTCCCCAAGAACCCACTTTTCTATACCGGCTGGAAGTCCCTCGGTGTCAGGGTGCTACCGGTCTGAGTCGTCCTGGGGTGAGTACTTTTTCCCACTAGAACATGGCCCAAGTTCTAGAGTCGGTAACCGTTTCTCTTACACCCAGGATCGCACGAATGCGCAAGGGGAGAGGATACTTCGATATACCGAATCGTGAAGGGTAAATTAACAAAAAAAAGGAATGGGTCTGGTTTTCTGATCACAAGGTTTTCACCAAGTGAGAGCATACTCACCTACCACTCCACAAGCACACTCAAGCATGAAAGACATGATTCTTTTTAAAAGCCCCAAATTAAAAGTTTGCTAATCTAGAAATAAACAAGCACACTGTTTGTTATCTCCTTCTTTGACATGCGAATCTGCAAACATTGAGTTAGTAGTCTTGTATGTGATGGTCTTGGACACACGAAAAAGGATCGCCACACGCTACAAGAAACTATTAGTAACACAAAATGTCTAATCTGGTTAACATGCAGGAATAGCCAACACAGAAAAAGACAGAAAACAGAAAACCAGAAAACAGAAAAAAAAACTGAAATTCGCAATTAAAACCTAAAAACTGACAGAAAAGTTTACCAGACAAATGCGGCGCGGTATTACCAGACAGATGCGGCTCGGTTTGTCAGATGCGTCGTTCTGTTAGGCGAATGCGTCTCAGACTGTCATATGCGGCTCTGGAATTGTCAGTTGCGGCTTGTCAGGGCAGTTGCGTCGTTTAGGTCATCAGATGCGTTGCGACGTTTGCGGTGATCCTGCAAAACAACAGAAAACAACAAAAAACCCTACCGAAAACAGAAAGCCACTACCAGAAAGGATTAGTGACAGAAAACCTAATCTTATTGAACATGCAGGAATAAAGACAGAATGCAGAAAAAAACATAAGATTAGACAACCCGAAATTCAAAATAAAACCCCTCAAATTGAAAAGAAAAATGTTATACCAGACAGATGCGTCGTGAATTACAAATGCGGCTTTTGGGGTTTCGAATGCGGCTCAGTAATCACGGATGCGTCGTTCTGTTTGTCAGTTGCGTTTCGACATATCGATTGCGGCTCTCAGATTCGCGTGTGCGTCGCGACGCATATGATGCGTCACACTGTTTTTAAAAATGTTGCGGCGATCCGTACCTGTACCTGCAAAACAATAGAAAACAACAAAAAAAACGTACGAAAAGCCGAAATAACAACGTCGGGTTCACCAATGTAATCAAGGGAAAATCCTAAAATTTATTATTGGGGGTTAGCACAATAACAATCAAAATTCCTATGAAAATAACAAAGCACAATGGAAGTGATGTGAAGACAAAAGGGATAGTGTTACCCTATGTCTCCACCTTCCATGATTAATCTCTGTTATACCTCCTAGCTTGCAGATAAATAACAATGCCCTCAGATTTATGAGCAACTATGACTAAAGATTAAGCCCTATGCAAGTGTTGAAGGATTTGCAGAAAATAAAAATAACCCTACAATGAGCTAAAATGACTATGACTGTTAATGACTATGACCTAAGTTGACAGCAAGTTGACATAGACTAAGAGTGCAAGAAGTCAAAATGAGCTAAAGACTGAGAGAGAGATTCAAATGAGGTCAAAATTGCCCTTTTATAAAAATTGCAATTTTGAACGTGTGGCCAGGATGAAAAGATGACAGGAACCCTAAGATCAATGCTTAAGATTGAATGTTGTTGTGTGCATTAGGGTTAGGTCAAAATTAGGGCAACAGGTAAGAATGAAGGGTGGAGATTGAATTATGAAATAATTCAATCAACGGTCGAAAATAAATGAGAAGTCAAAAGTCAAGAATTAAATTGGAAGATAAGGCTGGCACGGACAAAGAGGTTGCTGGAGAAATTAAATAATAAGATTTATTTACTCCAGATAACTAGCAAGTAATTAAATAATAAAGATATTATTTAATTATGGAGGAATGTGATAAAAGAATTATTTTGAAATTAAATAATGATTTTAATTCAAAATTCAAGAGAATGGCTAAATTAAATAAATCAAATTTATTTAATTTTAATGGGAGAAAAAGCTAATGAATATTTAAATAATTAAATAAATTATTTAATTATAGTGGAAAATGGACAGAATTAAATAAATAAGAATTTATTTAATTTTGAGAAGGGGACTTAATTAGTGACGTAATTAAATAAATAAAATTTATTTAATTAATCAAGAAGACATAAATGGTAAAGGGAAATTAAATAAATTATGAAATTTATTTAATCAAAGGAAGACTTTAGATAATTAGTGATGTATTAAATAAATAAATAATATTTATTTATTTAATAATCAAGGAGGAACAAATGACATGAATTAATTAAATAATTATGAATTATTTAATCAATAGTCGAATGTGGACCAAGGACATAATTAAATAGCTTAATTATGCTAGGACGAAAGTGGTAAAAATGAAGCTTGCAGGCTTAGGTCATTTTTAGGTGTCTACAAATACGATCATGGAATATTATGATCATGGCTTGTTGGTAGGTTGCTCCTGCACTCTTGAGGCCAAAAGGAATAACACTGTAATAGAACATGCCCTAGGGTGTGGTGAATGTTGTTTTATGTTGATCTTCAAGTGCAATTATGACCTAATTGTATCTGGAGAAGCCATCCATGATGGAAATCATCCTATTCCCTATAGTTAGGTCCACCAACATGTAGATGTTCGGTAAATGGAAATCATCTTTAGGAAAAGCCTTGTTGAGGTCTCAAAAATTTGTGCAAATCCTAATATTCCCATTTGGTTTGGTGACTGGCACTATATTGGAGATCTAATTAGAATAGTCAATGGGAATTATGAATCTAACTTCTAATATATTTTCTAGCTCTTTCTTGACTAGTAAAGCTACTTGGGGATGCATTTTCTTGAGTTTTTGCTTGACAGGTTTAGCATCAAGATGTACATCCAGATGATGTACTACTAGAGCAAGATTGAGACCAGGAATATCTAAATATTTCCATGTGAAATTCATGATGCCTTCTTTGAAAATCTTAACAATGGTAGATTATTCCTCCTCTGATAGTGCTTTGGCTACATATGTGATTTTGGGATCCTCTTCAGTTCCAAAATTTATTTCTTGTGTTTTCTCGATCAAAATGGATGATCACTCAATAGTTGAGTTCCCACAAGGGGAAGATGAACGCCACCATATTCCAATCCCTCATCGAGGTTTTCATGTTAGATATGTCCTTTTTTTTACATTTTTTGAGTCAAGAAGTGCCTCAAGAATATTTTCACTAAGTGAATCTTTTTTATTTTTCTTTTTCTTATTTTTGTGACTAGGGCATTCATCCTCCCCCAATCCCATAATATTTACATGTGCATCCACTAAGGGAAAAGTTTCAATAGGTGCACTACCATGTAGGTCCTAGTCTATGAGCTCAAGATGATGAAGGGATAGGCTAATGGTGAAAATGGATAAGCAATCGAACATGGAAGAAAGGTCTACATGATCTACATCATCATACATGTGTATGATGGATTCTTCTTCTGGTATGTCTTCAAGGAGACCATAACCCACACTAAAGTTGTTGGAGGCACTAGTTGATGGCATGGGAACCTTTTTTTTAGATTCATGGCCCAAACCCAAGTACCTTGGTCTTATTGAAGCCTCAATAGGTTATTTCCTTGTTATTTTGCACCAAGACCTCCCCCTCGATAATTGTGTTTTTTTGAAAACTTAGAGGGCCAAGGATAGGTCTCTTGGAAGTATTCTTATAGAGGGGGAGAGGGTTTAGTTTCCTCATGATATACCCATTGGTTGATGTCATCTTTTGGTGTGTCTTTCCTTAACCCAAGAGAGAAAAAAGTACTAGATCCCACATTCTCAAAGCTTAAAGTGATCATCTTCTCTTCTTCCTTTTGTATGGACTGAGAAAGTTGATCGTATGTGTGTGGTGAGGGTGGCATAGTGGTCACATTCAAATCTGTATGCATTTCATATTCACCACATCCCTTGTAAATTATTTGGACTTTGGTAATGATAGAACCAGATGTGGATGATGGAGTGGATGAAGTGGTGCTTAGTGCATTGGTAGATGAATGAGATGATTATGTCTGAAGTGGTCCCATTTCTACTCCAAGGAAGTAATGAGAATGGGGAAAAGAAGCTTCTAATGCATGACAATATTCAAATGGTTGTGGATCCACATGTATGGTAACTTATACCCCATTAAATGGGAATTTCAAACATTGATGGTATGTGGATGGAACAACATGCATGGCATGAATCCATGGATGACTAAGGAGGAGGTTATAGGTGAGTTCTAGATCAAGGATGTGACATGTAGTGTATTTTACAAAGGGACCAACCTAATTGGAAGACATATTGTTCCTTTAAAATCGTGCTGTGAATTATCATATGCCTTGATAGTGATGACTTGATTATTTAAATCAGCATGGGTGTATCCCACCTATTTTGTGAATTTTAATGTGCAAATATTTAGGGTAGATCCATTATCTACCAAGACCCCTTTTACGTTGTGATGATTTACAAGGACCTGATGGAGGAGAAGGTTGTGATTGGAATCAATACAAGGCATATTGTTCTAACTAAATTCTAGTTGATAGGTTGCTAAGAGGTGTCCTAATAATGCTTGAAATTATGTAGGATCTATGTCATTGGGGACATGGGTATCCTGTAAGGCCTTGGTTAAGATTTCTTTGTGTACAGTAGAAGACCTAAGCAAATCCAAAATGGATATCTATCCTAGGGTCTTTCCTAGATGATCAACAATGTTGTATTAAGAACTCACAGGCGGTGGTTGAGTGGATGTGGAGGCTCCAGGGACTGTAATATGAGTTCGACAGCTTATAACAACACACTATGGATCCTTGTCTTTCATGTGTATCATAGACACATGTGGTTCTACTTGCTCAATATGCATGAATATTCCCTGATAATTGAATGACACATTCTTGTAACTAATGTTATTTGTCATGTTATCCTAATTATCATTGTTACTAGGCCCAGGGTTTGAGTTTGATGTGCTAGGAACTTGGTTATGCTTAGGAAAATCATTCTAATCTATCTATAGTTTAGCATTAGATGAGGGTGTCATGTTGGCATCCACATGTATGTCACCCCAATCTATGAGATTTTGGATGTATATCTTCAGACCTTGACACTTATTCAATGTATGGCCTTTAATCTTGTGGAACTCACAATACTCAATGCTGGTTTGGGCTTGGATTCATCAAGAGGCTTCATCACAGGATATGTGATTAGGTAATTAGATTGAAGGAGCCTATGGAACATGACACTCAAGGGCTCTCCTAGTTTGGTAAATTGGAATTTTCTATTCCCTTGATTCATCTGATTATATTATTGAGGGAGACGAGGTGCTCCTTGAGGTACTGATATGACATGAGGATTTGACTACTAAGGAGGGGGATATTGTGGATTTTGGGAAGCATTGGCTACTTGGACGTGTTTAGTGTCAGTGACACCATCATTGATAGCATTTTTTTCTTGTTCCAATAATGAGGCTTATCCCTTGACGATTTCTCTTTATCAAAGTTAAAGATTTTGACTAACCCTTTGGTAATAAGTGCTCTCTTAAGGATAGGACCTTTCTCCACTATTTATGCAAAGGTCATGACACAATGAAGTTTGAGATTGTGGGCCATATCTGGATGAGAGTTTTCAATAAATAGGGTGACCATGTCCTTTTCCCTTAATGGGGATTTCATTCAACTTGCTAAAGCTCACCATCTTTGAAGATAGCTTGCAAAAGTTTCTCCCTCACAATGCTTTTCTTTTAGGAGATCCAACGTATCGATATCCTTCTCCAAATTAAAGGAGAAGTGAGAAACAAACTATTCTAAAATCTATGCAAAGGACTTGATAGATCCATTCTCGAGACCCATAAACCAGTCAAGAGTTATCCCTTGTAAACTTCTAGGAAATAATCATATGAGGTAATTGTCATTATGCATGAATTCTTGAAAATGGGCATAAAACTCTTAGAGATGAGCCTCAGGGTCTTTTGTTCCCTTATACTTATCAAATTTTGACATTTTGAAATGCTTCGAGGAAGGAACCAGTGAAATTGAGGGATCAAATAGATAGGGACAAATTTCTTCAAACCTAAATGATTATTTGCTTGTCCCAACTTATAAGTCCTTTAAAGAAGCTTTGACTTCTTCTAAATATTTATTGATAGGCACTATGGGAGTCGGATTAGATGGATTACGCTGATTGTATGGGGGATATTGCTAATATGATGAAGATGGTGCAGAAGTAGCTTTATCATAAGTTGGTGGAGGTGTATATGGAAGAATTTTCTAGTATTAATTAGCGTATGTAGATTGCGGTTGTGGATTGATAGAAAGTGGATAAGAGGATGATGGGGGTTGATAGTAAGAGGTGGAGGTTGCTTATTGATAGGGTGGCTACTATTGACAATATGAAGTGGATGGAGCACCCTGCTAATATTACAGAGGAGCTTGTTAGTATGATGTTGTGGAAGCACCTTGTTGATATGTTGGAGGTTTTTGATAATAGGAAGTAGATGGAGCACCATATTGATAGAGTGGATGCTATTGAGTGTAGTATGAGTTGGATTGGAAATTGTTGTGGTTGGATTGGTAATTGTACACAATGTTGGGTTGTTGTGTGACATATGGAGGTGGTTTTTGGTTAGACATTTGCTAGTAAGGATTCAAGTACAATGGTGGGGGATTGGTGTAAAGTGGTGGTTGATTCCATGATGGATTATGATTGGATGTAGTAGCATAGGAAATATACGTACTTCACAGATGGTAGAGATATTGTGTGAGTGGATTTCATTGTGTTTGTGAGGGAATGTGCGTATGTTGGGGGTGGTTGTTGTTGATGTGGCAGTTGCTAATAAGGATGGCTAGATGGGATGTGGTGCTGTTGTGGGACCACTATAGAGGCACTGTGGGGTAGATGTTGAGGTTACAATGTAGCTTGTGTCACTTGATGTGGGGGTTGTGTAGGAATGGCAATATGTTGTTGAGGAATTGGAACCTTTTTTTGCAGGATTATGACATTATACTATGGAGGTTGTTGATGGTGTGGTTGAGATGAGATAGTAGTAGTAGCAACATGTTGTGGTGTTGCTTGCAATCTGGTGGATTGTTGAAGATTAATGGGAGGCTGCTAGAACATAGGGACATTACCTTAAGGTAGTGGTGGTAAATTTTAAGCAGATGTAGGCCCTAGAGGTGGCATCAATGTAAGAACAAGATTTCCCCTGGTATTTGTTGGAAAAGTATGCCTCAATCATCACAAGTTGAAACCTCCATTGGAGCCAAGTTAGTGTAACAGCTCTTATGTTTGGCTGACTAGCAGTTTGTAACATCATGTTTTGTACAGGTCGTTGTGACCTAGCTTTTGTCTCACCGAATGGTTACACTTTGGACCCTCTCACTGTGACAATAAGTGTTCGGTGTGACCTCTTAGCACCTTTGGAGATCTTTGGCTGATAGGCCATTCTATCGTGTATCGGGGAGACTCATGGTGACCACGAGCTTTGAGATTACCTTTGGTGGCTTGGTGAGCAGTCCTAGTGAATAGCAAACATTTCACCGACAATGTAACACTAGGGTTCATCAGAGTAACAATGTTTTTTTCATTATGATGTCTTGACGAAGTGTTAGAGTCTCGCTGATAGTATGTTACATGTTGTGGTCTTCGGCATAGCTTATAGTCTATTGGTAAGAAGTCTTACCGATGTGCAAAGGTCTAACCGACGGAGGTTCAAATGTTGTTCATCAGTGTAACACAAAGGGTTTCAAACAAACGTCTCAATGAGAATGGAATGTCTTGTCAATGATGAGAAGCCTTTGGTATAGCTCTTGCTAAATGGTGGTCTTCGGTGTAACATATATGTGTTTGATAAGAACTCTCGGCGAAAGTGTTAAGTCTTACCGACTATTCTTTGGAGCTCAGTATGACTTGTATGTATTCACTGTGAGGTCTCAACAATTGAAAGACATCTTGTCGACTGGTGATTGGAGCTCGGTATAACATGTGACTTCGGTACAACTCTTGATGACTCAGCATGAGGTCCTAGTGAAGAATGATACTCTTGCCGAATGTTAAACTCACATTGATGAGACTTTTTGACCTCACTATGATCTCCTAGCGAAAGAAATAGGTCTCGCTAACTATTTGGTGCTTCAGTGTAACACATGAAATCTCAATAGAACATCTTGGCGATAACGATAACTCTTAGTGACATCAATATGAAGCTTTTAGGGCATCGGCGATACACTTCTTGTGTCTCACTGACATGCCGATACAATGGGAGCTCTGTTGACCATTTGACTCTCCTATGTGGAGTCTCGTGGACCAATAGGAGAAGCCGAATATGAACAGTTGGAAGATTTTTTGTTATGATGATTCTGTGAGGAAGCTCGATGGACATGGAATGACAAGGTTATACTCTATGATTGCAGATTGTGATTGGTTGGTTGAATCGATGGATTTGTTGAGTGATTGTATCAGTGGATGAATTATATTCTGTGCAAATTGTAACTTGAAGGTTCCTATACAAGATTGTTCATGGTGAATGCTACTGTAAATAGACACCAGAAAGATAAGTCTGACATTTGTATGTAATCTTTATTACTGTAATACAAAGTGATTTCTCTTGGTGTGGCATTTTTTTCTCCCATAAGGGTTTTCCCACGTATATCTGGTGTTCATGTGTGATTGTCAAATACTCTATTTTTGTTATTTGCTTCATAGTGCATCTTAGTTGAACTGTAATTGAAAAATTAAAAGTATATCTACATTCTTCTCTGTGGTTTTGGCATTAGGAGAGTTGTTTCCTCATCTAGCTTTCCTTACAAGTGGTATCAGAGCCTGGCTAGTTGTGTTATCCTTGTGGGTATGTTGGGTTTTTTGAGTCAATTCTATTCAGTGGGAGTCTTGCAGAGTTTGTTATTTCTAATTATAGGTTGAGATGGCTAGCACATCAGGAAAGATTGAAATAGAGAAGTTCAATGGCAGTAACTTTGAGTTGTGGAAACTCAAGATGGAGGATCTTCTAGTTGATCGTGATCTATAGCTTGCAGTGTCTGGAACTAAACCTATAGGCATGAAGCAAGAAGATTGGTACCTTGTAGATAGGAAGTTTAAGGGGCTGATAAGGCTCTATTTGGTAGACTCAGTTCTTCTGAATGTGCATGAGGAGAATACCACATCTTCTTTGTGGAAGAGACTGGCATCTATTTATCAGGGGAAGTCCTTTGTGAATAAACTATTCTTGAGGAAGAAGTTGTATTCTTTGAGAATACAGGAAGGAGGGTTTATTGCTGATCATTTGAATGCATTTAATATGTTGATTGCTCAATTGACATCTGTTGGTGTAAAAATTTAAGGAGATCATTGTATGCTTCTATTGTGTTCTCTGCCAGACTCTTGGGATCATCTGGTGATGGCTATTGGGAGTACAACATCTAGTTTCAAGATGGAAGATGTTGTTGGTTCTTTTTTATTAGAAGAGATGAGAAGGAAATCTTTTGAGATGGTGAAGGAAGCTCTTGTTGTCAGAGGAAGACCGAAAGAAAAATGCAAGAAGAAGGACAAGAAATCAAAGTCAAAATCAGATGGGAGATCAAAGTCTCATGGCAAGAAGTCCAAGGTGAAATGTTGGAACTATGGGAAACCTGGTCATGTCTGAAAGGATTGCAAAGAGGAGAAAAGGAAGAAGAATAACTATTCTTCTGACAATGATTCTTCTCATAGTGATGCAAATGCCTTCATTACAGCCTTGGCTACATAGGCATCAAATGATGTTTGGCTGATTGATTCTAGAGCATCTTTCCACATGACATCTCATAGAGACTGGTTCACAAAGTATGAAGAATACGATGGTGGAAAGGTGTACTTGGCAAGTGATTCAACTTTGGAAATTGTTGGTCGTGGAAGAGTCAAAATCCAATTCCCTAATGGTAGATTAAAGGGAATTAATGATGTAATGCACATACCAAGTCTGGCTCAAAATCTATTGTCTGTCAGTAAACTGAATGATATTGGAGTACAGGTCACGTTCTCTGGAAATGGCTGCAAGATGACTAGAGTTTCAATGGTGTTGGCTAGAGGTGCTCGAATTGGTACCCTATACAAGCTAGATGCACATGTTGTTCAATGTAACAGTGTCTTTGGAAAGTCACTGAAAGCTATTCATGGAGGTAAAGAGGGAAATATCCCTAATTATGTAAACTCTATGGAAGTAAAACTTCCAGCAGAGAATACTATACTCTGGCATCATAGGTTAGGCCAAATAGGAGAAAAAGGTTTAAAAACCTTAAAGAAAAAAAACCTAGTTGAGGGGCTTGAAGATTGTAATCTCGAATTTGAATTTTGTGAGCATTGTATATATGGAAAGCAGCACCATGTTTCTTTTTATTCCAATCCTCATAAATCTTTTGGTTTGCTAGATTATATTCATTTGGATGTGTTTGGTCTAGTGAATGTTCCTTCTTTGTCTAAATCAAGATACTATGTGTCATTTATTAATGATTATTCAAGAAGAGCATTTGTATATTTTTTGAAAAGTAAATTAGAAGTATTCAATCAGTTTAAAGAATTTAAAAATCTTGTTGAAAATCGGTCTAGTCGAAAAATAAAATGCATAAGGATTGAAAATGGCAGTGAATTTTGTTCTGATGAGTTTGAAAGATACTGTAAAGACCATGGGATTAAAATACATAAGACTACACCTTATACTCCATAGTAGAATGGAGTTGCAAAAAGGTTCAATAGGATAGTGATGGAGAGAGCATGAAGTATGCTTAGTAGTTCTGGCTTGGAGGAGAAGTTTTGGGTTGAGGCTACTACTACTGCATGTTACTTGATTAATTGGTTTCCAAATTCTTCTCTTTTTGAGAAAATACCTTTAGAAGCGTGGTCTAGTAAGAAGCCCTCTCTTAGACATATTTGATTCTTTGGCTATGAGGTATATGCATGTGTCAAATGTGAAAATATTTAAATTTTAGAACAAGGCTATCAAATGTATTTTTATTGGCTATAGTGCTGGCATAAAAGGATACAAACTTTGGAATCCTGAAATGGAGAAGGTTGTATACAACAGAAGTGTAATCTTTCATGAGCTGAAATCTTCCACTTTGGATCTGTAGTTAGAGACAAAGTCAAAAAATAGTAAGGATGTAGCTGTAATTTCTCCTACACTAGAGAAAGAAGAATTGAAAATTCAAAATGTTCTTGAAACTGAGGAGAGCTCAAGTAGTTATGAAAGTTTGGAAGAAGAACTACCTTAGCCTCAGCCATTGAGGAGGTCAACCCATGAAAGAAAACAACCTGATAGGTATGGGTTCTCTTTGTTTGATTCTACTTGTTCCTATGCTTTGATTTCTAGCACTAATGAGCCTAGGACTATAAAAGAGGCATTTAAAATGTCTGATTTAGACTCTTGGTTGGAAGCCATGGAAGAAGAGATGGCATCTTTAGAAAAGAATGATACCTGGAGTCTGGTGCCCTTTCCTGAAGGAAAAAACCCTGTGGGCTACAAATGGGTATTTAAGAAGATTAGTTTGGATGGCAGTGTAGAAATGTACAAGGTGTTGTGCAGTTTTTGCACACACGCCCCACTTGGAGTGGGGGACCCCCTTTCTTTTTTGTGTCTTTGACCTTTGATTGAAATTGAGTTTTGGATTTATCATTTTGGGGTCTTGACATGTTGGTTTTGCTGGCTTTGCCCTTGCCTTGGGGTTGATATTGATTGAAATTGAGTTTTTGGCCAAGTCCGGGTTTTCATCTAGATCCGGGATTTTCCGCCTCTGGCGGATTTTTCCGGCCCTGGTTCCTTGTCCGTCTCTTGCCAGATTCTCCGATGCTGGGTTTTTGCCTAACTTCGGGATTTTCCGGTCTAGTCGGATTTTCCCGGATTCCGTCAAAGTCCCGATATTTCTGATTTCCCCAGTTTCTGCATTTCCGCGGAATCCGTGTCTCCGCACATTCTGGAATTCTCCGAAATTCCACTTGGGGCTCGGGTTTCCGGACTTGTCAGAAACGTCTTTTCGCGCATTAATGGCTAAGGTACCTTGGTTCAGGTGGGTATAAGGGCGAATTTAGGGCGTTTTCTGATTCATTCCAACTTCGATTGCTTCCTTGTTTTCTGCTCTGGCGATTCAGAACTTGCGTTTGAGCTTTGAGGATTGATCTTGGTTTGCTTGCGCATGAATTGCTTGAGTGTTGCTGCCAGTATCTCGTGGCTTGGACGTGTTGTCATGTGGATTAATTCTCTGAGCTTGATTTCTGCCCGTCTTGGTCCATGGTATGTATTCGTTGCCCTTCCGTTTGCTTGCATGGTGATTTGAGGTTTTCTTGTACTGGGCATTGTTGAATTTTGGGTTGGCCCGTGTTTTGGTTTTGGGTTTCGTATTTATCTAGTCGGGTTGATCCGTTTTTTTTATTGAAGCCCA
Organism: Sequoia sempervirens; assembly: GCA_007258455.2. Lineage (NCBI taxonomy): Eukaryota > Viridiplantae > Streptophyta > Pinopsida > Cupressales > Cupressaceae > Sequoia > Sequoia sempervirens. The sequence goes on along the minus strand of VDFB02193867.1, from coordinate 339,977,988 downwards.
TCTCTCGTGCCTCATAAGTTCTATTTGTTCATTTAATTGCATATTTGCATTTTCGATGGAATTCTGGGTCGTGTTGTATGTTTGTTTTGGGTGCGGAATATGTTACCATGCGAATTTAGGGTTTCCTTGGTGTTTTGGTTAACGCGATGATTTGATCTTGTGTTTGAATGACTTTCGCCTCATTTTATGTTGGCTTCCCCATCCTGTGAGGATTAGAGGGCTTTTAGGTAAATCCCGAACTGATATTTTAACCCTAAAAGCTTGCTCTGGTTTTAATGGCGGATATGTGGTTGTTCAATTTAGGGCATCGTCATTTTAGTATGGGATCCTTCCTTTGAGTACTTCTGAGTGTTGGAACCCTTTGCATATTCGAGTCTGGTGATTGTCGTCGGTTTTGGGTTCATTCGAGCTTAGATATTGGGGATCTTGTGGTCGCTCCTGTTTTCGTGCACGTTTTGCCATTTTTCGGGTTTCTGAGGCTGTCGCGGAATTTTCGGTCTCCCGAATTTTCCCGGTTTCCTTTTATTCCGCGGACAGGGTTAATTTCCGGTGCATTTGATGCTGTCCGCGAAAGTCCGTCCCATTCGGATTTTTCCGGATTTCCTGTCTGATTGCATTCTTTTGTATATTTCGATGAGAGGATTGATGGAATGATTGTTAATGCCTATTTCTTGATTGCCAAAAAGTAAAATTGATGATTTTCCTTTGATTTCCGAACATATTAATGATTTACATGGCTAATAGTGCTTTGGTGGCAGGAGTCCGTCTGGGTCGGATTTCTCCGGAATTCTGCCCCGAATGTATTTTCCTGGATTATACGATTTTCCCGGATTATTTGATTTCTCCGGATCTCGGAAGATTGGCAATTGGCATTTTGTTTTAATGGATTTGTATGATGTATGCTAACCTTTTGGATGGATATGAGCTTAATAATTAAATTCTAATAATGATTCTTGGATGTGCAGGCTGAATCAAGCAAAGCTGCTGCTGGGAAGTCCAAAGGTGGTGCGGGGGCATCTGCAGTTTCCGAGATAGAAAAATTGAGATTGGACATGAGGAGTCAGGTCCCAGAGAGTAAGATATCCTTCGTGTGGGAAGATGTGTCCGATACCAACATTGGTGCCTGGCGTTACGAAGAATTCAAACAGAGAACAGCTGAGAAGGACCAGTCGGCATTGAGGCAAGGGATGATGAACTCAGGGTTGGTACACGTGGCAGGGTTCCCTCCAGCAGTCCAATGTTACGAGCTGATTTTGGAGTGTGCTAGGCAGTACGCCTTTGACACACAGATGGTAGTTAGCACTGAGGGACAGGTGTTGGCAAACTTCAGTCCAGCCTCCATTGCCCGGGCTTTCAGCATGCCGAATCTCCCTTCGGTCTGCGCCCTAAACATTGACACTGCTCGCACATATTATGAGAACGAGCCAGTTAAGGCTCAACAGCTTATCAACTCATGGCTTGAGAAGCCCAAATCTCACCACTCCAAATTGCCCAAACAGTTGCACAGGGTGAAGTTCAGGCCAGATATTTATGATGCCATCACATTGTTGAGCAGGGTGGCCGGACTCAAAACTGCCGGGGTATTAGAAAATTGGATGGTCCATGTAATCACCAAGATAGGCCAAGGAACGAATTACCACTGGGCAGGACTTATCAGTGCAGAAATAGATAGGCAACTGAGGAATGTTTTGGAAGGAAAGAAGTTTACCATGTCCTCCTTTGTTATATATATACTGGCCATCTCCTATCCCTACAAGGGACTTACTCCGGCGGGAACCATTGGACAGGACATTATCTATGAGGTCTATCCGGAATTGCACCTCGAACACAGAGATTATAGGAGGGCCAATGATGCCTTCACTATGCACATTACCTGGACCCTTCAGAATGCGGAACACATCAGATTGTCCGATGGGGCTAAGGGGTTGATTAAGAATTATGGGGCCTGGTTCATCCAGTTCCCCACTTTCACTTATCTCCGGATTGATGGATGCCCCGTTGCTCCCTACAGATTGCCCAGGTATCCCACTGACCACATAGTGCTACTGGAGGTCGTAAGACAAATTTGTGAATTCGATACGGTGGTCAAGAAGGAGAAACATAAAACTGGTTTTGGAGGTGACTTCCCTCTTGGGATTGGCGTGGATGTGATGTGTCCTTCCATTCAATCAGCTCACACTGCAGGTGAGGAATTGGCCGCCTATGGATTCTCTTTCCATTCAAAGAGAATGAATTTTGACATCACCAGAGGGGCACAGAAAAGGGCTACCCGGGAATACAGGCACAAAGAGGACTTGGAGGACTACTGGGTCAACATCAAGGATGACCTTGATGCACGAAGGAAAAGGTATTCCCGGCTTCCAGTAGAGGCAATTAGGCAATACAATGTGAAGCTGATTCCGGATCAGCTGGAAGATGATGGAAAACTAGTCCAGGACCACGTATATGAGCCCATTAAGGATAAGTCAGTAGCAGATATTGATTGGAATGAGCCTGAGGTGACAGAGTTGGAGGACTTAATGGCTCCAGTGCTAAAATATACCTTTGCTTGGATCAAACATGAGGTCTGGGTGTTGGAAAATGCCAATGTACCCTTCACTTTCGACCTGATGGGGAATCTCAACCCCATGTCCACTTCTGAGGAATCCGGGGAAGAGGACCCCAAAGGAAAAACAACCAAGGCCTCTCCTTTCAAAATCAAGGTCAGAAGTCCTAAGGGGACTCAACCTGCAGCAAAAAGGAAACCTATCGGCAAACGCAGGTGGAAGACCCTGACTATCAGCAAGTCCTCGGACGAGGAGGAGGCGGAGAAAGCTGAAGAAGAAGATGTTCCTCCACCGCCCAAGAAAGCCAGAACTGCAAGGGTGGCGAAGAAGAAAGGCCAAACGACTTCAGAGGATGAACCCCCAATTGTGGATGTGGAAAGCTCCGGAGGGGAGAAGACCAAAGTATACACTAGAAGATCCAGAACTCCTTCCCCAAAGGATGCTGCACAGCCAAAGGATTCTTCTCCAATATTGCCAACCACTGAACAGGACAAGCCTGTCTCTCCTCCACAGAGTGTAACAGAACCGGAGAATCCGGATGAGCAGGAAATCAGCGGAGAGGCAGAACCGTTTAAAGAAGGAGCATTATTCAGTGAGGCTGCTGAGCTCGAGGTAGAGACAGAAGAAAGGCACACTTCTCCCTTGGTGCAGTACGAGGACTCTCCGGAGAGTGAGAAGGGCCGTGGATCACCAGAACCGGAGAAAAGCATCCCCGCTAGAACTCCATCGCCGGTGCTTCCTGAGTTGGGATTTGAGGAGACTGACCAGGGTGAACAACCTCCGGAGAAAGAAGATGACAAGGCAACAGAAGAAGAAGAAGTCGAGGTGACAGTAGCAGAAGAGGAGAAAGCCACAGAGGACCCGGGGAAAACTGACACAGAAGGAATCCGGACAGACCCCGTAGCCCCGGACTGGTTAGAAAAAGAAATAGCAAGGAAGAAACAGGTGATAGTAGAGGACACTCCTCTCGACTGGGATGCAATGTTATCTCAGATTGGTAAGGGGAAGAAGAAGAAGGCTGCCAGGATAATTTCCCGGGTGGAAAGGGATGAAGTGCACAACCGTGCAGTCCACATCGCCACCCCTGCTGCAGATAAAACAAGAGATGAGGTAGCAGGCCAGGATTACAGTGTCCAAACCATTAACCTTGGGCCGGCCTCCCTAGAACAAGACATTGAGGAATTCGAGGGGTCAAGTGCTATAATTGTAGACAGATTGAAGAAGGAGACTCAGACAAAGCCCCGAGAGTGAAAAGGAAAATGAAAGGTTGAGGAAAAGCCTAGAAGAGGTCATGAAACCTCTACGGTCCCTCCATCCGTCCTCCTCTTCTACTCCTGGATTTCTGCCAAAGGAGACGATCTCTGGCATAGAGAAGATGAAGGCCTCCACACAAGCTACCATAGACTGGTTGATGAGTGTTCAGACACAAGGGGATGAAGCTATTAAGGAGATCCTGTCTGTTGGCAAGGATGCAGTCCGAGGAAAAGAGCTGATGGAAAGCATCCTTTCTCAGGATAAGAATGATGTCGATTCCCTGCTGCAGAAGACAAAGATTATTCTAGGGCATGGCAAGGAACAATTGGGCAAGGATGGAATTCTCCCCTCCACCAGATTGGATGAACCGTGGGAATGGTTCGAGGCATTCTCGAATCCCAGTGAGGAGCCACGAAAGAATCTGAGAAGCACAAGAAGAAGAATCCATTGATGCTCGCGCAATTTATGATGGTTGCATTGCATTTTTTGAAGTGATGACAGGGAGGAATAAGATGGCTCCTAAGTACCTAAGTTTAGATCAATTAAAGGAATGGTGGCATGAGGTTTATGCCTCGGATTCTGATGAGGTTGTCACTGGCCATATGCTTGACGATCACGACCCACATATACAGCGATTGATAGATAGATACGACCGTGAGAAAAGTTAAGAAGAAACCATTAGGCCGGTCCAATGAAGAGTTGATTCGGTCAGAATTCCGGCTCAAAGTTTTGCCATCGCCACCCGTTGCTGAGCTGGAGGGAGTTTTCTCGAAGGTCCAAGGGTCACCAGCGCAGAGGAAAGACAAAGGAAGCAGCGGTTAATGTTTATCTCAAGATTTGTGCTTCCCTAAGCTATCATAGGGCATGCATTGGACCCCGGACTTCCTTAGGGGGCCATTACCTTAGCCCGACTTGGATGATAGCATTAAATGTATGCCTTAGTTTGTTTCCTTGGCCAGAGCCTATTTTGGCAGGTTTTATTGTTTTGTAGCAGAAATGTTTAGGTGGCCCAGAACATGTTTTAGAAAAATTCGATAAATGGGGCGTTTACCTTATTGTAAAGGGCAATTAGGAGGGTACGATATATAGTAGAGATTAGCAAGAGCAATAGTTAGAGTTTTAGAATTTCTTGAAGTAGATGTCATATTTAGAACAGTTGAATTGTTGCAGCATTTGATGATTAATACAATTGAAGGCATTGTGGTTTTCCTGGTGAAATCCTTTGTGTTATCTCATCTTGCATGGTTCTTTTGTTCTATCTTTTACATTGCTTGAAGATCTTGGGTTAATATTCAGAAATAAATTAGTTTAGTTGGATAAATGGTGTATGTGATTTCATATTTGGAATGTCGGTAGCTATCTTTGGTCTATACTCCCGGTAACTATCTGATTGTAATAGGCTGGTGAAGTCAACCTGGACCATATATTCAAATGTGCTTAAGTTCGGTTGTAGATGCAAGTCTATGATTTGAAAATCTGTATTCCTCAGAAGATTACAACTTTATTTGTAAAGATTGCTTTGTATTAGATTCCGAGAGCGAGGGTGGTTGTTTGAGATAAGGTCCATTCGGATATATATCATTTTACATTTAGCATCGCTTCCATTAATTTTAGATTTTATTACCTTCCACTGCATCCCTATCTTTTGCAATTTCTTTTATTATTCGGTTAGATTTTAGGATTCAAGGAATCATCATATTATGAGGATCGATAAGGTGAAAGGGGTTAAACACTTGTAAGTAAAGATCCGATTGTGATTACGGCAATTTCACATTTCACTCAGGTTGTTTTATGCATTACGTTACATGACCTAACTTGCAGAGAGACCTTGGGGGTGATTTTAGAGTAGAATTTATTGGTTGGAATTACCTTTCAAAGAGATGGGATTTTTGTATTAAATACGAGGTTGTTCTTTGTGCAGAAAACACCATCAGGAGGGGCAAAATGTAGACATGCAAAATTAACATTATGCATTCAATTAGGTTCATTCATCAAGGTTCCACATTAGGTGCATTCATCAATTCATCAAGTTCACCTTCATTCATTTATCAGGTAATCTCATTAATTTCCATCTCCTAAGATCATTCATTCAAAATTAAATAAACTTTAACATTAACCTTTCAATTAAATAAATCAAACATCATCCCTTTAATTAAATAAATCTCCAAATCCATATTTCATCCTTTTCTGATTTAAATAAATCAAATATTTAAGTCATGAAAGTCAAACTAACCTAATCATCATTAATTTAATCTAACCATGATTAAATGCTAATCTTACCCACTTGCATTCTCTATATTATGCCACTTGCACAAATAAATCCATTTATTGATTTATTTAAATCATCATTTTCACTCAACTTAGCATTTATGGGGAATATTCCCTCAAGTTTGAAAAAAATGACAAGTTGATTTGTCCCTCCAACATTGCATTTATTTCTCATTTTCTTGTCCCCCTCTCAAAATTTATTGCACAAATTTGAATTTTAAGTTCCCTCTCATGGGCACACTTCCCAAATCTTGCACATCCATTAGCCTATCACCACTTGACAAGTGGCCTCTTCTCATTGGTGGATCTTTAGTCCCGCATTCCCCCATTTGGCCAATCTCTCATCAAGAAAATCTATAAAAGAAGGTCTCAGTCCTCATCAATCCATCTACAATTTTTATGTAAAGTCACTCTCTTGGTTTGAGAACTGATTTTTCCCTTCATCTCCATTGCATCTCATCATTTTTAGCTTTTGAGCAAGGATTGGGAAAGGGTCATTTGCATATTTGACACCAATCCAATATGGAATAGGTGATAATCTTGCTTTCGAAATGTCTTCTTGATTTTTTTTTGTTATTTGTGGTATTTCTTTAGCATAGACATGTAATTTCATAGAGGTATTTGCAGGGTTTGCATGTTTTAATCTAACCCTTCTAATGAGTGTTTGAGATGGCTTTCACATGCAAATTTTTAGGTACCATAGTAATTTCATAAAATTTTGCATAAACAATTATAAATAGAAGGTTATTTCACATATTTTCTCCTAGAAAGTTTACAACTATCCTAGAACTTCATAAGAAATCAAGAGTACTTTCAAAAGAGCATTCAAGAGCTGATTATCAAGTGTTTTGGAGCTATATTCAAGATTCAAGCATCATGTCAAAGTCATCGTGCATCATGTTTGTTTTTGAGCTAACATTTGTGATGTAGGATCTTATGATTCAAGCAAGCCTTCAAGTCAGGATCTACCACATAGAATCAAGAGTCAATATCTACATTCATGCTAGCCATTACATACAAGATTGCAGCCTTTTATTCAAGGGTTTGGTGAGTTACAACATAGCTTATTTGTTCATTCAGCATTCCTTCATTTTGTTTGATTTCATTTCAAAGTTTGATTAACAAAACAAGGTTTGAAAAAGATAAACCACTATCTACTAAAAAAAACAACATTTTTCCCTTTCTATGATCTTTGATTTGCAGATTTATGTTGAAGATCCATTGAAGAGCAAGATTGGAGAAAGTTGTCAAAACTATCACCTACATTGCAAGATCACAAAAAGTCATCTACAGGCCCTAATTAAGTGTTTCAGACATAGAGATCGGAAGGGAGAGAAGCTACAAAAGATAACCAAAGGATTCCAAAATTTGAAATCAACCCTAATATTGTGACTAAATCATCGCTTGTGGCATATGAGTCTCAATATACCTAATTTCAAGCATTTTCTCTAGATACTAGTTTAGCAATTCAAAATTCTAGTTTTTTCACAAAACCCTAAACTGGGACTAAATCACCCCTACTAGCATATGAGTCCCAATATGCATTAAAAGTCATATTTTTGTGAGTGCAAACTTTATTTAAAGCATCTTCAATTTTCTAGGTGCCCCTCTATCCCAAGTTCTCTGTTCATTATTTTGATTTTCAATTTCATATCTTAAGCTACATAGTTAAGTTTGCATATCATTTGTATCTTCTTATTTCCAAGCACTTGCTTGTTGGTGAACCCCCTTTTATATATAATCATACCCCTAGGATGCCCTATTGTAGATCTCTTTTCCCAATTCCCTCCTTAGATTGATATCTCTAGGGTTTCCTTTAATGGAATTTGATGGAAATAGTTGGAGGAACCCTAATCCCCCTTTAGTTCCATCTCCTAAAATAGAGAACACCATTTTATTCATTTCAACTGTCAAAAAATTCATCTTGTGAAGCAAGATAAGAAGCAATTGGGTTATGATACTAGAGAGGACTCACAGGATGCATAATGGGAAGAAGAGGGGCCAGAGGGTTCGATGGACGTGTTCTCAAAAATCCATGAGGACTTTGACCTGAAGCATAGGAAGAAGCCCAAGAAGAACCCCTAGCCTTCTTTGTTTGGGGGTTCCCACATTGGTAGTGAGGATGAGGATTTGGCCGCTCCTGACTCCAAGAGAAAGGATTTGGGTTCTACTAAATCCCATGTTTATGTTGGTTCCCAGGAGACCCCACATGCTTTAAAAATGAGCTCCACACTTATTACTACTAAGGGTAAAAGGGTTAAAATGGGGGATGGGTTCTATGAAGGATCTTGACACTTGTCCTATTCAGAATCGCAAAAGGAAGAATATATGATAGGCGATGTTATTACTAAAGGTAACCACCAAGGATAGGCTCATTCTTGTCTAGCTCCTAAGAAGAATATAACTCCTGAGAATGAGGATGAGACTAGTGAAGATATTGATGTGGGAAGGTTTGTGAAAAATATGATTCCTAAGAATGAGGCTGATATTTGTGAAGAGGTAGATGTGGGAAAGTCTATGGGTAGTGATAAGGGGAAAAAGGTTATACAAGGTGAATCACAACATGAGATTTAGAATAATTATGCTAATTACTTGGCTGATGATATTAATATATTTAACTACAATAGAGAAGGGATTAGTAATATTCTTGGTATGGATAAGGATGGTTCAGTTATCTTCTTGAGGCTACTCAAGTAGTTCTTCAATGAGGTGAATCAAACCAATATTAAGCTGTGATCTATGATCAATAATGTTAAGAACTACAAGAAGTGGCATTCTACCTTTTCTAATAAAAATGAAAAAAAATTGGTATTCTCTAGACAGTGACTGATGAAATGATGAAGATGGAAAAGGATTTTGAATTAAGAGGGTATGCGCAAGATCATGATGGGCCAAAAAGTGGCGATATGATGGGTATGTGTAGGGTATCTAGCTGGCGACTTTTTTTTACCCCAAAATGATGAAATAAAAAGAGTTTTTAAAGGAGATTCTTAGCTTTCCATAAATATAAATTATTCTTTACTTTGAATTTAATAAATAATTATTATTCATTTTCTATTTGAATTATGACTAAATTCCTGATTGATAGGTTGATTGAAAAACATCTATAGCTTTCAAAGGATATCACATCTTTTGAATCCAAAACATGTGTCACATTCTATGCTTTGTATACTATAGGATTAAAAAAAAATAAATTTCACGAAGTTTTGACCAAGTTAAGGTGGTCAAACATACGAGTTTTTCATATTTTTTAAAAGTTGTAATACAAAATCATAATTAATTATTTACTATAAAAGAATTACAAAAATATGCATCACATCGGGACATGAATCCTCTACTTATATCTAAAATATTATAAAACAATATTATAATTTTATTGTGGTTAGGGTGGTCAAGCAGGATACCTACTTCTTATTTTTTCCTTGAAATTTAAGTACTACTGCATTGAAATTTCAAATTTTCACCAAATTTTTTAAAAAATAAACCTAGTAGTTTAGAAACTACATTCAATTTTCTAAAGATTCTATTCTTACATATTTTTGAAATAATATAGATAACTTATTCAAATTTTTATGTCAAGTTGCCTAACTCTGATTTTTTTTAATTTTTCGCCACCTAAGGGCCTATCTTTTCCATGATGATCCTACACATACCCAAAAATTTCTACCCTAGAAGAAAGGATGACTAAGCTATAATGAGTGATTAAATTAGTGCTACTAAGTACACACACAACTCAAAGGGTGGATTCTTAACTAAAAAATTATTTTTTCACAAGAGTTTACATTTAAATATCAACTAAGGACTCGTAAGCTTTAGAAAATGCTGGAAAAATATGTACATTCATGGATTCTAGGGACATCCTATATTACTAGAGTATAGGTGATTACACCTGTATAATAGATTGCAAAAGCTGGAAAATGAATTAAACTTGTTGATTCATAAAATAGGGGAAAATAAATATAAGATATCACCTATGCTATGGGTACCTATCACTTAAGACTGTAACTGATAAAAATAAACTAAAACTAACTAATTTATCAAAATAATGAAACCAATGTGAAGCCAAAAAACTAAATCCAAAACTATGGAATCACATTCATGAATTCAACATATGTATACATCTAGAAACTGCTTAACTAATTCAAACAATGCAACATTTAATCTAACAACAAGAAATGAAGTTTGTTAGCAGCACCTTAAGTGGCCCTTGCTTGAGTTGTTGCACTCATAGAAGATGTCAAAATTGCACTATTTAATTAAAAATTCATGACATTGATTGACTTCTTTTATTACATATGAACATTGAACTCTTACATACAATCCAACAAGAATTTGCTATATATTTCTTGCTTGATAACACATATCTATTGTTATAACTAGTAAAAGATAAAAATTAACTCATCATCTAGATTAACAAATACTAAAAAAATCACTTCTACTAGATTCACTCCTTGAAAGTAGGTCTAAATATATAGGCTTGGGAGGGATTTTCATTCCTCTAGGACTAAAAACAAACTCATAAAGTATCTGTCCACTCTCACCAAGAAGATAGGGAGAGGAATCAATCTTAATAATAGAATAAAATAATGATTAAACATGAGTGGAGAAAGTGAATTACAACTCTATGACTAATGATTAAATATCATGTCAGAGATGTGTTTCAAAGAACAGTCACATCATAAATTAATCATGCTAAGAATAGACTCTTTATCCTCCTAGAGTCTTATTTTGTGAAAAAGAGTGTGATATGGTGACTCATGATTGACCTTTGTTCTCTTCTAGAAATGTCACATAAATTTCACACTTTGGTTTTTTAGACCTCTCCCTTGAAATCATCAAAATCCTTATTTTATGGGCTGGAAAACCTATTGCTACGAGTTACAATCCTTGATGTTAGTTCATTCCTAAGGCATCCACATAACTAACAATCATAATTTAACCATAAAATCATACTAAATTCTATGGAAATTCATGCATTCATACAAGCATATATCAATATATCATATATCTATATCCACATACTTAAGTCTGCTTCAAAGTGTATAGAAGGCATATAAAATATGTATAAAGTCTTGGGAATTTCTATGAAACTTAGTAGATGAAATGTTAAAAATAAATCAGTAAAGGAAATATAGCCATTAACTAAGCCCATTAGCTTCATTTTCTATAATACTCATTAGATTACATTTTAGAAAGGAAATTGTAAAATGAAGCCAACTTCTCAAAGTTTCATGGAACTCATTTACGGTTTCTTCCATTGATTGAATTTCAAAATCTTGCACACTATGTACACCTAAAACAATTTTTTTCTTGTTGTAGTAGGTCAATGTAAGTAAGTGAAATATTACTTTCAAAATCCTGAATGAAACTTCTAGGAATTCCATTCCCATTTATTGATGAAGATGAGTGAGTCAGTAGAATGGGTGAAATTATTCTACTTAATATCACAATAATACCTTTATGTTGATTAAAATTTTACATTCTTGAATGAAATAAATTTTCAAAAATACTAAAAATATAGCATATTTTATAAACTATATTTAAATTTATTTTTGAAACTTAACTTTGTTAAAAATAAAAAATGAAATTATACATGTAAATTATATTTACTTTGTTATTAAAAGAAAATAAAATTTAATTGACATACATACATTGTTGGAATTTTGGAGATATTGAAAGCCTGAGTTGTTTTTGAGGTGTTTGGGTATTGTCATTGATGTCAACCCCTTGTATGAAGAGAGTGTTGGAATGCTATTGGTATTAATGATTTGTTCCCCTAGCATTGGAATTGTTGGAAACTTGGAGTTGTTGATATTAATGTCAACACAATGTTGTTGTTGTCATTGATGTCTTCTATATAGTTGTATAGGTTTTTGGTCTGACTTGTGTTGGAGAGAATTCCACTATGTTGATGAGTTTTCATCAATGTTTTCATTGATGTATGTGATAAGTAATGATGTAGATGGGTTTGGTTCACTTGGTTTCCAAATGATTTTAACAAAATTTGAATAAAAAGGAGTTTAGTGTGACAAATTGGTGTTCACCATTTTTCTCCACATTTCTTCATGGTTGAAGATATTCTCATGTAGTTTGAATGTGATGATCAAAGGTGTTTAGAGGTCATATCCATATTTTTAGGTTCTAGATCATATTGCAGTGGAAGATGTGTTTGACAATATGTATGTCTGGTGAAACAAGGTGTTTGGGAGAAATGAGATTTCTCCACATTTCTCCATAGTGTAGGTGTTGGTGTTGCAGATCTAGGAACATGCTTATGTTTACCATGTCTACCTTCCCATGAAGTTTTAGGTGTTGTGGTGCTCCATAATTTTTTTTGGTCTATTGGATATATGTGCCAGTATGTCTAGTTGCATAGAATGAAGGTGTTCTTGAGTTTCAAGTGGTTGCAATAGCTATGTAGATTATTTTGATGATAATATTTTGATATGTTATAGGGATGTTTTAGAATGTTTTTGTATGGTCTGTGAGATGTTTCTAAACCTTGAGAGGTGTGTTTTGAGTCACTTGTTAGTGTTATTGTAGGTTTGGCTAACTTGGCATGCTAGTGCTATTTATGGAGGATAATTGTTGTTTGAGGAATTTTTGAGAAATTTTTTGATGTAGATTTGGGTCCCAATCAAGTAGTGCCATGGTTTGGCTTCACTTATTCACATTATGGAAGTGTTTGGTGCCAACATATTTTGGTGTTGTATATTTGAGGTGTATACATTTCCTTAAGGCTGGCCTAATAGAGAGTATTTTAGGTCATTTATGGTATAAATGCAAGGAGAATGGGTGTGCGCATTTAAATTAGAGAGTGTAATGTGAAATATTTAAAAGTGATCAATTTTAGTGATATGAGTGTGAGCCTTAATCCCTATGACTTCCTAATGCAATGAGTAGAAGGTGCCTATATTTTAGTTTGTTTGATGAGTTGTTTGTGCTTCAGTGGAATTGTGCCTTTAGCATATGAGATATGCATTGTTAGTAATTAAAATTGGTAAGGAGCCACCTCTTCTTTTAGGCAGTGAGCCCTTTGGCAGTGATCCACTGAAAATGAGCCTTTATTTATCTCTTTGGGCATTGAGTCCTTGGTAGTGAGCTTTATTGTATTTGGCATTGCAATTAATATACTAGAGATCTAATCCTCACCGCGGTTTTTCCCTTTTTGGTTTTTTCATGTAAATACAGTGTTCTTATGTGTTTGCATTACTGATTTACATGTTTACATTTTGTTAATGCATAGTAAGGGTTTAAGGACTAATGCAAATATGAATGTTGATGAGATTTTTTTTTATGTTTTAAAGTATACAACTGATTCACCCCCTCTTAGTTGTCATGTGCATATAATAATTTGTATTAGAGTTGTGGTTGCCAGGAAGAAGCTTAACTACTTGAGGTAGATCCAGATGGCACACAGGAAAGGTGTCAAAGCTCCCTTGTTTGATGGAACAACTTTTACCTACTAGAAAGCTAGGATGGAGTCGTTTTTTTTTTCTCTTAGATTTTTTGTTTGGAATTCTATTGAAAAAGGTTATACTATGCCTGCAAATGGTCCAATAGGTGATGATGAGATCAAGGATTATGAAAAAAATGGTAAATAAAGGAATGCTATCTTGAGTGTTCTTTCTGATTTTGAACTTGGAAAGGTGATAAGTCTGTAGTCTAGTAAAGATATTTGGAAAAAGCTAAATCATAGTATCTATGAAGGAGATGACAAGGCCAAACAAGCAAAGATGTAGAAATAAAAAAGACAAATTTTAAAACCTAAGAATGTTTGGAGATGAAGATAGTAATTCCTACATGCAAAAAGTCGATGAAATTGTCAATGCCCTCAATGGTCTTGGTGGAAAGTTTGATGAAATTGAAGTTGTGAAAATGTTATTAAGAACTCTACCTAAAGCTTATAGTTATAAAGTTTTTGCTATTGAGGAAGCTCAAAATTTGGATAATTATTCTATAGATTGGATGTTTGGTGCTTTAACTTCTTTTACAATGAGAGAGTTTGTTCAATATGCTACCAAAAAAATAATAATTTTAAAGCTTGCAAAGTGGAAAAGTATAATGGATAAGATCTAGATGATATTCATGAGGTGGAAGAAAAATTTGTGAGAATATTGGAAAAGGTTACTAGAAAATATAGAGGTAAGCTACATTTAAAATGTTTCAATTATGGAAAGATTGGTCCTTATGCATATAAATGTCCAATCAAAGTTTCTAATGACAAACAAAAGGATCATAAGGGTAAATTTGTCAAAAAGAATTATTTTGTTGAAAAGGACAATGGTGTATATCATAATGAAGTATCATATTATCCAAATGAAGTGATGAATGCTTTTTGATCACTTTAAATTTTGGAACTAACTCTACTAATATTAAAAGATGTGTGAAGGAAGGTGCTTTGAAAATAGGTCATAACATTGAAGGAACTATGTTGACTACTTTTCATGCTAGAGAAGAGAAGATTTGTTGGATCATTGATGGTGGATGCTCAAATCATATGCTAGGTGATAAGAGTAATTTTCTTGAGCTTGAAAATTATGATGGTGGTCTTGTTATTTCTGTGATAATATATCTTCAAATATCTAAGGAAAGGGGTCAATTAGTTTTGATGGAAAGTATAATATAGATGATGTTCTTTAAATCAAGGGTCTCTGACATAATCTTCTAAGTGAAGGAATAATGTGTAGCAAAGGATATAATCTTGTATTTTATAATGGTGGTTGTGAAACCAAAAAAGGAAGCTCTAGTACTTTGGTTGCTACCAGAACAAGGACAATGGGAGGTAATATCTATCAACTCAAAGGTAGCGGTGTAAAGTGCTTTATGTATCAAACTAATGAAAGTTGGATTTGACATAGAAGAATGGGTCATATTAATTTTGATAGCCTAGTGAGGATAGTTTCTATTTAATTTCTATTGATGTTGTCAGATATTTGTCTAAGATTCCAAAGCCTATTAATGCAATTTGCAAAGAATTTCAAGTTGGAAATAAAAGAAAAGAAAAGATTCAAGACAAAGGAATATTCTACCATAGGTCCCTTGGAGTTAGTGCATATAGATCTATGTGGACCTACCAGAATTAGAAGCTCATGTGGTGACATGTATTTCATGTTACTAATTGATGATTATTGTAGAATTATGCTGGTTACATTTCACAAAGAAAAATAAAAAGCTTTAGACAAGTTTAAACCATTGAAATGGTTGAGAATGAAGTGAATATGAAAATAAAATGTTTGAGATTTGATAGAAGTGGTGAGCTTACTTCAAACAAGTTTAAAAAATTTTGTGAAGATCATGGAATAAGAAGGAATTTATCAACCCCTAGAACTCCTCAACATAATGGAGATGTGGAAAGGAAAAATAAAATAGTTCAAGAAGAAACTAGGAAAATGATGAAGGAAGCTAATATTCCACATGACTTTTGGAGAGAAGCAATTCATATTGTAGTCTACATTCTTAATAAAGGTTCAACAATGGATAATAGTTCAACAACTCCCTGTGATTTATGGTATGGTAAACATCCAAATGTGAAATATTTCTAAGCTTGTAGGAGCAAGTTTTATCCCAAAAGAGATGAGGAAAACTTAGGAAAGTTTGATGGAAGATCTGATGAAAGAATCTTCTTTGGATACTCTATAAGAAGAAAGGCCTACCAGTGCTACAACAAAAAATTGAAGAATATTGTTGAGAGTGTACAAATGTCAAAGTGGATGCAGAACCACATCAAAGTTTAGTACTAATAGAAGGATATAAATCTGATAAATCCCCTTCTAATGAAGAAGAAAATGTTGAAGATAAAGGAAAAGAGTTTATAGTTGAAGAGGAAGAAGCTCTAGAAAGGAATTGTAGGAAGTTCCTAAGTATGTGTAGAAGAATCATTTAGATGATCAAATAATTGGAGATAAGAAAAAATGTTTGCTGGAAAGAATAAAATTTTCTATTATAGAAGAACAAGTAATTTTTTGTTTACTTTCTAAGGTGTCCACCAAAAATAGTTATAATGAGGCATGCAAAAGATGAGAATTGGATCAAAGAAATGAAGAGTTAGAATAGATAGAGAAGAATCTAACTTGGGAATTGCTCCAAAGACAAAAAAAAATAAAAAATGTAATTGGTATTAAGTCAATATTCCAAGACAAGTTGAATGAAGATGGAAAAGTTATCAAGTACAAGAATAGAATTGTGTGTAAGGGTTACTCACAGGTCAAAGGTATAGATTTTGAGGAAAAATTTTCTTTGGTTGCAAGGGTGGAATATATTAGGATGTTTTTAGCTTTTATACTACACAAATATTTCAAATTATAATAGATGGATGTGAAGTCTGCATTCTTGAATGGTGAACTGAAAGAAGAGGTATACATTGAACACCCAAAAGGTTTTCATTTGTCATAAGATATAAATATGGTTTGCAAATTGAAGAAAGCATTGTATGGACTAAAGCAAGCTCTTAGAGCTTGGCATGAAAGGTTAGATAAGTACTTATTGCAAGAAATGTTTGGAAAAGTTATTATAGATAGAAATCTATATTTCAAAGTTGAAGGAGAACAAATCTTAATTGTGGTGGTGTATTTTGATAACAAAATCTTTAGAGGAAATGAAGGTATGTGATAAAGGTTTGAGAGTAAATACAAAAATAATTTAAGATATAAATGTGTGGGGAGATGAATTTCGTCCTTGGTTTATAGATCAATCAATCAAAGAAAGGTATATTCATATCACAATCTAAGCATGTTAAGGAAATTTTGAAGAAGTTTGGAATGGATGATTCTAAACCGATATGTACTCCTATGGTTACTAGTTGTAAGTTGAGCAAGAATGATGAATATCCCAAGACATATTAGAGCTATTACAAAACAATGATTGGTGGACTATTATACCTTATTGCTACTAGATTAGATATCATGCATTTTGTTTGTCTTGTGGCTATATTTCAAAAAGATCCCATAGAATCTCATGTTATAGTAAAGAGGATATTGAATTCTATTTGATTGCATATATAGATGTAGATTGGGTTGGATGTGTAGATGATAGGAAAATTACAAGTGGTCGTTCTTTCTTTCTTGGAAGTAGGTTGGTTTCATGGCTAAGTAAGAAGAAAGATTTAGTGTCATTATCTATAGCAGAAGTAGAATATATTGTAGCAACATCATGTTATACATAGGATTTGTGGATGAAGAAACCATTGAAGGATATTAGAGTTTCATATGATGAAACTATTCATATCATGTGTGAAAATACAAGTGTAATCAATATTTCAAAGAATCTAGTAATGCATTCAAGAACAAAACATATCTCAATCTGGTATCAGTTCTTTAGAGAGAAAGTTGTAGAGAATGAGGTGAAGTTGGAATATGTGCCTACTAAGGATTGGGTAGCTAATATTTTCACAAAGGCTCTTCCAAAAGATACTTTTGAGTATCTCTAGGACTAGTTAGGGGTTATTACCCCACCTTATTTCAACTAGATGCATAGGTATGCGGATCTATCTAGGAAGTATTTCAAGATACATTCTTAGTCTTGGACTAATGCTATAGGCTACCTCTGAAGGGGAGTAGGTAGCAATGGTTGCTAGATAGTGTATAAAAGTGAAAAAAAGTGAGTGTAGTTGATTGTGGTTGCAAGTGGTGTATACAAATAAGGTGCAAGTGTTTCCCATTTGAATGTTGTCACAGGAGGAGAGGATATGAGTTCATTATAGGAAAGAGAGTTGAATGAGTTGATGACCCTTTGCCATTGATGTCAATGGGGGAGAAAGTTAAAGTGGTTGAAGAACCATAAGGGGAAGAATGTTAGAGAAAATGAGAGTGTTTGAAAAATCATAGTGAAGAAGGGAAAATTATTTGAAGACCATAGGAGAAGAGAGAATCTAAAACAAATGGAGAAAGTTAGTATAATGTATGGGACTCTATTGTCTGAGGAGAAAAGGAGGAGAGTGATCCAAAATGCAGGTATTGTAGAAGAAGAAGTTTGAATCAGGGGGAGTATTATTTAGTATAGTATTTTTGTTAGTTTCTTTTGTTGTTCATGCTTTTTGAGAAAGAAGGTGGGTATGTGCAGGATCATCATGGAAAAAATAGGCCCTTAAGTGGTGATAAAATTAGAAAAATCAAAGTTAGGGAACTTGACGTAAAAAATTGAATCAGTTATCTATATTATTTCAAAAATATATAAGAATAGAATTTCTATCAAATTGAATGTAGTTTCTAAACTACTATGTTTATTTAAAAAAAAATCTATTTGGTGAAAATATGAAATTTCAATGTAGTAGTACTTAAATTTCAGGGAAAAAATAAGTAGGTGTCTGTCTGACCACCCTAACCATAATAAAATGATAATATTTTTTTTATAATATTTTATATATAAGTAGAAGACTCATTTATCGATGTGATGCATACTTTTTAATAATTTTTTTCCAACAAGTAAATGATTAATTATGATTTTTTTATTACAACTTTTAAAAAATATAAAAACTTGTATGTCTGACCACCTTAACTTGGTCAAAACTTCATGAAATTCTTTTTTTTTTAATCTTATGGTATACAAAGCATAGAATGTGATGCATGTTTTGGATTCAAAAAATATGATACCGTTTGAAAGCTATAGATGTTTTTCAATCAGCCTATCAATCGAGACTTTAGTCGTAATTCAAATAGAAAATGAATAATAATAATTTATTAAATTCAAAGTAAAGCATAATTTAAATATTGGTGTAAATTTGAGAATCTCGCTTAAAAATCCTTTTCATTTCATCAGTTTTAGGTAAAAAAATTCTCCAACCACATGCCCTACACATACCCATCATATTGCCACTTTTTGGTCCATCATGATCCTGCACATACCCAAGTGTTGTCGTCAATGACAAAGGGAGAGATTGTTGAAAGTTTTATAGATGTTGGAAGCTTGAGTTGTTTGTGAGGTGTTTTGGTGTTGTCATTGATGTCAACCCCTTGTATGAAGAGAGTGTTGGAATGTTGTTGGTGTTGATGATGTAAACCCCTAGCATTGGAGTTTTTGGAAGCCTGGAGTTGTTGATATTTAATTCAACATAATGTTGTTAGTGTTGTCATTAATGTATCACTTCAATATAGTTGTAGATGTTATTGGTATGAATTTTGTTGGAGATCATTTCCCTATGCTAATGTGTTCTCATTAATGTTTTGATTGGTGTATGTGATAATCTAAGTAATGATGTAGATGTGTTTGGCTCACTTGGTTTCCAAGTGTTTTTGAGAAAATTTGAATAAAAAAGTGTTTAGTGTGATAGAGTGGTGTTCAATATTCTGCTCCTCATTTCTTCTTGGTTGAATATATTCTCATGTGGTTTGGATGTGATGATCAAAGGTGTTAAAAGGTTTCATATCTAGAGTTTTAAGTTCTAGATTGTACTGTAGTGGAAGATGTAATTGATAGTATGTCTATTTGGTGAAGCAAGACATCTAGGAGAAATCAGATTGCTCCACATTTCTTTGCAATTAAATTTTTGGTGTTACAGATCTAAGAACATGATTATATTGATTATATCTACCTTCTCCTAAATTTGAAAAGATAAAATCATGCAAAGTAAATACATGCTTGACGTATAGAAAATTAAAAAATTCATTATACTTCATATATACATGGAAATACAAAATTCTTCTCATAAAAGAGAAAAAAATCCACAAAAGGGAGTTGATATAAGAGCAATGGTTGGCTAGTTAGTCAATTTGGGATGCTTGTTCCATGAGAGAAGTACACTCTAGGTAAGCATTATCCCAATGAGTATTAAGGTTAGGGATGTGCAGATCAGTCAAGAAGGGTCAGATGGGAACTAATTACCCTCATTCTAGAAATCCTGAATATCATGAGCAGATGGAATTTCAACAGTTAGGTGAGAAAAGGAAAGAACATATTCCAAATTCCCTAGAAATTCAGGTCACACTATCATATCAATGGCTTCACAAACTTTAGCAATAAAAAGGGCAAGATCCAAAAGCGAGGCTACGAACCACAAATCCAAGTTGGACTTCAACTAGTAGTATGGTCTAGACTCCATATAAGTTTACTTGAGGACTAGGAACAAGTTTGATTTGGTGGTTAGAGTCCTAAGAAAGAAAACCTTTCCAAGCCTTTGGGTCATAATTCAACCAAGGAAGCCATTTTAACAACAAACACAAGTTAGATAGATGGGAGTATCCATAACTCTAGAAGTAAGAGAGCACAAGCAGAGCAAAAGAGAAAGAAAGTTGGAAAAGAAAGCAAGAATATGTGAAGAATTTGAAGGAGAAGTGCAAAATTTATAGAAAGTCATGAGAAATTTTCCATACATAGTTTTCTAGATAGAAATCTTTGGAAATACAAGTTGAGGTGGAAACATGACACTTTTCTCCAGGGTTAAATGTTAAATCAAATAATTTTTTTCAAGGAATTGGTGGTAATTGCATCAAATTTTACCAATAGAAAGATCACAAATCAAGCAAATTGAAGATTTCAAAATTTAATGGTGTTCATCTTAGTGTATTTTATCGATTCGTATTAATCATGAGGATTTCCATGTGTGCATTACAGAAAGGGAAATTATGTTGGTGAGGTGGCACATGTCAGCATGTGGAGAAAATAAAGGAAGAAATATGTTTATGTTAATGTGATGTAAGAATTAAATGCAGAGTATGATGGTCAAACTTAAGTGTAATCATGACAATTCTGATGCATTAATGTTAGTGCAATTCCATCAAATCAAAATTGCTATTGAAAAATGGAAGGGTGGTAACCAACATTTCTAGATTTAGAATTAATTTGGTGATTGGATTACTTGCTACTAAATTTTAACTTACGCATATTTTTTGGATAGATAGTGAATACAATTATCTAGAACTTTGCATAAGGATGGGAAAATTTAGCTAGAAAGTTGCACATACAAGGAATAATTAAATGAATTTTTGGGAATTGGTGAAATGATGAAGGGATTTTAATTGAATGAAAAATCAAAAGGTAACCTTTGCTACCACTGTAATTCCCAAACTAATAGTGGGCTTCATTGCTTACAAGTTGAAGCAAGTGAACTTACAAAGAAATATCAAATGAAAAAAAAGAAGATAAAATGAATATCAAAGAAATATCAAAAGAGAAAATTCAACTCTTTAGGCTATCAAAATAACTCTACCAGGGCCATCAATACCTGACTAGTAGTATAGATGTTTGGGGGAATTATAGAGATAACCTTGCCAAGGCTATTGATTCCTGACTGGGAGCAAAGCTCTATCCAAGGTTGGCTTTGGAGGATTACTAAATTATGTAGTTTAATGTCAATGAACTAGTTTTTCCACCAAGTTTCAAAAATTGGAATTAGTCAAAGCACATATTGATACTTTTTGGAGGAATTTAATAATCTTTATTCTATATTTTAGCTAAAGGTAAGGAGTTATTGTTGGAAAATATGTATAAGTTATAATTTATAGCGATGATTTGATCCCAAATTTCTTTTAAATTTAGTTTTATTGGTTGCAAGTTGTTATGTCACGGTCTCACAACACACCCCAATACTATAAGAATTGGGGAACCAAGTGTAAAGTTAATACTTATGGCAGGTGCTAGTTGGATAAAGTATCACTAGAAGTTAAAGTTAAAAGGAATTCTTTGGAGTAATTTGTAATTCAAATGTATCGGGTACTGGGTATCAGAAAGCCAAAGTGGGTGAAATTTTAATGCAAGGTTTGGTAAGTGTTCTAGTCTGGAGCTGAAGGTTCAGGAAATGTAAAGGTTCTAGTAGAAATTGGGGTCTAGGAAAGTTTTTGTTCAAGTAAAGGCTGAAGTTGTCGGATACCAAGTACCGAGTAATAATGTTGAGTTTAAAAGTTAATTGTTTAAGTTTTCCCAGGAGTTTGAAATGTTTGGTAACCCCCCTAAAAGGATAATTATACAAGAATGCATTAAAAGCATGATATTTATGTTTTTTTTTTAAATGATATCATTTAATAATGATGGTTTTATTTTCATGAGATTTTTATGAATGTTTTAAAAGGGGATTAATATGTGGAATTTATACTTGTAGGAGGAATAGATTGCCATATAGTATTTGGGTATGGACAATCAGAAAAATTTGGATCACAAGTAGTGGCATAGCCAAGTTGGGTAGTACACTTCAGGAGCTTATGTGAAGGAGGAGTTTGTGATGTCATAATACTAGGAATCCTAGTATTATGAATGTTGTGAAAGAATGCACCCTGCTCTGGTGTGATTTACTTTCGGGAGTTTCAAGCCTGAGTCTAAACGTAAATACAGGAACAAATTTCCACCTAATCATTTTGAATGTATCAGATGTTCCTCCATTTATATTAAAGATGGAGGTCACAAAAAATTCTAAGGTGTTGAAGGTTGGCATTCATTGACTTATTCAACAATTCTCCTGCCAGTTGTTATATTCCACATTCCTTGTTGTGATTTATCCCTTGGATTTCCTCTCATGCATTGGTTGAATTTCACGAGCATCTCGTTTCTATAAAAGGATGGGAGATGTTTCATTTTAAGTTAAGTTCATAATTTTTGGATGTCAGAGAACCAAAAATTCTTTAAGTTTTATTCTTTTTCCTGTTTCCTATTTCATTCAAGAATAAAAACTTGTATGTTTCATTAGAAGTGTAGACATGGAAAATGTACAGACATACTTGATCCCGATTTAACTAACACCGTTTCATCCTGAATCACCTTCTCATCTTGTTAACACTCTTTGTCCCTTAATTAAATAAATAATCATTTTTCTGATTAAGTCATTCTCTCGTTAATTAAATCAATCAATCTGATCTAATTATCTCCATTTAATTAAATAATTAATTTTATTTGATTAAATCTCTAAAGTCATCTTATTAAATTAAACCTTATTTGATTTAATCTAAAATCATTCTCTTTAATTAAATAAATCAAAAATATATATTTAATTAATCTCTACATATCGTATTCTTCTCATCTTTTGATTTAAATCAACTCACAAATCTAAATCAATTAGTCACATCATCTAATCCTTCATTAAATTAGTTAACCCTTGATTAATTTAATTTGAATCCATGTCCCATCCTCTAGCTTTTGCCACTTGCACATGAAAATAGATTTAATTCATTTATTCAATCTCTATTTTCTCTCAACTTGGAATCTTTAGAGAATATTCTTCCAAATTTGAAATCCTTGCAAGTGGACTATGTCCTTCCAACAAGGAATTTATTTCATCTTAGAAGTCCTTTGCATTGAGACAAGTGGCATTTAAGTCATTCATTTTTCCCTTTTAAATGTCATTTCACTATTTTCAAATTCCACCTAATTGGATTTATGGGCACATTAATCAAAATGTGAACATCCTTCATCCATTCATCTCTTGACAAGTGGCATCTTGCCATTGGTTGAAAGTTAGTCCCACATTGCTTCATTTTGGGAATTTTTCCATCTTGTCTCTCTTTAAATAAGAGGTTTATTTCCTCATTTTGATCATCCACAAGCATCCACAATTTGAAAAAACTTATACTCAATTTCATCTTCAAGCATCATCATTTTCACCAATTTTATCAAGTTTATAGCTAGGCTATGCAGACTTTTCATCATGGAGCTCAAGTGAATCTTCAACAAAGTGGATCAACCTTCATCACTCATCAAAATTGCATCATTAGAGTTGGGAAAGGGCCAATTTTCACATCAAATTGGCACCAATTCCCCCATGGGATCAATATTTTGCTTGTTTAATTAGGATTCCATTGCTTTCTTATTGTGTTCTTCATTTTATTTCCTAGTTTGAGCATTGCTAATGGATTTCATGGGGAATATTCATTCTTATTTGCATTTGATCTTCTAATGTGTTTCTTCCTTGTGTTTTGCAAGTATTAGGATTGGGGTTCTACATTTGGCACTACAAGGAGGGAAATCTCACATTTAGATCACATTTTTATCAAAAATTCCATGCATTTTTTTTGTTTTTGTGTGTCTACAAGGAAGTGCATCGCTAGCAGACCAACACCACTATACAGAGCCGCTACCACACTAGCGTCACCATATAGCATCGCTTCAAGCTTCAAATAGTGATGCTCTATCTTTCCCGCCCAAGATTCATTTTTTTAAATTCCACCGCTGGGTCAATTCAAGGTCGCTAACTTTTTTAAATTCCAAACTGCACCACTAGTGAAAAGGGTGACACAATCACACTCTATGTTTTGTTGTAGAGTGACATGTGCAGAATTAGCGGTGCCATAAAGCATCATTGAGCCTTTTAAACTGCACTGCCTGTGCAGAATCCACCGCTAAAAGGAAGTAAAAAGTGAAATCTAATTTTTTTATGACATGTTCTTTTTTAATTCTGATCATTTGGATTATTAATTGCTTTCCTAACCTTTGTTTTTCAGTTCTAACTGGTTTTTTGTAGGTTGGTCTAATCAAAGTGAAGGAGAAAGATGAGATTGAAAGAGGCAAAATGACATCATTCTCTCATGATACCATGTGTTCTTAAACACTTTAGTGTTTTTTTAACACTTTTAGAGAATTCATAATTTCTCTTTAGGAAATTGCTGTCTTCCATGCTCTTAGGAAACACTAAATTTCTTTTGGGCTCTAAAAAGAACAATACAAAGGCTTTTAATTTTTGTTACAAAGGGATTAAAAAGAACTTTAGGAAAAACTCACTAGATTTGGTTTGAGGAAATTAACAATTGAAAAAGGAAATCTCCATATCTCATTTTGGTGTTCTAAAAGGAATCAAATCATTGCTTTGTGGGTTTAAAATGAACAAATGCTTCTTTGTTTTGTAATTACTTACTCAAAGTAATACCATCGAAAGGATGCATGCACTTCTCTCATGCCTCACGATGATCTTGAGAATCAAAAGGCCTTTTGGTGATCTTAAGTTGGGTAAATTAATTGCCTCCACATTTCATTTTGGAATTAAAATTGAAAAAAAATTGAGTGTGAGTGGAGCATATTGCGTACATTCTCTCTCTTTGTGTTGCGACAAAGATTGATCAAGTTACGGGTATTGTTTGCTCACTTTTGTTTATCTTAGAGGGTTTACCTTGTGGGAAAAAGTGATCACCCAAGGGAACAACCCAACTGGAAACACATTAAAGACAAGCGACTTCCAACCGATATATAAGTGTGGATATTGGAACAAAGGCCAATATCATGATAGTCATCTTGATGAGAAGGGAAACAATGGTCTCTCACCAAATGGGTCATCCCCCATGAATGGAAAGTCCAAATTAAAACCCTTGTTTAGAAAAGGACAAAATCCTTGATCTATTTGTTGGTGCAAGAACGGTCATTCTGAAGTTGCCCCATACTTTTATGATTTTTAGAAGAAATGGAAAGTATGCCATTGGAGTTTCATGGGTGTTGATGCTTGGCTTCCCCATATAAGTGAGTGTCATGGAGTGAGCTAGTGGGGTCAAGCATCTAACCATTAGCTAAAAAAAAGCATAGCTGGACTTGTCCAAGTGGGGATTCAACAAATATAGTCTTTCATAACCCTAGGTTTGTACTTGTTCTTGGAAACAAAACACTTTACTTGTTCATAAACAATGGGAAACAAACATTCAACATTATCATCAAACATCAAACCCTTTAGGAAACAAATATCTTTGACAAGATTCATGTGTTATTGCTTGCTCTTGGGATTTTATCCTTAGAGGTTTCTAAACACTTGGATTTATATCTCAATTTTCTTGCTAAAGTCAACAATAGGTAACTCTTTCCTTGATTTCATCAAAGTTCTACATAATTTACTTTGTGGAATGAGAAGAAGTTAAGACATTGGACATCTAGTTTCAAAAGTTAATCAAGAATTGTTTGTGGTAAAAAGAAGTAACTAAACAAAGCTAAGAAGAATTGAACCCCACACATGTGTCTCAAATGATTTCACACAAGATCAAAATCTAGAAACCAAAATCAAAAGCTCTTAGTCCAAAAGAATATCAAAAGTGTCTCTCAATGCTCTACGAATTCAAATGAAGATCACTTTTCAAATTTTATAGAAGAGCTTCAAGTAACAATCCCAAATTGTACTCACTCTATTATTGTCAAAATCCAAATCTTTTTGGGAAATTGAACACCTTGTTTAGAGTAAATCATGTTCTTAAAAAATGATGTCTTGTAAGCAAGAGTCTTTTTAGGTACACATAGGATCAAAATCAAAATTTTCATCTATCCTTCAAACATCAAGCCGAAATCATCTCACCAAAAACTCTTGAAAATCTTGAAATCATCCTTCATGCTAGACTTTTTTGCAAATCAAAAATCCTTGAAACAAATAAAAAATCCTTGAATCAAACATCAAAATCAATCTTGTTTAGCTAAGTATATGTAGATGCATACTTCTTCATATGCTTAGTTAAATTATCATCAAAACATTTTGTTTAGCTAAGTATATGTAGATGCATCCTTCTCCCTACACTTAGTCAAATTATCATCTTGTGAACAAATTTATCCCATAGATAACATCCAACATCTTGGAATCCATTTTTTCATTATCCAAAATCAAAGCAATCCAAAACTGAATCAAGGTCAAAATCAAAATCCAAGAATCCAAGAATCCAAATAAAATAAAAAACCAAACAAAATCCAAGAATCCAAAAAAAAGTCCCAAAATTCTAGCATCCCCTCAAGATCTTCTAAGAGTTCAATCATCCATATGATTCATCTTTCACACATGTAATCTTTTAACCTTTGATCATTAATCATCCTAGATCTTCTCTTTTGAACTTCATTTTATGGTTCAAACTAGATCTCAACACAAGAGGAACATGGAATCCAACAAAGAAACATCCACTTCAAGTGACCTAAGCCAAACAAATTATGATATGAATCTAGTTGGATCAAGCAATCCTCTAACTAAATTTCCTTCATCATCACAAAATCCTCAAGGGGAATGTCAAGTAGAGGATATCACTAATAATGCCTTCAAAATGACACCAGATAAGATCATCGAAATGGTCCAAAATCCCAAGAATCATAGAATTATCAACATCATGATGAGAATCAATCCCTCACTATACATGTTTGAATTAGCAAAACAAGGGGCTAAACTCCCTTTTGATTTCGATGTGAGTACCATTGTGGAATCATCTTTTGGGGTCATGCCTCCAATTTCATCTACACCTCCATTCCAAAACATCACTCAACCCATCCCCCAAATTACATCATCCATTACTCAAACTCAAACCATTGTTAACAAGGGAAGCACATTTCTCAATGCACTACAACAACACCCCCTCGTGAATAATCAAGATTTGGACGCAAATATCATCTTGGGGAAATACATACCCCAAAATCCATCACATCCATATGTACCCCTCACCTTTCATGATCCTAATGACCCATCATCATCATTTCATGCAACACCTCAAACCTCTCTCCCCATAACTTTGCAAGGAGAAGGTGACTTATTTGGACCGGGGGACATCTTTGACCCTACATCTTCATCACTTCCTCAAAGGAGTATGCCACTCACTTTTCCACCACTTCCACCATTTCCATCATTATCCACATCACCTCTCAATTTAGGGCTTCCCCCTTTACCAAACATCAATCAACAAAATCAAACCAACCCCTTGATCATCAATCAAAATATCATACTGAATCCTCCCATCTTGTCATTAACATCACACCAACAAATGACAACCATCCCAATAACACAAGACACTACCATCACATCATCAACCATCCCCCAAACATCTCAAAACATGGTCTCTCAAGGACCAAGCATATCAATTGCACCATCCACCACCCAAATCCCAATCATCAATACAACAATACCTCTCATCACAACAACAAGAACCATTCCAAATCTACCTCCACCAACACCACCATCCAATTCAAAAAAATCAAACCAATATAGCATTGTATTGCAAGCTGCTCAATAGGCTGCCTATCAAAAGGCACTCCAAAAAATCCAAAATTGACAAGCTGCACAACTAGCTGCTCACCAAGCTGCTCAAGCTACATTATAGGCACAACAAGCACAACAGGCTTCACAATCCCAAGCCTTATTGACTGTTCGATCGAAGCTAGTTTACAATTTCTGGGAGGATCTAATTTTTGTTGAAATCACATATTTTTAGAAAATATAATTATTTAAGCCTTAAAAAGCTCCATTTCACGCATTCCAATTGAAGAGGGTTTGATCAAACCACCTTAAATCAAATCCCCTTGGATAGAACCCTGCTAGTTTTAAACCATACCTATAACGAAGTCTCCTTTATAGCTATCAAAATGTTGATAAAAAACAACTTTTGATTTACCTTTTGGGGGATCAAATGAATTCATTTAAAATTTATTTTTTGTAAGTATGTAGTCCTTATTATAAGTTTCCCAAAAATTATAATTTTAAATAAATTTAATTTTATTATTATATTTATTTTTTATTTTGTAGGGCGGGGCCCTAGCTAAGTAATTCACTCATGAGTTCTAGTCACATCACAAGCATAGATAAAAGAAAAAATAAAAAAAATTCTTGTGAATGTAGGTTTTTCACTGAAAATCAAGATCTCTATTCTGCACATGTGGAAAAATAGAAAATTATCAAAAAAAAAAATTAAAAAATATGATTGCACTATATATTGAAGTCCTTAACCTAACAAAGAAAAAAAAATTGAATTTTGATACATACAAAAAAAGTTACGTGTTATACGGTCATGCTATGTCTGAATTATAATTGGTTTGACTTCGAAACTTGATTAAAGAAAAAATATTCAATAAAAAACTATCTAACAAAGTGGAATCACTAGATATCGGAGTTACAAATCTAAATTTGAAAGAATTATAATTTCACCCTTCATGGAAAAAAAATTATGCATTATACGGTGAGCATCACTTTTTAAAAATGTTGTTTTCTGGAAAAAACTAGTTTTTGAGGGAGATGGAAAAAGAAGTGCAATATGATTCCAAATTTTTTGAAAAAAATATATTTAGAATGTATAGACAAAATGTCATGAAACTCTAGTTGTCATCATCTTCAAATTCCTCATGGTTTAGCTGCTATAGCTTCCCGAAAGTGAAGAATTAGTTAAAAATAATTATTTCAGTGTCCAGTTTGGCGAAAAATTGTAAACCACTATTGTGGGGTCACATTATTGTAACAACAACAAGCCGGTCAAGATATTGAAGCTGCACAAGCCACTCAAGCTACTTAGGCTGTACAAGCCACTCAAAATGCATAGATTGCACAAGCCACCCAAAAAGAAAAAGCACAAGCACAAGCTCAAGCGCAAGCACAAGCCCAATACCAAGCTCAACAAGTGAAAGCACAATCACAATATCTTGCACAACAATAAGCAACCCAAAAACAAGCATATTAGCAACCGTTGAAGCAATACCAAGAATAGCAAGAAGCAACCTGATTAGCAGCACAACAACAAGCATTGTTATCACAACAACAATGAGCTCAACAACAAGCACTATTAGTGCAACAACAATAGGACCAAAAATAGGCATTGTTGGTACAACAACAATTACAAGGATACTTGGCACAACAAAAATGTGCAAGAACCAACCAACCTAGCCATCCCGAAAATAATTGAACCATTGCAAAACACTTTCACTCCACCCCATGATCCAAAAAATGATGTCACAACACAAATCAGGTTGCTCTCACAACAAGTGCTTGATCTTCAATCAAGGAAAACCATGAAAACACCCAACAACTTGTGTCCCTATTCATTTGACAAGAGTCTTGCAATGAGATTATTCCCGAAGGGATTTGAGATCCCCAAATTTGATAAATACTGTGGGATGGGAAACCCTGAAGATCACATTAGGGAATTCCAAGTTCATTACATGGAAGTTGCATATGACGATACATATCTGATGCGGCTATTTCCTAGAAATTTGGCTAGCCAAGCCATGGAGTGGTTCTCTCACCTTCCTCCTAGCATCAAAAAATTCCAAGAGATAGTAGACGTATTCATCAAAAATTACGCATTCAATATCTGTATGGATGTTAATCTAGAGGAACTATCAGCTCTGAAATAAGGTAATAATGAATTATTTTCTTCCTTCTTACAACAATGGTGATCTAAGGCCAATCAAAGCCAATGGGCTATGCCTGAAGAACAAGAAGTTTGCACTATCATTTCAAATCTCAAAGGATCCCTGGCATTCCATCTCAAAGTTCAAGGTATCACCACATATGACCAATTGATCTCCAATGCCCTCAAAATTGAACGAGACCTTATTGCATAGGGAGGGTCATCTGCATATCCTGAACAACAAAATAATTGCCCATCCACTAGTTATAATGAAAAACCTCACACATGGGAAAAGAATAGAAACATTACCAATGATGGTGTTGTTAGTTCACCAAAGTTGTCATCAGTACCCCTCAGCAAAACACACCCACACCCCAACAACAACCCCAAAACCACAATCATAACAATCATCAAGGAAACACAGCAACAAAATAGCCAAACAATCAAATGATCAATAATGTGAATGATTAAAGGGGGCCACCCCAGCAAAGCAAAAACTCCCCCAAGCAGAAGTACCCAACCCTTGGGGAATTGACCGAATCCATTATGAAGAGGCTGGTGGAAAAAAAACTCATCACAATCCCCACTTATGAAAAATTATAGAGAACCCTTGGTAAAACCAAAATCACCTTTGTGATTTCCATAAGATCAAGGAACACACAACTTCCAGTTGCATGAGGTTTAAAAACCTGATTCAAGATCTTATTGATAAAAAAATCATAAATGTAAAGCAACCGACAAGAAATCAAAACCTTGAGATGTACATGAATCCAATGCCTAATTACAACAAAGGGAACAACAACAATAATAAGGGGAAGGGTGCCTTCAAGATCATGAATCATGTATACAACCATGTCGTCGCATCTCTAGATGAATATTGCACTACTATCACCATCAAAGGAGCCCATGCTGATTATGGAGTAACCACAAGAGGTAGAAAATTACCATTGGAGGGTCACCTTAGCCAAACAAAGTACCCTCTTCCAAATCAATATATGTTCCCAATGGCTATAATGTCCTTAATCAATTGAAAAGAACCCCAACACAAATCTCCATCATGGAGTTGCTGAAAATTTCATCTTCCCATAGGAAAATCCTTGAGAAAGCATTGGCTTCATCCACTATCCTCGCAGATCTTGATGCGAAACAATTCCAAGATATGGTCAGAAACATCGTTACACTAAATCTCCTTACATTCTCTAATCAATACTTTCTCGCTCAACCATCTCACAACTATCCACTCCATTTGGAGGTCCTAGTGCATAATAACAAAGTCAGGTGAGTCTAGGTGGATGGAGGTACAGGGTTAAATATTTGTTCCCTCAAGCTCATAAAGAATCTAAAAATCTCATAGGATTCCATCAAAAAGGGGAAAGGCATCACAATCAGGGCATACGATGATCAAGAAAGAGTGTCTTAGGGCACAATCCAACTCCCTATTCTAGTAGGGCCAATAATCATGGAAACCAAATATCAAGTCCTTGACCTTGACCTGCCTTATAACATTCTCCTGGGGCGTCCGTGGATCCATGGAATGCAAGCAGTGGCATCAACATTCCACCAATGTGTCAAGTTCACATATCAAGGCCAAGAGGTCACTATCCATGGGGATCCCAAACCATTCTCTTACTATAAGAGCCTAGAGGAAAAATATTACAAAATCCCTCAAGTGCCTAAAAATTATGAAAGCCCATCAACACCATACATTGACCCAGCTACTCTCACCTCCACTTCTATGATAGAGACACTCGCCACCCCCACCATCCCTACCATCTCCGATATCAAGGTCATAATTCAAAACAATGGGTGTGGGAAATATACAATTCCAAAGAATTCTTTTATGGTAGGAGAGTTACCACAATCTCCCAGGTCACAAGGATGACCACAATCAAATGACGCCTCTTCATCCAAAACATTTACTGCAGGATCTTCCAGCTTCAGAAGTTGGGGAGATCTAGACTAGGAATTAATAGAGGAGGACCCATCCCATATCCTATACCAAGACAATAGACTGACAACCGATCTACCAATGGATGATAGAAGTAAAGGCTTGCAAATGATGCTCGCCATGGGATATGATAGAAATATAAAGTTGGGACAAAATGATAATGGGCTTCTAATACCTACCATTCCTGAGACATGAATGAGAAATATTGGCCTCAGATGTACCCCTCTGAGTATAACCATACGTGGCTGAAATCCCCCAGTTAAGAAGGTCGAAACTCTGCAGCAAATGACAAATGCCTTTCAATTGCCCGTATCCACTAGTCAACCCTTAGACAATTTCACCTTTGACATCACTGAGGTGTGTAGTAGTGAGGGTGATGAACCTGAGAGAGGTATACCTACACTATTTGAAGACTCTAACCTCTTTATTATTATCACCCTATCTTATGAGTTTGAAAACCAATGCCATGAGATAAAGTTAGTCTACCCCCAACTCATCGATCATAATCAATGAGGACTGCTAATTCTTGACACATTAAAAAAAATGAGGTGCTCTTAGAATTCATGGGACTTTGGGATAATATTCCATGTGGGGATTACAAAGCATGATTTATCATTGAGCTAGACACACATGCATACAATGGGGAGAAGATTGAATCCCTCAATCACAAAAGTGAAAAACTAAGAATAATCTCTAGGTCCTTGAGTGAAAGCCACATTGTGAAACTCTCTGACTTGAAAATAGTAAAAAGAAAGGATGCATCCAATGGTCAAAACCTCTCTGAGGCACCTGAGGATGGGGGATTCAATCTTCCTCTCAAAGCTCTACATCAGGAAAAATCAGCAATTCTAGCAAAAAAATGCAATCTAGTCAACTTGGGAATAGAGGAGACACTGCACATCACATTCTATGTAGAATCATTGTTGTCAGAAGAATAGGAGCTCCTAGCCACTTTTTTGAGAGAATGAAAAGTTAAGTTTGCATGGAGCTATGCCGACATACATGGGCTTGATTCGAAGATTGTGGTGCACCATCTAGCGGTCTACCCTAATGAAAAACTTGTCAGAAAAAAGCTTAGGAAAATGCATCCCCAGATAGCCTTTTTGGTTAAAATGGAATTGAAAAAGCTACTTGATGCAGGGTTCATATGACCAATTGACTACCTCGAGTGGGTATCAAATCTGGTTTCTATTTCAAAACCTGATGGGGGCATCCAAATCTGCATGGATTTTAGAGACCTAAATAAAGCATGTCTAAAAGATGATTTCTCATTTCCTAACATTGACATGATTGTAGATATTAAAATGGGACATGAAATGCTTTCTCTGATGGATGGTTTCTCTGGGTACAACTAAATAATGATTTCGAAAGAGGACCAACACAAAAAGGCCTTCACTTGTCCATGGGGGACCTACTGCTAGAACATGATGCCATTTGGCCTAAAGAATGTTGGGGCCACCTACCAAAGGGACATGAATATTAATCTTTCATTACATGATCCTCAAAACTATCGAAGATTACATTGATGAAATACTAGCAAAATCTAGAAAGAGGAGAGATCACAACAAATTTGAGTGCTATTTTTGATAGGCTAGAGGAATACAAGGTCTGCTTAAATCTAAAGAAGTGAATATTTGGCATACAGTTAGGAAAGCTGCTGGGATACATAGTGTCAATGAGGGGTATTGAAATAGATATTGCCAAGGTAAAAGCAATCCTTGAGATGGAGGTACCTAAAACATTGAAATAGTTAAGAGGCCTCCAAGGCAGGCTTTAGTCCATCCACAGATTCATAGCACAATTGGCAGACAAGAAAATCCCTTATTCTCACCTACTCCAAAAGGGGGTAGCATACAAATGGGATGACAAATGCAACCAAGCCTTCAAAAAAATCAAAGAATATCTTCTCACACCTTTGGTCCTCATGCCACCGATCCTAAGAAAGCCACTAATCCTCTATGTATCAGCAACAACAACATCCCTCGATGCTCTCCTAGCTCAACACAATGAAAAGGGGACAAAGAGGGCCATCTATTACATCAGTCGCATAATGGTCGGGAATGAGTTAAACTACTCATTCATCAAGAAATCCTATCTAGCAATAGTGTTTTCTTCACAAAATTTCAGACACTACATGTTGGCACACAAAATAAAACTCATCACCAAGATCGACCCCCTCAAGTACCTATTATCAAAAGAAATTCTCACAAGAAGGATGGCCAAGTGGGTCTTGATTCTATCTGAATATACCATCAAGTACGTGGATTGGAAAGAAATCAAAGGCCAGGTGATCACAAATCAGCTTGCGGAAGCACCCATGTATTCAGAGAATCCACTCATATCAGAGTTTTTTGATGAATCCATCTTCAATCTCAGCATAGTCGACCACTGGAAAAACTACTTTGATGGCTCCTACACACATCATGGATCAGGAGCTGGGGTCTTTTTCATCACTCCACAGGGAGACTGCATACCAAGGTCCTACAAGTTGATATTTCCCTGCACAAACAATATCGCAGAATATGAGGCTCTAACCATAGGACTCAAAATAGTAGTGTAGTGGCATATCATGGCTCTCAAGGTATATGGAGACTCCTAGCTAATAATAAATCAAGTGAATGATGAGTACCAAACAAAGGATGATAAACTAACTCCATACAAAAATTTTCTAGAGTCTTAAGGAATCATTCATTGATATCACATTTGAGCAGATTCCCAGAGCAAACAACAGAGCAACAGATGCCATGGAAATTATTGGATCCCTATTGGATATCCCTTGCAATGTCCCAAAGCATGAATTCCTAGTAGAGTAGCTTCTCGTGCCTACATTTGAGGTATCAGAGTAAGAATTCGTGTGCTAAATCGTTGGTCCTGGTGATCCTTGGTATCATGTATCATGACATATACAGTTATCTAAGAATAGGAGTCCTCCCAGCTGACATAACTTCAAACCTCATGAAAACCTTTGTCAAGAAAGTATCCCAGTTTGTCATCCTAGGAAATAACCTTTACCATAGGATAATAGAAGGAACCTTGTTACGCTTCTTAAATGTTGAGGAGGAATTGACCGCCTTAACTGAGGTACATAATGGTATTTTTCATTCACACTTGAGCAAAATGAATTTGGCCAAGAAATTGCTGAGGATGGGGTATTATTGGCCTACTATGGAAAAAGAGTCACATGAATATGTCAGAAGGTGTCTATAATGTCAGCAGCATGGGGAACTCATCCATGCTCCAGCTCAAGAGCTCCATTTGATTGTCACACCATGGCCCTTTTCATAGTGGGTATTCGATCTCATTGGAAAAATCATTCCCACCTCATCCAATGGCCACAAGTTTATCATTACCGCCACTAAATACTTCACCAAGTGGGTGGGAGCCATACCAATGACATACATAATTAGAAACTAGATGTTAAAATTCATCCTAAACTACTTAATATGCCGATATGGTGTTCCCCAAGCAATTATCTTAGATAATGGGACACCTTTCAAGAATCAGGATGTTTGTGACCTTTGCAAAAAATTCAAAATCCAACATCTCTTTTCCACTCCATATTATCCCCAAGGCAATGGCCAAGCAAAAGCTACAAATAAAACCATTCTAAAAATCCTCAAAAGGATCTAGTCAATGATGCAGGTTGTGATTGGCATCTACAGCTAAATCTCGCCCTTTGGGCCTATCAAACCAGCATCCACACACACATAGGTGCCACCCCATTCTGCCTAGTCTATGGATCAAAAGCCATATTACCTATTGAGATCGAGCTCTCGTCATTGAGAATATCACTGCAGAACCTCATCACAGATGAAGAATACCAAGTATCAAGACTAAATGAGTTGGATCTGCTAGATGAGTGATTTATGGATGTCTTAAATCACTTGCAAGTCTATTAGAACTGACTCAAGAAAAAATATAACAAGAAGATCAAGAGTCATACATTCCAGGTAGGAGAACTGGTGCTAAAAGAGAATTAGAAGAACGTCCCAAATCCAAATGGCAAAGGAAAATTTGAACCCAACTGGTTGGGGCCATTCAAAATCACAACAAGCTACAAGTCAGGGGCATATCGGTTGTCAACACCTGAAGGAAAGCCTTTGTAGGATCCCATCAACAACCTCAAAACATTTTGAAAAGTCCAAAAACATTCAAATATTTGAAAAAATCCATTCATCTCATCTCACTTTCACCCGCAATAAATATCACTCATAATAAACAATCATCATCCTCAACCTTTTGTGAAATAGTTGGAAACAAGTCTAGTAGATTCAAAAGTGAAAACTTAAACGTCAAAGTCTCAAGTCTAGGTCAGTACGTAAACAAGTTAGTCAACTCTTTGTATCAATAGCCTATCATCCACTCAATCCCATATCAAATCATTTGATATCATCATGTCCTAGAATGCATCCTTCTTACAATGGAAATCAACATAAAGCATCACCATAGTTTATTCTTGGCTAGCAGTATTGAAGAACATTAGCTTGTTTTCTTACTTTATCTTTGTATGTTTACTTATCTTTTTGCACTCCTTTCAATGGCCTCTCAATGATGTCCCAAACGAAAGGATTTAGAGAGATAGGAATGGGGCAACGATCATGATCTTTTAATCTATTTTGCTTGTTGGATATTCTTGTAATATAACTTGGTCACGCGTGCTTTGTTTAGGTGTAGGAGGATGTTTTAAGTATCTTGTTGACCACATGGGAAGGCTTGCTTTTTCTTGTGTTGGTTTGAGATGTTTGGAATATCTGAAATACATTTTGAATAAGGTTTCGTATGCCAGGTGTGAACAATAATACTCCTTTCTAATTGTTGATTCAAAGTCCATCACATTAGGTACAATGCCATCCTGTTTCTCAATACCTTGATGCATCATGCCTACATGTGTAATCAAACATAAGGTAATTGGCCCTTTGAAAATCCCAACTCCTCAGCATGCATCATCATCTCTCATCATCATCTCATGTCTTGTTGGAATCTCTTGTTTTCTTCTATTTCTTTCTTTTCACGCTAACATGGTACTATGATAGTTAATCACAAATCATTATCATCATTGCATTCATCCTTCATCCACAAAACCGTTAGTGTATTACATACTGCATATCATATCACATAGAAAACATTAATCATAACACTGTGCATTGCATGTCTGTTCATATATAATATAGATTGGTTATTCTACACATCTCATAAATCATACATAGGAATCCATTATATAAGCACAAAAATAAATCACCCATAGAATTATAAAAATCTGCATCAGCATAGTATCATTTGCACTCATCATATCATAACATTGCATAATCATCCCATCTTACATATAATCATCCATTATGCTATCACATACACATAATACATCATATATTAAAAGCATCCATTTGCACATCAAAACCATCATATAATAACACATATATATATCGTTTCACATATACATCATTTCATCATACCATATCATCATCATAGTACACATCACCGTAAGTGCATATCATACATGAGAAAATTAAGCACATCTAATCATCCATCATAGCATAACATTATAGATCTATCCGTTAGTCTAAACATATTGCACACCATAACATTTTGCATACATCATAAAAAGGGACATTAGAAAAGATATTGAAAAAAGAAAACATCTCATCGCATTTGCATCATCACATAGAACATCATGCACATCATAGCATCACATAACATTATGGCATTAGCATCATAGCATCATTGCATCACATTGCATAGAATATACAAAATAAAGACATCCATAATGCATAGAATTAGAATAGAACACGTCATATAGCATCGAATCAATGCCATCATATATACATATATATATATCATCAAAAATAACTAGACTATCATGGTACAAAAGAATCAGATCAAGTATCAAGTACATACAAGGGCCCACTAGGGCTATCAAAAAATGAGCCCATGAGGCACAAAAAGAATCATGTCTCTAATCAAAACTGAAGGCTAGCCTTGTTGGCTGCTGCCCTCAGCACCTGCTCTCTCCTCGTGATCCTTTGCGGGTCTATGGCCTATCCTCTATGAAAAGTCTAAGACTCAGCCTAGTCTCAACATGGCCTAGTAATAGTGAAACCTATAATAGTCAGCCTCTTGGATGGCCTCCCTGTATGCTTGAAGCGATATCATGCTCTAGGAGGAAGACGCAGACATACTCTCAATATGTTGTCTGCCCATCTCAGCCACTGCCTGTAGCTCTATAGTCTGTCTCTGTTGGACTGCCTAGACCCATTCTAATTGTAGCTGATCTCTCTTAGCTATAAGGGCCTACACTTGGGATTGTAGCTACAAAATTTGGTCATCTTTGGGGTCTGGCTAGGGAGGTGGCTATACAGGTGGCTAATCATAGCCCCTATCCTATCATCCTAGGTCCTGATCCTATCTTTGCTCTCCCACTTATTGATCTGGGAGTGCCTAATCCTGAACTAGGTGATGCGGTGGTGGCCCACTACCTCCCTAATCCCGATCTCCATCCTATTGGCCCCCTCCTACTCCCCTTCCTTTGGCTCTGTGTCGAGTGGATGGTGTCCCCAGAACTATAAATCTAAGCGATAGCTGAAACCAATCTCTATAGGCCTGTGTGGTCCCTAGATCTGCCTATCCCTGGTCATATGGCCACGGCCTAGCTACTAGCTGCATAAAGCTTTGAATTGCCTCATGGGAAGGTATATAACAGCCCCAAGAGCTTTGTCTTGTAGTCGGTGCAAAAATGGCCATGTACTAATTGTCTGGCTGATCTTGTGCCTCTCCAAACTGTCTCTAGACCCTGCCCGATAGATACATCTTGAGCATCGTGTGCTCTCTTTCCTGCATCAATCTGTCTTGGTGAGCAAAGAAGAGCTACTAAACATCGTCGAACCATGCAGGCCATTCAAGGTATGGCCGCCATGTAAACACTTGCATATCATTGATAACTCTCCTCTAATGAGGAATCCCATGCTATCATGTGTGGGTGAATGAGACACCTCCTGTGTATCGCTAGACAACCAGATCATTTGGCTTCATGGGAACTAGCGCAACTCTTGGACGAAGCACAACAATGTGCTCCCAAGTCCAGACATGCAGAAGTGTGACCCCCGCCCCAAGTGCTTGGTCATCGAGGTACGAAAACTTGTGCAAATCTCTATATAGTGAGGCTAGAAGAACTGGTCCCCATGCAAATAATGTCTATCACTAGACCACCAACTCCCAAGCGAGCCCCCATCTAGGACTAAAATATCGACCCTGCCAATTTGGTGCGATGAGACCTAATATGATTGTTACTATAACCAATAAGAAAGAAGACACAGTGGGCCTATGACGCTCTAGCTCGATCTTCCCCCCACAAAATATAATCTCATTGATGCCCATGATATCGTAGTAGGCCTCACTCCCGACATCCATATCATAGATCACCTGCTCACCATGGATGGGAAATCTCAAAATCTACCACATATCCTCTAGTGTAACCTTAGCCTCGCCAGTCAGGAGGTGGAAAGAGAATGTCTTCCTATTCCATCTCTCAGCAAGTGTCGTCAGCATCCCCAGATGTGTTTGAATGGGTCATACATAGGAAATGTACCAAAGTCCGATCTGCCCTAGGTGCTCCTGTTGTCGCTTGGTCAAATCATCCAAAATGTCAAAAAAGGTC
Source organism: Sequoia sempervirens (assembly GCA_007258455.2). NCBI lineage: Eukaryota > Viridiplantae > Streptophyta > Pinopsida > Cupressales > Cupressaceae > Sequoia > Sequoia sempervirens. The sequence continues at coordinate 339,938,355 of VDFB02193867.1, read as the reverse complement.
TTGGGACCTGTGCTCATATGAATAGATCTCTCTCACCTCCTCCTACATCAGGAAAGTCACCATGTTAAAATTCATCAAAAAAATCCCGATCCTAATTTGTCTCGACATCCTGAAACAACCTCAGTGTCACTATCTGTGAGGGTGGTGTAGTTTGCAAACTCCAAACTACACTACTAGAAGCTTTAAAATCCCAAATCTCATCGTGGCATCATAGTTTGAGAAGGTGATTTAGTTTGTGAGTAAACCCTAATTTCAAAGGGAACCACGGCAGTGCACTTTGCACAGGTAGTTGGGTTTGGAATTTAAACCCAAATTCCAAGCTATGTTGTGGCATCGCTACTTGGGACAACAACACAGTTTGAGTTTGAGCAACACCGTTTACAGTTTACAATTTAGAGTGGTGAAATATAGAACCGCTCCTAGAGACCTAGTTTTCTAACACATTAAATGACCACAAAAAATGAAAAACAAGCTCAGGTCAAGTTGACTCACCAGTGGTCCAATGCTAGGAAGCCTCTGATGTGTCTGTACTCTGTTAGAAATATGCATGGGAAGCTGTCGTTGCGCCATCTTGTGAAGGGTGTCAGAGCTCAAAGTTGCAAGATCTATAAAGGTTGAATGTGAAAATGAATTGGAAGTGGCCCCTCAGGGCCTGTTTATGCCTAAAAATTAGGGTTTTTAACCTTGTTTAGCCGTCGAGTTAGGGTTTTGACCCTTGATCCCGTTGTCGCTCGACCAAGGGCCGTTTTGCACCATTTTTTGCATTTTATCTCATTTTTTGACCTCCTAGCGCCTTTCTGGAGCCACCAGGCACCTTGTCCCTCTTTTTCATGAGATCACCCAAAAATCAAAATTTTTGTTCGATCTCTCGAGGGGGTAGTATATCGGCATGTTTTCTCTCACCAAGGCAGTAGTGGGGAAAATTTTGAAATCAAAATTTTTTACTTTTTGATCGATACAAGTTTATTCTTTGAACCAATGTATCGAGCACTTTGCTTCAAACAGGGGAAAAATGTAAACATGGAAAATTTACAGACATACTTGATCTTGATTTAACTAACATTGTTTCATCCTGAATCACCTTCTCATCTTTTCAACACTCTTCATCCCTTAATTAAATAAATAATCATTTATATGATTAAGTCATTCTCTCTTGTTAATTAAATCAATCAATCTAATCTAATTATCTCTATTTAATTAAATAATTCATTTTATTTGATTAAATCTCTAAAGTCATCAAGTTAAATAAATTAAACCTTATTTGATTTAATCTAACATCATACTCTTTAATTAAATAAATCAAAAATATTTATTTAATTAACCTCTACATATCATATTCTTCTCATCTTTTGATTTAAATCAACCCACAAATCTAAATCAATTAGTCACGTCATCTAATCCTTCATTAAATTAATTAACCCTTGATTAATTTAATTATAATCCATGTCCCATCCTCTAGCTTTTGCCACTTGCACATGAAAATAGACTTAATTCATTTATTAAATCTCTATTTTCTCTCAACTTAGCATCTTTAGAGAATATTCTTCCAAATTTGAAATCCTTCCAAGTGGACTTTGTCCTTCCAACAAGGCATTTATTTAATCTTACAAGTCCTTTTGCATTGAGCCAAGTGGCATTTAAGTCATTCCTTTTTCCCTCTTACATGTCATTTGACTATTTTCAAATTCTACCTAATTGTATTTATGGGCACATTCATCAAAATGTGTACATCCCTCATCCATTCATCTCTTGACAAGTGGCATCTTGCCATTGGTTGAAAGTTAGTCCCACATTGCTTCATTTTGGGAATTTCTCCATCTTGTCTTTCTATAAATAAGAGGTTTATCTCCTCATTTTGATCATCCACAAGAACCCACAATTTGAGCAAACTTATTATACTCAATTTCATCTTCAAGCATCATCATTTTCATCCATTTTATCAAGTTTATAGCTAGGATATGCATATTTTTCATCATGGAGCTCAAGTGAGTCTTCAACAAAGTGGATCAACCTTCATCACTCATCAACATTGCATCATTGGAGTTGGGAAGGGCCAATTTTCACATTAAATTGGCACCAATTCCCCCATGGGATCAAGAGTTTGCATGTTTAATTAGGATTTCATTGCTTTCTTATTGTTTTCTTCATTTTATTTCCTAGTTTGAGCATTGCTAATGGATTTCATGGGGAATCTTAATTCTTACTTGCATTTGATCTTCTAATGTGTTTCTTCCTTGTGTTTTGTAGGTATTAGGATTGGGGTTCTACAATAAGTTAATCAATATCAGATCCAATGTGAAAGCTATTTCATAATATGAAATCTTACGAAGCTGATTATTTGTTCCTATTAGACAAGACTATGTGTTGTGTCATTTAAGGGTGCATACTAACACTATCTAGTGGAAAATAATCCCCCTTTTCTTTAAAATCTTGCATCATTTTGTTCCTAGCTATGAAGCAATTTGGTGACATATAGAATGGTTTGCTTTGATTTAGTTATTTCTTGGGGCATGCATGGATAATACCTGGGAGAAATTTTAATTTTTCATTAATTTGTTATTCTTTATTTTAGAATAGATGTTTAAATTTTAAAAAATATTACAAAATAGAGATGAATGCATGGAGATTTATTATAAATCTTTTGATTTGATGATATTTTTGAATGCTTAAAGCTAAATTTACTTGAATAAATGAGATTTATTTGAAGTTCATGAAATGTTATTGCAAATTTGTTGATTTCATGAAGATTTTAAATGACTAGATTGAGATTATCTTTTTCCTATCTTTACGATTCCTTTTAGAACCCAAGAGAAAAACCATTTACCCCTCGTGATTAACAAAATTATCACAACAAAACCTAGAGTGAACCTAGTTGATGCAGGGGCATCCTTGATGCACTTTATTATCATGTTGCAAAACTTTGGGTTTTGATTTTTTTTGGTTCAACATGTTCATTTAAGACCATTTGGGGTCAATTAGATCCATTTTGGGATATTTTGGTGCCATGTTGACAAAAGTTATAAAAATTGCAAAATGTTGTCATTCTTGTAAATAAATTTGTAAAAGTTGTCATTATTGTTAGCCAAGGAGTTAGTTGTTATTTTTGTAGTTGGAAATGGTTGTGATGGGATAAAAATGCAATGTAATCTCAAGCACAAAGGTTGGCGAGGAGTTTGAATGAGAAATACTTCATTTTGCATGTCCATTTTTGCACGTCCATTTTTGCATTTTTCTTTGTAAGTCAACTATATTTTGTATTGTATGGACTGGTACCAAATTGGTACAATCCTAAAACTAATTGGAGAAGTTGGAGAAGGGTCTTAAATTTCTAATTTTTTGATTTGGTAGAATTTCATTCAGTTTTGAGTAAGATATTGCAATTTTGGTGAGTGTAGATCTAAACCCAACCTAGGGTTTCTTGGGAGCATAATTTAATCATGGGAAAAGATTCCACCATCTAAAAATTATTAAATTTTATGGAAAGCTCTATCCCATTCCCATCCACATTCTTGCAAGAGGAAAATTCAATTTTTGCACATGTGAAGAAGATATGCTTACAAGTGTATGCATAATTGCAAGGAGATAGTCCTAAAACCCTAGGTTCATTGTTGTTTTGACAAATCCAGGCATTATTTATTATTCGTAGGATGGAGAACCATTGTGGCATGTTTTAATGAGTCTACAAAAGCTAGGAATTCATATGAAAAGTGTTCTTTCCCTTTTTTTTGATGTTATGGTCTAATGCACCTAGCGGCAACAAGTCCTAACTTGCATAAACCATTGTGTTAATCACTTGGTTGGGTCATGTATGTTTTGGAAAACCCTATAATGTGATGAGACAGGTCTAGAAAAAAAAAAACTTCTATGTTTCTTGTTGTCTTCAATATTGAATACCATTGGGGTGTTGTTCCCATGTTTCAATTTGCATTAGGAAGCCTCTAGTCACTGTTTGAGATGAACCATTGTATGAAGGGTGTCAAAGTAGTCAAGTTGTGTTAGAACAAGTCCTTCCTCTACATCATATTGGTATCAAAGCCAAAAAAGACAAAAAATTAATCCAATGAATTGAAGACAAGAAAAGATGCGTCCAAGGGTGAATGCTATTGAAAGAGCAATAGAAAGGTTAGCCAAAGAGATGGGAGACAAACTCTCCCAAGAGATGAGAGAAATGAGAGTAAGTCTCAAGATGCAAGGCTTACATCAGTTGAGACAAATTAGAGAAGAGACGTGACCATAGGAGATTTGAATGATTAGGAAGAAGAGATGGATAAGAACAATCCACCACAAGAAGAGCCCCATGAAGAAAGAGATGTTGAAGAGTTAAGGATGGATAGATTGCTTAAAGTAGTTAGAGGTGAAGGTTCCAAATTGAAAATTGAACTCTAAGTGTATTCATGCAGACTAAACAATGAGGAACTTCTTGATTGGATATGAGAATTAGAAAAATATTTTGAATTTGAAGATGTGCCTGAGGAGCAATAGGTAAAGTTGGCTAGAAAAAAATTGAAAGGAAATGCATCCCTTTGGTGGGACTGTGTGCAAGAAGAGAGAAGGAAGAAAGGTAAAGAAAATATCACCTCTTGGGATATAATGGTTGCAAATTTCAAAGGTAAATTTCTACCTAGTGATTATGCCAATCAATTGTATAGGAAAGTATACAATTTTAAACAAAAAATACATGGATGTGAGAAAATATAGAGAAGAATTCTACAAACTATGTATTAGATAAGGCCATATGGAAGATGATGTTGAAAAGGTTGCAAGATACTTGAATGGTGTGAAATATAGCCTACAAAATGAAATAAGTCTCATAATACCTAGAACAGTAGAAGAATGCTACCAACTAGCCATGAATGTTGAAGAAAAGTTTAAAAGATGAGAAGAGAAATAAAGCACAAGTAGGGGAAGAATTTTAGAGGAAGAGGATCATTTAATAGGAGAGGATAGTCCCAAAGGTCTCAAGGAGAGACAAGTAATTCTCAAGAACAAACCTCAAATCGAAGGGGTAGTTTTAGGGGAAGAAGATCAAGTTTTAGGGGTAGATTTGGCCATAGAGGTGGATCAGGTGGATTCACTAGAAAATACTATAAATTTAATAATTTTTTAGGCCATCAAGCATGGAAATTCCCTAAATAATAATCATCTACTTCTTTTAGGAGTGAAAGGAGGAATCAAGTAGCACAAGGAGGAGATGTTGAAAGCATAAATTCTTCACCACAAATTGAAGAACCAAAATTTGGAGTCTTTGTTGATGAGGAGAACCTTGATCAAAGCGCCTATGGAGAAGGAACCACCCCAAAGAAAATCACTCTTTCTAGGACCACTTGCAAATTCCAAGGTAAATTTTTTCAGGTTGTCAATGATTTTGGTAGTACTGATAACTTAGTTTCTATGGAAATGGTAGAAAAGTTGAAATTGAAAAGATGATTACCCTATGCCACTCCATATATGGTCTCATGTCTAAATAAAGGGAAAAAAGTGTTAGTAAATGAGAAAATTTGGATAGAATTCCAAATAGGGAGATAAAATAACAATTTTTTGTGTGACATCATTCCCATGGATGTTTGCCATATGTTGTTAGGTATACCATGGCAATATGATAGAAAAGCAGTCCATGATGGTAGGAAGAATACCTATGTCATAGAGAAGGATGGCGTCTCTTGCACTTTAACACCTTCAAAAGAGGAAAGCCAAGAACAAAAAGTGGGATCTAGTGTGATGTTGGTAGGTGAGAAAGAGTTTATTAAAACCATGAAAGAGGAGGAAATGGGATTTGTAATCATAACCAGACCTAGGATTATTTTGAAAAAATTTAAGATGGATGAGTTTCCTTTGGAGATCCAATATTCTGTCAAGAAGCATGTTGATATAGTGGTAGATGAGATCCCAAACTCATTGCCTCCAATCAGGGATATAAGTCATCACATTGACTTCATACTAAGGGCTAGTTTTCCTATTAAAGAAGGCTACAAAATGACACCACATCAGAATGAGGAGATCAAGAAGCAAGTGTAGGCGTTGTTTGATAAAGGAATAATAAGAGAAATCCTTAGTCCTTGCATGGTTCCCACTATCCTAGCACCTAAGAAGGGAGGATAATGGAGGATGTGCACTGATTCTAGAGCCATAAATAATATCACAATCAAGTATAGTTTCCCAATTCTAAGGATAGAAGATTTGATGGATTGTCTAAGTGGAGGAAAGATTCTTTTCCAAGATAGACCTTAAGAGTGGGTATCACCAAATCAGAATCAGACAAGGTGATAAGTGGAATACACCATTTAAAACAAATTAAGGGCTCTATGAATTACTTGTAATTCCTTTTAGTCTCTCCAATGCACCCAAAATTTTTATGAGGCTCATGAATGAAGTGCTCAAGCCTTTTATTGGTAAGTTTTTAGTGGTTTATCTTGATGAAATTATAGCTTCCAGTTCTAGTAAAGAAGACAACGTACATCATATGGATTTGGTATTAAGAAGATTGAATGAAGCGAAACTAATGATTAATCTAAAAAAGTGTGTTTCTAAAGATAGAGCTCTACTATATCTTAGGTTTGTGATCACAATGGGAACATTGAAAATGGATCCTAGCAAAGTTGAAGCAATCTTGAATTGGCCTCCACCTAAGTTAGTTGTTGAGGTAAGAATTTTTCATGGATTAGGGTATGTGCAGGATCATGATGGGCCAAAAAGTGGCAATATGATGGGTATGTGGCTGACGACTTTTTTTTTACCCAAAATTTATGAAATGAAAAGAGTTTTTAAAGGAGATTCTCAGCTTTCACCAATATAAATTATGCTTTACTTTGAATTTAATAAGTAATTATTATTCATTTTCTATTCAAATTATGACTAAAGTCCTGATTGATAGGCTGATTGAAAAACATCTATAGCTTTCAAATGGTAATACATTTTTGAATCCAAAACATGTGTCACATTCTATGATTTGCATACTATAGGATTAAAAAAAAAATTGAATTTCATGAAGTTTTGACCATGTTAAGGTGGTCGGACATATGAGTTTTTATATTTTTAAAAGTTGTAATAAAAATTCATAATTATTTTACTTGGAATAAAATTACAAAAATATGCATCACATTGGACATGAGTCCTCTACTTATATCTAAAATCTTATAAAAAATATTATCATTTTATTGTGGTTAGGTTGGTCAACAAACACCTACTTCTTATTTTTCCACGAAATTTAAGTACTATTGCATTGAAATTTCAAAATTTTCACCAAATAGATTTTTTTTATTTTTAAACAAACCTAATAGTTTAGAAACTACATTCAATTTTCTACAAATTATATTCTTACATATTTTTAAATAATATAGATAACTTATTCAAATTTTTACATCAAGTTGCCTAACTCTAATTTTTCTGAATTTTTTGCCACTTAAGGGCCTGTTTTTTCCATGATGATCCTGCACATGCCCATTAGCAAGATTTTATGAGAAATTCATTAAGAATTTTAGTCATGTGTGTGCACCCATAATAGATGCCATAAAGGGATATAGGAAAAGAAAGTTTTTTTGGACTGAGGAGGCAGAAAAGAGTTTTTAGTATTTGAAGAAAAGGGTAGCAAACAAGCCTATATTGGCTTTACCAGATTTTAATAAAGTATTTTGAATTGAATGTGATGCTAGTGGCTATGCTATAGGTGTAGTGTTGAGTCAAGATTATACAAACCTATTTCTTTCTTTACTGAGAAACTAAATGAGGCTAAAAAAAATACTCCTCTTATGATCTAGAAATGTATGTTATGGTTTAGTCTTTGAGAAAATGGAGGAATTATCTACTTCCAAATGAGTATATACTACTCACCATGCTCTTCAATTCCTAAACACTCAAGAGAAACTCATTCATAGGCATGTCAAGTGGGTAGAATACCTCCAAGGTTTCACTTTCATTATTAATCTGAAGAAGGGACAATCCAATAAAGTAGTTGATGCTTTAAGTAGGGGAGCACTCATGGTGCAAAAGATTCAGTTGCAAAGTGTAGAAGTTGAATCATTGAAAGGTATGTATGTTGATGATGAAGATTTTAAGGATATATATGAGTTTTGTATACAACCTCATAGCAGTACCGATGATAAGTGGATGATTTTTTGATTCAAGATGATTTTTTATGCAAAGGGCACAACTTTGTGTACCTAAATGCTCAATGAGAGATAATATAATAAAGGAAAAGCACTATGGTACTTTAGTAGGTCATTTTGGACTTGATAAGACATTGTAGCAGTTAAGAAGACACTATTTTTGGCCTAAGATGCAATCAAATGTAAGGAAGTTTTTTGAGAAGCACACTATTTATCAAAGAGAAAAGGGAAGTAGCACCAATGTAGGGTTATATCAGCCTTTTCTTATTCCACATAGGCATTGGGAGTCTATTAGCATGCATTTTTTCATGGGGCTACCAAGAACACAAAGGGTTTTTGACTCAGTCTATGTTGTGGTTGACCGGTTCTAAAAAATGGCTCATTTCATCCCTTGTAAAATCACCAATGATGCATCATAAGTTGCAGTCTTGTTCTTCAAAGAAGTGATGAGAATTCATGGTTTTCCTCTAATTATAGTTTTAGACAAAGATAGTAAATTCATTGGACATTTTTGGAGGACTTTTTGGAGGAAACTTGACACCAACCTCAGTTTTAGTTCTGCCTATCATCCTCAAACTGATGGGTAGACTGAGGTGGTTAATAAAATCTTGGGAAACCTTTTGAGATGTTTGACCAAGGATAATTCTACTCAGTGGGACCTTGTCTTTCCTCAAGTAAAATTTTCCTACAATGATTCCATGAACAAGAGTATTGGGAAGAGTCATTTTCAATTATTTTATAGTTTGCAACCTAGAGGGGTATTTGAGTTGAGAGATATCAATGGAATGGAAAAACCAAGTGTTGAATGGGAGCAATTTTCTATTGCAATGGAAGAGATCCGTCAACAAGTTAGGGAGAAACTTCAACATAGTATTGACAAGTAAAAGAAAAGGGAAAATATGAAGAGAGGAGAGGTTGATTTCAAATTTGGAGATTTAGTTTTATCCCATCTTAGGAAAAAGAGATTTCCAAAGGGTCAGTACTCCAAGTTGTAGATGAAAAGATAGGGCCTTGCAAAATTGTGCATAAATTTGCAAACAATGCGTATAAAATTGAGTTACCCAAGGGTGTTGGAATTTCACCTATATTCAATGCTTCTAATTTGTATCCTTTTAAAGGGGATGTTGTTGTAGATGATGGAGTAGGTTCAAAATCATTCTTAGATGCTAAATGGGTCCAATATCTTCCACCTAGCAGACCTATGGAGTTGGAGTGTATCATTGATACCAAGGAACTCAAGAAGACAGGGAACAAGGTATATTTGCAATATTTGGTCAATTGGAAGTGCCTTCCCATTGAATATGCAACATGGATGGTGAAAGAATACATTCTCAAGCATGGTTATACTATGGTAGACCTCCATTCATGTGAAACTTGAATTTTTTCTCTCTGGGGAGTATGATGTAGGGGCATCCTTGATGCACCCTATTTTCATGTTGTAAAACTTTAGATTTTGGTTTGGTTTGGGTCAATAAGTTTATTTACGACCATTTGGGGTCTTTTAGGTACATTTTGGGATGTTTGGGTGTCATGTTGTCAAAAGTTGTAAAAGTTGAAAAATGTTGTCATTCTTGTCAAAAACTTGTAAAAGTTGTCATTATTGTTAACCAAGGAGTTAGTGGTCAGTTTTGTAGTTGGAAATGGTTGTGATGGGATAAAAATTCAATTTAATCTTGAGCACAAAGGTTGGAGATGACTTTGAATGAGAAATAATTCATTTTGTGTTTCCATTCTCGAACCTTTCTATGTAAATCAACTATAATTTGTATTGTATAGACTGGCACATAATTGGTACAGTCTTGAAACAAATTGGAGAAGTTGGAGAAGGATCTTAGCTTTCAAATTATTTTGATTTGGTAAAAATTAGTTTAGTTTTGTGCAAGATATTGCAATTTTGGTGAGTGGAGGTCTAAAACCTACTTAAGGCTTCTAGGGAGCATAATTTAATCATGGGCAGAGTTTCCACCATCCAAAAATCATGAAATTTGGTGGAAAGCTCTGTCCCATGCCCATCCACATTCCTCAAAGAGAAAAATTCAAGTTTTGCATGTTTGAATAAGATATGCTTGATAGTGTACGCATAATTGTAAGGAGACAATCCTAAAACCCTAGGTTCATTGTTGTTTTGACAAATCTAGGAACTGCTTATTATTGGTAGGATAGAGAAGCATTGTGGCATGTGGTAAGGAGTCTACAAAAGTAAAGGATTCATATGACAAATTTTCTTTCCTTTTTTTTGATGTTATGGTCTAATGCACCTAGTGGCAACAAGTCCTAATTTGTATAAACCATTATGTTAATGACTTGTTTGGGTCATGTATATTTGGGAAACCCCTAGAATGTAGTGAAACAAGTCTATACAAACCAAGACTTCCATGTTGCTTGTTATCTTCAATGTTGAATTCCATTGGGTTGTTGTTCCCTTGTTTCAATGTGCATTAGGAAGCCTCTAGTCATTATTTTAGATGAACCATTGTATGAAGGGTCTCAAAGTAGTCATGTTGTGTTAGAACAAGTCCTTCCTTTGCATGCAATTCTATTAAAAATCTATTGATTTGATGATATTTTTGAATACTTAAAGCTAAATCCACTTGGATAAATGCAAGTTATTTTAAGTTAATGAAATGTTATTGCAAATTCGTCAATTTCATGAAGTTGTTAAATCACTGGACTGAGATTATCTTTTTCCTATCTTTAAGATTCCTTTGAGAACCCAAAAAAAAATTGGTTACCCCTTATGATTAATAACATTATCACAATGGACCCTAATGTGAACCTAGTACAATCAAGGCCTAACATAAGCAAGCCTTGGGATTAACCTAAGTTAGCCTAAGATTTAGGTTGTTTTGATGCAATCTTTCAAAAAGGATAGTTTCCCTATGGTGTGTCTGTGAGGATTTATCTGCACTATTGGTGTGTGACTAACATCGTCAACAACAGGTTTCAAGAAGGAATAATATGTTTTCCCACTACTTGAGCTTCTTGCTTATGTACTAACACTAGATATAATGAAAAAATCATGATGATATTAAGTGAAGCTTGATTCATGAATGTTTGATGTACCTAGTGAAGTGACACTTGACATAATACAAAGTGTTAGTAATTGCAAATTGACACTTAGCTATGTATTGAAATGGGTTAGTCAAAAAATACTTCATACCTACATGAGTTTTCAATTGACCAAATAAAACATGACAATTGTGCAACTTGAAATGTAGCAAGATAGCTAACTAGAACTGTGGCTGAAAGGTGTATTGGGTTTCACAAACCAGTGTTAGTTTTATCTATCATTGGGGATTTGTACAACTCCAAGGAAGTATGACCTTACTTATATTTGTTTCTTTTGGATGTGATTATTATCCTCTAAAGTTCTACATAAGTGAGCATGATTTGTGAGATGCAATATATGCTTTACCTACAATTCTTTCTTTTAAAAAAGAAATTGAAGATCTTAATGTGGGACTTGTTTCACATTTTAAATACAAAAATTATTAAAATTTAATTGAAATGCATTTCAAACATGAACACAATATTAGCTTTGGTTCCACACCATTTGTTAATAAGAATTAATTGTTCCCTAGAGATTCACATAGTCAAAGAAATATATTTGTCAGGAAGCGATATGTTCTAAGATGAACTCAAAATGATTTGAATTATATCTTAAAATCATTTATTGCATAGAAGTTTTGTAGGAGATCCATTGGTCTTTATAGATCTGGAAAAATAATGTAACATATATTTCAAGCTTCTATAATGGGAAAATAATTTAATATGACTTGGGTTAGGTATTTGGAATATGATAAATTAATTTTCTAGAAGATTTGAGTGTTAAAAATAAATAGTCTATATAAACAATCTTAGAAATAATTGTAAAATCTAATAAGTGAGATATAGTTCTTAGGCATGCAATCTAATGTGCAATTTTAGGATTTTCTATACAAGTCTAATCAAAGTTAAGGTACTCATATTCTAATAATCTCACATCTTAGTAGATGAACCATGCGAATTAGTCCCACTTATGATTAATGGGAGAGCTTATTGTGCAATATATGTGTTAGTAATGAATGTGTATGATAAAGACCCATTTTGTAAGAATCTCTTAATTTTCTTTTGATTAAAGTTTTGTTCTACACTTAAGATATCCTATACTTAGTGGGCATCTCACTCTCTCTCTTTGGATTGCAGTTATGTGCAAAACTTAAGATATCTTAGGCTCTCTCTCTCTCTCTCCATCCATCCTTTTGTCCCCCCTACATAAAAGAGTGTGTATCCCTTGTCAAACAACATAGCCCTGAGAAGGATGATTGATCTCTAATTCTCAAATTGATGTAAAATTCAAGAACCTAAAATATTTTAAAATGTATTGTTCTACTTGATTGATCAAATGAAAGTTTGAAAAGAGTGAACTATTTTAAAATAGGAAAATAACAGTCCTCAAATAAAATAAATCGCATAATATGAACTCAATGACATAAGCAATTATCTATGTTCTTATTTGCATGATAAGAAAGCTAAGTCTTACCCTATGTAAAGACATACTTCCCACTTATATTTATAATCATTGTTTGTGTTGGAGGGTTATCTTGGGCCCTAAAAGAAATCCACTTGGAAGTTGGAAGTCAAAAATCACCTTTTCATTTTGTGTTCTATTTTGCATTGTTGGGGTCCTCTTGTGGATGTGGATTTGACCCAAGCCATTTCTATATTTATGGGTTTGAATCTATGGGCATAGATTCATCCCTCAAAGTTAAAAATAATCTTGCAGAATTTCACATTGTTTTAATTATTGATCTCTGGATGGATTAACTTTACGGTTCAAAAAGTATATAATGACATTTGTTTATGATTCATACAGATCAAAAATGAACCTATTGTTGTTAATTATGAATGTTAAATCAATGAGCCTTGGTCCAACTGAAATGTTGGAAATAAATTGTTCTAAGTGTGTATAAAATCTTATGTCTAATCAAAGATTTGTTGTATGAAGGTAAAAGTTTTGTTGAAAGAAAAAAATCAAGAAACAAAATATACTCTTCTAAAATCTTCACAAGTAGAATTTTGAAGACATGCATTTTTTGTGGTAAAGATAGTAACCAATACTCTTCTAAATCCTGACACAAGATAGATACAGTGGGAGTCATGGGAGGTTAAAACATTATTACCTTGGCTAATATAAAAAAATCAAACATAATCTAACTGGCCATCCATGTACAGAATGGTAAAGAAACCAACAGGGAAAAAATAGAGTTATGTATAGCCATTACTAATTCACATGTGTCTAGCCTCCCATGTTTAGGTAGCCATTTTAAAAATTAGAAAATAAAAGAAAAGGTTTAATTTTTGCTCACACCTTAGACAAATTTTTCGCATCATTTTTACGAATGAAAAAATCCTTGTTTCAACCACAAGTCAATAAAGAGCATAAATATAAATTAAAAAAATAAAATCAAAAAAATAAATAACATTAGAGGAAAGGATTGCTTTTTTTTATTTCATATGATAGTATGTATTATTTTCTCCAAAAATTTTATACTTCAAAAACAAAAGAAAATACAAAATGAAAACAAAGAAACTATTCAGATTTAAAAAATAAACTACAACTAAGTTTCATTATTTATATAATTGAAAATATTTAAAAAAACAATTATTTATTACTTAATTGAAAATAATTTTAAAAATTAAAGCTGTTAGATTTTTTTTTTATTTTTTTGAAAAGATGTTACAACTCATTAATATTTATTCAATTACTTTCCATCAATTGTAACATGTTTTTGGACATCTTGACAACTATTTTCAGCCCTTGAAACTTGTTTAAAGTTCACACTACATGTAACATATTGACTAATTATTTTTATTTCTTTTTAGTTTACCATTTTTTATATCAATTATTTTAAACCTTCTATGCATAAAAAATACTTCATTAAATACCTTATATATATATATATATATATATATATATATATATATATATATAAATAATAAGATAATCTATATATATATATATAAATAATAAGATAATCTATATATATTAATATAGATTCTCAAAAAAGTTATAACCTATAATAAGATAACCTATATTATTTTAGGTCTTTATTTAATGTAGGTAATATTAATTTATATATATTATTTCTATTTATATCTTATATTATTATAGGTAATATTTTGTGCTATATCATATTATATATTATTCATTGTAATATTTTTTTATTTTTTTCCTTTCCTACCCTCTCTCACCACTTAACTCATCATTTCTACAATCATATTCTTTATTATCCTCTTCCTACGATGAATCATTGAGTGTAGTTTAAAATGTTGATTCAAAATAGCATACACAGTTGAATCCAAAATGTGTTTACACTTTGGGAAAATATACAATCTATAATCATTGGTTCGTTAATATTTAACAATTATTGATTTGAATGAAGATATTTAGTTGCACTTGTGTCATACTATATCTATAATCATTGCTTCATTAATATTCGATAATTATTGATTTGAATGAAAATATTTAGTTGCACTTGTGTCTACTATGAATCAAACTTGATAGTTTAATATAATATATTTTATTATTTAATATTTATATATTAATATATAATAATTGTATATTAATAATAAGAGAATATATAATAATTCATAATATAAAATTTATTAAATGTATTATTTATTTAAAATTTAGTGATTAAAATTATATTATAGTTATGGATAGTGTTAGAGATAGGTCTAGAATTACAATAATAGTTTATAATTTATTGTTAGGGTTTTTGTCATGCAAATAACTAATTAACAATACTGACATGCAATTCAATGCAATTCATGTACAATTGTTCTTTAAAGATTGGAGTTGATTGAAGGTGCTGATTTGCTGGAAAGGCATAGAAAACAGAGCATAAATAAATCTACAACTTTTTATGAAATCATCAATCACAAAATTGATTATAGCTACTTCTTTTATAGAAGTAAAATATGGGAGACAAAAAAGATTGAAAAGAACTAAAAGCTAACAACAAGTAAGACTCGCCAAACTACAAGGAAAAACCTAATTAACTTCTCCTTTATTTTGAGTTAAAACCGCAACTCTCATGCAAATGGCTCTAGGAAAATTCATCGCCAGCAATTCACTGATGGAAAATTCATCGCCATCAATTCACCGTGGGAAAATTCACCGCCATGACAAATTTATCGTGGAAAAATTCATTGCCATGAAAAATTCATCGCCAAGTAAAATTCACTGCGAGGAGAAAATTAACCGCCATTAATGTTTTTTAATATATATTTCAAAAACTTTTTTTTTTTTTTGCAAAAGAATAACTTGATTTATGATAATAAAAATAAAATAAAAATATTTTTCAAATACATTAACTTAATTTTAATATTATAAATAAACACATGCAAAAATATATATTTTTAATATTTGTGCAAAGAAATACATGGAAAAATAAAAAAATGTATATATAATATTTTATATAAAATATAAAAAAATCCATTTTTTCATGATACAATATTGTATAATATATATTGTTTAAAATATTTTTTTATGTTTATTGTATAAAATAAAGGAATACAGGGAAAAATAAAAAATTGTATATATAAATAAACAAATGGAAAAATAAAATAATATTTGAAGTAGAAATTAAAGTAAATAATTTATTTATTTTTAAATTTTTTATGAAAATTAGTGCATAATTTTCATATCAAAATAAACATAAAAAATATTTAAAAAATAAAATTGTATTATAAGGCAGGTGGAAATTATTTTAAAAAAAAAAATCAGAGTTTTTAAAGTATATATTGAAAAGCATTAATGCAGTTAATTTTCCCTTCAGTGAATTGATGGTGGTGAATTTTACTTGGCGGTGAATTTGTCATGGCGGTGAATTTTCCCACAATGAATTTGTCATGGTGGTGAATTTTCCCACGGTAAATTGCTGGCGGTGAATTTTCCATCGGTGAATTGCTGGCGATGAATTTGCCATATGCCCATGCAAATATGAAAACTGCTGTTTTTCTCCTCATGCGTGCATAACAAGCAGATGATCGCAGCACCTCAAGTCATGATCACCCAGGAAAATCTCTGTGTGCCGTCCTTATAAGGGCGTAGATCGTAGTTTTTGAGAAAAGGTGAAAAAATTGCCGATTCTTGGAAGTTTCTCCGTGCAGTTCAGATTGCTTTGCAAGTCGTAGCAGAGTGGAGACAAAATCTACAGAATGGAGGACATAATTCCAGGCCTTCCAAATGATATAGGTAGAGAGTGCTTGTTAAGGGTCCCATTCATATATCATCGCATGCTTAGAAAAGTTTGCCAAAGCTGGAAGGCTATGGTTAGAACTCCTCTCTTCTATCAATATAGAGAACAGTTGAAATTAAATAAGTAGGTGATATTTGTAGTTAGACAAGAAGTGGTTGACTAAGTTATGAAATGTGTGTTTATGATTCTGAGCAAGATGCATGGACTATATTGTGTGGCATTCTTCCAGATTCAGGATTTCTAACTGTGCTTGCTGTCAATCAGAAACTGATTTTTATACATAAAAGGAAATTTGTGACTTATGATTTTTGTTCTAACAACTAGTCCCAAGTATTCTATTACAAGTTTTTGGCCGTCTTGAAATTGTTGTGAAAGGGTTGGTAAGTTAGAATAGGTTTCTCTTAGATTTTCTGAGTTTTTACTGACAAATATATATGTAGTACAATTTAGAATATATTTTGATTTGAATTTTTTTTTTAGTTTAAAAATACATGTTTAATGTAACTTATGATTTATGCCAGGGAAAATGAAATGCTACTCTTATTTCTTTTATTATCTTCTTTCTTATTTATAAAGAAAAATAATATATTTTAAACTTAATTAGAATTTGAGCTTTTACAATCTTATATATACACACAATTAAGTTTTGTAATAAATTATTTCTAAATAGACCATTTCTTCTTTGACAAATTTATTGTGATAAATAATTTGACACTCAATCCTAAATATAAATGAAACATACTGATAAATTTTAATTTATCTTTATAAATTAATCATGCATGAAAATAAACATCAAGATTATAATTAAATACTTGTACCCATGATAATCAGCAATGCAATTCATTCATATAATTTGTTTTTTCTTCCATTTGAATGTGTAGAATGAATAGTTTAAGATTGAAATGTGATATTATGCACACTATGAAAAAAATATAAGATTAATAAATTTTAGTGAAGAATAATGATTGTCTCAACATTACAATTTTTTTTTTAAATGAGATTGGGATGAACATATGTATCTTCTTTAATTTTGATTGAAAGAAATATATCACCCCTCCATTAATATCTAAAGGAAAATAAAAAATCCCATATTTAATCTAGGCTAAATAAAAAAAAAAACTTACATGATTAGTGAGAAACTACTTTAGATAAATACATGATATATAGGAAATGTTATTAAATAGGAAAGTAAATCCAAGGGATAGTTATATTTAATAATAATTATCAACAATGAATATGATTCAATGGATAATTCACTTACATTGAAATTGAAAATATATTCTCTTTATTTGGAAGATGTCTTATAACTATCATAGTCTTTGATGTAGATTAAACATGCAAATTTAATAAATTTTTTATAACATGGATCTATCTTATACCTTGTAGATCCTATTTGGTGAAATGAGAACTCATAGTATTCAATTTGGTAGATTATTTACTTCTTATTGATTAATTATAATGAATGGCTTTAAAAATACCTTGACAAGATTATCAGATTGCAAAAAAGAATATTAAATAATGAACCCCTTGTTTAAACTAGCTAAATAAGTCCATATAAACTATTGATGATAATAGTGTAATGTACAAAAATGTACCACTTTACATTTTCACACTATTTTTGTGTCCCTTAATTAATTGGACTTAATTAAGCTTTTAATGACCTAAATTATGCATTCCAAAGCCTTATTATTCTTGCTTTCTGAAAGGGAAACCCACATTAAACAATTTTCATCATTAATTAAAACATCTTGGATTATGTGTGTCTTAGACTTAGGGTCGAGGACCCATTCGCTTAAGGGTGAATGGGTTCTTAAGTGCCAAGACCCAATTTAAAATATATTTTTGGTGGCATTTTAATAATTCAAATTCAAGTTTCAAATGCCATCTTGTGGAATCTAATTTTTGGGAAATTAGATAAAACACCTATAAATATAGTTATTTTATAAATTCAACATTAAGAACTAAGAGGTGACTTTCACAAGAGCAAAGATTATTGTCAAGAGAATTGAAGAGCATATTTATCAATCATCTACAACAACAATGAAGATCATATCATGTTAAAGTTCATGTATCTTCATGTCATGTTTTGGAGCAAACATTGTGATGTAAGTTTCAAGCATTCAAGCATCAAATTAAGTGCCAAATCAAGCATCCAATCAAACCAATTAGTGCAAGATCCAAGTCTTAAAATGATGTGTTAGACTTCAGTCCTTTAAGGGCAGCCATTAAGGGTTTGGTGAGTTGTGATATAACATTATTAATTCAACAAATTATTTCCATTTTGTCATGATTTCTTTATCAAGGTTTAATTACCAAACCAAGGTTTGACCAAGGAAAACCACTATTCAACCAAAAAAAAAACATTTTTTTCTTCTCTTTGTGTATGTGCAGATTTATAGGTGAGGAAGGATTGAAAGTTGATCAAATGAGCAATTTTGCAAAGTTGTCAACATTGTTGTCAAGACACAAAAACTCAAATTTCAAATTTATTTTTGGCTATCTAACAATAAAACCAGTGGAAAACAAGATCTCAAATCCATCTCCAAAGGACCTCAAAAGTAGTGCAAAAATTCCTTACAAGGACTCATTCACCTAATGGCCTAAGTTTCCTTCTATAGCTCTTAGAACAATATTTTTTTGGGTTAGTAGATATCACTGTGAAGCCCCAAAATCTACTTGGAAACTATCTTTCCCATTTCTATTATCCCAAATTTATTCATTTCAAGTGTTAGGTAATGCAAACAATAATATTAGATAATGAACCCCTTGTTTAAACTAGCTAAATAAGGCCATATAAACTATTGATGATAATAGTGTAATGTACAAAAATGTACCACTTTACATTTTCACACTATGTTTGCATCCCTTAATTAATTGGACTTAATTAAGCTTTTAATGACCTAAATTATGCATTCCAAAGCCTTATTATTCTTGTTTTCCGAAAGGGAAACCCACATTAAACAATTGTCATCATTAATTAAAACATCTTGGATTATGTGTGTCTTAGACTTAGGGTCGAGGACCAATTCGCTTAAGGGCGAATGGGTCCATAAGCGCCAAGACCTAATTTAAAATATATTTTTGGTGGCATTTTAATAATTCAAATTCAAGTTTCAAATGCCATCTTGTGGGATCTATTTTTTGGGAAATTAGATAAAACACCTATAAATACAGTTATTTTATCAATTCAACATTAAGAACTAAGAGTTGACTTTCACAAGAGAAAAGATTATTGTCAAGAGAATTGAAGAGCATATTTATCAATCATCTACAACAACAATGAAGATCATATCATGTTAAAGTTCATGTATCTTCATATCATGTTTTGGAGCTAGCATTGTAATGTAAGTTTCAAGCATTCAAGCATCAAATTAAGTGTCAAATCAAGAATCCAATCAAACCAATTAGTGGAAGATCCAAGCCTTAGAACGATGTGTTATACTTTAGTCCTTCAAGGGCAGCCATTAACGGTTTGGTGAGTTGTGATATAACATTATTCATTCATCAAATTATTTCCATTTTGTCATGATTTATTTATCAAGGTTTAATTACCAAACCAAGGTTTGACCAAGGAAAACAACTATTCACCCAAAAAAAAAAAAAATTTCTTCTCTTTGTGTATGTGCAGATTTATAGGTGAGGAAGGATTGAAAGTTGATCAAATGAGCAATTTTGCAAAGTTGTCAACATTGTTGTCAAGACACAAAAACTCAAATTTCAAATTTTTTTTGCTATCTAACAATAA
Source organism: Sequoia sempervirens (assembly GCA_007258455.2). Classification (NCBI taxonomy): domain Eukaryota; kingdom Viridiplantae; phylum Streptophyta; class Pinopsida; order Cupressales; family Cupressaceae; genus Sequoia; species Sequoia sempervirens. Next base: position 339,918,262 of record VDFB02193867.1, on the reverse strand, counting down.
AACTAGTGGAAAACAAGATCTCAAATCCATCTCCAAAGGACCTCAAAAGTAGTGCAAAAAATCCCTAAAAGGACTCATTCACTGAATGGCCTAAGTTTCCTTCTATAGTTCTTAGAACAAGATTTTTTTGGGTTAGTAGATATCACCGTGTAACCCCCAAATCTACTTGGAAACTATCTTTCCCATTTCTATTATCCAAAATTTATTCATTTAAAGTGTTAGGTAATGCAATTTACTTTATAAATATTTTTAAATTGTCTCCCAAAAGTGCATTTCAATCATTTCAGTCATTCTCTATCATAAGAAAATAACAGATCCCAAAGTAGGGTGTACTCACCTCAAGGTTGAAGGCCAACTCTATCCCTTGGAGATCTCTTTTTCTAATGAAATTAGGGAAATTGTAAATGCATAGATAACATAACTTTTAATCTTTCCACCTTGAACACTACATTTAAATTTTCTTTATTTCATTTTGGTAAACCCAAAATTCTTACACTATAAACTTTCTAAAATTGATAGTCCTTCAAACCCTAGATCTAGGATTTGCATTAGTTTGCATTGCATCTCATTTACGGTTTTAAAATTGCATTTTGCATTGTTTAAAATCTCAAAAATCTAAAAACATTACATACATGTTACATTGATTTTTGCATAGTAGTTGCATATTAGTGTATTTCAAATCTTTTACATCAAAAAGTTTAATCAAAATTGCATCTAAGAAGTTTTCATCTTTGTTCTCTTTTTTTCATTTCTTGCATTTGCATTTAGACATTAAATCTAGAAAATTAGCCACAGATAATAAATTTTACAACCTAAAATAGTAAACAAAGACAATAATTTGAAGACATTGCATTTCTCATGTTTTAGAACCTTAATGAAGGACCCATTCAACCTTGGGTGAATCTTTCCTTGCATAGGTGTCATGACAGAAATTTGCATGCATTATCATCTTTATTTTGACTTCCTATTTCTTCTGTTCAAAATATACTTTAAAATTCTGAGAAATTGTTATTACATGCGCAAGAAAAGTGTCATTTTGTTTGATTTGTTGCAAATTTGGAAAGAAAATTTGTATTTTAGTATTGAAAATCATCATATCTGTAGGACAATTGTTTACATTTATGAAGTATTCCATATTTTGGATAATTTAATTTTCATTTTGCATAAATTGAAGCATGTTTCATTTTAAAAGATGTGGGTTTGATATGGTAAAAAATGGCTTGTATAAGTACAATCTACCTAGTTATGAGCATACTTTAGGGAAACAAGATAAGGTCATTAACAAACATGTTAACCATCCTCCCAATATCTTTATTAGTGTGGCAATAGAAAAAGTATCCCTTTTCCTTAATTTGGGAATCATTACTGCTAAAATAAACCAATTGTTGCCTTGATCTAGTGTTGTAATGTGTTTTACACATTCACGTGATATTTAGGGCCCTTTAAAGATAAATTGACCTAATTTTGCCTTAATTTAATGTTGTAAAGTGTATTTATTTACAACTTCACATTAAGTTTTGGGCCCTCATAAACTAAATAAACTTAATGGTTCCTTATTTAAAGTGTTGTAAAGTGTACCCTAACACTTTCATGCTAATCTAGGGTTTTATTAATTAATTGGGCTTATCTATGCCTTAATTGGCCTTATTTTGCATCCACAAGTCTTATTAATTGTATTTTTCTAAATACAATCCTGACATTTATCAAATGAACAATCATAATTTAGTTTTTTGGGTAATGCATCCTAGATTTAGTGCTCTAGGACTGATAAGCCACCTTGGGTGTATGAGTCCCATCGAGGTCTTTTGACCTGATTTTGGATTTCACATTAATCAAGACCTATCTTGGAGTGTGTGCCCTAGTTTTGAGCCACTAGGACTCATACACTACCTTCAGTGTGTGAGTCCCACTCTAGTCAAGACCTAATTTACTTGCAATTTTTCATAGGACTTTATCTTCCTAGATCTAATGTTGACTTGTCGTATTGTAATTTTAGAAAATTTGACATAAATAAGTATAAATACAAGGTTATTTCACTTATTTTCACCCATGAATTTCAAGAGGGAATTCCTAATAGCAAATTTATGATTACAAGAGTTTACAAGACTTCACAAGAGCATTTAAGAGCATCTTTAAGGCATTCAAGGGAAAAATGTGTCATCATTTGTTACAACTATTCAAGATCCATCATCATATAAAGGTTGTCAAGCATCAAGCATGTTGTTGAGCTAGTGTTGTGATGATGCATTTAAGATCCAAGATTAAGCATTGTTCTACAATTATTTCAAGATCTAGATCTACATCCTTCATGGCCACTTCATGTTAGATTACAGATTTACAAGACATCATTCAAGGTATCATTATTTATGTTTCATGTTTCATGTCCTTATTTCATTATCTCATCATCTGGTTTAATTACCTAAATGTGGTTTGACCAAGGAAAACCTCTATTTTCTAACAAATCAACAACTTTCTCTCTCTATATATGTGTGATTATAGATCTAGGTGTCTTGGAGCTTGAAGATCCTTTGAAGATTAGGTTACAAGGTTGAAGAAATTCATTAAGTTGTCACAAGTTTGTCATCTTCATCAAAAGTCACCTACAGGTTGCAAATTAGAGTTTCAGATTTGGAAACAGAGTATGGAAGGAAAAGCAAAGATTGGAGACCTTATTCAAATCGTAACCCTCTAAAAAAATAGAGTGAGATTGATACACCACTTGTGGCATATGAGTCCTAGTTTAGCATATTTTCTAGATTTCAAGAGATTTAGACCCACCACTATCAAATTCTTGTTTCCACATAGAAAACCTAATCTAGGACTTCATCGCCCAAACTAGCATATGACTCCCAGTGGGAATCAAACAACATGTTTTTAGGGTTTTGGAGCTTGTTCTAACCTCATCCTTCTTCTAGGTGCACCTTTGATCATCCTTAATTTATCATTCTATATTTCAATTTCATTTCCTAGGTTATTTAGTTTAGTATTGCATAGTACTTTGCATGTCATTTATATATCTAGTCTTTCCAAACCCTAGCTTGGTGGTGAATCCATCTCTAGTCATTAATCATACCCTAGGACAACCTTAGCATATCTCTTTCCTTCATTATTTCATTGGATTGAGATCTCTAGCATTTCCTTGAGTGAAACAAGACAATGAAATAGGAGTCCTATCTTTTCAAGGATAGATACACCCTCTTCCTATTTTCATTGTTTGATTTCTAGAAGAAGTTAGATAAGAGGATTTTTGAATGACTAATGAGTTAGTGTTGCAGGATGTGGTTCCTAACATTATGGTCTTGTAGATAGCTACAGTGGGGATTCATTCTCCTATATTATGAATGAATCCATATGAGTATCCTTTTATGAAATGAATTTTATTACTTATAGTCATATAGCTTGCATATGAATGTAGAGTCATATGGGTGCTAAAGTGGGGGCTAAATGTGGCAATCAATGAAATTCATGAGAAACTTATGTGTCTCTCCTCTTCTAGGGAAAACATTATTCAACAAGAAGATGCAATCATTGATAAGAAATAAAATGTAACCATTTATCATTTGGGTATGTGTAGGATCATCATGGAAAAAACAAGCCCTTAAGTGGCCAAAAAATTTAGAAAAACCAGAGTTAGGAAAATTGACGTAAAAATTTGAATAAGTTATCTATATTATTTCAAAAATATGTAAGAATAGAATTTGTAGCAAATTGAATGTAGTTTCTAAACTACTAGGTTTTTTTTAAAAATTTATTTGGTGAAATTTTGAAATTTCAATGCAGTAGTACCTAAATTTTAGGGAAAAAATAAGAAGTACGTGTTTGTCTGACCACACTAACCACAATAAAACGATAATATTTTTTTATAAGATTTAAGATATAGGTAGAGGACTCATGTCCGGATGTGATGCATATTTTTTTGTAATTTTTTTCCAAGTAAATAATTAATTATGATTTTTTTTTACAACTTTTAAAAATATAAAACTCATATGTCTGACCACCTTAACTTTGTCAAAATTCATGAAATTCAATTTTTATTTTTTTAATCCTATAGTATGCAAAGCATAAAATGTGACACGTGTTTCTAATTCAGAAAATGTGATACCGTTTGAAAGCCATAGATGTTTTTCAATCAGTCTATCAATCAGGACTTTAGTCGTAATTCAAATAGAAAATGAATAATAATTATTTATTTAATTCAAAGTAAAGCATAATTTATATTGGTGGAAAGCTAAGAATCTCCTTTAAAAACCCTTTTCATTTCATCAATTTTGCGTAAAAACAAAGTCGTCAGCCACATACCCTACACATACCCATTATATCGCCACTTTTTGGTCCATCATGATCCTACACATACCCATTCCCCTACTTACAATGAAGTTAGCTTAAAAGAACCAACCTTTGAATGTCATGAACATCTAGTTTTTAGTTCTCCTAAAAACTCTCCTACTAGGGGAGTGTTATGCCTTGGATAACCACCCCATTTTATTTTTGGTCTAAATGGGTCCCCCTACATTTATTTTGTCTTTGGTGTTTTTGTTTGGGTCTTAGGAGTTGTTTCTTTTTCTCCTAAATCCTAGTTTTCCTATGTTTTTTGGGTTCAGGTTTTGGACTGACACTCATACTTGGTACTTTCAAAAGTTCAAGTTCATGTTTGTGTTCTGATCCCGATCCCCACGCTTTTCCTTGTGTTTTTACCTTGTTATGTCAGAATTGGGTTTTGAGTTGGAACTGTCACATTACACCATTAAAGGTGTAAGTTCGTGTTTTTGTTCCGATCCCAACTTTCGTTTCTCTTCCTTGAGTTTTTTTTCTTGTGTATTAGAATCAAACATCGGACTGAAACTAGAACCAAGAACATTTTTGAAGTTCAAGTCCTTGCTTCCATCCCAATCCTGACTATAGAATCTCTTTGTCCTTTTCGGAATTAGACTTCGGATTGGAGCTTGAACCAAGAAATTTTCCAAAGTTATTGTTTCATATTTTTTCTTGATTCTAATTCCCATTTTGTCTTTGTTTGTTGAGATTCAAATTTTGGACCTTCACTTGAACTTTGCACTCATCAAAAGTTTGATGTTGTCTCATGTTTTGATGCTGACTCCCCCTTACCTTCATTCTTGCAATTGAGCATTAATGAATTCTACCCCTATATCAAGGCTCGATCAACCCACATTAATGTCTAACCATTTGCATGCGCGAATGGGTATTTATTCCTACCACTCCTCAATTTATATTCATTTTGGCTTGTACAGATTAACAAAATGAGCCAGAGTGACTGAGGGTTAGGGTTTGAGGAGGCGCTTCGATTTCTCACCGTGTTGTCAGATCCTTGGTTTCATTTTGAGGTAGGGTATTTTTCCCTATTTTTTCTATCACTCTTGTTTTTGTCTATGTTTGCTTCGCTCTTGTTCTCGAATGTTTGTTTTCTTTCCTTCTTTTCTAGTTTATTTGTTTTCCTTTTTTTCTATCTTTCTTAGCACACATTGGTGTGTTTTCCTTTTTTCTCGAACCCTTTGGTTCAGTTCCCCTTTTTTCATTTTGGGTTTTTTGTGTTTGGGTTTTCCCTTGTATTTTTTTGTTTTGTTTTCTATTCGTGGGATTTTCCAGCTTGTTGTGCCCTAGTTTTCCAGGGTTTTTCCATATTGCTTGATCAAACATATGTGTTTCACTTGATGAATTTTAAATTTCAACCATTTTAAATCAAAAATCTTGAATCCCAACTGATTCGATCCTAAAGGCACAATTTAAAGACAATGTTATATCTATTTTACCTTTGATTATTGTTGGTTGTGTGATTCCTGATTGCCGCATCTATTTTAGAATCAAGAATTAGAATGGAACTTATACTTTTACCATTGTTTTGGGTATACTTCCTTTGATCACTTTGATCTCGACTTCTGATGTACTATCAGGATTGTGGATCGGATTGTCACCTTAGAATGTTAATTTTTTTTGTTTATGTATCACATCATGGACCTTGATTTTGATTCCCCATACTACTATAAGTATTAGATTTTGGATGAGCACTGAAGTTTTGATATAATGTTAGGACCCATGACTCGGTATCACTCTGATTCTGATTTCTAACTCAATGTCGAGATCAGAACTCAAGGTTGATATATTCCCATTGCATAAACTTAAGGTTAGGTTCTAAACGAAATCCCAATTCAGACTCCCGATATCATTGCGGGATCAGAACTTAGAATGCTGCCAAAGATTTTTCCTCTTTTTAGGGTCTGGTTCCAAATCATTTCCTAATTCGGACTTTTGATTCATCATCAAGATCAGACCTTGGAGAGAAAACTCCATTGACTATGTCTATTAAGTATCACTTCCTAGTCAAGGCCTGATCTCGATTCCTAAACGGATCACGAGGTTAAACCATGGAATGACACTAAAACTTTGTTCATCATCACAGGTATAGGTGTTGAACCATAACCCGATTTCGATGTCTGATAGAATTGAAGAGTGTTATATTAAGTTCAGGTTTAAGGTTTTCCCTGATCCTGATTTTCGATAAAATTCATGTACTATGCTTACAATGGTCATGTTCTTGGTTCAAACCCAAACCCAAAACCTGAAGATGTTAAATTAGCCTAAAGAAATGGAATTTATATTGAATGAATGGGAATTTAATATGAATTTTAATGCTAATTTTTTCTTCACATGTCTCTTATGTGCCTAATAATTGTCAGTATTGTAGGAGATTCACAGATGTCTTATTTAGAGGAAGAATTTCCCACTGAAGGAACATCTAAGGGGGAAAAGGCCAAGAAGCTAAAACTAGAACAAGTTCTTGTTACAATGAAGTATAGGTTCCAAGGGACCCCAGTACCATCTAGCTTTGATGTTTGATGTTATGAATATCACTGATACTCTCATAGGACATATTTATTTGGACCAGATTTGTAAGGATACCTTTTTAGAGGATGCTACCCCAAGGGCAAAGAGGATTGCAGAGTCTGGGTTGGCTCATGTAGCTAGTTTTCCTATTGCTTTGTAATGTCTTGAGTTCATCTTAACTGCGACAGAAACATATGATCCAACTCAAAGATAGTGTATTGACTCCCAAGGAAATGTGATCATTGATTTGACTCCAAAAATGGTTTTTGATCCTCCTCCTCACTCTAATCCCAAGATTATGTATGAGGATGAGGCATTTGAACGGTGGGAAACATATGTAGATGGGAACAAAAGAATTATTAACAAAAGGTGGATTAAAATAGAAAATAAATTAGTAAAGAACATTCCACCAAATCCTAAAAGGTTTGACTTCTCTGAGGACATTGGAGATATGATTACATTGTTGGCAAGAGTGTTTGGAAAGGAAAACTCCCATATCTTTGAACACTGGATTTTTTTCATTCATTCAACTAATTCTAGAAGGGAAGAAATTTCTAGATTGGGGGCATATAATCTCTAATAAAATCCATGACCAACTTTTGAAAGTAACAAAATCCAAGACATTCTATATGTCTTCATATGTCATATATTGTGTTGTAAGGATTGGAAAATTTCCCATGTTAAATGTTGGAGGGTCAATGGATGATGGCTGAGATCAAAAGAAGGTTTGGGAATATTATGGGAAACTAGAGCTTAAGAAGGTTGAGTAACATTTTAAAAAAGTGAATGATGCATTTCTATATGTTATCATTAATCAGCTCATAGGTGATATTGGTTTTAGGTTATCACGAGATTGCAAGGAATTCATTTAGGAGCAGGGATATTGGTTTATCTAATACCCCAAGTCCACCTATTTTAGGTTGTTTGGATATGACAGTCACCCTTTCAAATCGCCAATGTTTTGTGGTGAAAGATGGGTCTTGATGGAGTTTTCTCATAAAGCCGCAAATGTGAATGCCAAGTTTTCTACACAACATAAGGCTAGTTGTGATTCTTTCCCAATGCAATTAGAGTTTTATTCTTGTTCCTCTTTTATAGTAGCTGAAACAACAACAGAAGAATTTTAGTACAAGAATTTCCAACAACATGCATCTAGGAAATATTTTGATACAAAGAGGAAAATATATGGTTTATATGCTTCACAGTTTCCCCATCATCAACCACTTCTCGAAGACTTTTGGGGCAACCTGGAAGATCAATTTGAAATAAGGAAAAGAGGAGATGAAAGATTGAAAATTCCCCAAATGAAGGATTTTGAGGTTAAAATGGATATATCAGAAGGTACTACTAATGATGGAATCACTCTTGATCCTTACTATGAAATGGATGAAGTGGCTACCAAATATTTGGAGCCCATAAATTGGATGGAAAAGAAGGAAACTAATATCCATAAAGTGTGACGTGTACTAGTGGATAGAAGTCTAAAATGGATTGATCTTCATTTGAAGTAACAAATCATTAAGGATTCAAGGAAGAGGGATTCTAGTAGTGAACCCACTTCCTCCATTGAGACAAGACAATACAAGATATTGATGAAAGGTGTCACAGCAACGGAGACAACCACGGAAGAACCTGCCCCAGTAGAAGAAGAAATTTTGATGAAGCAGATTGATGAAGCTTTGCAAAAAGCTAAAGCTACTTATGAGGCTGCTACTTCTTGGGTTATTTTAGGTCTTGGTGTCACACCTTTAGCTACTATATATGGGTACATGTGTAGGATCATCATGGAAAAAATAGACCCTTAAGTGGCAAAAAGTTCAAAAAAATCAGAGTTAGGAAACTTGACATAAAAATTTGAATAAGTTATCTATATTATTTCAAAAATATGTAAGAGAATAATTTGTAGAAAATTGATTGTAGTTTCTAAAATACTAGGTTTATTTGAAAAAAAAAACAATCTATTTGGTGAAAATTTGAAATTTCAATGCAGTAATACTTAAATTTCAAGGAAAAAATAAGTAGGTGTCTGTCTGACCACCCTAACTACAATAAAATGATAATATTTTGTTATAATATTTTATATATAAGTAGAGGACTCATGTCCCAATGTGATGCATATTTTTTTGTAATTTTTTTCTAAGTAAATAATTAAATATGAATTTTTATTAAAAAAATTTAAAAATATAAAAACTCGTATGTGTGACAACCTTAACTTGGTCAAAAATTCATGAAATTCATTTATTTATTTTTTAATCCTATAGTATGCAAATCATAGAATGTGACACATGTTTCAGATTCAAAAAATGTGATACCATTGGAAAGCTATAGATGTTTTTCAATCATCCTATCAATCAGGACTTTAGTCATAATTCAAATAGAAAATGAATAATAATTATTTATTAAATTCAAAGTAAAGCATAATTTATATTGGTGGAAAGTTGAGAATCTCCTTTAAAAACATTTTTGTTTCATCAATTTTGGGTAAAAAAAAGTTGTCGGCCACATACCCTAAACATACCCATCATATCACCACTTTTTGGCCCATCATCATCTACAAATACCCATATCCTGGGGAAGAAGTTACTAAAGAAGGTTTTAAATAGGAATAGGACAACTGAAAGGGGGTGTGAATCAGTTGTCACGCAAATTCAAACTTAAAATTTTATCACTTATCAAATCTTCAACCACACTATTTTGTTATTAAATATGAGCATGAAACATATATAATAGAAAATAAATCAACACAATGAACACCATATTTTTATGTGGAAAACTCAATAAGGGAAAACCACAGTGAGGGTTAACTCACAATATAAAGATTATAAACTGAATACAAAGGCTCACTGCCAAGGGCTCACTACCCTATAGAGGACTCACTATCCAAGTAAAAAGGATCACTTCCTACAAAGGACTCACTATCCAATAGGGAGGCTCACTCCCTTCTGGATACAAAAGAGAACAAAAGATCCACCACAACAATTAAAACACATTCACAAGTTTACAAAAACCTTTAATTCACTACATTTAGCACACTGAAAAACTGCTATCACAACTCACTCACACACTTTTGCTCTTATGATTTGTGGCACACTTTAATCATTTTGCATCACGCTATCATACAATTATTCACAACTCACCTTGCTTTTATATCATTCTCAACCTTAGAAAATTTACCAAGGTCGACCACAATACATCGTTTCATAAATTCAAATTAGGTCGGCAACTCTAAATTCCTGTGGTGGAAAGGAATAAGAGTGGACCAATAAAAATAATATTCTTGAATCTTCTACATGCTTCCTCAATTAAATTTTATTCTTCAAATGAACTATAAACACTAGGTCGACAAAAAATAATGAAAACACAAATTATCAATGATGCACATGCTTCCCAACAAGAAGATGACACGCAAACAACACAACTCACTTCATTATGCATGAGAATACATCTCAGAATCTTCTAGATACATTCATAGCAAAAAACAATAGGCTTCAGTCACTGAATTTCTTTCACCAGTCTGTCTAGTCTTTTCAGACACACACCAAAATACTAAAATATGATTTCCATATTATAAAACTCCAAACCTATTCACTAGAGAATATGAAAGACCTTCACAAGACATTTCCCAAATTTTCACAATCTGTAACAACACAATGGAGGACACAGAACAAACATATATCTCCCAGTCTATAGAACATTGATACTACCAATAGAACACATGTATATACCAGTGGACATAACTTATATGTACCATCTCACCAGAAACTGAAACTTAGACTATATCATCATCAGATCATCATCAACATGCCTTCAGATCCACAGAGCCATAGGATCAACATAGGAGAAATGTGGAGCACATATCAAATTACAATCTAAACACTTCCAACACTTTGATTTCTCTTCATTATTTTCTCAAAAACACTTGGAAACTCATCATACCAACATATTTGCAACATCATAAAGGTAGCTCCATGTAATCATAGCATCTCACTAGAATCTTAGCCAAACATGTGCAATTTGCAACATACTAAATAGTGTTGACATCAATGAAAACATTAATGACATCACCAGACAAGCTCATACTTGCAAGAATCTCCCCCTTTGTCAATGATGGAAAAACATAACCTTTTCTCCCTCTTTGACATCAATGGAAAAGAACAACTTCTCTAATTACTCCCCCTTAGGAGTACACTCATACTACAACAGTGAAAATCTTTTCTACTCCCCCTACGGAGTAGACCCATTAATTAGTCTAGGTAAATGAAGAATCTATGAATTCACTAGTTTAGTGCACCTTCATGTGCACTTAGTTAGGAGGGCCAATGACCCCCAACCTCTCCCTAAGATGCTCAAAAGTATCCTTCGGAAGGGCCTTAGTAAATATGTCTACAATATATTCATTTGTAGTTACATACTCCACTCTGACCTCATTCTCCAACACTTTCTCTCTTAGAAAATGATACTTGATAGATATGTGCTTCATTCTTGAATGCATAATTGGGTTATTTGAAATGTTTATTGCACTTGTATTATCATAGAAAATAGGAATAGGTTCATAAAAATATCACACCAATGTCTTTCAGAGTTTTCTTCATCTATAAAACTTGTGTACAATAGGATGCGGTAGTAATATATTCAACCTCTGCAGTGGATAAAGAAACCGAGTCTTGATTTTTATTCAACCATGAAACTAGTCTTCCTCCAAGAAAGAAATCACCACCACTGGTACTCTTTTGGTCATCTACACATTCGACCCAATCAACATATGTATAAGCACTCATGGTGAAATAATTACTCATAGGATACCAAAGTCCATAATCCGGTGTGCCTTTAAGATATCTAAATATTATTTTTACAAGGTTCCATAAGATTTGCTTCTCTAGGATCTACTTGGAATCTAGCAACTAAACACACTCCATGCATAATATCTAGTCTAGTAGTAGTGAGATATAGCAGTTCACCAATCATGGATTTGTATTTGTTCTAATCAATCTTAGCAGATTCATCATCCTTGCCTAGTTTACATATGGTTACCATAGGAGTACAAACCAGTTTAGAATCCTCCATCCCAAAAATTTTCAACAACTCTTTTACATACTTAGATTGTGAAATGAATATCCCTTTATCAATTTGATTCACTTGTAGACCAAGGAAGAAATTCAATTCACCAATCATAGACATCTCAAATTATTTCTGCATTTCTTTAGCAAACTTTTTACACATTCCATCATTTCCTCCAAAAATCATATCATCAACATAAATAACTACAATCAACATCTTATTACCTTGCACTTTGAAGTAGAGGTTGTTGTCAGCAGAACCTTTGTTGAATCATTTCTTTGTCAGATATATGTCCAGTCTTGCATACCAAGCTCTGGGAGCTTTCTTCAATCCATATAATGCTTTCTTCAATTTACAAACCATGTCTGGCTTGTCAGACAGTTGAAACCCTTCAGGTTGCTCCATGTATACTTCTTCCTCCAACTCACCATTTAGAAAGGCTGACTTGACATCCATTTAATATACTTTGAAGTCCTTGTGCATAGAAAATGCCAAAAACATTCAGATAGCTTCCATTCTGGCCACAGGAGAAAATGTTTCCTCAAAATTTATTCCTTCAACTTATGAATATCCTTTGCATACCAATCTTTCTTTTTTCCTTAATACTTCTCCATTTTCATTCAATTTGTTTTGGAACACCCATTTTGAGCCAATCACATTCTTGTTCATAGGTCTAGGGACTAGTTCTCATGTCTGATTCTTCTCTATTTGCTGCAATTCCTCTTTCATAGATCTCATCCAACTTTCATCTTCACATGCTTCTTTTAAAGATTTAGGTTCTATTTTAGAGAGTAAACATAAATTTACCTTAGTTGCAACTATGCTTCTTGTCTTTACACTTTCACACTTGTCTCCAATTATCTTATCTTCCATATGATTCTTCTGTACATATTTAGGAGTCCTAGCACCAGGTTCAGATTCATTTTCTTCTTCTTCTTCCACTTGTTCTTCTTCTTCCTTTTCTTCTTCTTCTTCTTCCTTCTCCTTATTTTCTTCATGCATATGTCCATAGATAGGATCATCAGGCTCAACTTCACTTATCTTAATAGGTCTACGTATGTCTTCATCAACTTTCACATTAGCACTTTCAATAATATTCCTTAATCTTTTGTTAAAGCATTTGTATGCCTTGTTAGTGGTAGAGTATCCAAAAAATATTCCTTCATCACATCTAGAATCAAATTTTCCAATATTTTCATCATCTCTTTTAATATAGCATATACTTCCAAATAGCTTAAAATATTTCATAGTAGGAATCTTACCATTCCATAACTCAAAAGGTGTCTTTGTGTTGTTGTGTCTGATCTGAACTCTATTAAGAACATAAATAGTAATATGCATCGCTTCTTTCCAATATACATTTGGTAAATTAGATTATTTCTGTTGGTTCTCAATTGTGATCATATGGTTTGTCCTTGATGTCAAAATCCCTTTCAGTTGATTCTACTTGTTGATAGTTTCAGATTGGTTTCTCATGCTTTATCTTGATATAGTTTTGTCTATATGGTTTACTTGTCTTGGCATTCAGTGGACAATTTACGTTCAGAATTTTAATATCTTTGGTATTGATCAGTTTGAACTTCGTGCAGTCTCTGGTTATCTTATTTGTACAAGAAAGAACATATCGGCATGAGAATGCTTGGGTCTCCCCAATCCATTTCTCTGATAAACGTCTGTGTTACCTATTGGAAAGACGTTTCTGATGTCATAATGATTTGATTTTACATACAGGTAGCTTTCGGTGTGACATTGATTGTGGTCTTGGCGATAGAAGAAAATTCTATCGGCATACATATTTTTCAAAGCTGAGAGGTCTTTCTAAATGAGTCGGGTCTCACCGACTAATACATAAGGAGGTTCATCAGTGTAATTAATCCCTATCGGCATGTTGTTTCATTGAGCACTTTGTGTCTTGGCGACTAACATAAGAAAGTTCATATCGGCAAGAGTTGCAGCATCGATATGATGTCTTAGCGAAATTGGTATGTCACACCAACCTTCGTTGAAAGATCATATCAAAAAGACTTATTTGATGTCATAGTGATCAGGATCCATCTCCAGGCATCTATCAACGTGACATTCTCTTTTGTTTCAGCAACAGAAAAGGATTATATTGGCATAGTTATACCATCGGTATGAGGTCATAGTGAAATTTCTTTGTCTCACCGATCAGAGGTTGAATGGGAACATATCGGCAAGAGTTTAAGGCTTCGGTGAAGGGTCATAGCGAAAAGGGTGATGTCTCCCCGACTAATGCATGTGAAATTCTTTCGGTAGGAGTGTTGTCTTCGGTATGTGGTCTCACCAAAGACATATTGTCTCACTGATCATGCACCGAAAGGTCTTATTAGCAAAGGTTGTGGCTTCAATGAAATGTCATAGCGATTCCGTTGTGTCTGATTGACTTCTGCACAAAGGTTATATCGGTAAGAGTTAGAGTCATCGGTATAGGGTCATAGCAAGTTTTTATTGTCTCAACGACTCAAAGTGGATAAAGTTTTTTGGTATGACATAGTGTGCTCTCCAAGAGGTCTCCCTGACATTGATATGTCTCTGCAATCCATAAAAAAAAGGAACATTTTGGTATGACTTATGTGCTCGAAGAAAGGTCTTGGCAAGTTTTTTTTCTTATACCGATCGACAACATAAAGGTATTCATCTCGGTAAGAGTTAGGGTTTTCGGCATGAGGTCTCAGCGAGTGACCTCCGATCTTGCTGATGGAACACACAAGAATGTTCCATGGTTTGTCGGCATGAAGATTGATTTGTCATAGCAACAAACAGAGTGGTGACTGACAACAATAAAGTTTCCTTCGGCATAGGTATTGAATTGTCTCAGTAATCAAGTATATATCGTGGGGTGTTTCGGTATGACTCAATGAATTCGTTGGAATGTCTCCCTGATTATGGATTGTCTCAATGACACCAGATGAAAGGATGACTTTCGATAAAACAAAGCATCATCTATGAAACGTCTCACCGACAGTAGAATGTCACAACGACACATAAGAGATAAAAGGGATTTTGATGAAACATAGTGTAATCTGCATAGGGTCTTTCCGATATCAAAAGGTTATAGCAAAAGTGAATGAAACAAAAAGGGCATATCGGTGAGAAAGACTCTTGTGTCTCAGTGACTGAAACAAATTTAACAGAAATGTGATCTTGGGGAAACATAAAGATCTTCGATATGGTTTCTCCCTGATGATAGAAGGTCATGGTGACGCACAGGGACCAAAGGAATGATCAACGTTATAATTTCCTTCGGCATACTTGTCTGGATGTCTCAACAAACATTTAACAAACTCTGTCTTTGTGGCTAATATGTGTTTTTCTAAGTATACTTGCATGGCGACATCTTTTGTTGGCATCAAATCTCTGGAAAAATATTCTCTAAGAATTTAGAGGATATGATTTTCTGTTAGTGCGTTGTCATGGCTTTGATGAAAATCTTTCAGTTACAATTTGAAATCTCCTCGCAAAAATTAAAGCTCTCTGGATAGGGGTATGTGTAGGATCATGATGGGCCAAAAAGTGGCAATATTATGGGTATTTGTAGGGTATGTGGCTGACGACTTTTTTTTACCCAAAATTGATGAAACGAAAATGGTTTTTAGAGGAGATTCTTAGCTTTCCACCAATATAAATTATGCTTTAATTTAAATTTAATAAATAATGATTATTCATTTTCTATTAGAATTACGACTAAAGTCGATCGATAGTGATTGAAAAACATCTATAACTTTCAAATGGTATCACATTTTTTGAATCTAAAACATGTGTCACATTCTATACTTCACATAATATAGGATTAAAAATAAAAATAAATTTCATGAAGTTTTGACCAAGTTAAGGTGGTCGGAACATCCAGTTTTATATTTTTAAAAGTTGTAATAAAAATTCATAATTAATTATTTACTTGGAAAAAATTACAAAAATAGGCATCACATCTGGACATGAGTCCTCTACTTATATAAAAATCTTATAAAAAAATATTATCATTTTATTATGGTTAGGGTGGTTAGACAGACACCTACTTCTTATTTTTTCCCTGAAATTTAAGTACTACTGCATTGAAATTTCAAATTTTAACCAAATAGATTTTATTTATTTTTAAATAAACCTACTATTTTAGAAACTACATTCAATTTTCTACAGATTATATTCTTACATATTTCTGAAATAATATAGATAACTTATTCAAATTTTTACGTCAAGTTGCCTAACACTGATTTTTCTGAATTTTTTGCCACTTAAGGGCCTATTTTTTCCATGATGATCCTGCACATACCCATAGGCGTTACTCTAATTTTTACCATCATCTATAGATCATCATTATTTAGCTTCATATTCTAAAATTAGCAAGAGAGTATCATAATCTTGTGAAAAACACTTTCTGAAGATTTCTTCATAACATACATACTTGAATATGTATAAAACACAGTGTTGTGAATACTGAAAGGTCAGCTGGCTAGAAATTATGAGAGAAAGTTATTGTGGCTGTATTAAGAGATGTATTGGAAAACTCTATAATACAAAATTAGGGAACTAGATGTAATTCTGGAATATTGTTCCTAGGGTATTAGAAGCAGAGTGTTATGAGCTTAACTGAAAACAGAGAGATCCTCTGAAATATTATTATTGTTCTAAAAATAATTTTGAGGGGTTGGTGCTCCTTGAAACCGGTGTTTCAAAATGGGGGTTGGCGCTCCTTGAAATTGGTGTTTCAAAATGAGGGGTTGGTGCTCCTTGAGTTGGTGCTCAAAAATTAGCCTATAAGGCATTGTTAATAGTGATTTTTGAAGATTAAGCCAGTAAGGCAGTTTAGGAGTGGTTTTTCTGCCCCAGGAGGGTTTTCCACTCGACAAATATTTTGTCTCTTTGTTCTTATGTGTGCTCACTGCTTTTCTGTGTTGTTGTTTCTATTCACTGTTGGGATTATTACTATTCTCAATTCTATTTATGAATGATTACATTCAACTCATGAATGCATTAATTAGAGTAATATTGAGATCAAATCTGAGCTATGTTTTGGAAAATGCAAGATATCTCACTCAAATCATATTTTCATAAGTTGTCTAATAGACTGAGTTGATGTTGTCATATCTTTGTGCTTTCAAAAGTAATCACTCTACTCTATTGTTGAAAGAAAAGGAAATCAGAATGAAAAATCTTGGTCAAAGTTGAAAAAGTGTTGACACTGATTCACCCCCCTCTCATTGTCTGTGCATAACTCCAACAATTGGTATCAGAGCGTAGGGTCCTCTATTAGTCTAAACCACCTATGATTGTTCCTGGTTTCTTGGAGTACTTTGGTTAATATGGGAAAGAAGAGAAGGAATAAGGGAAAAAGATGTTCTCAGCAAAATTTTATTCATCATGTTCAACTTGAATCTAGTATAAGTAACAATGAGGAAGAGTTCATAAATAGTAGCTCTGAAATGGTAGAGTATCCTAGATCTAGAACTCCTCAGTTTAAAGAAACAAACTTTATTATATGGAAACATACTTACTTTCTTTAGGATCTGAAGTGCGGGCAGTAGTAGAAAATGGTTGTACTACATCTGCAACATCTCCTTCCACTCTTGAGGAGATGAAAGCTCTTGAATTCAATACTAGAGATATAAATGCTATTTTTAATAACTTTCCAAAGAAACTCATTACAAAAATCATTCATTACAGCAGTGCTAAGGAAGTTTGGGACAAGTTGACTGAAATGAATTAGAATAGTGAGTTACAAGAAGAGATATCTTTGGATACTGAACTAAGTTGTGAAACATCTGAGAGTGAAGGTGTAAACCTTCATAATTTTGAAAAGAAGTCCAAGGAGATCATAAATGAATATTTAAATGATAAAGAAACTTTTGTAAAAGTAGATCAATCTTTGGGTGAAGTTAACTCTGAACAGGAATATGATGAACTAGAAAGTGAGGTTGATTTGGAAGGTGAACTCCTATGTGCCTTAGATACTATTAAGAAGCTTAGAAAGGAAAACCAGTCTTTAACAAGATAGCTTCAGCAAGAAGAGAGTTTGGAAGTCAAGTTAAAAGACAAGGATGAATTGTGTAATAAACTAGAAAATGAGATTGATTCTTTAAAGAAATATTCAGATAATGATTCCTTGTTAAAAGAACTAACTCTTAAGGATGATATGATTATTAGTCAAAAAATTGAAATTGAAGAATATAAGAGGATTGCAAATGTTGTGAGTTCTGATTTGGAGATTAAAAAGATTGTTTGTCTAAAACTTGAAGAAGAAGTAGTTGCTTTAAGAAAAGAGCTTGAAAGTATCAATGCTCAATCTAGTAAAATTCAAAAATTTGATCATAGTACTAATATATTGAATGAGATGTTGAGCAGGAAAAAGCATTCTAAAGATCCTACAAGAGTGGGATATGAGGTTGGACAAAGCTCTACAGACAAATCTAAACATGAAACAGTGTTTACTACTTCAGATGGAAAGAAGTTTACAGCCAAGCAAACACTAAGGATGAAGGCTGATCTTGGTTACAGTATTGCTGCATCAAAGGATAACATTGACACTAGAAGACAATCTAAAGGTATTCATAGAGAAAGGAAAAATGTCTTCAGATCTTCACATCCATGGCATGATCATTCATTCAGGTATAATCATTCTTTCCAAGGATATTGTTATGTTTGTAATGACTATGGTCATAAGGCAATTGATTGCATAAGATGGTCAAATAATAATCATTCTAATGTCCTTAGAAATGAGGATGTGGTGTGTTACAACTGTAATAATTTTGGTCACTTGAGAAGAGACTGTAGAATAAATACAAGTGACAATAATGTAGGGAACAATGTTGGAAAAGTCTGTAGGAAGTCTTTTGTTTCTTAGAACAATCACAAAGTCATTTGTTTTAGATGCAATAACATTGGACATAAAGTACAACAATGCAGATTCAATAGAAAGATAGGTACGTTAAGCAAACAAGTGAAAAAGTCTTCATTGGAGTGGATAAGAAAGAGCAATCAAAATGACAAGAAGAGTAATAAAGATGCGTCTGAGAAAACTCCTTGTGCACTCCTTGCACAAGTGTTGCCTTCCAGGTCTTGAGAAGAAGCAAAGACTCAGGGGGAGTCTATTATGGTAATATGTTTTACCCCTATGGAGTCTAGAATGAGGTATGACATCTTGTATTTGCTTTTGGTGATATAAGATGTAGAGAAATGGCTTGTAAATGCCACTATTTCATTATGTTTTTGAAATACAAGTTAGAAGTACATTGACAAATCTTTGGTGAGGTTGATGCTCAATTCTTAAGGTGTTGATGAATCTAGTGTCTTGCCAGTAAACTAGATAGTATTTTGAAGGAAGAGAAATGGCTTAAATTCCTTAACCTTTTGTTATTTCTGACAAAGGTAATCATCCAATTTGAAAGGTAATGGATAAATATCTGCATTAAGGAATGTTTTTTTTTGCTTGGTCTAGTGGTTGATAGTTTTCAGAAGTTTTTGAAATGATAGTGCACTTTGTTCTTAAATGAACTTTTTGGATGCTTGGGCTTTGGAAATAATGGTATGTCCTTATGGCATCTTTGAGGGGTGTGGAGACATATAGATGAGTTCCTCATTATATTAAAAATAAGAAAGCTTTTTGATGTGATGTCGATGGATTTATCTTTGGAGAACAGTGTTTGAATAACTTGTTTGATGTTATGAGTTATTTCTGTGATGATATTATTCGGTGTTGTGTGAGGGCTAAGATTAATTATCTTTGGTATTTTTCATTGTTCTTGGTGTGGTAATAGAAGTTCTCATATGGACTAAGGATGGGTGTACAAGAACAGATTGACGATGAATTATGCAGTATACATGATTTCAAGTTATATTTTGTGTATGAAAAGAGTAAAATGATGTGTGTTGGTTGAAGAAGAATAACTAGTATCATTGGTCTTTGATGTGTTTTGTCCTGGACAGTGACTAAGGTTACTTGTGTTGAGAAAAGGATGGTTGTTTGTGCTCAAATTCTGGTATTGCTAGATTGAAGTTAATCAAATTGAATGTGGAGTAGGTGATATTGAATGTACCTTGATCAAACATGACAAAGAAGGTGGTATGTTCAAGTAATAGGTCTTCAATCTTTAGGTATCAATTTTGTTTGTTACATTATAATATTTTCGTACCTCTGCTTTGGCATTGATGATATGGACCGAGATTCTTGAAAAGGACATATTGTTATCAACATGTTAAAATATTTCTACTCTCTTGTAAATATGTCTATTGCACTATTGCTCTATTTGCAGCCAGTTCTTATGGTATTTGGTTGGCTTCTCAATTGTGTTTTATGGCATTGCACATTCTTCTCTTCTATCCTTTGTCATTGAGGCAAAAAGGGGGAGAGTCATTTGTGTTTTGCCATCAAGGACAAAGGGGGAGTTTGTTGGTTCTCAGTTGTGATCATATGGTTTGTCCTTGATGTCAAAATCCCTTTCAGTTGATTCTACTTGTTGATAGTTTTCGATTGGTTTCTCATGCTTTATCTTGATACAGTTTTGTCTATATGGTTTACTTGTCTTGGCATTCAGTGGACAATTTACATTTAGAATTTTAATATCTTTGGTACTAATCAGTTTGAACTTCGTGCAGTCTTTGGTTATCTTATTTGTACAAGAAAGAACATATCGGCATGAGAATGCTTGGTTCTCCCCGATCCATTTCTCTGATAAACTTTGTGTTACATATCGGCAAGACGTTTCTGATGTCATAACAATTTGATTTTACATACAGGAAGCTTTCGGCGTGACATTGATCGTGGTCTTGGCGATAGAAGAAAAGTTTATCGGCATGAGTATTTTTCATTGCTGAGAGGTCTTTCCGAATGAGTTGGGTCTCACTAACTAATACATAAGGAGGTTCATCGGCATAAGTAATCCCTATTAGCATGTTGTTTCATCGAGCGCTTTGTGTCTTGGCGACCAGCATAAGAAAGTTCATATCGGCAAGAGTTGTGGCATCAATATGATGTCTTAGCAAAATTGGTATGTCACACCGACCTCCGTTGAAAGATCATATTGTTAGTGTAGGTTTTTTAATATTTTTCCTACACATTATTAAGCATACCTTAGGTTATAGGAGATGTGGTTTATGTGAGGACACATGGCATAATCCATCAGTTACATGTGTTGCTCCCACTCACACTTAGGTGGTTGAGTTTCACACCCTCTTTTGGCCTTATATGCCACCTCACAAAACCACTCATTTGTCTCTTTCTGCTCGTAGGTTATGCCACCTATTTGGCATTTTCCAAGTAGGCATAACTCCCACCTAATTTGGTTATTTGGGAGTTATTACCCCTCTTGAAATTATTTTCCCATATTGTGCTATATAATCAGTACTCACCTCTCCCTCCTATCTAGTCAAGATAAGTTCATATTAACTCAATCAATTCAAAGGAGAGTTGAGGCATATTGTATCATTTAGTGTGTGATAATAACATCATTTTGTTATTGCACTATATTCCTGCATTTTATCTCTTGTTGCTCTCATGTGGAAGGTTTATCTCGGTTTTGCAGGTGATCCTGGGTGCTCGAGTTCATCAACAACTCTTACATGGTATCAGAGCTATATCTCAGCTCTTACATGGTATCAGAGCGTCAGATCTGCAAGCCCCTTCTCAAAATTGAGAGATTTGTGAGTGTTTAATCAATATTGCAGATTGCAACATGCCTTTGCTTATCTTAAGTAGGTGATTATACCTTTTCATGCTGTTTTTTGGTTGTTGGGGTCATTTTATGTTGCTAAAGACATTTTTTTTACACTACATCCATATTTTCTGTATATTTTAAAGAAAATCTGCCATCTAAGTTTTGTTCATAGAAGAAAAAAACCATCTGGGTCATTGCTAGTTTCTGCATACATGTTACATATTTTGCAGAATCTAAATCAGAACATTTCTGCAGACCCCCTCTCCAATTGCATTTTTGATTTTGTAGTCAATCTTTGGAGGGCCATAATTCAGTCATACAAGCTCTTTTTTTAAAGAATTTTTTTTTTTAATTTGGGGTAGAATTTCACAGGCTTTGCAGTGGTGTGATCCATTGTTTCTCAAGTGATCCAGATTTTCCAGAAAATTAGTTTTATCAGCAGATCTGAAGGATAGTTCTCATTTTTTTAACTTCAAATTGATGTAACTTTCACATACGACCTCGTATTGAGGTGATTCTTTTTTTGAAAGTGAATATTTTTTTGAGAACTACATATTGGTGCTATTTTGAGGTTCTAATTCTAAGATTTTATTGTACTTTCAGTATTTGGGTCTATTTTAGACATTTGTAAAACTCTGGAAAACAACTCCAGCATTGTAAACGCACTGATTTATAAAGTGCCAAATTTTTTTTAGTTGGGGGGGGATTCTTGATTGAGTGAAAAAGGGGGGGTCTCTCTTTGTGTGTGTGTGTTTTTTGATCTATTCACTTGTGCTTTTCTTTTCCTTCACATATGGATCATTCTAAGGTTCCTTTGCTAACACCTTATAATTATGCAACATGGCATCAACATGCATGGAATGCCTTAATGCAACTTGGGTATACTCCATATGTTGAAAACAAGGTAGCTAAACCTGAAGATGATAAGGAAAAGATAAAATGGATGCTTGAACATACAAAAGCTCTTGGATGTCTTCGTAGCTTTGTTTCCCTTGATCTTATGTTTCAAATTGAATCTTGTACAAATTCACATGATGCTTGGGAAAAGTTAAAATCTTTGTATGGTACAACAGATGAATTCAAAGGCTATCAGATTGAAAATGAATTGATGATCCTTGATCCAAAGAACTTTGGCAACATCCAGGATTATATTACTAAGGTCAATGATCTAAGAGCACAATGTAAAGCTTGTGGTATTGATAAAAAGGACATTCAGTTAATCTATAATACACTAAATAAACTTGGTCCTGAATTTGCAGCTTTTGTTTCTAGCTTTCATACTCATAGACTGACTATGGGATATGCATACACTATGCCTTCATTTGCATTTTTTTCTGAGATGTTAATGCATGAACAACAAAAGCTTCTTTCTATGGGTCTCATAAAGCCATCACAGAATCAAGCCTTGTTGGCTAGTCAGCCTAAGGGACAGAAAGAGTTAGGACAATCTGACAAGAAAAAAAAGAAATCTAAGAAAAATCCACACACAGATCAAGCACAACACAAATCCTCTACAAGGGAGGACTCATCTAAGAAGGAGAAGTCTACTTGTTCATATTGCAAGAGGATTGGACATGAAGAACATTCTTGTTATAAGAAGGATATTGATGAATTGAAACATCTTCTTAAGAAGAACAACATTGATCTACCTTCTAGAATGTCTGAGTCCAGTTCTTCTTCTTCACATTCCAAACAGTCAGGATCTAGTAAGGATAAAGGTCATGCAAAATTTTCTTCTGAGTCTAAGAAAAATAAAGGTAAAGATCTTTGTGCTTCTACAAGTCATGAATCAGGGAAATGGCTCCTAGATTCTTGAGCTTCTCATCATATGGCTTCTTCACAGTCTATGTTCTCTTCTTTTGAGCCTTGTGCTATGCCACCTATTCTGATGGGCAACAACACTTACATGAGTGTAATTGGGAAGGGTTCTGTTGATATTGGGGATGGCACCTTCAATGATGTTTTGTGTGTACCTCACTTGACAAACAATCTTCTTTCCATCTATCAGATCACTGATGGTGGAGTAGGCAAGACTATGGAATTCACACCTGATTCAGTTATCATTAGAGATTTGGAGAGCACAGAGATAATTGCTACTGGGATAGTTGATAATGAATCTCGGTTGTATACCTTTTTAGACTTTGCACCTAATGACGGTTCTGATCCTTTGGCTATTGATCACACTCCTTGTGTGACATTTGATTTTGAGGAGAATTTTGGCTATTTGAATCTTGGTATTCTCACATCAGATCCAGTGATTGAACCTTACATTCCTTCTCCTCTAACGATTGTTGCTTATGAAGATACTTGTGTTACTTTCATTCCTACTTGTGATTCAATGCAACAGGATCAACATCGTCTTCCAAATATAGTTGCTTGGGATGACTACTTGACAGACATTGCAGGTTTGTTCATAGAGTCTCATATTTCAGACTTGGGAGACACTATTCATGACATCCATCTTCTCTTTGATGAAGTTGATTCTTCTTCAGTTATTATGGAGGAACGTGTGGATCTTCTTGTTCATTCTCCACATGATCATTCATCACAGTTTGACATGAGTGTGGATACTTTTGAGCAACATTTGGAGGAGGCATCTTTGTTTTCAAAGGAGGTAGTTGAGTCTTTGGATTTTGTTCTACACACATCTCTACTAGGTTTTGGATTGTCATCTTCATCAGTGTGGCCTATAACACCCGAGTTGGTGGTGGCAACTTTCGACATCGACATGGAGATAGATGAGCAGTTTTCAGAGACTTCATACATTTTGAGCTTTCTTCCCTCATATTCATTTCAGGAATGGGAAGACATTCTTCATACACCTTTGGTTTTGTTTCTTCCTAAGGGGAGGAACATTGTTCAACGATCGTGGACCATGTTCTACATTCAGTTTCGAGCTTCAACCATTGGCATAGTTGACTACTTTGGGGAAGACTACATGGTCTTTCCTATCCTTTCTATTTTGGAGGGGACTTCTTCCTTGCATGGGATTCTTCTTGTGTTGGGAAACTTGTTTTCTTTTCTCTCTTTTGGGGAGGAGTTTTGTCCCACGGGTTTTCTCCTTTACTCTATTTGTGAGAGTATTTTGTACATGGGTACCTAACATGGCCTAGTAGCCGGGACCCATATTTGCATCTTTGTGTCTTCTCACCCACCTAAGCTATGCTTAAGGGGGGGTGTTAGTGTAGGTTTTTTAATATTTTTCCTACACATTATTAAGCATACCTTAGGTTATAGGAGATGTGGTTTATGTGAGGACACATGGCGTAATCCATCGGTTACATGTGTTGCTCCCACTCACACTTAGGTGGTTGAGTTTCACACCCTCTTTTGGCCTTATATGCCACCTCACAAAACCACTCATTTGTCTCTTTCTGAGTAGGTTATGCCACCTATTTGGCATTTTCCAAGTAGGCATAACTCCCACCTAATTTGGTTATTTGGGAGTTATTACCCCTCTTGGAATTATTTGCCCATATTGTGCTATATAATCAGCACTCACCTCTCCCTCCTATCTAGTCAAGATGAGTTCATATTAACTCAATCAATTAAAAGGAGAGTTGAGGCATATTGTATCATTTAGTGTGTGATAATAACATCATTTTGTTATTGCACTATATTCCTGCATTTTATCTCTTGCTGCTCTCATGTGGAAGGTTTATCTTGGTTTTGTAGGTGATCCTAGGTGCTCGAGTTCATCAACAACTCTTACACATATCAGAAAAACTTTTTTGATGTCACAGCGATCGGGATCCATCTCCAGGCATCTATCAGCGTGACATTCTCTTTTGTTTTGGCGATAGAAAAGGATTATATTGGCATAAGTTATACCACCAGTATGTGGTCACAGTGAAATTGCTTTGTCTCACCGATCGGAGGTTGAATGGGAACATATCGACAAGAGTTTAAGGCTTCGGTGAAGGGTCAAAAAGGGTGATGTCTCCCTGACTAATGCATGTGGAAGTCTTTCGGTAGGAGTGTTGTATTTGGTATGTGGTCTCACTGAAGACATATTGTCTCACCGACCATGCACCGAAAGGTCTTATCGGCAAAGGTTGTGGCTTCGATGAAATGTCATAGCAATTTCGTGGTGTCGTACTGACTTCTTCACAAAGGTTATATCGGTAAGAGTTAGAGTCATCGGTATAGGGTCACAGTGAGTTTGTATTGTCTCAGCGACGCAGAGTGGATAAAGTTTTTTAGTATGGCATAGTGTGCTCTCCTAGAGGTCTCCCTGACATTGATATGTCTCGACGATGCATAAAACAAAAGGAACATTTCAGTATGACTCATGTGCTCAAAGAAAGGTCTTGGTGATTTTGTTTTCTTATACTGACCAACAACATAAAGGTATTCATCTTGGTAAGAGTTAGGGTTTTCAGCGTGAGGTCTCGGCGAGTGACCTCCGGTCTCGCCGATGGAACACACAAGATGGTTCCATGGTTTGTCGGTATGAAGATTGATTTGTCACAGCGACAAACAGAGGGATGACTGACGACAATAAAGTTGCCTTCGGCATAGGTATTGAATTGTCTTAGTGACACCGAATGAAAGTATGACTTTCAATAAAACAAAGCATCATCTATGAAACATCTCGTCGACAATAGAATGTCACAGCGACATATAAGAGATAAAAGGGCTTCCGGTGAAACACAGTGTGATCTGCATAGGGTCTTTCTGATATCAAAAGGTTACAGTGACAGTGAATGAAATAAAAAGGGTATATCGGTGAGAAAGACTCTTGTGTCTCAGTGACTGAAACAAATTTAACAGAAATGTGATCTCGAGGAAACATAAAGATCTTCGATATGGTTTCTCCCCAACGATAGAAGGTCATTACGATGCATAGGGACCAAAGGAACGATCAATGTTATAATTTCCTTTGGCATACTCGTCTGGATGTCTCAGCGAACATTTAACAAACTCTGTCTCTATGGCCGATATGTGTTTTTCTAAGTATAGTTGCATGGCAACATCTTTTGTTGGCATCAAATCTCTGGAAAAATATTCTCTGAGAATTTAGAGGATATGATATTTTGTTAGTGGGTTGTCATGGCTTTGATGAAAATCTTTCAGTTCAAATTTGAAATCTCCTCACAAAAATTAAAGCTCTCTGGATAGGCATTACTCTGATTTTTACCATCATCTACAGATCATCATTATTCAGCTTCACATTCTAAAATTAGCAAGAGAGTATCAGAATCTTGTGAAAAATGCTTTTTGAAGATTTCTTCATAACAGACATACTTGAAGATGTATAAAACATAGTGTTGTGAATACTGAAAGGTCAGTTGGCTAGAAATTCTGAGATAAAGTTATTGTGGCCGTATTAAGAGATGTATTGGAAAACTCTGTAATACAAAATTAGGGAACTAGATGTAATTCTGGAATATTGTTCCTAGGGTATTAGAAGGAGAGTGTTATTAGCTTAACTGAAAATAGAGAGATCCTCTGAAATATTATTATTGTTCTAAAAATAATTTTGAGGGGTTGGTGCTCCTTGAAACTGGTGTTTCAAAATGGGGGTTGGTGCTCCTTGAAATTGGTGTTTCAAAATGAGGGGTTGGTACTCCTTGAGTTGATGCCCAGAAATTAGCCTATAAGGCATTGTTAACAATGGTTTTTGAAGATTAAGCCAGTAAGGCAGTTTAGGAGTGGTTTTTCTACCCTAGAAGGGTTTTCCACTCGGCAGATCTTTTGTCTCTTTGTTCTTCTGTGTGCTCATCTCTTTTCTGTGTTGTTGTTTCTATTCACTGTTGGGATTATTACTGTTCTCAATTCTGTTTATGAATGATTACATTCAACTCATGAATGCATTAATCAGAGTAATATTGAGATCAAATATGAGCTATTTTTTGGCAAATGCAAGATATCTCACTCAAATCATATTTTTTTAAGTTGTCTAATAGACTGAGTTGATGTTGTCATATCTTTGTGCTTTCAAAAGTAATTATTCTACTCTATTGTTGAAAGAAAAGGAAATTTGAATGAAAAATCTTGGTCAAAGTTGAAAAAGTGTTGACATTGATTCATGCCCCCCCTTCTCAGTGTCTATCCATAACTCCAACAATTTAATCATAGTTCTAGTAGCTTCATGTACTATCCTAAATTTTTCCTTTCAAATACTCCATTATGCTATGGGGTTCTCATAGTAGAATAATATCTTTTTATGTCGTTCTTCTTACAGAATGTATTAAATTTACTAGAAGTTAATTCACCACCTCTATCTAATCTTAAACATTTTATTTTTAGATTTACTGCATTCTTCACTCTTGCTTTAAATACCTTAAACCTATCTAGGGCCTGAGTCTTTTCTCTAAGAAAAGCAACCCATGTCATTCGAGTGTAATCATCAATAAGCAACATGAAATATCTATCACCGTTTAGACTTATAGTCTTAGTCAAACCATGAAGATTAGTATGTACCAACTCTAGCATACCAATAGTAGAATGTTCTTTTCCTTTAAAGCTACATCTTGTCTGCTTCCCTAGTTGAAAACTTCTACAAATAGCATTAGCAGGTCTTGTGATTGTAGGAAGTTGAACTATTTCCTTTTTACTGATCTTGACTAGATTATCAAAGTTCACATGTCCCATTCTTTAGTGCCATAACCAACTTTCACTGATTTGAGATACAAGACAATTACCATCAACTCCCTTTAGCTGATAGATGTTTCCATGAGTTCTTCCAGCAGTAATCACATATCCATTTTTGGATCCTTTCTTTATTTCACAGGTATTGTTCTAAAACACAAGCTTAAATCTATTGCTACACATTTGACCAACACTCAAAAGATTATACCTCAAACCCTTCACATAATATATCACTAGTACTATGCACTCCATCAAAAATAATTGAACCTTTACCATAGATCTTAGCTCCTAAATCATCACTGAACATGACTAAACCACCATCATATTTTTCAAGTTTAGTTAACTTACTCTTATCTCCGATCATGTGATTTGAACATCTCTATCAATTACCCAGTAGTCTTCATCCTGTCTTGCATGAAATGCGACAACCAGAGTATGTTCCATCCTAGATTCTTCTTAACTTTTGGAGCTCTTTTGCTTACACACTTTCCAGAGTTAGTGGATATAGATTTATTTTCCAAAGCTAAGAATAAGCATTCACTATCATCAACCTCATTTTTAGATTCATCATCAGAAATACCGGCCTCTTCCTTAAAATAGTACAACTTCTTATACTTCTAATCCTTATAATCCATTTTCTTTTATGTGCAACCCTATTTGGAAATCTTGAAGCATAATGACCAATATTACCACAACTAAAGCATTTAAAGGGAAACACACCTTTATAATTTCTAGTACCTTTCTTCAACTTCCTGGTAAAGTTAGCTTCCAACTCATCAACATCATCACTAATTGGTTCCTCCTCAATCTTCATTGCCTTAAATGTCATTTCTGTCTTTTCTTCTATCTTTTCATCTTTCCAGAAATTTCTCAATTCAAATGATTTTAGGGTGCTAAACAAGTGTTCCAAGGTGTACTTCTTAGGGTCATACATTTCTTCAATCACTAAGATCTTATCAATGTAGCAGTCTGGTAGGGTGATGAGGATCTTCTCTATTATGTCTTCATTTGCTAGCTTTCCTCCTTGATTTCTAACCCTATTTCCAGTTTGTTCAACCCTGTGAAAGAAACTTGTAAATTATTCACCATATTCCATTTTCAGGTGCACAAATCTATGCTTTGTCGCTAGTCTCTTTGTGAGTTTCACCTTTTCATTCCCTTCATACATGTCTTCCAACTTCTTCCAGACATCATATTTAGTGTCCAATGAATTAACCTTGATTTTATCCTTTTTAGATAAACCACTACAAATCATATACTCCACTCTCTCATTTTATTCATAAGCAAAGATCTCATCTGCAATATTAACACCATCGGACGAAAGTGTATACTTATTCTCAATAGCCTTCCAAGTCTTGAAACCAAGAGAGATAATATATCCTCTCATCTATCCCTTCCAATCTTTGTAGTTAGTTCCATCAAACATAGGGATCGACAACTTGTTCACCATTGGATCTTCCTTAAGTGGTTAAGCTCTATAGCAAGGAACCAGGGCTTTGATACCAATTGTTAAACAAGTGCAAGACAACTGAGAGGGGATGAATCAGTTGTAACACACATTCAAACTTAAAAAATTATCACTTATCAAATCTTCAACCACACTATTTGTTATTAAATATGAGCATGAAACATAGATAACATAAAATAAATCAACACAATGAACACCATATTTTTACGTGGAAAACCCAATAAGGGAAAAACCACGGTGAGGG
This sequence comes from Sequoia sempervirens, assembly GCA_007258455.2. NCBI lineage: Eukaryota > Viridiplantae > Streptophyta > Pinopsida > Cupressales > Cupressaceae > Sequoia > Sequoia sempervirens. The sequence goes on along the minus strand of VDFB02193867.1, from coordinate 339,888,390 downwards.
TTAACTCACAATATAAAGATTATAAATCGAATACAAAGGCTCACTACCAAGGGCTCGCTGACCAATATAGGACTCACTATCCAAGTACAAAGGCTCACTACCTACAAAGGACTCACTGTCCAACAGGGAGGCTCACTACCTATAGATACAAAAGAGAACAAAATATCCACCACAACAATTGAAGCACATTTACAGGTTTACAGAAACCTTCAATTCACTTCCTTTGTCATATTAAAAAACTACTATCACAAATGACTCACACACACTTCTAATCTTATGATTTGTGGCACACTTTCATCACTTTGTATCACATTGTCATACAATTCTTGACAACTCACCCTGCTTTTATACTGTTCTCTACCTTAGAAACATTTACCATGGTCAGTGACAATACATCGTTTCATAAATTCAAATTAGGTCAGCAACTCTAAATTCTAGTGATGGAAAGGAATAAGAGTGGACCAATAAAAATAATATTCTTGAATCTTCTACATGCTTCCTTAATTAAATTTTATTCTTTGAATGAAGTGTAAACACTATGTTGGCCAAACCTAATGAAAACACAAATTATCAATGATGCACATGCTTCCCAACAAGAAGATGACATGCAGACAACACAACATGCTTCATTATGCATGATATTACATCTTAGAATCTTCTAGATACATCCACAACAAAAACAATAGGCTTCAGTCACTAAATTTCTTTCACCAGTATGTCTAGTCTATTTAGGCACACACAAAAATACTAAAACATGATTTCCAAATTACAAAACTCCAAAAATATTTTCCAAAGCATAGGAAAGACCTTTACAAGCCATCTCCTAAATCCACACAGTCTATAACAACAAAGTGGAGGACTATGGAGCAAACATATTTCTTCCAGTCCACAAAACACTAACACTCCTGGTAGAACACATATATCTGTGGACACAACTTCTACGTACCATCTCACCAGAAACTGAAACTTAGACTATATCATCACCAGATCATCATCAACACATCTTCATATCTGCACAACCATAGGATCAACATAGGAGAAATGTTGATCACATACCAGAGCACAATCTAAACACTTCCAAAACTCTAATTTCACCTCTTCATTAATTTTCTCAAAATCACTTGGAAACTCATCATACCAACATATTTGTAACACCATAAAGGTAGATCCATGTACTCACAACATCTCACCAGCATCTCAGCTATACATGTACAATCTTCAACATACTAAATAGTGTTGACATCAATGATAGCATTAATGACAACACCACCAAACAAGCTCATACTTGCAATAGAAGGTCCTTATTCTGTCCCTCTACAAACCGAGGATACCACTCCTACTACACTATCAACTTTAGAAACAACAATTGGTGAAGAAGGAGGACCTCCTATGATTGATGTGACAAATTCATCTTTACCTTTATACTCTGAGGAAACTCTACTTCATGAAGAAAGAGAAGAATGGCAAGAGTATTTGGAGAAGATTGATGAAGAACTTGGAGAAGAGGAGACTGGGTTTGAGGAAGGAAGCTTCTGGGGTGAAGCTACTATGGATTTAAAAAAATCCCTTGAGCTCCCTTCGAGTAGATAATATTATTTTGCTTGGCCTCGGACCATGCCCCATATTTTTTAAATATCTCTAGGCCCCTTTTTGAAGAGCCACGCCTGCTATCGCCACATGTTTGCCGCATGCTCCTCATTAATATTTCCTCCCCTGCTTCTCTTTCAAGCCCCACCATGCTTCAATGTGTCAGTAGAGTAGGAATTTGTGAGCCTTCTCTCCTTTGATCTTCTAATGAGCTCCACCTGTGTGCCATGTAGCATCATTCCATATACACTTTTTGGAATACTGGACAATTAGCACTAGTAGCGAAGACTTCTCCACGTGTCTTCTTTGTGGGGGTCTTTCATCACAAGGAAGGAGGAATCAGCGACAAGACCAACCTATTGCCACATGTTCTAACTGACCTCATGGGTGAGCAAGCCATGTTTACATGGGATTATGCTACTTCTACACTAGGACCACATCCATCATTTGCAGGGGATGCATCTAGCTCAAAGGCGATTGCATTCTATGGCTCAGAATATTTTTTATTGCAATGGCCTTGGGAAATCTTTGTAGTAGACATCATTGCTTGTGCTAAGGGAATCTTTTTTGTTACCAAATTTTAGGTGGTGGGATGTTTCTCTATAAATATTTCTTCTTCTTTCAAAAAATGAGTCAGAACATACAAAAAAAATAGTGGAAAGACACTAGGCCTTTTCTATTTTTTTATTATTGTATTAAGACTCGCAGACTGTTCCATTGTTGTTTGACCTATCTATTTCTTAGCTATTTGACAAAATATTATACCGTGCTATTATTGTACTGAGTAATTTATTTGCAGAACTTCTATAATTTCAATGTAAGTTTGCTAATTTATACCATGTCTTGGACTCTTCTTTTTAGTAAATGTGTACATGGGAGTTATTTTATGTTTTTGAATAGATTATTTGGGTTTTTATCTATGATTTATGTTATTCTGGGATATGCAAATTGTTGAATGGGCCCTTAAATCCCATCTGAAAGGGAGATTTACTGTGCCTATACCCACATCTTGGAAAATTGCCTTAGGTTAGATCTTTTTTTTTTTTATATCTACTTTTGTTTGCCATTCTAAACCCCCAATTACAAAAGGATTTAGCTTCTTTAAAAACTTGGAGGTCACTCAATTTAGTGCAATTGGGGTCCCATTAACTGAGTTTCCCATAAGGATGTTGCTTGTCAATTTTAGGCGTCAATAGTTTATTTTTCTGGAATGCCTAGTGGGACTTGTTTTTAATGTTTCTAAATTAAAAGTGGGTGTATGAGTCATTGACCTATTACTAGATCCCAAATAGTGAATAACCCTAGCTTGCTAGTGCCACCACCAGTAACAGTATGAGCTAGAACCCATCTGGGGAATGTTTTGATCCCTCCACTAGCCATGTTATTGATTGCTAACAAAAATTATGTTGCATGGGATGTTGGAATCCCCCTTATAGCACCAGTAGCACTTGCCATTTGGGCCCCTAGTCTAGCCTCTACTTTAAAATTTGTACCAAAATTCACCGGGGAAGCCACAAAAATGCCATATGAACACCTGCAAGATGTGGCAGACATTTGTTTAGTGCATGGTGTTACAGACCAAAATGTCACACTAAGGTTGCTCACAACCTCTTTCAAAGGTAGAGGACTAGATTGGTACAAAAAATTACAATCCAATACCATCAGCACCTAGGATTAGCTTGAGGACCCTTTCTACGAGAGGTTTTCAAATAATGGAGATCGGTCTTCATTATATCGTCAGCTGGAAACCATAAATCAGGCCACTTAGGAGGCCATGACTGACTTTAATGCTTGGTTTCACATGACTTGGTAGAGGATGTAGGCTACTATCCACCCACCGACTGAGTTGGCATTCATGTTCTACCTAAAATTCATCAATGTTGACATCTCGATTAGGATATAGCCTCTTGGTAGGACCACTTTACCAGATGCATACAACATTACTATCAAGGTAGAGAACAATTTGATAGGCACTGAGAAGCTACCACCTTGGCCGACTATGTCTATATTTTCCAAGATATCAGTTCCCGCCTAGGAGATAGCATCTACCAGTACGCCTGATCCTCCCCAATCTATGTATACATTTTCGAACATGTCATAGAATGCTGCTTCCACATATGGCTCTTCAAAAGATGAGAGGATCGATGTAAAGGAGTTGTTACAGACCATCTCAAATGAAATAACTACCATCAAGTGAAACCAATATTTGCCTTTGAAGCCAACCTACCAAAATTTTCAAAGCAAAATATCTTCCTACCAACAAAATTAGTACCAAGGAGGCTCGTGCACAAATCTGTAGGCTCAAACAACTAATTAGATGGTGCCAGTGCCTACTCCACTGTAGAATGCTCACCCAAGCTTGAGTAGAGAGCTAATAGCAGGGAAAGATAACCTCACTGATGACATTAATCCTGGTGCTTCCCCTGTGGAAATGCACATATTCCCCAAAACTGCCTATGTGACAACCTATAACAAAAGGTGGTAGAATAGCACAACAAATCCATTATGTCAGATTTAGGAGGTTATGTGTATGCCTCTCCACAAATGGAAAATGTAGTACTCACTGAAAAAATGCAAGGAATGTCCCTAGAGAAGGGGAGATATAGCTCTTGACCACATGCTCTTCTCATGGATAGAAGAAGAAGAGGCAGTGTACTTAAATGATACATCAACATACAAAGCCCCACAATTGTAGTTAGATTACAACACTCACTACAAGAGGAGATTTACGGGTGAACCGGTCATCCCACAACCCAAAAGTGTTCCCAACCAAACTCCAAGTACCCTCATAGTTGCACAACAATCTCAGCTACAAAGGGAAATTGTTATAACAAGGGATAAAGAATAGAAGCTTTTAAATATGCCACCATTCAATGTGGTGGAACAATTGAAGAAATCCTTTGCTAATGTATCTTTTTGGGATATCTTAGCTATTCCAGAGCAAAAGTCATTGATGTAGAAGGCCCTCTGGGAGGACACAAACACCAAGCCAATAGAGCAATCATGCAAGGGAAAGTCTGTTAATTCATCACCTATGGTCAAAGTTCTCAAAAATAGTACAGAGGAAGCCTCTACCGAAGTTAGAGATAAGCCAAAACCAAAACCCTTTTTCCTAAATCTTATTGTGGGGAAGAAATTATTGCACAATTTCATGATTAACTCTAGCGCTAGCACCATAATCATGCCCAAGTAGATAGTTGAAGTGTTTGGCCTTAGCTATGAACCTTTAAAAAAGGGGGTTATATAGCTTGATGGGAACAAAGTTCAAACCATAGGTGTCATTAAGGACCTCCTTTTGACTCTATTCTCTACCCTAGAATTATAGTTCGACAAGATACCATAATCATAGACATTCCCCCCATGTTTAGACTTTGCTTATCCCAAGAATTCACTTCCAAGATAGGTGGATATCTTTCCTTAGATTGGTTGCACCTAATCTCCAGGACCAAATACGAAGCTAAAATGAAGATAATATCCAAACCTCTACATTCAAAACATGTAGCAGATGAAGCCATGATCAACTTTGAGGCCACTCATACCTCTATCACCAAAGAGGAAATGTATTGTACTGAGCTACTAAAGGATAAAAAAGTGATTAAAAAGTGGACTAATCAGGAAGAGGTCCTCTTGAGAAAATATATAGAAACTGATCCTTTTAGAAATTACCATGCCACTGGGTTCGAAACTTATGTTATCTATAATGAAGATCAAGTGATCCTGAAGGTCGAAAAGGAATCTACGAGTTGTCTAGCCTCAAAGATAGGGATGTTGCATTCTGATGGAGTGAGATGAAAATTTGGCATAGGAGTCGGGATATGTTTGACATCCCCATTCAATGAAAATACACTCAGGTATTTTTGCTTATGGTTTTCCTATACAAATAATGAAGCTGAATATGAAGGCTTAGTGCAAGGTTTAAGTCTTGTAGAATGAATGGGCATTAAGCAAATAATGGTATTCAGAGACTTAGAATTGATCGTAATCCAAGTCCAAGGGATCTCTACTACAAATAATGTTTGCATGAGGTCCTATAGACATAGAGTCTAGGATTTGATTGAGGGCTTTGAAGCCTTCAATATCCAAATAGTGTCCAAAGAGAAAAATGCAAATGCGGACCGTATGGCAGCAATTGGATCTCAATTTGACCTTGTTCCTAACCTAATTCATAACATACATTGTGTACAAGTGATTGTTTGACCAAAAATCCTAGATAATGATCAAAGCTGGAAAGTGTTCAATAGTGGTGAGCACATCGCCTCATTCATCCAATAGTCGAGAGAGTTCATTGAGAAACTTGAACCAAAATTGTTGAGGCCTATGAGGGATACATTATTCAGCTGAGGCCCAACAAGCTTCCCAAGGGATTGGTCACTCTCAAAAATCTATTCAATTGTGATGATGCGAGGAATGACAAGAGGAAATTTTAGTGGATAAAAGTGACTATACAGATCTTCAGGTCGAAGATGGAAGGAAACTGAAGGTCAGAAAGGATATCCCACATCATGATAAATAAAGGATTATCCATTTCTATGAGAAATATGAAGGAGTAGTGGCCTGGTTATATGATGACCTCAAGGGATACGATCCCGAAATCATCTAACATACTACAGAACTAATGGAAGGTGCAAAACTAGTCTACCAAAAGCAAAGGATGGTTAATCCAAAGATTGAGGCATTGATGGCGTAAGAGCTGGAAAAGCTACTTTAGTCTTGGATCATCTTCTTTATCAAGCATAGTAGATGGGTATCCAACCTAGTTCTAGTTCGAAAGAAGAATAGAGGCATCTGCCTATGTGTTGATTTCTGAGACCTGAATAGAGCATCCCTAAAGGATCACTACCCCTTTCCCTCTATGGAGTCTATCTTACAAATAGTGGCTGGATTGGAGATGTTTTTTCTACTAGATGGATTCTCTAGTTACAATCAAACCTGGGTAAAAGAGGAGGACCGATCACACAAAACAACGTTCATTACCAAGTGGTGAATGTTTGCATATACAAAAATTCCTTTCAGCCTCTCAAATGTGGGAGCCACCTTCTAGTGGGAAATGGATATTGCTTTTAGGGAAATGATCAATAAGATCATCTTTATCTACTTAGATGATCTTACAATATTCTCCAAGCATATAAGGATGATCATTTTGATCACTTTGAAATGGTCTTTAAAAAATGCCAAGAGTTCAGGATATCCCTGAACCCAAAAAAATGTGTTTTTGAAGTGCTGCAAGGAAAACTATTTGGACATGTAGTGTCCAAAGATGGGATTGCAATCGATCCAAAGTGGGTGAAGGCAATTCAAGAACTTCCCCTTCCAGTCAACAAGAAGGGAGTACAGTCCTTGCTGGGGAAGGTTTAAATTTTGTGAGCAAATTTATTTCTGATTTTTCAAGACTAATTAGACCTATCACTTTGATGCTTAAAAAAGATCAATTGCTCAAATGGACAAAGTAAGCTAGAGAGACATTTAAAAAGGTTAAGGATTCTATTTCTTCAACTCCTGTGTTGGTAAATCTAGACCTATCAAAGGATTTCATAATGTATGTATTTAGTAGAAAATACATCACTATTGTTTTGACCCAAAAGGACGATGAAGGAAAGGGACAACATCGGATAGCATTTCACTTCCAGACCTTAAACGATTATGAGAAAAACTATAACTTCATCAGAAGGAAAAAATTCACCATTGTTAAGGGACTCAAGAAGTTCAAACATCTCATATCTTGCAACAAGGTGGTTGTATATGTCATGCATTCTAGTGTGCGTGACTATATCATGGAGGGATAAATCACCAAAAAAGGGCCAATTGGTTCACTAAGATCCTCAAATATGATATTGAGGTTAAGCCCACAAAGACGATCTGAGGAAGATGACTTTGTGAGTATTTGGAACATGACGAAGAAATGGCAACTAAAGAGGAGCAACTTGAGCTTGTTCTAACAAATGAACCAAAGTCTGAAGACTGCTAGTTAGCAGATAGAGTAAGTTTCATGAACACCGAAAAATATCTACCGGGCCTTCCTTCTTAGAATAAAAGGTTCTATAGATTGAAAAATAATAGATATGTACTCATTGAAAGGGTCCTTTTGAAAAGGAACTATAATGGTGTTCTTCTACAATGTTTCACCAAAGAGTAGGCGAGGAAAATTCTTGACACTTTCCACAACACACCCGTGGGTGGAAATTTCTCCAAAAAGACCACCGCCATCAAAATTATATGTGTTGGATATTTATGGCCTACACTATTTAATGACTCACACTCTTTGGTTAAGACCTGCAAGGAATTCCAGATCTTCATAGGAAGAAGGAAGAACTCAGCAATGCCCCTAAATCCAATAGTTACCAAGGAAACCTTTGCAAAATGGGGCCTTGATTTTATCAAGATGATTAATCCCACCTCTAGTGCTAGACATAAATGGATCCTCATAGGTACATACTACTTTACCAAATGGACTGAGGCCATGCCCCTGAACAATGCAACAGAGGTGGATATTGTGAACTTTCTTGAGGAATTGGTAACAAGATTTGACCCACCGAAGACCATGATTCTCTGAAAATGCTAAGGCATTCCTAGGCTCAAAGGTATGCCTTTTTTTCTCACTCATGGCATATTCTTAAAAACGTCTTCAAACTACTACCCAAAGGAAATGGTCTGGCTGAGTTGACTAATAAAAATTTATTCTAACTCATTAAAAGAATCAGGTCAGAACATCAAAGAAAGTGGCATAAGAACCTCTAGGCAGTGCTCTAGGTAGACTGGATAACCCCTAAGTAATTCCTCAAGACTTTTTCATACGAGTTGGTGTACGGGAAGGAAGAGCTATTTCCCATCTCCATGGAGATTCTTGTACTACAACTACTCAAGACTTTGGAAGTTGCATAGAATGGCGAAATGGAGATTTAGTTGGCTGAGTTATTGGAAGTGTAGGAGAAAAGAGAAAAATCCCTGATAGCCATGAATAACCACCAATAGGTGGGTAAAAGGTTGTTTGACAAGAAAACCTCAGACCAGGGTCTAAAATGTGGAGACCTAGTGGTAAAGTTCAACGAAAGGGCCACAAAGCCTGACCAACATGGAAAATTCAATAGTCTGTGGGAAGGCCCTTTTAGAATAATTCAATGCAAGAAACATAACATATTCAATTTAAAAAATATGGAGAAAGAAGCATTGTGGATTCTAGTAAATGAAATCCACCTCAAATTTTTCAATTAAGCTTCGTTAACTATCCTGCCTATGTAAATATATAATTATTATAAATTCAATTTTGTTCTTTTGTTTGGTCGGTCTTTCCAAGACAACCCATGTAATGCAAAATTGAAATGAACCCATATGCAAAATTTGAAAAAAAACTCATAGAAGGAGAGAATGAAACCATAATGCAAGAAGTAGAAATCAAAAGAGACATAAATATAATAAAAGTTGTATATTCATTATACGAAATTATATACTTCAATATTACACTTCCAAAATGGCTCTAGGTCCATAATTTAAATTATATCTATATATACTATTTATTTTTTTCAGTGTATTCATTAAAATCATTTTCTAGGCATATATACAAAAAATAGGAAGAGGAAAAGGTTCATTCTCAAACTTGAGCATCGGAAGTGTTGGCAACATCTAGAACATCATCATCAGCTTTTGGAACAACAATAGGAGCATTAATGGAAACAGAAGAATCAATAGTGATCAGACCATAAATTGTCTCATATTTTATCAAAGAAAATCATCTATTTCTTCTTAATGCATTAGTGTTAAAGTGGATTTGAGTAATGATTGAAAGTTCTTTAGCTTGTTTAAAGTAGAATATAAAGTAAATGTTTGATTTATTTTTAGTAATTAAATGTGATCCAAATTTCCTCTAATATGTCTCCATGAAGTTTTTAAAATGATATAATGCAGATAAATAAGTTATTAAATAACCCATGGTAAGAAGGAGCTTCATAGACACTTGTAGTAGAGAGCTCTAAACACTTTAAGTAGTTAACTCCTGAAAGCTTTAGAAAGCTTTGAAGAAATAATGAGAAGATAAAGAATACTCTCAACACACTCCTACATTCATGCAAAATCATGAATCATCAATCATTCCTAAATTAATGGGATGAGTATTTGTTTCATGTTGATTTTTAAGATCTCTCACAGTTATTAAATTTCATGCTTCCTTCTTCCACGAAAGATAACTCAAGTTACCACATCGTTCAAATGTTGTTGCATGATTATAGCATGTTATTCATGCTAAATATTAATGATTTGGTCAACTAAACTGGAGAATAATTCCTTCATTCAAGTTCAACACTTGAAGACTTCCTAAAAATTAGGCGTGCAAAAAATGTGAAAAACATAGTCTTAGTAAGACGATGATATCTCCCTCGTTTCTCAATGAAATTCAAAAATTGAAAACAATATGGAAATTAGATTTGAAGATATAAAAACCCTTTTGAGAATTTAGCATGATTTGTAGCAGGGAAGGAGACATATGTGTCAAAAAATGACTAAGACAAAAGTGGTGTTATGGAGGACAACAACTTCAATTTTCTTAAATTTTTGTCAACAACCCCTCAAAAATAGGATCTTGGATCCAAATTCTTAGTGGATTGGTTGGATATATATAGAATATGAATTCTATAAATACAATGTAATCATTTGATCAAAGGGAGGGGATTAGAAAGGCTTGTTTCAGCTTGAGGAAATAGGATAGATCTAGTTTCATTTTTCAGCAATGTAATTCTAGATTTCTAGATTAAATTTGAATCCAAGAAGCTTTTCATTTCCAGAAAGTGTCAAGTTTCTTAGCCTTTTTAATTCTTGCAAATGTTCCTTAAATAAGTCCCCTTTCATGCAAATTTCCTTTCATGCAAATAGGATTTATTTCTGCAAGTAGAATAGATTGTCAAGCAAGTTTTCTACTTTCTCTCTTGCAGACAGCCATGGACACCACCTTGGATTGATAAATTAAATGATGAGGATTACAATGACCCCATCATTTTTGGCACCATTTGTAGGGATAGGTGTCATTAGGGAAGGGAGAAAATTAGTTTCTCAACATTTTAGATTTAGATATTCCTCAAGAGATATTTGTTTCTCGAACCCCCCCCAAAATACCAGCTCTAAAGAAAAACCCCCCTATCTATTACAAAATATCCTTAGTTGGAGGACCATCACTCCAAATCCTAACAAAGGATATTTCTTTAAGGAAAGAATTGATGGATTATTTCTTGCAAGAGGTACAAAATACAATGAAGAGATTTTATTGTCATTACAAAATAGTGCAAGGGAGAGAATTCTTTGGAGACCTTCAAAATCTAAGAATGGCTGCCCAGTCATATTTTTGAAGACAAAGGAGGGCTTCCCAATCAGAGAGTTGAAGAACAAGAAGTTGTTTCCATTCATGCATGCAACAGATCAGAAATAAGGATTGCAAGATCTCTCCAATCAACCCATGTATTTTCTAGAATTGGAAATCATGAAGAAAGTTTCCACTAAAAAGGAAGGTGAAACATTAAGTTTCAAAATTTTGTCATCTTCTTTTCATTCTCTTCTCTCATAAAATTGAACGCATGGAAACATAATTTGAGAAAGGGAGGATATTTTTCAGAACCAATTAATGGTTATATGTAACCTTTCTGCATCATTAAGTAGAGTAGGTTAGGGAAGATTTTATTTTTGCAAATAAGTTCTTTGCACATGCTATTTCCTCTTCTCTTAGGCTGTAAGCATGTAATTTTCTATGCAAGTTGCTAATCTAAAAACTTGTAGGAGATATTTTGGCATCATGGATGACTGGTTAGTGTAGAAAAATAATGATGAAGCAATCTGAGTTGGTAATCAATGTAAAAGATCGAGTTGTAGCTCTCGAAAGTTGAAGAAATTCTTTGCATGCAGCATGGAGATAATTAACTACAACTCATACATGATGGTTGCATGGAAAACTAAGATAAAATTAGGTATTTACTTTATTATTTTACTCTTATTCAACTGAAATTTCTTTCATTTTACTTAATCCACTCAAAAATAGAAAGAAGAAGAAGAAAAACATCTAAAAGTAGTTCTAAGATTTAAAGAGAATTTTGAACCTATCTAGAGCTATTTTGGAATTGTTCTCGGGATGTCAAGAGCTTTTAGGAGCTTTTAGGAGCTCTTCAGAAGCTTTCAAGAGCTTTCAAGAACTACATAGTGCAACTACTAAAAAATGATGAATTTATTAAATTTGAAGGCTCATTATGAGTTGTAGAGGGACCTGCAACATTTTAGGTGTGGGGGAAATGATGAAACCATAAATTCTCATATTTTATCAAATAAAATCATCTATTTCTTCTTAATGCATTAGTGTTAAAGTGTATTTGAGTAATGATTGAAAGTTCTTTAGCTTGTTTAAAGTATAATATAATGTAAATGTTTGATTTCTTTTTAGTAAATAAATGTGATCCAAATTTCCTCCAATATTTCTTCATGAAGTGTTTAAAATGATATAATGTAGATAAATGAGTTATTAAATAACTCATGGTAAGAAGGAGCTCCATAGACACTTGCAAAAAAGAGCTCTAAACACTTGAATTTGTTAACTCCTGAAAGATTAAGAAGGCTTTGAAGAAATAATGAGAAGATAAAGAAGAACCCCAACACACTCCTACATTCATGAAAAATCATGGAGCATCAATCATTCCTAAATTAATGGGATAAGTATTTGTTTCATGTTGAGTTTTAAGATCTCTCTTATTAAATTTCATGCTTCCTTCTTCCACCAAAGATAATTCAAGTTACCACATCACTCAAATGTTGTTGCATGATTATAGAATGTTATTCATGATAAAGATCAATGATTTGGTTGATTGAAATGAAGAATAATTCCTTCATTCACATTCAACACTTGAAGACTTCATAAAAATAGGCCCGCAAAAATTGTGATAAACACAATCTTAGTAAAACAATGATATCTCCATTGTTTCTCAATGAAATTCAAAAATTAAAAATGACTTGGAAAGTAGATTTGAAGATATAACAACTATTTTTATAATTTGGCATGATTTGTAGTAGGGAAGGAGCAGTACACATCAAAAAATGACTGAGAAAAAAGTGGCGTGATGGAGGACAACAACTTCAATTTTCTTAAAGTTTTGTAAACAACCCCTCAAAAATAGGATCTTGGATCCAAATTATTAGTGTATTGGTTGGATAGATATAGAATATGAATTCTATAAATGCAATGCAATCATTTGATCAAAGGGAGGGGATTAGAAAAACTTGTTTCAACTTGAGGAAATAGGATAGGTCTAGTTTCATTTTCCAGCAATTTAATTCCATATTTCAAGATTAAATTTGAATCCAAGAAGCTTTTCATTTCTAGAAAGTTTCAAGTAGTTTAGCCTTTTTATTTCTTGCAAGTCTTCCTTAAATTAGTTCCCTTTCATGCAAATAGGATTTATTTATGCAAGTAGAATAGACTGTCAAGCAAGTTTTCTACTTCTCTCTTGCAGATAGCCATGGACACCACCTTCGATTGATAAATTAAATGATGAGGATTACAATGACCCCATCAAACAACAATAATGGAAAGTGGTGGAGGGAACAACAGGTTCTGAAATTCAATATACTAGTCAATTTCATAAAAAAACACCACATTGTAGCAGTGAAGAAGGAAGTGGTATGCACAGGTTACCCTCTCGCGGTACTCTCCAATTGACAGAATATGAAATCTGCTTAGAAACGGTACCCATGGCACCACTACATCTTCTTTTATGTGTCTATAGAGGTCGCTCACCATGGGGAGACTAAGTTCATAGACTGTATTTGTCACAACCTCACCAAGGCCACCGAGGTAGCTCTTCGCAAAGATCTCCATTATCAAGTGAAGAATCATCTACTTAGGGACCTATATATCAAGCAAGGATGCAAAAAAATACGAGAAAATTTTAGTATTGACCCTATATTTATTCTTGTACTCTATATAGTCCTTACCTAGTACCCACTTCATTACTACATGATAGCCAATGAATGCTTATTCTTCGTCATTCGTTTCAAACGCTTGTTAGAAATTTTGCCTAAAAATGTTGTATGTGACTTATTGCTAGTGAGCCTAATCAGAGTATTCATGACACCTATCTCTACCCAACTACCAAATGCTAATTCGTCTCAATCACTAAGTGTAATTTTGTTGTTGTCTCAGGGTCTATTTATATAGAAATATTTGAGGCACCCACGTGCCATAAGCATGATGTTGACCGAGTATTAACATAAAAATCCCACCAAGATCCAACTCGAATTTCCCACCAAGTTGCATCTGATATGTATGAATTGTTGCATGCAAAGTTAAGATAAATTAATTAATTAGCACAAATCGGTGGTAGTCTTAGATGGTAGTTTACACAGCCAATTGTTGATGTGTCACATTGTGGGAATTTTTTAGTCTCCAAGGATGAACTCAAATATTTTCATGTACTCATTGCACCTGTGGCTTAATCATTCGTTTCAGATTATTAATTCTGAAGCATGCGAAAGGTTTTATATGCCTTCAATCTTAGGCTCAATTTCCCATGAAATTGCGCTAAAGGACATAATGACCAATTGTCATTATGAATTATTGTCTTTTTAAAAGGGAAAGAAATTCATTTCCCATGAGCAAGGGAGCCAGTGGTACATGCTGAATTTAATGCTAAAAGGAAACTATATTCTACAACTCCAAGTAAGAAAAAACTAAGTGTTGCATGTGAAAGACCTTTATTGTGAAAAGCTTCTTGAGTACACTATTCAGTGCAAAGAGTTTTTGATTGTAGAATTGTTGAAGAACACGAGTGAATTGTAGTAGGTTTAAGCATCGTAAAAATCCACAACACCCTAAGATTCCTAGAATCCTCATATGGAAGCACAAGGAGAGGCGACCCAAAGATTGTTTGATTCCATGCATACGGCCCCAATGGCCAATATCTTCAACGATCCCTCTTACGCTTTGCTTGGGATAGCAGAGAAGCCGAAGTGGATTCACACATGGGCCACGAAAAAGAAATCTCTAAGCAGGGACCATACATAGATAACAAAAGAATGGGATAAAATTCATGATCCCTTCCTCAAAAATAACCCTAAGAGTCTTAGGGAAGTAGCTTGAGAAATAATTAAAGTTTCCACTAACAAACATCATTTGGCATACAAGCTATGGTTCTACGGTCTCCCGCAATATATGGTCCCTTTTGTGCATTATTTCCCGGAGCTAGTTCATGAGGGCATTCAACATTTCAACCCAGATACCGATGCCATTGAAGGCTGAGAGCTAAGGGTTATAATTAGAATGAAGGCTATTAGGGACATGTTATGAATCCCTAAAAGGGGCTCTAGAGTAGAAAAGATGGAGTCATTCACTCTAGAAAAGGGGGACGATTTCTAAAGAACCAAAGATCTCACTTTGGAATTTTATAACCGGGAAACCCAAAGGCCTTAGGAAGATGTGGCAAAGCCACCACAATATCCAGTCATGAACAACACTTTTAGCAAAGATATGCAGGAGGACTTCTCTATGATGGCTTTTGTTTGCAGCATGGATGAGGAAAAGTTTGTTGAAACATTTCAACTAGGTCTAGGTTTTCAGCTGAGAGAACAACATTCTTTATTCTGGTATGAATTTTTGGAAGTCATTATCTAGGAAATGTTGAGCCAAATAAAGGAATACGACATGTAGCATAAGTTTAGGTTTTCTTCCCTCCTTGCTCATATTTTTTTACACTAGAACCTTGAGTTTTTTAGTAAACGGATGGGGTTATCTATTTTTTATGAGAAGAGAGCCAAAAGGCCAGTTTCTATGTGGAATCCCCTCCTTTTTGTAACATATGATTATTATGCATTCTCATAGTGTTTCTTGACTATGATTCTACAAGACTTTAGTGAAGATGGCAATCTTTATTGGATTTTTGCCGAGCAGACAGGGTGGATGCAAAATTTCAATCCTCCTTGCGACTGGTTTGTTGGTGAGGAATTCACATTCATTACGATGCATGGATTTATTGAGGAGAAATTTTGGCTCCCGACATGTGTCACAGATCAGGTGTTGGCCCTTGAGATGTTCCAGCAACTATTGATTATCAACAACAACTTTTGCAAAGGGAATAAGTAGAAAGGTTTTTTCTTCTACCCTTTGAGTTTCAAAACAGTGGTAATGGCAAGGAAGTAGACACATAAGATGTTGGAAGCAAAGATGGATCATCTAGGGATAGTGTTAATTTGTTATGAGTGGCAATACAACCCTGAAAATGACTTATCAGACCTGAACGTCAAGGTGACTCACAACTCTTGGCCTTACTGGGAAAAACAATGAAATCCACGATTTGAGTAGGATGATCTATTTGTGGACCTGGCCTATATTCCTAATGAAGATAAGAGGCTACTGTGACTCTCTTTCTATTTTCCTTTGGTGAAGCCTAATGAGAGGCTCCAAATGGGGGCCACTCTTTGTAATAATTTGGTCAAGCATTAGCAGTGGAGTAAAGAGAAAATTATAGCCTTCTAGATTTATCGTCAAGAGATCTAATGCCTCGATGCCTCGTTCCAAGACATAGTAAAGGATGAAAGATCTGATACTCTATGGAAGAAAGGGCATTATGATACTGATGCAAGTGATGATGAAGATATAGATCCAGAGGAAGCTAGGAAATATACAGGGAAGGGAAAGTAGGTGAAACACGCCCAAGCTTAGAAGAAAGAAAAGGTGACAAAGCAGCCTAGCAAAACTTCTTCAAGGGTGCAGTTGAATATATCACTTTTGGGAGCCTCACAAACATGCACATGGGCCATGAAAAGAGCCAAATTAACCCAAAAAACTTCAAAGGTCATAGAGGTGGAAAATTCCCCATCGGACAAAAGGCAACGCATGGATGCAATTTCTAGAGAGGGTTCATAGGAACCTGCAGTAAGCCAAGGATCAGAATCATCGGCAACTCAAGTATCTTTCACTTCCCCTCTTCTCACCTTACAATCTTTGGTTTCTCTTACTATCTTGGTGTTGCTTGTCACTTCAAGTGTTGGCCTTTCTGATGAAGATCCCAAAGAAATTTGTAATTTCTAAGTATCACATGGACTTATTCATCATATGAAGCCCTTGTCCCCATGGTTGGATAGGGTTTTGGCTTAGAAAACCCTTTGTTCTTCTAGTTTCACATTGACTTGTCCTACCAGTCTCTCATTCTCCAAGTTCTCAATTGAGCCATCATGTTTGTTCGGCCACCGACCCCTTTGGTTTAGAGTACCGGTCATCCAGTCTATCACCCACTTTAATGTTTCCTAATGTTGAGCCAATAAATATTTTGCTAAATGGCTTAAGCTTAAGTCATTCATCCTTGAGGATTAAACCATCGTTGGCCTAGCAATGGCCCCTTCTTTAATCTAACTTTGTCGTATGTTTGGGTTTAAGGATTTATGACCATGGGAAATGATCTTGGTTGTACCCCGCCAGATCATGGATGTTAAATGTCAGCTGGTTACGCAATGCAAGTATCACGAGATGAGGATGAGAGTCCTTATATGGATGTGGGACCCGATCTCCACTAATGATCTTACCACCTATGGTTCCAAACTGATGGTGAAGATCAAGTACATAAGATAATATTTGTCATTCCCTGCTAGCTCATGGAGGAAAGATGAACGCTTGTTAAAGGCAGTGAGAGCAGTGAGATCTTGACATGTGGATTAATCTACCAGTTAATGAAATGGAAAAATTCTATTGGCCAATGATGAACAAGCAAAGAAATGATGAAATTCAAGCTCAGTCAGCTCAACATGAGCCCTTTGATCTACCATCTCATCAAAGGATTGATGACTGACATTCAAAATCAGTAAACAGGCATGTGATAGCCGTTGAGTTTTGTAACCAGCAAGCATTAATGGTATGTTCTATGTGGGAGCAATCAAATTGATCTATGTGCATGTGGAGACTTAATTACTGGTAATTATGAAGTATGATCTATAGATTTCCATGCATGCCAACGAATTTCCACCATTACACAAGTGTGTCTTCTTTGAAAATTGATGGTTGTTATCATCATGTCACTTGATAAATACAAGATGAATGAATGCTAATTTCATCATTTGCATTTAGTAGTTAGTATTTAGTAGTTTTTTGAATTTGAGTTGAGCAGTTTTCAATTGCAAGCTCAAGAATCTGACCAAGCATTTAAAATGATTAAGTATGTTGTTGTTAGCATCCCAATTAGGAGGTCACCTAGGTTCAATGCAAAGAAGGAGAAAGATAGCGCCGATGAGTAGGAATGCAATGTACATTAACATGATCTAGTTGTAGAGGAGAAGGTTCATGTTGATAAACCTTTGCTTGTCCTTGTCAGGAGTAGCAAGAGGCCATTGCACCAAAGTGTAACCATTGGGAATATAGGAGAAAAAAGAAAAGAGCCTACCTTGGTCGCATCCAGAGTTCTAGAAGGGTAAGGTATGGATGTGGTTCATATGGGTGACATAATTCTCCAATTGTAGTCACATATAGTCCTTCAAGGAGAACTACAAAGACAGATTCAAGCTATTAGTGGTATCTTATGATGTAGGCTCCAATTGTCACCCTAGGAACAAAGGTGCTATCAACTACTCCAATATCTATGCAGACTGTGAGTCGGCATGATGACTCTCTACTAGGAAAGGACAAGAACTAGGAAGGAGATGAAGTTTCCTCTCCTACTCTTGCCACAATGAGGATCAGTCACATCTATCGTGGCTCTAGTGTTGGTGTTGGTCCTATGTAATGGAATGGCTTTCTGGGTTGTTGACTTTTGTGATGCAAATGAAATTATGTGTTGATTGTTCTCATTTTTTGGCATTAGTAAGTTTTATTTTGAACCTAGACAATTGAAGCTAGCTTTTTTTATGACTATGCTAACCGTAGATGTGGGTTGATGGGTTATGCCGATGGTTAGTGGTTACTTTTGGCAGTATTAGCAAATTTTGATGGTTAAACATTTTTCCTCCCCTTTTGGGAAAATGATTGCAGATTGTGTTGTGAGGGAATTTTGAAATGAAATGCAAATTATTGTGAAATGATACATCTAGATTGTAATTACATTTCAAGCTAGAAGCTTGTTTTCTCCTTGTGATATAAAAGGAATTCATGGGTCATTTGCAAAGGGTTCTAGTCTTAAATTTTGATTCGTGTATATGTCTGGGTAGAAAATCAAGTATAGAAAGAAGTTAATGAATAGAGCAGATGACTTTTTTTGGCTCTGAAGCATGTATATAGTGATCTTAAATAGTTTTATAGTCATGAATGATATTGAAATAAATCTATAATTCTAATGCATGTGCTCTCCTTCTGTGGGTGGTTGTAATTTTTGAATGAAATTATCAAGGATATCTTTATTCATCTTCAAATATTTGTTTCAATGTATGTCTCTATTTCTACTTTGATTCAAAGAGTTAAATAAAAGGCTTAAATAGAGTCATAAATTTGCACTAATTTATAAAGGATTTGGTAAGTAGTAATGACTTATAAATTGCAAGCTCCATGATGCAATGTATTGTGATAGTTGTCCGTTATTATTAGAATTAAATAATTTCTATATTATTGGTTGTTGTGTATGTGACTCTAATGCCCTATGTGACAAGACACTGGTCTATTTGTTAAATATTTACATCAGAAGTGTGTTAATTGTATATCTAGCCATCAATTTGAAATCAAAATGAAAATTCACTTTAAAATTCATCAGTCATGAGGCATGTGTGTGAAGTATTTTGAAATAACCCTTGGTTTCTAATGATTGGATCACAATTTTCTTAAAGATAAGCCGATCTTTCAATAATTCATGTATTTTTTCTCCTCATCAGAATCGATCTATGAATTGAGGTGTTCTACAATGTATGAACTAAAATGAACATAGTAGGAACACCCTCCTAGGTCCCATAGAGCCTGAATTGTAGAAGATTTCAGTCTTCGACTGAATCTTGTTAGTTGGCCATTCATTTTAAGGGTCTTGAGTATAGGAGTTGGCTACTCTTTACAGATTCCTTAGGTGTATTGGAAAAAAACCAATAGAATGGCGATTTTGCTGGGGAAACCCTTATTCTCCAAATGCAACTACAAAATGAAAAGTCAAATGGTGATGTGAATATGAACATCTTGTTCAGATACTAAAAAAATATTGAACCAGGGAGAAGATTTTGTTGCAGCAAAGATTGAAGGATTTGAATGTGATTCCGCTGTGGAAGATAGCCCATAACGTGTTCCATTTGTGAAGAAACTTCATTTCATTTGAATTCCAGTCCTCTAAAAGGAGGTGGTGACTCTAATTCAAAGAACCTGATAAAGCATACATCAAATTGTCATATCTACAGTTTTAAGGATAAAGGATAGTCAATCGTAGCAAAATACCAAGTACTCTCATAGAATTTGAAGAAATTAGAGCATGTTATGGGTAAATCGGGATAAATTTCTCATACTCAAGATGTAAATGATTCCATAATAGGTGAATTAGCACTCAATGAGGGAATATTAGTGATAATTTAGCATGCCTTTTGCGTATAAGATGAAATTTGTGCATTATGATAAAAGAAGCATGTTATACTGTTAGATCTTAAGCAACATTTATAGGGAATATATGTGCTAAAGGATTAGGATCACAATTGTAAAAGGAATTGATGTAATAGTATATAATTTCACAGTAGACATTAAATTCCTTTTCAAGAACTAAGGATGAGTTGTCAATTTACGACATTTGGTGTAAATAGTGATAAAAGCATGTGCGGTGAACAATCCTTGTCCCACCAAGGAAATTTTAGTACTGATAGGTATAGGGCCCTCAACTTTGAAAATATTTTTGGTTACCCAAATATTGTAACACCTAAGATCAGGGACAAAATACCAAAGTTCAATGGTGAGAGGTCAGAATCAACAAGTAAGCATGTGCATGAATTTGTTGATGTGATGGGAGATTATGAGATAGATTTTGAAGATGTAGTTATGAAACTATTTGTTCAATCCCTAAAAGACACAAGAGACTAGTTCTCTTTCTTGCTAATGTATTCTATACATTTTTGGAGTGAACTTAAGGTAGTCTTCATGGAACAATTTGGTGAAAGGATAAAACCAAGTGTTGCACAAAAGAATTTCATGGAGATCTCCAAGGATAAGGAAGAGTTGGTCCCTGCTTTCAACCTTAGATATGTAAAGGTCATAAGAGATATCCCTGAGCACATGAGTCCAAATGATGCAAAATGTTTGGTTCTGTATTTCAGAGCATTTTATAGTAAGATGGGTTTCTTGTTGAGAGATAAAGAGCCTACTACCTTACAACAAGCCTACTGAGATGCTACGAATATTGAGAACAATTTGAAGTACTCAATCATGAGGGGACATGTGACTACTAGTATGAATGGATCTAATAGAACTCAAACTATTGAGTCAAATAAATCAAGAAGTAAAAGTTTTTTTTGGGAAAAGGATCCCTTAGATGTCATATATGCAGTACTTCCACAAGATGCAAAACAAGAGCAAGCATCAACATCATATCAACAAGGATTGGGAAGGGATGACTTAGTATTCTCTATTAGAGAGTTGTATGAAATGAAAAGACATGTGAATGAATCACCATATAACTTGTTTTCAGGATTCCTAGATGTTCTGATGAAGATACCCAAGAGTGTTAGACCTAATGAATTAATGTGCATTGATTTTTTTGTGAAGTCTACAAATCAGGACTAAGAAAATGCCCCGAGAATTTGAAGCTTCATAGTCTTGATTAGGTAGTGGATTGGATAAGCATTGTGGAAGAAATTGAGTGCAGTTATATGCCACATGTTGTTCCCAAAAATGTGGGAAATATTTTCTATAGTAAGGAGAATCAAAGGCTAAGGTTGATAGATCAAGAAGATGCATCAAAATGTGGACAACTAGTCAATGACTATTGTCATTTCACAAGTAATCTAGATGTAGGCTTAGGCAGTAGTGATGAAGATGAAGATACGGAGTGTGAGGATAAGAAAATAGTACGTAATTTTCTTCCTTGGGATGTCATAGTCTATGAGAAAGCACAAGAGGTATAAGGTGAAACCTCACATGTTGATTTAATTAGGAATAATGATGCACAAATCAGTGATGGAGATGCACCTAATTTTAGTTGTATGGAACAAATGAGGGATCAAAGAGATGAGATCAAGCCCAGTCAATCTTCTATTGAATATGATTCTTCTTATGAAATGGAGATGGAATCCTTTGCTTCAAGTAGGGGGTATGCTAATAGCCTTGAAGGGGTGTGTTTCCTGGCTAGTGAGCAATTCTCTTCATGTGAAGAATTATTTGAATTTGGATAAATTTTCATGAATGAAGATGATGAAGAGGATATTGAAAGTGTTTCTCTCTCCTCTTCAAGTGATTACACAAATTTTGAATGCACACATGATCAAAGAGATTGGGATCCTGATATTGAAGAGGAAGGGGTACGTGTGACCACTATAAAGGTGTGGAAGAATCCCTTATTTGATGAACCCTTGTTGTTGGGTGAGGATACCAATGACGATCCCTACTAGTGTAGGAGAAATCCAATCTTTGTGGAAAATATTGATGAGTCTCTAATAGATACTTGTGGACATACTCGAATTGATGCAAGTCAGATAGGAAGGGGTGAGTGCCTGGATGGCATTGAGGTTTTTGATCTTCTCTTTGGAGATGGTAATGTTGAAGCATTCATACCCCATTCACATGGAGAATACAATAGTATAAATGTTGTTGAACAGGATGGTGATACACATAAAACTAAATATGAAGTTGGAACTATCATTTCCCATGATGATGACTATAGATATGATACTACTATTGATGAAAATATTAAGCACAAGGTAGATTCATGTTCATTATGATGAAACAGGGATTGATAAATATCTACACATCCCCATATCTTATGGTGATTGTGGAAAGGTGGCCACTAAAGTAACGTCTACACCTACAAAAGGAAATGAAGCACATATCAATGAAGGAGAAGGCTTAGTTCTTGGCCATAAGGAGAAACAATTTGAAGAATGCTCAAACCATATGGACAATGTAGAATATTTTGATTGGTATGAAGAGTTATTGGATGATGTAAATAGTAGTAAATGTGCTAATGATCAGTATGAGGTGGGTTTCAAGTGTTACTTTGTTGATGCCCCATATCTTCTTGATTTGATCATGGAACTATTTCCATTAAGTAGATATAACACTGTTCTTGAAGACAAATTGAGTGTTGATTCATTTGAGAAAGAAAATGTGGACTCATTCTTGGGTCTTGATTTCCAACTCATGCAAGTTCCTGAATGTGATTCTTTTTTTTTATATATATTTGAGGATTGACTACATAATGTGAAGTAGAATAGCTCCACCATCTTACCACTAGAAATGCAAGAAGGGCATCAAGACAAGATTCATGATGAAGAAAAAGAAATAGAATATGGATATTTCATTTTTCCAATGCAATCAAAGGAGACAATGTCAAAATGGGATTATGGGAAAGACTGTTTCAAAAGAATGGTGGGTCAAGTTGGTTGCAATGAAGTCAATAGTGCAAAGGTACTTGGTCCTATGGTATATCCACTGCCTATAGAACAAGACAAGGTATTTGAAAAAGGAAAGAAATAGGCTCAAGTTTTGGGGGCTAGGGGCCTCCAATTTGAGGAGTGGAGCCGATTGTGTGAAAAGGATTCTTAGGGAAACAAACAAGATTGTATATTTTGTAAATAATTTATATAGGTTGGTTTGGTGTGTTTGATTTTTGCTCTATCTACTTGCATTACACAGGAAAGCTCCTGGGTTTTGCTTTCTATCCTGGTTTACTTCAACCTAAGATCTGCATTCTAGCTATACCTGCTAGAGGTATATGTCCCTGAGTATGAGCCACTAATGGAGATCCCCAAAAAAATTGAAATTTTTGAGTATCACATGGACTTAATCATCATATGGCACCCTTGTCCCCATTGTTAGATAGGGTTTTTTCTTAGGAAACCCTTTTTTCTTCTAATTTCACATTAACTTACCCTACCGATCTCCCATTCTCCAAGTTTTCAATTGATCCATCATGTTTGTTTGGCCACTAACCCCTTTGGTTTAGAATGTCGGTCATCTAATCTATCACCCACTTTAATCTTTCCTAATGTTGAGCCAATTAAATTTTGCTAAATGTCTTAAGCATAAGTAATTCATCCTTGAGGGTTAAACCATTGTTGGCCCAACAATGGCCCCTTCTTTAATGCTAACTTTGTTGTATGTGCAGGTTTAGGGATCTATGACCATGAGAAATGATCTTGGTTTTACCTCGCCAGATCACGGATGTTAAATGTAGGCTAGTTACGCAGTGCGAGGATCATGAGAGGAGGATGTGTGTCCTTATATGGATGTGAGGATCAATCTCCACTAATGAGCTTACCACCTATGATTCCAAACTGATGGTGAAGATCAAGCATAGGGGATAATCTCTATCTTTCCTTGCTAGCTCATAGAGGAAAGATGAACACTCATTAAAGGCTGCAAGAGTAGCGAGATCTTGACCCATGGATTAATCTACCAATTAATGAAATGGATGTGACCCACTGATAGGTGAAGTGTCATCCTATTTGGAAAAATGCTATTGGCCAAGATGAATGAGTAAAGAAATGATGAAATTCAACCTCAGTCAGCTCAACATGAGCCATTTGATCTACCATCTCATCAAAGGATCGATGTCTATTCAAAATAGAAAAATAGGCATGTGATAATCATTTAGTTTTGTAACTAGCAAGCATTAATGGTATGTTCCATGTGGGAGTGATCAAATCAATCTTCGTGCATGTGGAGAATTAATTTACAGTAATCATGAAGCATGATCTACAGATTTCCATGCATTTGGGAAATAAATGGTGATAATATGCATGCCAACAAATTGCCACCATTTTACGTGTATGTCTTCTTTGAAAATTGATGATGGTTATCATCACATCACTTGAAAAATATAGGATGAATGACTACTAATTTCATCATTTGCATTTAGCAATTAGTAGTTTTATAAATTTCAGCTAAGTGAGTAGTGTTTGATTGCAAGCTCAAGAAGCCTACCAAGGATTAAAATGAGTAAGTCTGCTATTGTTAGAATCCCAATTATGAGGTTGTCAAGGTTTAGTGCGAAGAAGGAGCAATATAGTGTCAATGGGCAGGAGTTTAATGTACTTGAACATGCTTCAGTTGCACAGGAGAAGGTTCCTTCTGATAAACCTTCGCTTGTCCCTGTAAGGAGTAGCAAGAGGCTATTACACCAAAGTATAGCCACTGGGAATATAGATGAAATAAGAAAAGAGTCTGCCCTAGTTGCATTGAGAGTTTCTAGGAGGGTAAGGTATGAGCATGGTTCATATGGGTGACAAAATTCTCCAATTGTAGTCATAGATAGTCCTTCAGAGAGCACTACAAAGACAGATTCAAGCTATTAGTGGCATCTCATGATGCAGGCTCCAATTGTTGCCCTAGGAATGAAGGTGTTGTAAGTTACTCCAATATTTGTGTGGACTCCGAGTGGGCATGATGGATCTCTACCAGGAAAGGAAAAGAACTAGAAAGGAGATGAAGTTTCCTCCTACTATTTCCATGATGAGTGGGCATTTATACCATAGCTCCAGTGCTGGTGTTGGTCAGGTCTCTAATGGAATGGATTTTTGGGTTGTTGAATTTTGTGATGAAAATGAAATTATGTCCTAGTTGTTCTCATTTTTGGCGTTAGTAAGTTTTATGTTGAATGTTAACAATTGACATTGGATTTTGTGATGACTATGCTAACCATGGATGTGGGTTGATGGGTTGCGCTGATCGTTATTTGTTACTTTTGGTAGTATTAGAAAATTTTGATGGTTACACATTTTTCCTCCCCTTTTGGGAAAATGAGTACATATTGTGTTCTGAGGGAATTTTGAAATGATATGCAAATTATTGTGAAATGATACATCTAGATTGTAAATTCATTTCAAACAAAAAGCTTTTTTTCTCCTTGTGATATAAAATGAATACATGGCTCATTTGCAAAGGGTTTTGGTCTTATTTTTCGAGTAGGGTATATGTCTAGGTAGAAAATCAAGTCTAGAAAGAAGTTAATGAATAGAGTAGATGACTTTTTTTGGCTCTACAACATGTATATAGTGATCTTAAATAGTTTTATAGTAATGACTAATATCAAAATAAATCTATAATTCTAATGCATGTACTCTCCTTTTGTGGGTGGTTACAATTTTTGAATGAAATTATCAAGGATATCTTTATTCATCTTCAAATATTAGTTTCAATGTATGTCTGGGTTTCTACTTTGATTCAAAGAGTCAATTAAAATGCTTAAATAGAGTCATAAACTTGCACTAATTTACAAAGGATTTGGTAAGCAGTCATGTCTTAGAAACTGTGAGCTCCATGATGCAATGTATTGTGAGAGTTGTCCATTATTATCAGAATTAAATAATTTCTATATTACTAGTTGTTGTCTATGTGACTCTAATGCCCTATGTGACAAGACACTAGTCTATTTGTTAAATATTTACATTAGAAGTGTGTTAATTGTCTATCTATCCACCGATTTGAAATCAGAACACAAATTCACTTTAAAATTCATCACTCGTGATGCATGTGTGTGAAGTATTTTGAAATAACCCTTGGCTTCTAATGAGTGGGTCATAATTTGCTCAAAGATAAGTCAATCTTTCAATAATTCATGTATATTTTCTCCTCATAGGAATTGATTTGTGAATTAATGTGTTCTATGATGTATGAACCAAAATGAACATAGTAGGAACACCCTCCCAGGTCCCACAAAACCTGAAGTGTAGAATATTTTAGTTTTCGACTGAATCTTGTCAGTTGGCCATTCATTTTAAGGGTAATGAGTATAGGAGTTGGCTAATCTTTAGGGATTCCTTATGTGTACTGGAAAAAAACCAACACTTTCTTTTTCTACTTATACTACAATGGTCATGGGAGTTTTCTCCCAATTTCCCCAAGCTAGACAATTCACTTTTACTCCCCCATAGGTTATTCCACCTTTTGTTGGACCCCAGTCCACAACCACTATTGCTACCCCTTTTTCAGGAACTGTGTGGGCTAGCAAATGGAGTCCACTATATCTCTACTACTGCCACCACTCCCCATGAGTCCTTCCTCCACTTCCCCGACTGGGCCTTGGTATAACATTCCCCTATTTTACGCATTAACAATCTCTGTACCGAAGAAGACATCAACTAGGACCACAACTCTTTCTTTCCATTTTGTTCTTCCTCTCGGTGCACTCTTCATTGGTGAGTTGATTAGATCACCAACAAAATTTATGTTGGAGAGCGACGAAACAAGAGCAACACAAACTATCAGAGTCCAAAAGATGAAAGAAAAAGATGTTGCAAATTCGACTGAGCCACACGTGCAAATCCTTTTCAATGAAGCTCAACAGTCATTGCATTTCACAACTATGCATCCAAAAACCATCAAGTCGTAGGGAGAGGTGCAACCTGAGGACTATATGATGCATGTTGTAGGGATTGATCTACATGTGGCCCAACCATAGGACAAGGTTGAGCTAATGTAGGAAATCCAAAGAATAGTAACTACAAACTTCGTTAAGCATAGTCGCCAACTACAGAAGAAAGAGGATGAGCTCAAAAATTTCAAGGAAATAGTGGAGGTCCTGCTAAAGAGGGAAAAAGTGAGGGAAGCTGAAATTACACAAATATCTCAGCAAACATAGGTAGAAGGTGAAAAAATATGTGGAGAGCTTGCAATGTTCTAGTCCATAGATCCCAACTTGGTCACTGAAGTACAACAAAAAAACTAGGAGCTACAAGCCCAGCTGGTACGGGTAGAGGAAGAACTGCTACAAAAGACCGAAGAGCTTCGACAACAATGAGCTAAATTGAAGCAAGAAATGTAGTAGAAGGATTAGGAACTCTAGAGAAAACAAGCTCAATTTGAGAAGGAGATCCAAGAGGTAAGGATTTCCCTAGAAAAAGAATCCACAACTAGAGGCCAAGATGAAGAACAATTGTCCATTGAGTTTGGACCTCTACAAGAATGACTCTCTGTGGTGGACAAAAGAATTGAGGAGCTAATGCAAGATGTTGGGTTTAAGGAAATGTAAATTGTTGCTTTGAAGAATCCTTCCTAGCCTCTTGCTACTCAGTCGGATCTCCTCTTGGTGACCCAACAGTTATACATTTCCTACTAGGAAAAGGTTAAGAATTTACGTCTGGCTCTTCAGCCAATGCTACAATTCATGAAGGAGGTGGAAAATTTGAACAAAGAGGTTTACGAAACAATAGAGAAGTCCTACTGTTCATAGTAGAGAATGTTCCCGATGCAGAGAAGTTGCTATACAAGCTATACACGATGGAAAATGAGGACCTAGTGAATGTAGGGATTGAAGACTGAAATTCAACTACCAAGAGAACAAAATAATTCATTTGTTGCCATGCAACCATCCTTCATGCCAGCGATTGCCAGACAACACTGGGTCAAACTATGAACAGTATATGGGAAAAATTCTCCCAACTAACTTAGATGGGTTTTCCCTCCCCATTTTTGTCTAATGATTCAGTGGCCACAATAGAGCATATCATAGAAAAAATTGGGGAGAATAAGTAGGAAGTTTTTACCGTTCACAAATTTAGTCAACCCCCTATTGCTGAGGATATTGAAGGGGTCACCCATCAGATATCATGGTTTCTCTTTCAGCTCGATTCCCTGCAAAGAGGTGATTGATCTGCATGAGGTGCAAGAGAATCTGGGTGCTATACCAATACCATCCAAGGCCCATTGGTTTCCTCTACAAGCTATGCTCTTAAAGCTCTAACTTCATTTCCCAACGAATAAGGCTCTAGTCCTCAAAGTAGAAGTTTTTGGGTTCCACGTTCCATTGGTGAAACGCCCTTGGTAGTCACCAAAATCTATGGATTTAAAAAAATTACTTGAGCTCCCTTTGGGTAGATAGTATTATTTTTCTTGGCCTTGGCCAATGCCCCATATTGTTTGAATATCTCTAGGCCCCTTTTTGAAGAGCCTCACCCACTATCGCCACATTTCCTTCATGCACTCCTTGTTTAGATTTCCTCCCTTGCTTCTCTTTTAAGTCCCACCATGCTTCCACATGTCAGTAGAGTAGGAATTTGTGAGCTTGATCTCATTTTCTTCTCTACGGACCTCCACCACATGCCACGTAGCATCGTTTCACAAACATTTTTTTGTGGACCCCATTGTCAGTGCTAGTAGCAAAGACTTCTCCATGTTCCTTTCATTGCAAGGAAGGAGGAATCAACAACAAGCCCCAACCTATCACCACATGTCCTAACTAACTTCATGGGTGAGCGACACATGTCTGCATGGGATTTTGCTGCTTCTACACTGGGACCACAACCATCATTTGCAGGGGATGCATCTAGCTCGAAGGTGACTGCATTCAATAAATTGGGAACTTTTTTGTTGCAATGGCCTTGGGAAATCATTGCGATAGACATCATTGCTCATGATGAGGGAATTTTTTATGTTACCAACTTTCAAGCGGTGGGATGTTTCTCTATAAATATTGCTTCTTGTTTCTGAAAATGAGTTGGAACATACATAGAAAAATAGTGGAAAGACACTAGGCCTTTTGTATTATTTTTTATTATTGTATTAAGACTTGGAGACTATGTCATTGTTGTTCGGCCTTTCTGTTTCTTAGCTATTTGATAAAATATTATACTGTTCCATTATTGTACTGAGTAATTTATTTGTAGAACTTCAATAATTTCAATATAAGTTTTTTTATTTAGACCATGTCTTGGACTCTTCTCTTCAATAAATGTGTATGGGAGTTATTTTATGTTATTGAATAGATTATTTGGGTTTTCATTTATGATTTTTGTTATTCTGCGATATGCAGATTGTTGAATGGGACCTTAAATCCTATCTGAAAGGGAGATTTACCATGCCCATACCTACATCTTAGCGCATCTCCTTAGGTAAAATCTTTATTTTTTTATATCTGCTTATGTTTTCCATTCCAAACCCCCAATTGTAGAAGGAGCCTACTTCTTTAAAAACCTGGAGGTCACTCAATTTAGCGCAATTGGTCCCCCATTACCTGAGTTTCCCATAAGACTAGTGCTTGTCAATTTTAGGCATCAACAACTACAATGAATGATTTTTTGATAGAAGATGAGAAAAAGGAAATATTGGAAGCTTCTGAAAGGAAACCTACTAAAGAGTTAGCTACTTAGGAATGAGAACAAAGAAAGAAGGATGAAGAGCTAGCTCGAAAAAGGGAAGCTGCAGAAATCCACAAGAAAGTTGAATGAAAGGCTCTTGCACAAGTATTGGAACAACAATGGAAGGATGAGTAAGATAAGGCAACAAAAGAAGAATTCCTTGTACAAGATTTAGAAGAATAGAGGTTGAGAGATGAAGAAGAGGTTGCATGAAAGGAAGAAGAAATGAAAAAGATAGAATAAATTAAATCTCATAATGAAAAAATGAAACAAGAAAGGTTACAAAAAGAACAAGATGAGCAACAAAAGGCTTCTTCTGAGTAGACCATGCAGGTAATTTCTTCTACACCTCCATCATTAATAGCTCCTAGTGTTCAATTGTTAAATACTCAGCCAGCTGCTCCCACTTGGCTAAGGTAAATTTGGAGAAGCGACAACAAGTTCGAGCTCAGTTGGGTAACATGGGATGAGATGGTAAAGGAGATAAATAAAGTAAAGCCAAGGAAGAAACCTAGTGTTGTTCATTCTACAAAGTTGACTGATGATGGAAATTTAGTAGCAGAAATTGCTACACTTATAGCTAATAAAGATGATAGGGAATTACAGGCCACAGATTATCAAGTAAACACTATCAATCTTAGCAAACAAACTAGAAATTAGTAGATAAATCTAATTGACATTGTGGCTACCACTACAAAGTCAAGACTCATCAAATATAAGTAGGCTTAGGATGAGATAAAAGCTCAGGTAGGGCAGATGAAAGGTTTTCTAAAGGAACTGATTGCATCCACTCTCGAGTAGCCAACATAATTGGAGAATGAATGGTCATCTGAAGATGGTTGACATTTCTAACTTGAGAATTTGAATGGTTGTATGCTTTAAATGTGCACTGAGAATGAATGTGATGGTTTGAATTGTTTCATAAATTGTCTTATTCTATGGTTTTAGTTAATTAGGGAAACTGCTAATTATAAGAATTACATGTCTGAATTGAAGGGAATTTGTGATCATGTTTTATTTTCCTAAACCTTGATCAATATTTTGTTGTTTATGTAAACCCCCCAATGTTAGATTACTTTGTACTATATAGTTTGTACTCTTTTACTAGCAGGACCCTTGAATATTATCATTGCATGGACCACTGAATGATAATAGCAGAGTTGAGAACAAACTATAGGGACCTTGGAAGATAGGTGGTTTTAGATCATTTGTCTTTTTCAAGAGAAATAGAGTAGAAATATTTTGTTTAACATTTTGGTGCTACTTTTGACCATCAACTAAACTGGCACTAGAAAGAGGGCCCAAAGGAACAAACTATAGAAAATTGGGTCCTTTTAACCAGATAGGTTTGACAAAGTTCTTAAATCTACTACTAATCTGAAATATTAGTTGAACTTTGAACACCTACTAGACCCAAAGCTCATAAGGTTTTGATCTCATCACCATTATCATCACCACTCACTTCACCTAGATTTCCATTAATTCCAAAACTAGCACAACGAAATCCATCGCCATCCATGGCATTCTTTGTGAATAATCCTTCACCATTAGGAACTATTCCTAGTAGTCTACATGAAATTCCTAAGATTCCAAAGAAATTTATGCCCGAGGAGAGTCACAAAGTGCTAAAGAGCATATATAGGAATTCAAAAATGCCTATACGCAGGCTCAAATAGCTCATCATGACATTCAATGCAGACTACAATTGGTACATGAAATTTCCTACTGGCTCCATCCTGAGTTGGAAAAATTTAGAAGATGCTTTTATTAATCAATTTTGGGTCTATGTTGATCCCGCCATCTTATACCACTAATTTTCCACAATTAGGAAGGAACCACACAAACCATTGCCTCTATTTAACACACAATTCTAGAGGATGTAAAGGTGGTTACAAGAACCATACTTGGCAACTAAGAATATTGCCATCTAGGCATACCTAAAGACCATAGACTCGATGCTTGGCTTATTTCTACAAAGAACCTACCTTGCGCTAGACATTGATTCTGTGTCAAAGGTATATCACCTGGCCATCAAACTACAACAATAGATAAGTTCACAATCAGATGGTTTAGGAGGGGTCTTCCCTCCGATAGGATGTCCTTTGATGTCTAATTCAACTCCTCTTTTCAATACAGTCCCAGGGATGTCCCACTCTGCCTATGGACCTTTGTCTAAGTTACAACCTCCACTTGCATTACCATGGGTCAATGGTGGGATTTTATATTCCTCGCAACAAACACATAATTATCATAATCATGCTGGAGGGTCTAACCCCATCACTTACCCATCTATTGTAATGACTGTGGAAAGTGAGCGTATTACTCATTTAACAACAAAGTTAGAAAAGCTAAAGAAAACTTTATCCCAAGTAACTAACGAGATGGCCCAATTCAAGCTTAACCCTCCTCAAAACAAAAATTAGAATCAGAATTACTAGAATCAAGGAGGGTATTCAAACCAAAATAAAAGGAATTTTCAAAATCAAAATTTCCCCAACCAAAACTATCACATCTAGAATAGTGGATACAACCAGATGTTGGAAAATGTGCCTCAATCTCATAGGTTGAATCCTCTGAGAAAGCATGGTCGCTGTGATATTCTTGGTGTCTGGCCGATTGAGAGTTTAGTAATCTTGTGTTTTGCTCATGTCGCTATGACTTTGCTTCTATCTTGCCGAATGGACCTATCGCTATGACTTGGTACATTCGCTGTAACCCTTTGCAGAGTGGAAATTTTTCGGCGACAGAAGGGTTTGTTATTGGGTTCCTGGAGTCATCAGTGTAACCTATGGTGACTGGAGTCATTAGTGTAACCTGTTTGCTTCGATATGAAGTCTTAGTGATAGAGGGTTGTCTCACCAATATGTTTTCTCCTGGAGCCATTGAGGTAACTCAAGTGTGTTGGTATGTGGTCCTAGCGACAGGGAGATGTCTCGCCAATTGTAGTCATCGGGGTGACTTGAACATTCAAGAAGATCTCTTGGCGACTGGGAGATGTCTAGCTAACTATATACACTCAGAGTAGCTTAAGGGTCTCGATATGAAGTCTGAGTGATGAAGGATTGTCTTGGTGACAATGTAACCTTTGGAGATATTGGGAAGACACTTGGACGAAAGGCTTGTTTCGATATGATGTCTCATCAAATATTGGAAGTCTCACCGACAGCTTGTGGGGTCATCGGTTCGGTGTGACTCTTCGCGAGAAGTGGTTTTAGGATATCATGGAAACCTTGGTAAGATGTCTTGCCGAAGGTTGATTCTCTCACCGACAGTGGAACACATTGGTATGACCTGAAGGCTTCATTATGAAGTTTTGGTGATGGGCATTTGTCTCACCGATGGTGTGTGATGCATTTGGCATGACTCCTGGCAAAAGGTGAGCTCGGGGTAACCTGGAGACTTCGACATGAATTCTTGGTGATAGGTGGTGGTCTCGCTGATGGGGATGCAACTGAAGTCATTGGTATAAGGTCTTGGCAAAGATGATAAGTCTCGCCGACTCTTGAATGTGTTTGGTATGACTCCTGAGCTCGATGTCTTAGCAAAGATGGAATGTCTGGCTGATAGGAGACTTCAGAGTAACATGGAGGCATTGGTATTATCTCTTGGTGAAGAGCGATTTTCTTGCCGATGGGAAACCTGATATTGGTATGACTCTTGGCGACTATTTGGGTTTTGGTATGTCTTTAAGACTCAATGTGAACTCCTGGCGATAGCGATAGTCTCACCGATGTGCTTGCTGAGGTCAATGTAACTTGTAAGCTCGGTGGAACCTCTTGTCGATGGAGAGGACTCTTTGCGATGTGTAATCAGGTCTTGTGGCATCAGGGAGACACTTCTAGTGTCTCACCGACATGCGATACAAGTTGATCGTTGTTGACCAAATGAAGACTGTTTGATGTGGTGCACGTGGACCAATTAGAGGAAGCAAAATTTAAACGGTTGGTGGTTGGATTTTCTGAACGGTCTGAAAGGAAAAATTTGCATAGGAGTGGAAACATCTATGACGATAGGGATGCCGAGTTGGTAGATTGTTGAAGTGTGATCTTGAACTGATTCACAGAGATCCTGTTGAGAATGAATGCATATATGTATGCATTGGATGTTCTATAGATATAGTTGATCAGGTTGACAAGCCGAGAAGCTAAAGAGCTCAGAGCCAGAGAGAGATCGATAGAGAAAGGCTGAGTGGCTGGCTAAAAGGCCGGAGCCATGAGGTCAAGGCAAATAGTGAGAGTGGCAGGGTTATGCTGGAATCTCTCCTGAACATGAATGTCATGATTTATCTCTCTGGGGGTGTTTGCTACCAGTTGTATCCAGATGAACAAGATGTAATCTCTAGAAAGGCTAAGAGCCTACAATTGTATTGTAACCATTGTTTCTAAATAATACAATGGCTCAAACTTTGGAGAGTGGGGTTTTTTACCCGAAAGGGTTTTCCCCATGTAAAATATTTGTGTTATGTTTTCTGTAGTGTCTTTCATCTGTGTTGTTGATTGTTGTTGAATCTACATATGTTTCTCTCAGAAGGATTAATGTAGGAAACAAACTATGTCTGTTCCACATTTGGACATAGTTGTCTATGTCTTTGAGGTAACCTAATCAAAATTGAAAGTTACCGAAGGTACTACTGTATGGAGTTTTCACTAGATGCGCTCCTATATTTCCTTACAAGTGGTATCAGAGCCTTCTTTTGGTTGTTGGTTCTGGATATTTCTCCTATGAAGATCTTTTAGCTTGATGGGCTAGAAGAAATATGGAGGAATGGATTGATGGATTGATCCTTTGATGAGTGGAAGCCTTGTGGTATTCTGAGATAGCATGCAGCTTGAAGGATGGTCAAGATGGAAAAAGGAGTTGATCATGTTGTGATATGTGTCTCTTAGCTGGTAGAGGTTTAACCTTGAAGTATGAGGTGGATTTTTTCATAGTGCTTATGCTAGGTGGTTGTTCCTGGTGTTGGAAGGCACTGTTTCTTATTAACCTCGAATGCTTGAAGGCTATGAAGTTAATCATTAGATGATTTGCAAGCTTCTAAAATAGCCTTACTCTCTTTCTCGGATGCATGTACATGTTGGTGGTTTAGAGTTGGCCTGAAAGGGGTTTGGATTCTCTTGAACTGCTATTTCCTTTCTAAGGATGTTTTGTACTTGCATGGCTCTATGTTTTTTCAGGTTTTACATGGTTAAGCAAAAACTTGTGATCATGTGGAGTTGTTGTTAAGCTATTGTCTAGGTATTGGCCTTTTGGGGTGTTGTTGGATGATATAGTTGCAGGTTTGCATGCATCCTTGGTGCATGGTTTGAGGAGGTATGTTTTCTTCTCTGCATGGGAGTGTTGGTACATGATTTGTCACTCAACATTCTTGTGGTGGTGTTCCTTGATTATGGTGCTCGTTGTGGACATGTTTGGCAAGTCAGATCTGGTGTGATCTAGTGTTTGAGTCATGTTGTCTACGTTGTTATTCTCTTTGATATCTCAATGATGTAGTTTCCAATGCAATGATGGATTTGCACATTTCTGTTGAATGGTTCTACGGGTTGTGCAATGTTGTGGGTTGTCTTTACCTACATGTTTGCTATGAGACAACTCGGATGTGGAATGTCTATATCCATGAGGTTGATTCATTTTTGGTACAAAATTGTTAGCTGGCCTTGTCTGTGGTCACTTGTGCATTGGTGTGATTGCTTTGAGATGAGACAATGGATACTATTGAGTACCTGAATAGTTGGTTATGGGAACCTGTAGAAGGTGGTCATGATGCTTGGAGAGCTCGGATGTCACGTTTCAGTGGGAGCTCTAGTAGTGACTGTGGGTTCATCACATGGTGGTGAATGGTCTTCTTTAGTGTTGTAGAAGGGTTCTTGCACTTTTGCATGGACATTATTTGAAGATGTGCAACATCTTGGAACCATGGAAGATGCTTGTAGTCTTTGGCTATGGTGTTGGTGCTGCTTGACAGGTGATGTTGTTTTTGAGTCTATTTGCTTTATGTCATGGTATATTCTTGCTTGTACACTGGAGTTTTGGCATTGTGAATTGTACTTGAGACAATGGAAAAGTCACTTGAAGCATGGGATCTCCTATGGGGATGTGTAGATCATGATGTCATGATAAGTTCCTAATTCAGCTGATTGGAACTTTAAAAGTGGTCTGGTTATTCTTTGTGTATTGAGTACTTTGATTACTTGCTTGATACTTCGTGTTAGTGCAGTAATGCAATTGAAGTTTAGCATGAGATGATCAGTTGCTAGTACTCATGTATACATGAAGAATAAGGTGAGGTTGTTTGTTCTTTTATGAGAGATGTGTTGCTGCTTGTTACTTTTGTTAAAGGTGTTCAGCAGAAAGTCCGAGAAGCCTTCACCTTGGTTGAACGTGAGTTCAATGAGAGACCTATGAGGAGATTGCTCTTGGATTAGTCATGCTGACTTGCATATCTTGAAAGGAGTATTCTCATTCCCACTCTTGGTCTACTTGGCAGCTTATCTGAAAGGTATGTGGCCCATTATATTTTTCAAATGTGTTTTATTAAGTTTACTTTCATGATATGGATCTTGAATTACTGTTTAATGATTCTAGAAGATTCATAGTGGAAGTTGTACAGTTTATTTTATCTCCTTGTTACTAATGAGAATTGCTAGGAGATAATGTATGGGCTGATTTCCTAAATTGGGAAATGAACAAGCTTGATCTTCTTTGAGATGCTTACATCCATGTTGGTTTTAAAGATAGTTTGGTCTTGGTGATTGAACGAATGGATGTTGTTAAGGCTTTCTTTTGGGATATGAAGAAGATCATTCTTGACACAACTGGCTATTAGAAGTGTATGTAGAAGGATGTTCTACAAGAAGATGATGTGCAATGTTTCTCTCTATGGCCGTGAAGGTTTGTGGTGAGAGTTCTTGTGGCAGGTTGCTGCAGGTTGTGCATATCATTGTGGATTTTTCCTTGGTACTACAGGGTTACATTTTCTATGTGTTGTGTTTGGTAGAATTGTTGATGCCTTTGATCTTTTAGATCTAGATTACTTAGGAAGTGGGAGTTTCTATTTGTGTCTTGTCTTCTTTGACCGATTGACACTAGAACTTGTCTTTGCTGTTGATGAGTTATTTGTTTGTCACTAATGTTTATAATGTTGAGGTATGTGAGATTAGATGGTATAGCATGAGCTATGGGTGTTATTTTCAGTTGCGTGGGTTAATCAATTGGATGGGAGCAATTAGTCTGATTGTTGTTCTAACTGATGTTTTGTATCTTGTTTCTAGATAATGACTTCACTGTTGTGTTCTGTTTGAAGCTTTGAGGTTGATATTGCTTATGTATAGCATTTGAACACAGTGAAGTGGTAGCCGTATCTTGTTGCTGAGATCACTAGGATCTTTTGCTTGTGTTCATTGGAATGATGCTTATTCACCTTGGCTTGTATCTTTCTTCCACATGTGCCATGTTGGAAGATGATAGGATTGTTGCCTAGATGGTGGACATCTTGGATGTTGGAGCTGATTTCTTGATGGAGCATGAGAGAATGTTTGAGGTCTATGTGGTTTCCTGGATGGTTGTGATCAGTTGCTTTGTTGGTTAGTGAGTTGTAGTTGGATACCTGGTCTTTGTTGTAGATTGTCTTGTGGACTGTTATCTATTGATTGAATCATGTTGATTGGGTGTCTTGAGTATTGTGGGGTTTGTACTGGTGGAGCTAGTGTGATCTTAGTTCTTGGTTTCTTTGAAGGTGCCTATGTGATCTTCATCAAG
Source organism: Sequoia sempervirens (assembly GCA_007258455.2). Taxonomy (NCBI): domain Eukaryota; kingdom Viridiplantae; phylum Streptophyta; class Pinopsida; order Cupressales; family Cupressaceae; genus Sequoia; species Sequoia sempervirens. The sequence goes on along the minus strand of VDFB02193867.1, from coordinate 339,850,869 downwards.
TGGGAGATTGTTGGAAAATGTGCCTCAATCTCATAGGATGAATCCTCTAAGAAAGCATGCTCGCTGTGATATTCTTGGTGTCTGGCCGACTAACAGTTCAATAATCTTGTGTTTTGCTCATGTCGCTGTGACTTTGCTTATGTCTTGCCGAATGGACCTATCGCTATGACTTGGTGCATTCGCTATAACCCTTTGCAGAGTGGAAATGTCTCGGTGACAGAAGGGTTTGTTATCGGGTGCCTAGTGTATGTCAGTGTGACCTATGGCGTTTGGAGTCATCGATGTAACCTGTTTGCTTCGATATGAAGTCTTAGTGACGGAGGGTTGTCTCACCGATATGTTTTCTCCTGGAGCTATCGGGGTAACTCAAGTGTGTCAGTATGTGGTCCTAGTGATAGGGAGATGTCTCACCGATTGTAGTCATCAGGGTGACTTGAACATTCAGGAAGATCTCTTGGCAACTGGGAGATGTCTGGCTGACTGTATACACTCAGAGTAGCTTAAGGGTCTCGATATGAAGTCTCAGCGATAAAGGATTGTCTTGGTGACAATGTAACCTTTAGAGATATCGGGAAGACCCTTGGCCGAAAGGCTTGTTTTGATATGATGTCTCATCAAATATCAGAAGTCTCACCGACAGCTTGTGGGGTCATTGGTTCGGTGGGGTCATTGGTTCGGTGTGACTCTTGGCGAGAAGTGGTTTCAGGATATCATGGAAACCTTGGTAAGATGTCTTGCTGAAGGTTGATTATCTCACCGACAGTGGAACACATCAGTATGACCTAAAGGCTTGGCTATGAAGTATTGGCGATGGGAATTTGTCTCACCGACGGTGTGTGATGCATTCAGCATGACTCCTTGCGAAAGGTGAGCTCAGGGTAACTTGGAGACTTTAGCGTGAAGTCTTGGTCATAGGTGGTGGTCTCGCTGATGGGGATGCAACTGAAGTCATCGATATAAGGTCTTGGCAAAGACGATAAGTCTCGTCGACTCTTGAATGTGTTCGGTATGACTCTTGAGCTCAGTGTCTTAGCGAAGATGGAATGTCTGGAAGATAAGAGACTTCAGAGTAACATGGAGGCATCGGTATTATCTCTTGGCGAAGAGCGATTGTCTTGCCGATGGGAAACCTGATATCGGTATGACTCTTGGCATCTATTTGGGTTTCGGTATGACTTGAAGACTCGATGTGAGCTCCTGGTGATAGCGATAGTCTCACCAATGTTCTTGCTGAGGTCAATGTAACTTGTAAGCTTGGTGGAACCTCTTGTCGATGGAGAGGACTCTTGGTGACAATGTGTAATCAGGTCTTGTGGCATCGGGGATACACTTCTAGTGTCTCACTGACATGCGACACAAGTTGATCACTGTTGACCAAGTGAAGACTGTCTGACATGGTGCATGTGGACCAATCAGAGGAAGCAAAATTCAAACGGTTGGCAGTTGGATTTTCTGAACAATCTGAAAGGAAAAATCTACACAGGAGTGGCAACATCTACGACGATAGGGATGTTGAGTTGGTAGATTGCTAAAGTGTGATCTTGAACTCATTCATAAAGATCTTGTTGAGAATGAATGCATATATGTATGCATTGGACGTTCTGTAGATATAGTTGATCAGGTTGACAAGCCGAGAAGATGAAGAGCTGAGAGCCAGAGAGAGATCGATAGAGAAAGGCTGAGTGGTTGGCTGAAAGGCCAGAGCCATGAGGTCAAGGCAGATAGTGAGAGAGGCAGGGTTATGCTAGAATCTCTCCTGAACATGAATGTCATGATTGATCTCTCTGGGGGTGTTTGATAGGAGTTGTATCCAGATGAACAAGATGTAATCTCTAAAAAGGCTAAGAGCCTGCAATTGTATTGTAATAATTGCTGAATAATACAATGGCTCAAACTTTGGAAAGTGGGGTTTTTTACCTGAAAGGGTTTTCCCCATGTAAAATCTTTATGTTCTATTTTCTATAGTGTCTTTCATTTGTGTTGTTGATTGTTGTTGAATCTACATATGTTTCTCTTAGAAGGATTAATGTAGGAAATAAATTATGTCTATTCCACATTTGGACATAGTTGTCTGTGTCTTTGAGGTAACCTAATCAAAATTGAAAGTTATCAAAGGTACTACTATATGGAGTTTTCACTAGATGTGCTCATAGATTTCCTTACACCAGAGACCCAATAGCAATAGGTAGTGGAACACTGGACCAAACAATGAGGGAGTTCCCCATAACTACCAAGCCAATGAAGATAAACCACACAACAAATTTTACAAATTTAAATTTCATGACTAACTGGTCTAGGTTACATGACACTGCCTCGCATTCTGAAGTTAACTACTTGGAGATGGAAATAATGGTCAAAATGGCATAGGTTGACTCCCAAAAACCATAATGTAATCATAACAAAGGTAGTGGGTCAGGTTATACATCCATGGCTTTCGATACCTATAATAAAGAATACCATTTTCCAATGCAAGGAGAGAATGAACCAGGAACAAGTACATAAAATGCTCAAGCTTTTCAAGCCAAAGGAGGCCATTTTCTAAGAAATTAGAATAAGGGGCTATTCACCACATTTCCCCCTCCCAACACTATGGTTCCCCCTAACTAGAATGCTGAAAACCATCCACCTCCACTAAAAGGCCCACTTGAGTTTCTAAACAAAGGTAACTATGCTTTTGTTCCTAAATATTAGATGAATAATAACATAGAATTTGATTTCATTTGAACAGAAATGCAAAAACAAAAAACCTCTCTATCATTCTTTGGAATTCTAAAGTGGTGCCCAACCCAACGAAAAATCATGTTGAAGGCATTGGAAGAGGAAGATCTGTTGAAAGGAAAGACTAAGGTGACTCCAGCTACTGACATAAACATAGCCCTGTACAAAGGTAAGATAGAGACACCCCCATTCTTTTTGAGTCTAAGAATTTTTGGGAAGAATCCACATAATTTCCTTTTGGATTCTAGAGCTTCAGGAAAAATTATGCCTTTCTCTATTTGCAAAATGTTGGGCATAAATCTAGTTCAAACTCATAAGAAAGTATTATAGTTAGACAACATTGAGGTTAATGTTGTAGGGGAATTAAAAAATGTGCATGTACAGGTTGGATAAGACCCACAAATCCAAAACTATATGGATATTCAAGTTACGGATATCCCTGAAATGTACAACTTGTTATTAAGATGGGACTTGATGAAGAGTATCAGAGGTTATCTCTCCCTAGATTTCTTACACATGTGGCTATCATGGAAAGGGGTAGCAACTCAGATTAGGATTGAAAGTGAACCTTGTCTGAAACATATGATCACAAAGTATGACCAGCCTAATGAAGTAGCCTATTTTGAAACTGAGATAGGAGTGTATAGGAGGGAAGAAATTATGACATTTTTGATGTTTAATCCTTATTTCTTACAACCTTTAGAGCACAACGACCCTATGACCACTGTTGACTAGCACATTTTAATCTAAAAGTTGCAACAAGATAAGTTGGTCTTGGGAGAGGAGGTTAATTTATGGAGTTTGTTACTCCTGAACTGGTGTAGGATCCATTATCAGAACCCTTCTAAGATAATGTGTTAGATGTGTATAGACATTTTGAACCATTTCTATCAGTTAGAAGAGACTTGTAGACACCATACCAAAAAATCTTTGAATCAGTTTCCATTTGAAGCTAAGGACGTGATTGTTTTGACGAGGACCAATAGTACCCAGGAAGAAGTCTCACGCCTAACTGGACAAACTCATATCCTATTTTTTTATTTATGAAATGAGACTGAGGAACCTTAGAAATTTTCTAACACACCTGCCCCTACTAACATTCCAATTCCTAGGGAATGCTCAAAAAGAAAATGAGTTGTAAATTTTTTTATCACAATGAGGTGTAGGAAACAGTCTTCACACACTTTAAACCTTGATGAAGTACTTGATAGTCATCATTTACAACAATATCCTAATCTTAATATCTCAAACAAGTTTGAGCTACCACCTATTTCTCTTAAGAAAATACCCACAACTAACCTAAAGAAAGAAACCCCAGCCCAAGACCAATTGTGGACCCTCAAATTTGATGGTTTCAAATCTAAAATAGGGAGTGGAGCTAGAATAGAACTAACAAACTCGAAAGGGAAAACATACTTTGCTTCTTATAGGTCACAATTCAGTTGTACTAACAATGTTCTAGAGTACGAGGCACTTGCTAGAGGACTGATGTTTGCGCATTAGAAGAAATTGACAACTCTCAAAGTAATGGGAGATTCTAAGGTAATCGTTAAGTAGGTTTGCAAACAATACACATTCCATAACAAAAGGTTGGCTGCATGCATGAATATAGTATGAAATTTGATCAAGGAATTCACTACATTTGGTATTAAATTTATCCCCAAAGAAGATAATCAGATGTTGTTACAGCTAGTACCTTGGAACCTATGCAACATTCCAAGTTAAAGAGGTTCTCCATGGAATTAGTGTTGATCCCAGCCATCCTGGACAATGTCTGGAATTTTTCAAGTTTTTGATGAGGGCCAACATATCCTTTCCTTCCCAACAAGTTCAAATTTCTTCAAAGAAAAAATCATTGATGAGTCCGATAGGGATCAGAGAGATTGGGATCCAAAAGATTGTGATTCAGAGGGCATAATGAATCTTAAAAACAATAGTATTCCCAAGGAAATGGTAGCGCTAGAGATGATCTTCAATTTTGATCCTTGAGCCCATAAGAAATTGCCTACTGATACTGATGGAGGAAAGTATGATTCATACAACTTGGCAGATTCGAGCCCAGAGAAAAACATATTCATTGGAAAGACTTGTCCTAAGGAAATTAGGGACAAAATATTGAGTATTGATAGAAACTATTGTAGCAATTGGTTGGTGGTATGAAGATCTAAAAACCTTTCATACTTCGGTAATAATGCACACTATCCCTTTGAAACCTAAAGTGAAACCCTTCCATCTAAAATAGCACCCAGTGAATTCCTTGATTGAACCTTGGCTTTTCAAAGAGGTACAAAAGTTACTGTTAGCAAGAATAATTTTTCTAGTAAGGAATTCAACATGGGTTACAACTATGGTTCTTGTTCATAAAATGAAATGGGAAATCAGATTATGTGTTGACTTCATAAACCTCAATAAAACTTTAGAAAAGGATAACTACCTGCTTCCTTCTCTTGATGAGGTTTTATAGATAGTTAATGTCTTGGAAATGATTTCATTCCTGGATAGCTATTCAAGTTACAATCAAGTAGTAGTTAACTATGAAGAAAAAATGAAGACCACCTTCACTACCAAGTGGCAAAAATTTGCATACCGAAGGATGCTTTTTGGTCTTATTAATGCTAGAGCCACCTTTCAGCACATAATGGATGTTGCATTTAAAGACCTAGTAGGTAAATGTATTATCAATTAAATGGATGATCTAACTATATTTTCTAAGAATAGGGAAGACCATGCCGTAGATTTGTCAAAAGTCCTTGGAAACTATATAAGCTATGGTGTATCCCTCAACCCAAAGAAATATGTGTTGGAGCTCTCAAAAGGAAAATTACTAGGTCACATAATATTAGAAAGGGGGATTTCAATCGACCTAGAAAAAGTGGAGTCTATTCTAAAATTGACCATTCCTGGCAACAAAAATGAGATGAGATCCTTCTTTAGAAAGATAAATTTTGTAAGGAAGTTCATAATCGAGTTCACAAAAATTGTTAAACCTCTCAATGAGATGATAAAGAAGAATGCAAAGGTTGAATGGATTAATGAGGCTAAGGCTTCCTTCTCACAAATCAAACATTTTATCTTAGAAGAACCTATCTTGACTAGTCCCAAATATTTAATGCCTTTTTATATTTATTCTTTTGCATCTAGTCATTCATGTGTTGTTTTAACATAGCAGAAAGGTGAGGGAGACAAAAATACAATAGCTTTTATGATTTATCCATTCAAGAATGTTGAGATAATATATCCACCCTTGGATAAGTATGCCTTCACACTGGTACGAGTGGTTAAGAAGTTATGGAACTACATTCTCCACAGTTAGATCACCACCATAGTTCCTGACCCTGCAGTGAAGTCCCTTCTAATGTAGAGTGAGCTAGGAGAGAGAAGGGGAAAATGGATAGCAATTCTACAGGAGTTTGACCTTGAAATTCACCTAATGAAGTTTTTCTATGGAAAAAGGCTTATCTAAGGCTATGGCTAACATTTACACCAAGATTACTTTCCAACAATATATTGTACAATCATTCACAGGTGATCCATGGTATGCATATCTAATTTTATTGTTGAACAATAAATGTCCTGATGGAAAGAATACCACTTAGATAAGAGCAATGAGACTAAAGAGTTCCCATTATATGCTTAAGGGAGGAGCCTTGTACAAGAATAAATTTGAAGGTTTCTATTTGCACTGCCTAGATTAACATCAGGAAAAATAGGCTATTGTTGAGTTTCTTGGTAGACATGGTACTAAGCAAGGTTCAACTGACACCATGATAGATCAAATTTTGAGATTAGGCCATTATTGGCCCCATGTGTTCTAGGATGATCATCAACATGTTAGGACATGTAATACATGTCAAGATTTGGCATCTAGAGAATGCAACATAGAAAACCCCTACAACCAGTATACAAGGTAAGACCGTTTGCACAATGGGCACTAAATTTTGTCGAGGTAATTATTTTGAATTCATCTATAGGTCAAAGGTTCATTTTGATTACAACAGATTACTACACACATTGGACCAAATCTCAACCTTGCAAGAACAACACCACTAATATCGTTATAAGATTCCTCAATGAAAATGTCGTTACTAGGTTTGGAGTACTGTTTGCTTTGGAATGTGATAATGACTCTACCTTTTCTTCTATAGAATTTATTCTGTGGGGGTATGAACATAAAATTATTTTGAAGTATTTTTCTAATTACTATCCATAGGGAAATGGAGTAGCAGAGTCTAAGTTAATAAAAATCTATTGGAGGTAATTAAGAACTTACTAGAAAGTAATCCTAGGGACTAGCACACATAGTTGAGATTCACCTTATGGGTAGATAGGACAAGAATCAAAGCCACCTTAGGAAACTCATTGTTTAAGTTAGTTTATGGCCAAGACCAATTTTTCTCTATTCATTTACAGATACCCATTCTTCGGTTTATGCAAGAATTTTACTCTAATGATGATAGGATAGAGGTCTGAATAACTAGTTTGCTCAATCTAGAAGAACAAAGAGATGTTGCTTTGGAATAGTTTTCCAAGCATTAGGATATTGTCAAATGGTGGTTTGACAAAAGATCCAAAATTAAATCCTTTAGAATATCAGACATTGTGTTGCTATGGGATAAAACTAGAGAGAGGAAGGGTGATCATCAAAAGTTTTACCAACTTTGATTGGGTCCATATCAGATCGTTGAGATCCTTGGTGAGAATTCCTTTTGGTTAAGCACCTTAATAGGAGACCTTGTTCCATTGCCAGTCAATGGACAATTTCTCAAACATTATTTTGGCCCATGAAGGTCTGATCGTCCATTTGATTGTATAAATGTAATTAGTTGTTTTCTCATTTCTGGTTTGCTTTGTTTGTTTGTTTGTGTTTCCTTTCTTTTCTTTTTTTGCTATTGTTGTTTGTTTTGTTTTGTTTTCTTCTTTTCTTTTGTTTCATGGGACCTTATTTTTCTCTATTTTTGAGTGGAGGGATAGTTATTCAAAGTATACTAAGGGTACTATGAAAGAGAAAATGATTTAGGTATTTTTAGGTATGTTTGTTGAGCACTCTCATTTCAAGACTTATGTTTTATGTCATTTTTTTAATAACAGTTTGAAAGGTTAGGAACAAATAGGTACATTATAAGTGATCTCATAAACCATGGTTGAATCTGTCACATAATAGATAGAATCATCTATTTTCATAAGGGACTATTTTTCTTAGGGTGACTGTATTCATGAGTCAGGTGAAAAATCTGAGTCCTAACACTATCATGAGGTCCACCATAGTTCTCAACCCAAATTTTAGATTACTACATCTGAGTATTCAGAAAAGATAAGAAAAGAATTGCTCCAAGTAAAGCCCATGCAAAAGAAAAGAAAAGAGAAGCATAAATTATGGAAAACTCCATATTATAAGGGTAATTCAAGAATCTCTACCAGGGATATGGACGCCTAGCTAGCAGTAGAGAAATACTTTAAGAGAACTAGAGGTATCTTCGTTCGGGCTATAGATGCCTAATTGGCAGTGGAGCAATGCCCAAGATATCATTACATGATAGTTAAAACAACTTAGCTTAGGAATCTTGAAAGTTAATACAGTTGTTCAAGGGTAGATAGAGTCTTTAGGGAAAGAGATGCACCGTAGATGCACACACTCAGATTTGAAGCTATTATTGTTGATTTACATTTGAGATTATAGCTCAACCTTGTTTATTGTAACTAATCATACTTGAGTTTAAATGTTCATAAACTAGAGAATCTGGATGACTAAATTGTTCAGTATCTTGAAAATAGGTAAACCATTTTCCCAATCGAGTCACCAATTATTATGCCTTGAATAACCACCCCATTTTCCTTTTTGTAAAAATGGGTCCCCCTTTGTTTCTCTTTTCTTTGGTGTTCTTGTTTGGGTCTTAGGAGTTGTTTCTTTTTCTCCTATGTCTTGGTTTTCCTTTTTTTGGGGGTTTGGATTTCAGACTGACACTCATACTTGGTACTTTCCAAAGTTCAAGTTCCAATTTGTGTTCTAATCCCAATCCCCGCACATTGCCTTGTGATTTTTTTTGTTCTATCAGAATTGGGTTTCATGTCAAAATTGTCACCTTACACCCCTAAAGGTGTAAGTTCCTATTTTTTTTCTGATCCTGACTTCCACTTCTCTTCCATGTGTTTTTTTTCTTGTGTTTCAGAATCAAACATAAGAAAAAAACCAGAACCAAGAACTTTTTTGAAGTTCAAGTTCCTATTTCCATCCTGATTCCGACTCCCGACTCTCTTTGTATTTTTTAGAGTCGGACTTTGAACTAGAACTTGAACCAAGAAAATTTCCAAATTTCTTATTTCATGTTACATCCTGATTCCGATTGCCATTTTTTCTTTGTTTGTCGGGATTAAAATTCTAGACCTTCACTTGAACTTTACACTCATCAAAAGTTCGGTGTCATTTCATGTCTCAATTTTGACTCTCACTTACCTTCATTCTTGCAATTGAGCATTAATGACTTCTACCTCGATCCCAAGGCCTGAACAACCCACATTAATATCTAATCATTCACATGCGTGAATAGGTTTTTATTCCCACTACTCCTTGATTTCCATTCATTTTGGCTTGTACAAATTGACGGAATGAACTAGAGTGACATCGAGGGTTAGGGTTTGAGGTGGCACTTCACTTTCTCACTGTGCTATCAAATTCTTGGTTGCATTTGGAGGTAGTGGTTTTTTCCCTATGTTTTTCTATCATCCATCTTTTTGTCTATGTTTACTTTGCTCTTGTTTTCACATGTTTGCTTTCTTGACTTCTTTTCCTCTTTGTTTTTTTTTTGTCTTTCTTGGCACCCGTCGGTGCATTTTCCTTTGTTCTTGAACCCTTTGGTTTGATTTCCTTTGTTTCATTTTGGGTTTTGTGCATTTGGGTTTTCCCTCACCTTTTTTGTTTTGTTTTCTATTTGCAGGATTTTCCATCCCGTCATGCCCTAGTTTTCTAGGGTTTTGTCGTACTGCCTGGTCGAACATGTGTTTCAATTGATGACTTGTAAATTTTGACCATTTTAAATAAAAAATATTGAATCCCAACTGATCCAATCCCAAAGATGCAATTTAAAGACACTGTTGTATCTATTTTTCCTTCAATTATTGCTAGTTGTGTGATTCTCATTTCCCGCATCTATTTTAGAATTGGGAGTCAGAATGAAACTTATGATTTTAACGCCATTTTGGGTCTATCTCCTTCGATCACTTTGACCCTAACTTCTGATGTACTATCAAGATCAGGGATTGGATCATCATCTTAGAATGTTAATTTGTTTTTTCAAGGTATCATATCATATCCCGATTCTAATTCCCTGCATTATTATTAGGATCATATTTTGGATGAGCACTGAACTTTTGATATAATGTTAGGACCCATGACTTGGTCTCACTTTGATTCTAATTTTTGACTCAACACCAGGATCAAAACTTGGGGTTAACATATTCCCATTGCACAAACTTAAGGTCAGGTCCTAAATGAAATCCTAATTCCAACTCCTAATACCATTGTGGGATCAGAACTCAGAACACTACCAAAGCTTGTTCCTCTTTTTAGGGTCTGGTTCCAAATCATTTCTTGAATCCAACTTCTGATTCATCATCGGGATCAAAACTCAGAGAGAAACCTTCATTGACTACGTCTATTAGGTATCACTACCTTGTGAAGGCCCAATCTCAATTCCTGAACACATTGCAGGATCAGCCCGCAAAATGACACTAAATTTTTTTTCATCATCATAGGTATAGGTGTTGAACCACAACCTGATTCTAATGTTCAATAGAATTGAATAGTGTTATATTAAGTTTAGGTTCAAGGTTTTCCCTGATTGTGACTTCTGATACAATTCATGTACTATACTTAAAATCATCAGGTTCTTGGTTCTACCCTGAACCTAAAACCCAAAGATGTTGAATTAATGTAAAGAAAGGGAATTTATATTGAATGAATGGGGATTTAATATGAATTCTTATGCTAATATTTTCTTCACATGTCTCTTTTGTGCCTGGTAATTTGTCAGTATTGTTGGAGAAATTAAAAGATGTCTGATTTAGAGGAAGAAGTTCCCACTGGAGGAATGTCCAAGGGGGCAAAGGCCAAGAGGCTAAAACCAAAACAAGTTCCTCTTACAATGAAGTATAAGCTACAAGGGACCCCAATACCATCTAAGTTTGGGTTTGATGTTATGAATAGCACTGATATGCTCATAGGATATATTGATTTGGACCAATTTCATAGGGATACCTTTTTAGAGGATGTTACCCCAAGGGAAAAGAGGATTGCAGAGTTTGGGTTGGCTCATGTAGCTAGTTTTCCTATTGCTTTGCAATGTCTGAGTTCATCTTAACACATTGCACAAATGTATAATCTAACTCAAAGAAAGTGTATTGACTCCCAAGGAAATGTGATCATTGATTTACTCCAACATTGATTAGACTGGTTTTTTATCCTCCTCCTCATCCTAATCCCAGTAAGGTTGAGGCACTTGAATGGTGGACAATAGATGTAGATGGGAACAAAAGACTTATTAACAAAATGTGGCTTAAGATAGAGAAGAAATTAGTAAAGAAGGTGCCATTGAATCCTAAAAGGTCTAACTTCGTTGAGGACATTGGAGATATGATTATATTGTTGGCAAAAGTCTTCGGCAAGGAAAACTCCCATTTCTTTGAACACTAGATGTTTCCATTCATTCAACTGATTCTAGAAGGGAAGAAAATTTTGGATTGGGGATAGATAATCCCTAATAACATCCATGAACAACTTCTAAAAGTAACAGAAACTAAGGCATTCTATATGTCTTCATATGTCATAAATTGTGTTGCAAGGATGGAACTGTTTCCTAGGTTAAATACTGAACGGTTAATGGATGATGTCCCATATCAAAAGAAGGTCTACGAATATTATGAGAAACTAGAGATTAAGAAGGCTGAGCAACATTTTAAAGGATTGAATGATGCATTTCTATATGTTATTATTAATCAGCTCACAGGTGATATTGGTTTCAGGTTATCATGAGATGCCATGGAATTCATTCAGAAGTGGGGATAATGGTTTATCCAATACCCCAAGTCCACCTATTTTAGGTTGATTAGATATCACGGTCACCGTTACAAATTTCCAAGGTGCTATGGTGACAGATGGGTCTTGATGGATTTCACTCGTCAGGGCGCAGACATGAATGTCAAGTTTTTTGCATAGCATAAGGCTAATTGTCATTCTTTCCCAATACAATTGGGGTTTTATTCTTGTTCCTCTTCGATAGTAGCCAAGAAAACAACAAAAGAATTTCAGTCCATGAATTTCCAACAACATACATCCAAGAAATATTTTGAACCAAAGAGGAAAATGTATGGTTTGGGTATGTGCAAGATCATCATGGAAAAAGCAGGCCCTTAAGTGGTGAAAAATTCAGAAAAATCAGAGTTAGGAAACTTCACGTAAAATTTTGAAAAAGTTATCTATATTATTTCAAAAATATGTAGGAATAGAATATGTAGAAAATTGAATGTAGTTTCTAAACTACTAAGTTTATTTTAAGAAAAATAAAATCTATTTGGTGAAAATTTGAAATTTCAATGCAGTAGTACTTAAATTTCAGGGAAAAAATAAGAAGTAGGTGTTTGTCTGACCACCCTAACCACAATAAAATGATAATTTTCTTTTATAATATTTTAGATATAAGTAAAGGACTCATGTACGAATGTGATGCATTTTTTTTGTAATTTTTTTCCAAGTAAATAATTAATTATGAATTTTTTATTACAACTTTTGAAAAAATATAAAAAATCATGCATCTAACCACCTTAACTTGGTCAAAAATTCATGAAATCCTTTTTTTTAATCCTATAGTATGTGAAGCATAGAATGTGACATGTTTCAGATTCAAAAAATATGATACCATTTGAAGCTATAGATTTTTTTCAATCAGCCTATCAATGAGGACTTTAGTTGTAATTCAAAGAGAAAATGAATAATAATTATTTATTAAATTTAAAGTAAAGAATAATTTATATTGTTGGAAAGCTAAGAATCTCCTTTAAAATCCCTTTTCGTTTCATCAATTTTGGGTAAAAAAAAAGTCGCCAGCCGCATACCCTACACATACCCATCATATCGCCACATTTTGGCCCATCATGATCCTAAACATACCCATTTATATGCTTCACAGTTTCCACATCATCAACCACTTCTCGAAGACTTTTGGTCCAACCTACAAGATCGGTTTGAAGTAAGGAAAAGGGGATATGAAAGATTGACAATTCCCCAAATGAAGGATTTTGAGGTTAAAATGGATATACCAAAAGGTACTGCTAATGATGGGATCACGCTTGATGCTCTCTATGAAATGGATAAAGTGGCTACCAAAGATTTAGAGCCATCAATTGGATGGAAAAGGAGGAAACTAATATCTATAAAGTTTCATGGGTAGTGGTGGATAGAAGTCTAAAATGGAATTATCTTTGTTTGAAGCAACCAAGGATTAAGGATTAAAGGAAAATGGATTCTAGAAGTGAACCTACTTCCTCCACTGAGCCAAGAAAATACAAGATATTTAAGAAAGGTGTTACAACAATGGAGACAACCACCAAAGAGACTGCCCCAATAGAAGAAGAAATTTTGAGGAAGCATATTGATGAAGATTTGCAAAAAGATAAAGGTACTAATGAGGCAGTTGTTGTTGGGGTTATTTTAGGTCTTGGAACCACACCTTTAGCTACTGTATATCCTTGGAATAAGTTACTAAAGAAGGTTCTCTTGTTGTCCCTCTACAAATTGAGGATACCACTCCTACTACACCGTCAACTTTAGAAACAACAACTATTGAAGGAGGACCTCCTGTGATTAATGTGAAAAATTCCCCCTTACCTTCAGACTCTAAGGAAAATCTACTTCATGAAGAAAGAGTTGAATGGGAACAATATTTGGAGAAGGTTGAGGAAGAACTTGGAGAAGAGGAGACTGGATTTGAGGAAGGAATCTTCTAGGGTGAAGCTACAATAAACAATGCTTTGATAGAGATGAGAAAAAGGAAATAGTGGAAGCTACCAAAAGGAAAGCTGTTGAAGAGTTAGCTATTGAGGAAGGAGAACAAAGAAATAAGGATGAAGAGCTAGCTTAGAAGAAGAACTCCTTGTACAAGAGTTAGAAGAATAGAGGTTGAGAGATGGAGAAGAGGCTACATGAAAGGAAGAAGAGATGAGAAAGATAGAATAAATTAGAGATCATAATGAAAAAATGGAATAGGAAAGGTTACAAAAAGAACAAGAGGAGCAACTAAAGGATTCTTTCGAGCAAAACGTGGAGGTAATTTCTTCTACACCTCCAGTTGTTCAATAGGTAACTACTCAACCAATTACTCTGAATCCAAGGCTTAATTTAAATTTGGAGAAGCAAAAAAAGGTTCAAGCTCAGTTAGTAACATGGGATGAAATGGTAATTGAGATAGATAAAGTAAAGCCAGGGAAGAAACCCGAAGTTGTTCATTGTACAAAGTTGACTAATGATGGAGATTTGGTAGTAGAAATCGCTACACCTATAGCTAATAAAGATCATAGAGAATTACAAGCTACAAATTATCAAGTAAACACTTTAAATCTTGGCAAAAAAAGCAGAAATCATCACATAAATCTAATTGACATTATGGTTACCACTACCATGTCAAGACTTGTCAAAGATAAGCAGGCCAAGGATGAGCTAAAATCTTAGGTAGCGCGGATGAAAGGTTTTCTAAAGGAACTGATTGCATCCACTCTCGAGCAGCCAACATCATTAGAGATTCCTATTTGAATGAGTCATAAAATGGTGGATGAGTTGATTGAAATAAGGAGAAGATCCCAGATGATGGAGAAATGTGTTGACCTTCTGAAGAAGGATACTAAAGAGCTTTTCACTACTATTTCAAAAATTTATAAGGAGGTAGGTGATCTGATCAAGTCCTTGGGAGGATATATCAAGTTACTAGGAAGAGAAGAAGATAAGTATGTTGAGCATATAAAGAAGTTGAGAATGTTGAAAGGGATTCCTAAGGCATATGTAATTGAGTATGCTATTCTAGAAGACCAGGATTTTGGATATCTTGATAAATGTATGAATATTTTCATCTTTATGACAGAGGTCCTCATCGAACATAGGAGAATATTGTAGCAAGCCCACCAAGATTTTTTTGAGGAAAGAATAATCATCAAAGGGATTATTGAACAGGTGAATTAATTAGTAAAGAAGCCTCACCAAGTCTAACGTTGATTTCTCTGCAAGAAATGAAGGACTAATGCAGTAGCAGATTGGAGTAAATGATCGAGAATGGAGATGATGATGAAGGGATTCTCTTCGACAAGCTTATGGACATTAGGTTCTATGTACGAGATGTTTCCCAAAATGTTGCCGGGCTATAGGATATATACACAGCCACCACTAAGGAGTATGAACGGGATATTTTTAGGGTGGAATGGATAGATGTGCTCGAAGAGGAAACCATACAATAAATTTTTGATAATATGGATGGTTATCTCAAGAATAAGGAATCTAAAATAGCTAAGAGTAGCTGCATAGTAAAGGGATATTCAATTTTTTGAAAAGGAATCATGTTAGAAATGTTAACCATCTTTAGGCAACCTGAGACAACAATATCTTCAGATCTATTTTAAAATGAATAGACAGCTCCAGGTTAATTTTGACAGACTGAGGACTGGGCGTGGTGATCAACAATGAACAAAGCAATGATCCCAATCAAATTTTGACTAAATGGACATGTGGTGTACTTCCCAGATTTAGGAATTTTAGCAAAAAGGGACTCTACTCAATTGGAGACATCCCTATAGTTGTGGATCTAGGCCCAAATTTTTGGATCTTGATTTTTGATAGGAGAGATTGATGTGAATTTTATCCATAACTTATAATTTTCTCCTCATTGTAAAGGTCAGCTAATTGAAGTCAGATTGGCTACTTAGAAACTAGATACAATTTTTTTTTAGTTTTATAGCTTTACACAAGATACCTTAACGATTTTAGAGTTTTGATGCAAGTAGTTTTATTTTGGAAGTTGTTAAGTTTAACAGTAATTTGATAAACAATTGTTATTTGTATTCTAGTGAATTTTGTTGTGCATAACTGTTTCTTATTTGATAAAAATCAATAGAAGGCTCTAACTTTAAAACCATTTATTTCATTATCTATGAATGAT
Organism: Sequoia sempervirens; assembly: GCA_007258455.2. Taxonomy (NCBI): domain Eukaryota; kingdom Viridiplantae; phylum Streptophyta; class Pinopsida; order Cupressales; family Cupressaceae; genus Sequoia; species Sequoia sempervirens. The sequence continues at coordinate 339,834,961 of VDFB02193867.1, read as the reverse complement.
ATTTCTTGATGTTTGTTGATATGTTAGTTCTAGTAATGAGCTTATGGTATTTTATAATTGAAAGTTGGTTCTAAAAAAAAGTGATGATGAATGGTTGTATCCTTTAAATCTACACTGAGAATGAATGTGATGGTATGAATTGTTTCATAAATTGTGTTGTTCTATGGTTTTAGTTAATTAGGGAAACCATTCATTATAATAATTACATGTCTGAATTGAAGGGAATTTATCTTCATGTTTTGTTGTCCTAAACCTTGATCAATCTTTTTCTATTTATTGAAACACCACAATGCTAAATTAATTTGTACTATCTAGTTTGTACTCATTTACTAGTAGACACATTGAATATTATGGTTGCATGGACCACTGAATGATAACAACATAGTTGAGAACCAACTATAGAGACCTTGGAAGATAGGTGGTTTTAGATCATTTTTCTTTTTCAAGAGAAATAGAGTAGAAATATTCTTGTTTAACATTTTTGTGCTACTTTTGACCATCAACAAGGAGATATCATGGTGGAATAAAATGACAACATTTAAGCTTCCTTAGATGATGGTAAAAAGTTGACACTAGCTTTCCCTTTATTAGAAATACATCAAACCAAGACCGCTGAGGTTATCAATGCACAAGTGACCATTGGATCCCCTTTGATTAATGGACCTCCTACATACCCTGTGGGACATCCTAAGAATCCTATAATTCTTTGCCCACCTTCACAATGACCATAAAATCAAAGAAAACCCAAACTTATCCTTTACCCACCTAAGAATAATGTTTCACAACAGCTGAGTTATAATACCATCGCTCATACATATAACACTAGAAACAATTTTCAATGAAGACAAACACCTTCAACATCCCTCCCATTGCCTAATCCTATTCTGCCTAGTCCTCCTCATTTTCCTACACAAAGTGGAAAGGAGTATGATCTTGTCGAACAACTAAAGCATACTCCTACTAAAATATCATTGTGGGACCTTATTCAAGCCTCCCCCAATTATCATAGCATGATTCAAAGTGATTTACAATAATTTCCTATCCCTTCTAATTTTCAACCGAATGACATAACAATCCTGATTCAAGGAATAAATGCTAACATTGTTTTCCACCAAAGTGAGCTCTCTCCTTTGGAAGTGCGAAAACAAAATGATGCTTTCATGATAATAGCTGCCTATGATGTGTGGGGAATAAAAATAACCCTCATTGACAATTCCTTTTCCCTTAATGTGTGTAGTGTATCCATTTTGAAAAAGCTTAGCATGGATAAATAAAAAATTCAACCTGAGTCTTTATCTATTAAGGGATTTGATAATGTAGGAAAACAATCACTTGGTGTGATCACTTTTCCTGTTATAGTTGGAAAGGCCACATTAGAAATGCTACTCCATGTTATGCCTCATGATATTTCATATAATCTCCTTCTAGGAAGACCCTAGATTCACACAATGAATGGGGTACCTTCTACTCTTCATCGTATATTGAAGTATTATTACAACAACAAAGTGTACACACTCGAAGTTGACCTTGAACCAAACAATTATTTGAACATTGAGAAAAATAAGGAAAATCTTTTGAAAAAATTGACACCAACTACACAAGTAGAACCCGTGCAACAAAAAGACAAAGAAAAACATATTGGGGAAGTCATGAAGCTATTAGAAGATGATTGGAGTTCCTTAGATTTCACATCATTCATGGGCAAATACAAGCTCATAAACAAATACTCTGAAAAGGGAAAAGAAAAAGTGATAATGTCAACACAAAATTTGGAAGACCCTTCAAAAGCATGCACCTCAACCACTTTAAAAGATCAAGAAAATTACACAAAAATATTTAATGAAGCTGATTATAAATGACCACTGACTCCAAAAGAAATGAAACAACTTTATGGAAAAGGTTATGAACCCATGAAGCAACTTGGATATAGTGGAAATGGATGTGGTGCTAGAGAACAAGGTATATGTGTCCCTATAGAGCCTAACACACAAGAAAAGTCTACTAGTCTTGGTTATCGTCCCTCAAAAAAAAAACAAGCCTTCACTCAATGTCAACATTGTTACAAAAGATCCTTCTAAGTTGACTTTAACATTAGTACATCCTAAATTGATAGACACTAGTAGCCTTGATTGTAATCCTTTGAAAGAAATGGAAGAAATAGAGAAGTCTTCGCTTAATATCAATGTCATCACAATTATGATTTAAATTTAATAGATTTTACATACTCCTATAAAGGAGAGTACAAAATCTCACAATCTAAAGAGCGTTGTGTAAGTATGAAATCTGATACTAAGCAAGAGATATCTTTGTCGCAAAATAAAGGAACATCTTCTACTATTGATCAAGAGGGTATCTTTTCGAGACTCCTCCAAGATCATTTGATATTTCTCCCTCTAGTAACATGAAAGAAATTTTGCTACAAAAGTTCATTCTATGCATATAATAGAGTTCATGGTCATTCTACTAATAAACATAAGGATTTGAGTGATAAAATTCAACATCTTAAGGAGTGTGGTGCTCTACCTTGTGTTGGAGCACCTAGTTCCTCTAATTGATATTGGGGTATGTGTAGGATCATGATGGGCCAAAAAGTGATGATATTATGGGTATGTGTAGGGTATGTGGTTGACGACTTTTTTTTACCCAAAATTGATGAAACGAAAAGGGTTTTAAAATGAGATTCTCAACTTTCCACCAATATAAATTATGCTTTAATTTGAATTTAATAAATAATTATTATTCATTTTCTATTTGAATTACGACTAAAGTCTTGATCGATAGGATGATTGAAAACATCTATAGCTTTCAAACGGTATCACATTTTCTGAATCCAAAATATGTGTCACATTCTATGCTTCACATACTATAGGATTAGAAAAATAAAAATTAAATTTCATCAAGTTTTGACCAAGTTAATGTGGTTAGACATACAATTTTTTATAATTTTTAAAAGCTGTAATAAAAAAATCATAATTAATTATTTACTTGGAAAAAAATTATAAAAAAATATGCATCACATCCAGACATGAGTCCTCTACTTATATCTAAAATATTATAAAAAAATATTATCATTTTATTGTGGTTAGGGTGGTTAGACAAACCCCTACTTATTTTTCCTTGAAATTTAAGTACTACTTGCATTGAAATTTCAAATTTTCACCAAATAGATTTAAAAAAAAAAACCTAGTAGTTTAGAAAATACATTCAATTTGCTACAGATTCTATTTTTACATATTTTTGAAATAATATAGATAAATTATTCAAATTTTTATGTCAAGTTGCCTAACTTTTATTTTTCTGAATTTTTTGCCACTTAAGGGCTTGTTTTTTCCATTATGGTCCTGCACATACCCATTGAATTTCAAATATATCTTCAATCATTTCAGCTCATCCTTGTCCTGCACTAAGTGGGGGCAATTGGTTAAGTACCCTTGTCCTCGTATGTCACTTGTCATTGTCTCTTTTGGATAGTTGACCCCCTTTCATGTACATGCAAGAGAAATCTTGGGATGTGGATGACATGCCTTAAGTTGGCTCTCCTGTGACATATTGAATTACAAATTTTGGGGGCAACCCCTTCCCTTTTCATGATGTAGCTTATTGCAAAAATATGACTTGGCATAGGGCTTTCTGGATAAACTCTAATTTATTTTTCTACTTTAAAGCAATTACTCACATCAATGGTGTTAGCAACCGCTTTAAATTGGGGGCGTACATCAACACTCATGTTTCATTGTGTGATTTTATTTCTTCTTTTGATGCGTCCTTTTCTTGGTGGTGTCATTGGAATTGATATCCTTCAAGAGCATGATATTTCTTTGACTTGTCCTCTCTTGGAGACATTACGCACAATGTTCCCTAAGAAGAGACCTTAAATGAACTAAGCCATATCCCTTTGAATGTACCTTACACTATTTTAAATTTACAACATCTGTTATATGCCCACCTTGCATAACACACTTTGCTTGTCTATGGAGCCATCTTGTCTATTCATTAGTTTCAAGCATACAAAGCTTTTCTTGCCTCATGAAGCTCTAAGTTCATTTGTGATGCCTTGTAAAACTTATCAGGAGCTATATCTTTGCTATGGTTAATGTATGATGAGAAGCCTAAACATGGGCATGAATTTCTTATTATACAATTAGAAGTCGATACAGAGGCATGACTTTCTCACTAAGCAACCCTTTTGATACTCACCCAGTTGAAAACCTAAAGTTTTGTTTCCTCAGAGTGAGTGTGCATCTTTGGGGAAACAACTTAGATTTGATCCACATCATGTTGAACAAATAGTAGAGGCTTGATCCACCTCTTTTTATTTTTGATTTTTGTTTTCCTTTCTTTTAGTTATGGGCATTGTATGTTAGTGTATCTCATCTTGCTACTACATATTGTATACCTTGTGTGTGTCCTTTTGTACTTATGTCAGTTTGACGTAGGATCTCAGATCCTGGGGGCTTGACCACCTCCTTTGATCCTTGTTATCCTAGACCATTGGTACAATTGGACCCCTCTTGAATGTCTACTTTAGTGTGAGTTTGAAGCAAGTTCCTCCTCTCACTAAAGTGGGGAAAAAATGTGGCAACAAAAAAAGTATCCTTTTCCTTGCTTGATCTAGGAATGATTAATGTTAAAATAAACCTAATGTTTCCTTGATCTAGTGTTGTAATATTTTTTACACATTCACATGATATTTAGGGCCCTTTTGAGCTAAATTTACCTTAATTTTTCCTTAATTTACTGTTGTAAAGAGTATTTATTTGCACCTTCACGTTAAGTTTCGGGCCCTTGTAAACTAAATAAACTTAATGGTGCCTTATTTAAGGTGTTGTAAAATGTACCCTAAAACTTTCACAATAATCTAGGGTTTTATTAATTAATGGGGCTTATCTATTCCTTAATTAGCCCTATTTTACATCCACAAGCCTTATTAATTACATTTTTTCAAAGATAATCTTGACATTTATCAAATGACTAATCCTAATTCAGTGTTTTGGGTCATGTGTCCTAGATTTAGTGGTCTGGGACTCATACACCACCTTGGGCGTATGAGTCCCACCTAGGTTTTGGGACCTTGTTGGTTATTGTTTTAGGAACCAAACTTAATCTTATCACTTACCTATGAACCTGCCAGAATTCAATTATTATTAAGGGTAAGGATTGGCCAACACATAAGTAGGGATTTTGAGGCCCTTACTTCTTCACTTCGGGCTCTGTGAAGAATAGGAGGGTGGTCCTATATATGTTCATGTGATATGCATTTGAGCAAGAACATTTCTAAAAATAGATGAATTCATATGAGATACAGATAGGAAACATTCATCAAAGATTTGGCTAACCTTTAAAAAAATTATTATCTATTGCAAGGAATAAAAGGGTACTTCACATTGGTACATTATGATTGAAGGTGTATTAAATGTTTTTCATTCTTGTTCCAAGCCCTTTTATCTGGTGCATTACTAACTCACTTATCTCTAAGATAACCTAATGAAAATACTAGTGTCTCATCTATTGGGATAATGTAGTAATATTTGTAATTTTTTAGTAATACCGTAGAAATTTAACTTGGTAATTGATGGATTATTGTTATACTACCTTGTAGTATTTAACTCACTATGGCTAAAATATAACTACTTACCAAATCCTATATCTTTTCCTCACAAACCCATGACCTTATTTAAGCATTAAATCAATTCCTTGAATTGAAGCAAAAATAAACTCATTGATTCAATTTAAACAACTAAAGATAAATGAAATGATCATTAACCATTTCATTCATAATTTGTAAGAAATTTACATAGGAGAGCATATATTTTAAAACTAACTTTCTTGTATTACTGCTACTACAGCAAAAATATTTTAAGATTATTACATACATAACTCCTACCCTAGACTCCATTTTGATATATTCATCAGTATTTACAATCTGCTCTTGTCTAAGCTTAGCTTTTTCACCTAGACCCTTTTGAGACTTGAAACTTGAATGACTATAATTAGCCCTAAAATACCTTTTATAAAACAAGGGAGCAACAAGAAAAAAGTATAATTACAATTACATTTCATTTCACACCTATTTCATTTGAATTTGAGATATTCCCTAGTTAGAACTTACATGTAATCATTTGCAAAATAGGGAAAAGTAAAAATAGAATTCCACACAATTCGGTTGAAGCAGACTGACTAGACTTCCAAAAGGCATAGTTCGTTGCTGTAGTAGCACCAAAACATCTTGTCCTTATTGAGAAAAGAAGATTCTCTACTAGAACCAGAAGCCAAAAGTCGTATATTACCCAGAAAAGGTATACTTGCCATCAGAGACACGGGGTTCAACAAATCCACCACACACCAGGCCAAAAGGTTTCCACATCAATAGTAAAAATAAAAAATGATATCTATATGTTGAAGAGGATGACTCTTATGTAGTGGCAATGGTGTCATCAAAAACAAAAAAGGAGTCAGGATGCTACTCTAATTCTTCAGCATCAAAAAATGCTCGTCTACTCCTTTAGTATGATGAAATTAGAGGAACCATCACTCCCTCCTCATCAGAGTCTTCATACAACACTAGGGAAAGGAGATAATGGTGATACTTTGGGTCAGTATTGCCTCCACCATTCGAAGGACTATCAAAAACCATGATGGGAGAACTGTGCCTCCTTAGGTAGGCCTTATGATACTTGTTTCTCTTCTTGGCCTTCTTCCCAAGTTCCTTCCCTTTAAACTTGACCAATTCTTCTGAACTGGTCCCAAGCTTCTCAAATTATACATTCTCTTGACAATAGTTTTGTTGTTTTTTCCACAAGAATTTCTCTTTCCTTTTGGTGTTGTAGAAATCCCAAGAACTTCTTGCTCAGCCAAGGACATATCCTCTTGAAATTCGAACACACTAAGTCTCTTGGACCTCCTAGTTGGCTAAACAGACACACCTGACTTACCCATTCTCGCAAGACATAGGGTAAAACCTAGAAAACTATTAATTATGATAAGACTCATTTTCCTAAGCTCCTTAAATGAACCTGTAGGGGGTATGTGTAGGATCATCATGGAAAAGACAGACCCTTAAGTGGTGAAAATTTTGAAAAAATCAGAGTTAGGCAACTTATAGTAAAAATTTGAATAAGTTATCTATATTATTTCAAAAATATGTAAGAATAGAATCTATAGAAAATTGAATGTAGTTTGTAAACTAAGTTATGTTTATTTAAAAAAAAAATCTATTTGGTGAAAATTTGAAATTTCAATGTAGTAGTACTTAAATTTCAGGGAAAAAATAAGTAGGTGTCTGTCTGACCACCCTAACCACAATAAAACAATAACATTATATTATAATATTTTAGATATAAGTAGAGGACTCATGTCCCAATGTGATGCATATTTTTTTGTAATTTTTTTCCTAGTAAATAATTAACTAATATTTTTTTATTACAACTTTTTAAAGGTATAAAAACTCGTATGTCTGACCACCTTAACTTGGTCAAAAATTTACGAAATTCATTTTTTTTTTAATCCTATAGTATGCAAAGCATAGAATGTGATTCCTGTGTCAAATTCAAAAAATATGATATTGTTTGAAAGCTATAGATGTTTTTCAATCAGCCTATTAATCATGACTTTAGTCTTGATTCAAATAGAAAATGAATAATTATAATTATTTATTAAATTCAAAGTAAAGCATAATTTATATTGGTGGAAAGTTGAGAATCTCCTTTAAAAACCCTTTTCATTTCATCAATTTTGGGTAAAAAAAGTTGCCAGCCACATGCCCTACACATACCCATCATATTGCCACTTTTTGGCCCATCATGATCTTGCACATACCCTAGGATAGAATACCCAGTAACCCAAACAATTCAACTATCCTCAATGACACTTTCAATTAGTTGAAACTCTCAGGTCACCCTAGAAATGAAACTCTCAAAAAAATTAATGATTGAATCAAACAGAGCTCATCTGAAAGAAAACAACTTACCTAGGATGCACACTTCAATACTTCTGCAATTAAAACCAAAGACTCGCACACTACCACTCTGGCTCACACTGCTCAATTTATGAAGAATAGAAATGGTGAAATGAAACGATGGGAAATCTACATTAAGTAGGAAATTCAGAGCATGTAGCAATTAATGATTGAAGAGAACTTCACATGAGTGATCTAACAACTTAGCCGATCATCTTTGAATATGAAGCATTGATCCTTTTGGATTTAAACCATGATCAATGGGTATGTGCAAGATCATGATGGGCCAAAAAGTGGTGATATGCAACTTATATGATGGCCCATGTGGTTGATGACTCTTTTTTTTACCCAGAATTGATGAAATGAAAAGGGTTTTTAAATGAGATTCTCAGCTTTCCGCAAATATAAATTATGCTTTACTTTGAATTTAATAAATAATTATTATTCATTTTCTATTTGAATTACGACTAAAGTCCTAATTGATAGGATGATTGAAAAACATCTATAGCTTTCAAACGATATGATATTTTTTGAATCTGAAACATGCATCACATTTTATGCTTCATATACTATAGGATTACAAAAAAAATGAATTTCATGAAGTTTTGACCAAGTTAAGGTGGTCAGACATACGAGTTTTTATACTTTTTAAAATTTGTAATAAAAAATTCATAATTAATTATTTACTTGGAAAAAAATTACAAAAAAATATGCATCACATCGGGACATGAGTCCTCTACTTATATCTAAAATATTATAAACAAAAAATATATCATTTTTTTGTGGTTAGGGTGGTCAGACAAACACACTTCTTATTTTTTTCTTGAAATTCAAGTACTACTGCACTAAAATTTCAAATTTTCACCAAATAGATATATTTTTTATAAAAAAAACCTAGTAGTTTTGAAACTACATTCAATTTTCTACAGATCCTATTCTTACATATTTTTGAAATAATATAGATAACTTATTCAAATTTTTACGTCAAGTTGCCTAACTCTAATTTTTCTAAATTTTTTGCCACTTAAGGGCCTATTTTTTTCATGATGATTCTGCACATACCCCAATGGTGATCCTCAAGCATCATTTATGGATTTTACAAATTCCCTCAAAAATGGTGATATCACTACAAAAAATTTCCACATTTACCCTTAACCTCATTAGTCATCTTTAATTTGACAATTAACATGCATCGCCATCCTAGTCCATACCTTTTCATTTATATCGGTGAAGTACATGAAGTCAGTATTGAAGAGATTATTCCTCAAAACACCTCATCACACGTCACATATTTTCCCCACCTTTCTAGGATTCAATCAATGTTGAGAACATTGGTGTGATGAAACTTCAACCGTTGGATCACTGTCCCTCTTGAAAATCATTACCTTCCATTTCTCATCACTGATTGATGTTTCAAATTCTATACCATATCAATGATAGATGAGAAATAGTAATGGAATTAAATTAGGCCACATGCATCATCCACGATCACTAACACATCACTCATTTACCTCCTTCAAAACAATGACGACTCATACTGACTAGTGACCTTATCACTCATTTCCAATTTGAAGAAGACATATGCACAACTATCCATGATGAGCGATGGAAAGATATACATAGAGACCCCTGATGTTATCACTCATCGCTAATTTGAAGCTCAAAACTCTTCAGTGATCAGCGATATGAAGGATGCCAATGCTATAAAGGGAAACTTAAGCATCACACATCATTAATTTGAAACAGAAGTTCTCAAAACTATCCATGATGCACGATACAAAGGAAATATTGCTCATTGCTCATCACTAATTTGAATGTGCATTCATAAAGCTATTCGCAATGAGCGATGAAAGGGAGCAGTAGAAAAGACTTTAGTGGGATAATTAAGCACATGTTCAAAAGTTGTTCACTAGGAAAGGGACCACCTAGGACATCGTATAAAAGGTATCAAAGGGTTTAGAACAAATTACTTTCAAAGGATGTAAAGACCAAATAAGGTCACTCGATAAGCCTTATAAAATATAATATTTTAGACCTAGGCACAAGGGGCCAGTCACCCTATGAGTTTTAATGACTCAAGATGTTTTAGGATGATCATAAATGGGTTATAATAAGTCAACAATAGATTATAATGTTGATGAGGGCTTTGATTTAAGGATTTCTTAGGAGATATTTTGACAGAAAAATCCCAAGGCAATATCAATGCACAAAACCCTAAGTGCAGACAATTAAAACTGAGTGAAAATTTGTAGAATTTTATCAATGGAACAAAAAAAAAATTAGGGGTTCCATCAGTAGCTCCAGCTGGGGATGTCTATTCCTTCATAATAGAGTGAGATTCTAGAATCTCAAGTGAAGCAAACCAAGCATAGAGAACTAAAGCCAAGGGCCTACCAGGACCAGGCCGGAAAACCAAACCAAAAGAAACAACATATGTACAATATTTACTTAAGTTCCAGGGCCATACCAAGAGATCCAATCTCTATCATTCTTGAAGCCTCCTATGATGTGCAAGTTTACTAGGATTCAACATTACTTGGGGGGCCCTAGGCCACAACCTTAGAACTGGTACTTACCCTTGTCAAAAACCTTGTTTTCCACTATTTGTACCATGCTAAGGCTGAAAAAATTATCATGAATTACCCAACAGTTGACCATGCTGCAGCCATTGCAATCAACCATTATGGACATGTGTTTGAACTTATTATCATCATTTTCATTCATATCTGACTATGAACTATGATCAAGAATTAACTAAAATGCATGATCAATGGAACATTCTATTTGACTCAGCTTGCAATTATATTGCACCAAATGTCCATCTAACTTGATAGGGAATGTGAAACACTAATAATCCATTTGATCATTACCATCACAAGGGCTAATATCAACTTCAATTTGATCATCAAACTGAAAACCCTCATACATACCTTTTTTAGGATGAGCATTCAAGAACACACCAAGCACACATTCACTTTGTGTGATGAATAAGAAATATTCATACATTGTCTCCTTTTAAAATTGTTTCTCATATTCATCAGAGCAATATAAACTAGTTACACTGTCATATGCTTCAATTCATTGAAAAAGTGATTCATTAGTCCTCGTGGCATTTTTACTTTCAATCACATAAGGGTCATTTCCATAAAGAGCACTATCCATACCATCCTGGGCATCAAAAAAAACTTTTGTTTCAGGTTCATTGATATACTCCAATCCTTTCTTCCAATCATTTCTCAACTTGAAAAAAAAAGTTTCAAAGGATGGATCAAGTAACTCTAGGTTGATTTGATCAATAGTAAGGAATTCAAGTGTACCATTAGCGGATAGGTTTACTGGATCATATGTGTAGGATTTGTTGCAACTTGAACATTTCTTATTTTCAACTGAACAAATCTCTTCACACATTCTTTGTTGAAAACTGTCATGTCCATCTCTGATATGAAACTCATACATTCTATTTCTATTTGGCACTTAGAAATAGGACCCTGCTAACTAGCATCAACAATATCATTTTTTTTAACACTAACATCAGGTCCATGATCATGAATAGATACATTCTTATCTTGAAATTCATCATCTACCATATTGTTAGAACATTCCAATTCTGATATAGCTGAATTGCATTTCAAGAATCCATCATATGCAATCTATTCATCTACTGGTGAGGGAAAAACATCATGAATACTGGTACAGTTGAATCCTTTAGGAAAAAAGGATGTGTTCAGGTCAACAACACAAAAAGATTCATATTCCTCATGAGAGAAATCAAAATTCTCATTTTCATTATCTTGGTCACCATCCTTCAAAGGTATATCAGTAGTTCCTGCAAGTATGACAATATCATCATCCATACTACTAGATATATATTCTTCTTTTGAAACATCCTTATCCATTTCTTGGATAAACCCTTGATCTTTGACAATAGGATGAGCACCCTTGTCATCCCGAGACATCATTTTTTTGCATATACTTACACTTAGCCTCCTCACCAATTCTAATCCAACCAATTATTTGATCAAAATATTGAGCTTTGAATTCCTTGGGCAAGGTACTAAGCCCTAGCTCATAAATTTCACATAATAGGTCAATACACACTAAATATTTAGGTTGTAATCTTTAGGAATTTATATCAAGGCATCCAAAAACCTTACTAACAATTTATATGACAATTCCCCTTCATGTCTCTTCATACTAGATAGTCTGAACAATACCTTATCATTATCACTCAAATTTTGTTGAAGACCATCTTGAATTTGTTCATTATTAATATGCTATGAAAGTGAACAAGATAAGGCATCAAAAAAATTGTCACTTTGATTATCTCTTTCATCCTTATCTATGCCATTTATATGATGTGCATTAGGACAATAAACACTTGCAGCCATATATCCCCTCATCACTAAGTATTTCATAGTATTTTCAATATCCATAGTAATGTGACATGCTAGATGTAATGTTTTTGGTTCCTTATCCCTTATCAAATAATTCATATCATTATCAAATGCACCTAGATAGACAATCAAACATTCTGCATCACTAGTTCTCAAGTGTTCAGGAATATATTTTACTACTCTTACAAATTTGAGGTTAAATGTAGGAACCAACTCATCTTCATCTCGTTGGGTTTCCATAAGTCTTTTTCTTATCACATTTGGAATAATTATTTCACAAAATTTTTCCACAAATGCTATCATGAAGTCATCCCATGAAGCTACAAAACACACTAGTAAATATGAGAACCAGTCTCTAGCATTTTCCTTTAAAAACTGATTTAAAAGATTCATGAAAACATCATCATGATCTATCTCAAAGTAACCCATCAAATCCATGAATGCATTCAGATGTTTGGAAGCTGACTCAAAACTTTTCCATGTAAATTTGTGCAAATGTTTCCTAATATCATTGGGAATCTTATTAGGAAAACCTTGAATACCATTAAAATTTAATGTCTCATATCTTTGTATAGAGAATTTCCTTTGATGCCATGATAAGAATTACATGCCCCACATATGTTTACTTGATATTCCACAAGGTGATATAGGGGAATGATACATTTCTTTTGTGTCCCTATTCAATCCTTATAAATCAACTTCATAGTTGATTTCCTATTGCCTCATTGATGATTTTACAATGCATAGCTCAATCACATTCATGCTTTAAAACTTTCTAAAAGGCCGAGTTTCACAGACAAGCATACTTCTTCAACCCAACTCAGATATTTCAAATTTCACCTTAGAAGTATGTAAAATGAATACCATTCCCTCTATTTGTGCTTAATTCACATAATAGGGAAACAAATTTTCACCAAATTTCATTGCAACATGGTTTTCACACATATTTATTTCTTCTTAAAAACCAAAATAGGGGAAAAATACCTGGATATACTATAGTTATTCTGAATTGTGTTTTTGACTGGAAGATCTTGCAAATCTACAACTTTCTTCATGTCTTCATTAGGTCCTTTGCATATAGTCGCTACCTCATTTTTAGAGGAACAAACTTCAACAATATCAAGTTTCATTCCCAAGTTTCTTTCAGTTTAAGCTTCCCCAATCAACAGAGTCACCTATAAGTCCTTTATATATATTCTTACTTTGTCTCCAAAAACTTTTTATTCCATTTTACTAGAGTCTCAAATTATTCATACTAGCAAAGATCTAAAAGTCGCCGCTCACATTTAGTAAGACATTCAAAGATTATTCATGGAATCATAGTAAATCTTGACAACATTTGTGAGCTTTTAAAGGAGATACAATGAACTCCATCAACATCTCATAGGATTGACTCATTGACACAAAGTTAGGCTTGACAATGTAATTCTCTAACAAATATTTGACTCTTTAAGGAAAAATGATCTATCATAGTTTTGTTAGGTCAGTGCCTAGTAGAGTCACCCTTTCTATTGGTTATTTTCCTAGGAACCAAACTAAATCTTATCACTTACCTATGAACCTGCCAGAATTCAATTATCAGTAAGGGTAAGGATTGGCCAACACATAAGTAGGGATTCTGAGGACCTCACTTCTTCACTTCGGGCTCTGTGAAACCCCAAAGGATTGTCCTATATATGTTCATGTGATATGCATTTCAGCAAGAACATTTCTACAAATAGATAAATTCCTATGATATGTAGATAGACATTATTCATCAAATATTTGGCTAAAATTTAAAAAAACTATTATCTATTGCAAGGAGTAAAAGGGCACTTCATATTGGTATGTTATGATTGAAGATGTATTAATTTTTTTTCATTCTTGTTCCAAGCCCTTTGATCTAGTGCATTACTAACTCACTTATCTCTAAGATAACCTAATGAAAATACTAGTGCCTCATCTATTAGGATAATAGGGTCATATTTGTATTTTTTTAGTAATACCCTAGCAATTTAACTCAGTAATTAATGGATTATTGTTATACTACCTTGTAGTATTCAACTCACTGCATTTAAAACATAACTACTTACCAAATCCTATATCCTTTCCTCACAAACCCATGACCTTATTTAAGCATTAAATAAATTCTTTGAATTGAAGTAGCAATAAATGAGCATTGATTCAATTTAAAAAATTGAAGATAAATGAAAAGATCATTAACCATTTCATTCATAATTTGTAAGAAATTTACATAGGAGAGCATATATTTTAAAACTGACTTTCTTGTATTACTGCTGCAACAATAAAACTATTTTAACATCATTACATATATAACTCCTACCCTAGACTCCATTCTAATATATTCATCAGTATTTACAATTTGCTCCTGTCTAAGCTTAGCTTTTTAACCTAGACCATTTTGAGACTCGAAACTTGAACCACCGTAATTAGCCCTAAAATCCCTTTTATAGAACAAGGGAGCAACAAGCAAAAGTGTAATTACAATTACATCTCATTTAACACCTATTTTGCTTGAATTTGAGATATTCCCTAGTTAGTTACATGTAATCATTTGCAAAATAGGGAAAGAAAAAACAAAATTCCATGCAATTCAGTTGAAGCAAACTGGCCAGCCTTCCAAAAGGTGTAGTTTTTTGTTCTAGTAGCACCAAAACACCGTATCCTTGTTGACCAAAGAAGATTCACCATTAGTACTAGATTCCAAAACTCATATATTACCTAGAAAAGGTATACTCACTATCAAAGACATGGGGTTCAACAAATCCACCACACACCAAGCCAAAGGGTTTTCACATCAATACTAAAAACAAAAAATAATAGATATGCTAAAGAGGATGATTCTAATGCAGTGGAGATGGTGTCATCAAAAATTAAAAAAGGAGTCAAGATGCTACTATGATTTGTCAGCATCAGAGTATGCTTGTCCACTCCTTGTGCATGATGAAATTGGAGGAACCGTCACTCCCTCTTCATCAGAGTCTTCATACGACACTAGGGAAATGAGATAATCATCGTACTTTAGGTAAGTATCACCTCCACCATCCGAAGGACTATTAGAAACCATGATGGGAGAACTGTGTCTCCCCAGGTAGGCCTTATGATACTTGTTTCTCTTCTTGGCCTTCTTCATAGGCTCAACAAGTTCCTTCCCTTTAAACTTGACCAATTCTTCTAAACTGGTTCTACTTCTCAAATTGTACGTGCTCTTGAAAATAGTCTTCTTATTTTTTCCACGGGCCTTTCTCTTTCCTTTTGGTGTTGCAAAAGTCCTAGGCATTTCTCGCTTAGCCACAAACATATCCTCTTAAAATTCAAACACACTAAGTCTCTTGGACCTCCTAGTTGGTTGAACATACACACTTGACTTACCCATTCTCATAAGACATAGGGTAAAACCTAGCAAAATTTTAATTATAAGAAGACTCACCAACCTAAGCTCCCAAAATGAACCTGTAGGATAGAATACCCACTAACCTAGACAATTCAACTATCCCTAGCAACACTTTCAGTCAATTGAAACTCTCACCACCCTAGAAATGTAACTCTCAAACAAATTAATACATGAATCAAGCAGAGCTCATATGAAAGAAAACAAATTACCCGGGATACACACTTCAATACTTCTACAATTAAAACCCAAATCTCACACACTTCCACTCTGGATCGCGCTTCTCAACTTATGAAGACTACAAATGGTGAAATGAAATGACATGAAATATACATTAAGTAGGCAATTCAGAACATGTGGCATTTAATGATTGAAAATAAATTCATGCAAGCGATCTGAAAACTTATCTAATCATCCTTGAATTTGAACCATCAATCTTTTTGGATTTAAAACACTATCAATGGCAATCCTGAAGCATCATTTCTGGATTTTACAACTTGCCTCAAAAACAACAATATCATGACAAAAAGCTATCATGTTTACCCTTAACCTCATTAGTCATATTTAATCTAACAATTAACATGCATCACCATCCTTGTCTATGCATTTTCATCTATATCAATGAAGTACATGAAGCCAGTATTAAAGAGATTATTCCTCAAAACACCCCATCATGCATCGTGAATTTTCCCCACCTTTCTAGGATTTAATTAGCAATGAGAGCATTGGTGTGATGAAACTTTATCCATTGGATCACTATCCCTCTTGGAAATCTTTACCTTGCATCACTCGTCATTGATTTATGTTAAAAATTATAAACCATATTAGTGACATATGAGAAATAGTGATGGAATGAAATCAAGCCACGTGCATCATCCATGGTCACTAACACATCACTCATTTACTTCCTTCAAAACAATGTTGACTGACACTAACTGGTGACCTCATCACTCATCACCAGTTTGAGGAACACAAGTGCACAACTATCCATGATGAGTGATGGAAAGATATACATAAAGAGCCCTAATGTTATCAATCATCGCTAATTTGAAGCTCAAAATTCTTAAGTGGCCGGTGATAAGAAGGAAGCCAACGATACAAAGGGAAACTTAAGCATCATGCATCGCTAATTTGAAACACAAGTTCTCAAAACTATTTGTGATATGTGATACAAATGAAATACCACTCATCGCTCATCAATAATTTGAATGTGCATTCATAAAGTTATTTGCGATGAGTCATGAAAGGGAGCGGTAGATAGGACTTAAGTGGGATAATTAAGCATGTATTCAAAAGTTGTTCACTAGGAAAGGGACTACCTAGGACATCGTATAAAATATCTTCAAGGGCTTAGAACATATTACTTTCAATGGTTGTAAAGGCCAAATAAGGTCACTCAATAAACCTTATAAAATATAATATTTCAGACCTAGGCACAAGGGGCCGATTACCCTATGAGTTTTAATGACTCAAGATGTTTTAGGATGACAAAAAATGGGTGTTAATAAATCAACGATAGATTATAATGTTGACAAGGGCTTTGATTTAAGGGTTTCCTAGGAGAGATTTTGATAGCATAATCCCAAGGAGATATCAATGGGAAAACCCTAAGTGCAGACAATTGAAATTGAGTCAAAATTTACAAAATTTTATCAATGGAACCAAAAATATTTTTAGGGGTTCCATCAGACTTGATTTTTCATTTCACATTAATCAAGACCTATCTTGGAGTGTGTGCCCCAGTTTTGAGCCACTGGGACTCATACACCACCTTGGGTGTATGAGTCCCACTTTAGTTAGGACCTAATTTAAATGCAAATTTTGTTGGAGTTTATCTTCCTAGATATGATGTCAGCTTGTAGTGTTGTAATTTCTGAAAATTTGGCATAAATAAGTATAAATACAAGGTTATTTCACTCTTTTTCACCCATGAATTTCAAGAGAGTGTTCCTAATAGCAATTTTATGATTACAAGAGTCTACAAGACTTCACAAGAGCATTCAAGAGAATCTTTAAGGAATTCAAGGATAGAATTCTTCATCATTTGTTTTAGCAATTCAAGATCCATCATCATGTCAAGGTTTTCAAGCATCAAGCATGTTGTTGAGCTATTGTTGTGATGTTGCATTCAAGATCCAAGATTAAGCATTGTTATACACTTATTTTAAGATCTAGATCTACATCCTTCATGGCCACTTCATGTTATATTATAGATTTACATGACATCATTCAAGGTATCATTATTCATGTCTCATGTTCCATTTGTTTCCATGCTAGTCCTAGATTGTGGGTTTCCATGTTCTAGACATGTAGGACACAACACTAAGCTCAGTTTGGTTGTCATTACAAGGTTACTCCACCAATCTCTTCGTCGAAGGGTAGGGAAATCTATTGAATGATACATGTGTGTGGGACGTTATATGAGTCTATGGTTGGTGAAAAAGCACTTGATTTATGTTTCTCCTCCTTAGCGAGTGATAGAAGACCAAGATTTACAACGAGGTTCATGGACTATCTATATCTATTGCTTTGAACCTCGTTTGAGCTATGTATGTACTTTGTACACATTCTTTGGAATATTGAAATTTTGGAATTATTTTATTTGAATGAAATCAATGTTGATTATTGTTATGGAATTTATGTTCATTTGTTCTTTAGAAAATAAAGATTTTTTTTATGGAAATGGTTAAGTTACATAGTTTATTTACTTGCAAATTGAAAAATTAGGAAAAATTACTTTAGTGAACGAATAGAGTGTTACATGTGGTATCATAGCTACCAGGTTTAGCCCTAGAACCTGTGAGCTCATCATAATTTTTGTCTAATGTTATCTATTTTTTTTGGAAATTCTTTTTCCAGGATGGTGCATCTCAGGTTAACCGCAAGAAAGTTAGTAATCAGAAATGAGGCTACCTAAAGGCCAAGAACGAAAGAGAGGCCATAATTTGATAAATTGAGGGTACCAACTATGAAAATGCCATCTAGTTAAGGGAAACTTAAACCTTCAGTCATGCACTTTCTCAAATTAGCACAATGTAAAGAGAAAGATGAAGATGGAGGATAAGTACAACTATTTATCTTCTATCTCACTAGAGAAGTCTGAGTCTTTATCACTTTCCAAGGATATGCCCTCACAAGGGAGAATCACTTTGAAAATTTTCTTTAGGGACACTAGAGTTCTACCAGTGACAAAAGTAATTGTGATTTCCTTGAGTAAAGAATTAGAGCCCGTTATGTACCTCACAACTATGTATTAGATGACAAATTTGAAGGATATTATCCATTATAGGATAGGTATGAACAAATGAGAGATGAGCAATCCCAATCTGTAGGCTATACCCCATTGTGTTATGTGTGAGAGAGTGAATCTAATGGATACTCTCCACTTGACTATATAAATAGTCACTCCATGTAATCAAAAAGGATATTTAGGTCCTTGTGAATAATGAAATCATGTGTTTATCAAAAAAGAAGCTTATGCTTGAATCTTATGTGGAATTCCTTATGTGTGATTGAATACTCATTTAAATTTTTTCCATAAGATAATGATAATATGATGAAATCTAATATGGATGAACCTTCAGGTATAATTCCCTCTTGCGAAGATGGTAAGGACAAAAACCAATCCTAGTAGAAGCCATGAAGTTGGGAAAAGATCAATTTAGGAGTTGAAGCTAGACTAGATCAAATCTTAGCAAGGTTGGGAACCCTAGAACAAGAAATAAAAGAAAAGGATAGAGTAGAGATGGAAGATGGTGAAATGGAAGAAACTAAAATGTCTGATATGGAGAGATATCGTATCCTGAGAAAGTTTTTGAATTTATTTCTAGATGAATTACATGGGTTACCACCAAAAAGGATATTTGACTTCTCAATTGATATAGTTCCAGGATATGAAACCTGTTTTGAAGGTACCTTATAGAATGACAATAATGGAGCTAATGGATCTTAAGGAACAACTAGATGAATTGTTTTCTAAAGGTTTGATAAGACCAAGTGTATCACCTTGGGGAGCACTAGTAATCTTCATGAAAAAGAAGGATGGTACTTTATGTTTGTGCATAGATTATCACATGCTCAAGAAAGCTACAGTAAAGAATAAATATCCATTTCCATGCATTGATGATCTATTCGATCAAATGAGGGAGGTGCTATATTTTCCAAAATTGATTTAAGATCTTGATACCATCAATTGAGGATTAAAGATGAATATATCTTTAAGATGGCATTCAAAACCATATATGGACATTATGATTTTACGGTTCTACTCTTTGGTTTAATGAATGTACCTAAAACATTCATGAACCTTATGAATAATGTATTTAGGGATTGTCTAGATAAATTTGTATTGGTTTTCCTAGATGATATTCTTATTTACTAAAGGAATTAAGAGGAACATTGTAGGAATTTAGAGATAGTGCTACTTAGAAAACATAAGTTATATGGAAAGCTCTCTATGTGTACCTTCTTTTAGAAGATAATTAATTATCTTGGTCATGTGATATCACTAGAGGGTATTTCAATAAATCCAACTAAAATCAAGGCAGTTCTAGAATGGCCAGTGCCCAAGAACGTATCTGAGGTTAGGATTTTTATGAATTTGGTGGGATACTATAGAAAGTTCATTGTAAGCTTCTCCAAGATAGCCTTTTTGATTACTTCTTTGTAGAAGAAAGGAAATAATTTTGAATGGATAGAGAAGTGTCAAGTAGTCTTTGACCTACTCAAAGAAAAGTTGACTATTGCACCAATTCTAAAAGTACCAAATCCTTAGGGTGGCTTTACTATTATCACAGATGCATTAGGAGAGGGATTAGGAGGTGTTCTAATCCAAGAAGGGAAAGTAATTTCTTATGAGTCAAGGAATCTGAAACCTTATGAGAAAAATTATGCATCACATGATTTAGAGTTAGCAGTTGTGGTTCACGCATTGCAAATGTGGAGGAATTACCTATTAGGGAAACACTTTGAAATGAAAATTGATCATCATGGGTTAAAGTATCTATTCACTTAACCAAATATGAATGCAAGATAGAGAATATGGTTAGAATTAATAGTTGATTATGACTTCAAAATCAATTACATTAAAGGGAAAGAAAATTAGGTTGTCGATTCCTTGACTTGAAGACGTCATATTGCTTCAATTGTGACAATTCAGACAGACTTTAAATGTGAAGTATTGGAAAAATGAAAAGAGGATGAGTACTATATGCAAGTTAGGCAAGCACTCACAAGCAATCTGCAAGATGCTAGGTATGAAGGTTTTCATTATGAGCCTAATGAATTACTTAGATATAAGGGGAGACTGTATGTACCTAAATCAAAATAATTAAGAAATCTGGTATGGAAAGATTCATGAAGCATCGTACTATAGAAACCATGGTGTGCAAAAATTGTTGGCAGATGTAAATCCATTATATTTTTGGAAAGGAATGAAAGGAGATTCTGCTAGGTTTGTGGCTAGGTGTCTTGAGTATCAAAGGGTGAAAGTGGAGCATAATCATCCTACAAGTTTTTTATACCCACATGATATACTAGATAGCAAGTGATAGGTCATAAGTATGGACTTTGTGCAAGGGCTACCTATGTCAAGGAATAAGCACAATTCCATTCTTGTAGTTGTAGATAAGCTTACTAAGGTAGCACATTTTGTACCCGAGAATCTAACTGATGGAGCACCTATCATAGCAAGGAAATTTGTGCAAGAAGTGTTTAGGCTAGATGGAATTCGTGAAAATATAATTTCAGATAGGGATGCATGAGTCACTTCTAGGTTTTGGAAAACCTTATTTTTTGCACTAGGGACTCAATTGAATATATGCTCAACATATCATCAAGAAACATATGGGAAAAAATGGGTAAATCAAGTATTGGAGGACCTACATAGAATGTATTGCATGCATCAACAATACAAGTGAGAAGACTATTTTCCTTTGGTAGAATTTTCTTATAATAATTCCTACCATTTTGCAATAAAGATGGCCCCTTTCGAAGCATTATATGGTTGAAAGTGTTGAACCCCTATAATTTGGGATAGACTTGAGGATAGAGTGAGCCTTGGGCCAGAAATGTTGGAAAAAATGGAAGAGAAATTGAGGATTATTAAGAAAATATTAGTTGAAGCTAACGATAGATATAAAAGCTATGTTGATGCTAAGAGAGTGCCTCAAATTTTTGCAGTAGGTGACAAGGTGTTCTTGAGAGTGAAACCTCACAAAAGTTCCATCAAATTTGGGAAGTCTTCCAAATTAGCCCCACATTACATAGGACCTTTTGAGATTCTCGAGGAAGTAAATCTAGTAGCTTATTGAATTGCATTTCCACCAGCTCTTGCTAGGTTGCATAATGTCTTCCATGTGTCGTACCTAAAGAAGTACATACCAGTTGATAATCATGTGATTGATTGTAATGCTTTACAAGTATAGGACCTTGGAGTGGTAACTCTCAATGCCTATCAAGGTACTCATAACATGTAAGATTCACTTGCATAACAGATAAGTTCTCCAGTGAAAATTCCAGTGGGACTAGTATGCGAAAGACTATTCCACTTGGGAATACTATTATAAGATAAAACAAAACCACATATTTTTCATGTTTTTGAAAGTACTTGAAAGAATATGTTGTTTTTATGGTTTATGTTGCTACATAAAATCATCAGGGATGATGATTCACAAGGGGGAGAGTATGTTAAACCCTAATTTTTTAATTACCTATTTACTATTACTATGTAGGGTTAATATTGCAGTGTGAATGTACTTTGAATTTTGATTGAGAATATATGTGCTTGCAATTTGTTATCAATGAATTATGAATGAATGCATGTTATTTTATTTAATGTTATGTGATGAAATGCATATATGTGAAATGCATGGTTATTGAAGTGGATACTTTAACTATGGAGAAATATTGTGTGATTTTGCATATTTTGTTGAACAAATGACTAGCATGGGAATGTGTTAGTTGGATGCACCTGCATATGTTTAACCCGCCAGGTGCGAGGGGAAGTATCACTCAGGAAAAGAACTTGGCTGGGTAACCTCTAATTTAACCTAATTGAGCTTACACAGACAATCACAGTAGAATGGATGAGTCAAATTATTATGATAGGAATTTGTAAGTCATCCTTAGTATGATGTGTTTGTACTAGTAAGGGTCTTGATTACTATTGAATGCATGCTTGAGTGAAGTTTATCTTTTTATACCTTATGAGTTCTTCCTTATGTTACTATGCTTATATTGATGAGGTGAACACACATGAAATGTATGTATATGCATAAATATGCATGTCAATGATAGACCATACACATGTAGAAACACGTATATGAGAGTACATAGTTAGACGTACCTATGCACACTTATGAACGGGTTGCTTATGAACATGGGGTTGTCGAATGGACCTTGCAACATGTATGTGTATATGTATAAATACATCACACATTGTGACAATAAAAAAAGTATCCCTTCTACTTTTCCTTTCTTGTTTGGTCCCTCCTTGTAAACTAGGCTTAATGGTGCCTTGATTTAGTATTGTAATGTGTTTGAAACATTTACATTAGGTCTTGGGCCCTTGTAAACTAATGAAGATAAATGGTACCTTGCTAAAGTGTTGTGAAGTATTGTAACACACTTTCACACTTTTCTGAGGTTTTATTAAATTTTAACTACACCTATTAAATCTATTTTTAACCTTAATCATGCCTTATCTAAAGTGTTGTAACACACTTTCACACTTTTCTAGGTTTTTCATTAATAATTAGGCTTCTTTATGTTTTAATTGGACTTATTTTACATCCACAAGCCTCATTTAATGCATCTTTTCAAGGATAATCGTGACACAAGTCACTACCAAATCATAATTAAAGTGTTTTCAGTTTATGTGGCCCTAATTTAGTGATTTGAGACTCATTCACCACCTTGCGTGAATGAGTCCCACCTATATTTTTGTGTCTCAAACCTGATTTCACACCTTTATAATCATTTGTAAAAATGCTCCCAAAAATTATGCCTAATGGGACTCATTCACCACCTTAGGCGAATGAGTCTTGTGTGGCCCAAAATAAAAAATAATTCTCAAAAAAATTTGGCAATATTTTATCCTCTTAGATCTCATGTCGGCTTGTAGTGTTATAATTTTAGGAATTTTTGCATATTTAAGTATAAATATAAGTTTCTTTAACTCATTTTCACCCCAAGCATTCAAGTATTTATCCTTTATAGGAAGTTTGAGTTCACAAGTGCATTCCATTTTTTACAAGAGCATTCTTCAAGCATCAAGCATGATGTCAAGGACTTCATTCATCATGTTTGTTTTGGAGATAACAATTGTGAAGGAGGGTTTTATGATTCAAGCTAGCATTTCATTCAAGATATATCCCCTTTAAGAAAGAGTCAAGATCTACATCCATTGGAGCCATCTCACACATGTTTGTAGCATATTATTGATAGGGTTTGATGTGTTGCAACATCTTATTTTGTTCATTCATCATTCTCCATTCCTATTTCATTCTATTTCAAGGTTTGATTACCAAAGCGGAGGTTGACCAAGGGAAACCCATATCCACTAACAAAACAACATTTTTACCTCTATTTTTTGTGTGATTTGTAGGTCTAGGTTGAAGACACATTGACGAGCAAGATTGGAAAAAAAATTCAAAGTGCTCAAAGTTGTCAAGGTTGTGATTAAGCATTGGAGAAAATTGGAGAACACCTACAGGTTGATTTACAAATACTCGAGCCTAAAAATCAGTTGGGAAGCACAGAGAAGAACTTGAAGACCAGATTCAAATCTTGAAGTTTCAAAAATCCCTAACATGACTGATTCACCACTTTTGGTGAATGAGTCCTAGTTTAGGTCAAAATTTAGACTTTTGCAGATTCAGATACCCATTTTCCAAATTCCTGTTCTCGCATAGAAAAACAAATTTTGGACTGATTCGCTTAGCTTGGAAAATGAGTCCCACTCAACATTGAAGGAAAAAATTTCTAGCATTTCAAACCTCCTTCTAGTCACCTTCAGATTCCCAAAAGCACACAACTTGTTTCTTTCTTTTATATGCAATTCTAAGTCATTTAGTGAAAGTTTGCATTGAATTAGGGTTTAGCATTTCATCTTACATTGCATTTTCCTTTCTAAGTTCTTACTTGGAGGTGAACCCCTCATTAGTTTACAATCAGCCCCTAGGAAAGCACTATTGCAATATCTCCTCCTTTTCATTGAGATCTCTAGGGTTACCCTTGAATGAAACAACTGGAAAGTGGGTGTGTTCTATGTCCTAAGCCATACGAAAGAAATCTAGACACCATTTTTAGAGGCTCCACATGTATGTTTCTATCGATATGATAGTAATTGTCTATATGCTTGATTGTGTAATCAAATGTAGATATATACGATATATACATATATCCATATGTATACATGTGTTAATACATACGTATGTTTGACAAATGGAAATGTCCATACACATGTATCAACATATGTATACATATGTATTCATGTACATAATATATATATATAGACAGTCGAGATGATTGTTATTGGTAATTGAATGTTAACTTGTTCATATTCATTTGTATATTGAATATATACATATATGATTGACATGATATATATATATATATATATATATTAGTATATATATACATATACATATATATATACATATAGTTATATATATATATATGATATAGTGTTAATGATATATATAAATATATACGTGTGTGTGTGTGTGTTTCTAAGTCTATATATGCTTAAAGGCCAATTTATTTATATAAAACACATGCCGATTTGTTTATAATCTATGAAAAGTATTCAAAGGCGTCGAATATCACATATGTTGACATTAGATAAAGGTCAAACCTTATTTAAAGTATTGCACAACAATTATGGTCAATATGAAAGAAAACCATAGTCGATACTATTCATATGAATCTTTAGATTATTAATAGAAAACATTGGATGCTTTAATACAAAGCTACGAAATATTTAATAGCTGCAATATAAAAGTGTAAATGCATGAGAATAGGAAAAGTGTATAGACAACTTTATGAAATGGTCAAAGTACCAAATATACACTATTTTTATGAGGTGATTCATCTTTCCTCTATTACGTAATAAAGCTATGACTAAGTTGGAATAGGTTGAATGTTGCTTGATAAAAAAAGACTGTTTCAAAGAGAATAACCGTGTGCCAAAGAGATAGGAAGTTGGCTAAATACTTGGTGGCATGTTATGAAATTTCTATTTTCTATAGAAGTCCATTTTGGTTGCAATTCTATAGTCATCATTTGAGCATGTGTTCTTTTGAATTATTCTTAAGATACTGTTAAAACATAGATGTCGATCTATAGCATCATAAGCTAAATTTTCACTTAGTTTTCCATCACCTTTTAACTGAGTAATAAGAGTCAACCTGCATAGTGAAATGTGTCAACTGGCATGCCTTATCTATAGGTTGCAATGTCTCATTTTGTTGTATGAATAGAGAAGCAAGTTCTCTTATTTGGGATGCACATTTATACATTCTTTTCTAAACTTATTATGCTGCAATTATTCTGAGAGTTGAGAGTTATAGTGTGAGTGTTGAGAGAGATATTTTGTGAGTGCATATTGTTGTCTTGAGGGAGTAGTCATAGAGAATTATTGCTTGAGATAATTAAGTGGAGCTAGTAAGCTATTGTTGGAAGGTTGTGCATCAAATCAGTCAATTGGATTAAAGCTTATCACAAGCATGAGGATTTGATCTTCTCTTATTTGTCTTTGATGAGATTTGTATGGTTTTTTTTGGTACTACTTGAGACTGCTTGCATTAGAAAAATATAGCATTTTCTTTGGAAAGGAAAAAGAATTTGTCTTATGCTTTTCTATGAAGTGCTTGTATTTACTCCGTAATAGAAGAGATTGTTTGTCATAGGTACATATATACTAGATATTATTAAGAAAGGATAGCTAAAAGGTTATCAATAGCTAAGTTATTTGATTATAATTGATAGATTATAAGTTACACCTTGGGTTTGATTATCCATTAAAAGGGAGGTTAAATTGCATTTATACTTTGTGGGTAGAAATGCCACTGAGTTTCTGGGAAAAGAGAATAGGTTGTTTCTAGGGTTAAAGTCTACCCTTTGGAAGAAATACCTATGCTTACATTATAGTGGCCTAAAGTAAAATCGAGCTTGAGTAGTGTATGTGAGTACAATGACTATCACTCAAAGTACTGGGCAAGAACACTTTGGCCAAAGTAGTGTAATTTCCTTTGGCCCCACTGTCAATTCTCCATGATCCATTTATTTGCATGCTAGTTCTAGATTGTGGGTTTAGAAGTTATAGACATGTAGGACACAACACTGAGTTCAGTTTGGTTGTCGTTATGAGGTTACTCCACCAATCTCTTCATTGAAGGGTAGTGCCATCTATCGAATGATAGATGTGCAAGGGATCGCATATGAGTCCAGGGTTGGAAGAAAAGAACTTGAGTGATGCTTCTCCTCCTCAACAAGCGACAAAAGACCAATATTTGAAAGGAGGTTCCTAGACTATCTATATCTATTGCTTTGAAGCTTGATTGAGCTATGTATGTACTTTGTACACATTCTTTGGAATATTGTAATTTTTGGAATCATTTTATTGGAATGGAATCAATGTTGATTATTGTTATAGAATCTATGTTCATTTATTTTCTACAAAATAAATGAAAAAATTATGGCAATAGTTATGTTACATAGTTTATTTACTTGCAAAGTGAAAACATAGGAAAAATTACTTCAATGAACAAACGAAATGTTAAAATTTGGTTCCCATTTTTCCATATACATTAGACTTCCTCTGGTTTTCTAGATGCCATTTTGAAATTTGTATACCCATATTCTTCTTATAGAAATGCTACAACAAAGAAGCTATTGGGTAGAAATTTGATCACATGATCTTGCTTCTAGTTTGACTGAGCCTAATTCTCTATGATTTCTATTATTTTTTTGGGTCTTATTATTCTACATATTTGAATGTTAATGAGGTTTTTTTACATGTTTTAAAGCATGCAACTGATTCACCCGACCTCTAATTTTTCATGTGCATCTAGAATATATATTTGTACCTTTTCTTAATTAATATCAATATTTAAAGTATCTTATTTAATTAAGAAAAAAAATCAACTAAATTATGAGCCTTAATACAAAAGTAAATCTTAAATACACAGGTTTCAAGAAGGCATAACATGTGTTGCTACTACTCAAGCTTCATGCTTATGTACTAAGACTAGATATCATGAAAAACTCATGATGATATCAATTGAAGCTTGATTCATGCATGTTTGATGTACCTAGTGAAGTGACAATTGACATAATACAAAGTGTTAGTGTTTAGGAAATTGACACTTAGTTGTGCATTGAAATGGGTTAGTCAAATAACACTTCATACCTTCATGAGTTTTCAGTTGATCAAATAAAACTTGATAATTGTGCAACTTCAAATGCAACAAGATAGCTAATTAGACCTATGGCTCAAAGGTGCATTCGATTTCACAAACAAATGCTAGTTTTATCTATCATTGGGGATTTGTACAACACCTCCAAGGAAGTACAACCTTACTTAGATTTTCTTTCTATGGATGTGATTATTATCCTTTAATGTTTTGAATAGGTGAGTGTTATTTGTGAGATGCAATATATGCTTTACCTACAAGTCTTTCCTTCAAAAAAGAAATTGAAGATCTAAATGTGGAAATTGTTGCACATTTTAAATATAAACAAATAAAATTTAATTGAAATGCATTTCAAAAATGACTAAATGAATTTAAAAATTGAATAAAAATCTTGTTTTTACTAATCTAAACTATACACTAATTCAAAATACAAAAACTTCATAAAAAATAAAATAGTAAAAATAACATTAAACAAAATTGATTCTAATTTTATGTCTCAATATTCAAACAACAATACAATTTAGAATAAAAATCAACACATAAATCAAAAGCCTATGATAATTTTTTAAGCTTTCTCAACTAATGAAACATCTAATAAACAAGATATACAGTTATGGATAAACATAAATTGAAATATGAGATATAGATTAATTGGTTTGAAATCAATTCTCTAAGGTTAATAAAATAAAGCCATGGATAAGCTCGCAAATCTTGGTGTTTCATTGTTCCTGTAATGCCCCATCTTAATAACCTAAGAATGTTGCAATAATGTATAAAGGTGTAATAATTTATTTTTTTTAAAGTATTAAAACTAAGTTAATTAGTTGCATACATTCATTAGGCTAAGTGACATTACACTACTTTGAGTTTTCCTTAAGTGACTTACATATTTTGCATTGCACATATTAATCAACATTAACATAAACATCAAAGATAAACATTGCATTACATTGGATTCCATTCAATATAGTATAAGATACAAATTTGTTTCATACATTTCATTTGATAGAATATACAATACTCATCCATCTGATGAGGTAGTTCAATAAAGATTACAATTACATTTACATTTTTCACCTCACAACATTTGAGGGATGTTTTCAAATACATAATTACAAAATTACAATGAAGAAGTATTCATAAGTTTCCAAGTGCGAGCTCTCCATCCATGAAGCTCTCGATGCCAAGATCAACTGGGGACCCAACAGAGTAAGGTGCACGTTCCACCCAACCATGTGGTACCCGTAGGTCCACCCCCCATGCTAGGAGATAGTAATAAGGTTACCTAGACCTAATCTACTAACCCTAGACACTAGTACATAACAATCTAATAGTTACATTGCTTCCATATTTTGGACAATTGAATGTAATACAAACACAAGGTTAACTATTACTTTAGGTGGAGTGTCATCACAACATTGCAAAGGTTACCCTAGTGTTTCTTCCTAGGTTTCAGCCCCCAATCCTTGGGTTACCCTGGTAACCTCTTACGAAACACGGCCCCTATTGCATACCATTGTGGAATCGAATGTCTTTTGAAGAAACAAGACATCGATTTTCCATTCCAGGCCCTCTCATCTTATACTCATGACTGTAGTAGCTCAAGAGTCATAAGCGAGGCATGTACTTCTTGTTAAGTGTTTTAATCTAGCTACTGTGTTCTTTAGTTTTCACTGACTTACTAACTATTTATAAGTTACCCTGACACCACTTTGTGTGTCAGCCCTTACAAATAGCCACTCCCCTAAACATAACAAGGGTTTCTAAGTTTTCATGATTAGGGTTCATCAGGTACACATAATACAACTCATGATAACAAATAACTCATAACGGTATCAAACGCCATGTTTAACTCTTACACAACCCAAGTCAACTAAAAGAAATATATTGAAACAATAATACACCCTTTCTACACAATTCTTTCTGGAAGACTTATATGGCTATAACTTTCCCAATTTGTCTTAAAAGAATACACATTTAAAAACAAATCAAGAAAATATTGTTTACAGTTCGGATATACCAAATCCAACCAAACATAATAGGATAACCAAACGAATCACGTAGAATTAATTTTAATTACATTTAAAAGAAAAAAATAAATCTATACTTTACTTTAGAAAAAATCCACTCATTAAACGTGTACTTTAAAATAAATCTCAAAACTATCTGAACAATTTTTTAAAAAATAAATATTTCGAAATATTGAGTTAATTATGAAAATATCACTTAATAAATCAAATTCTATTTTAAACTCTTAACAAATTTAAAATAATAATTTAATCACTTAAATATTCATATAAATATAATACATTATAATAATATATATATATTATATATAGCATATTATAAATATACTATATAAATAATAAATATATATATATATTATAAGTATTATAAAACTCTAAATTAAAATTCATACAAGTTTAAATACGAAATAATAAACATTTCAAAATTGTGATTTAAATAAAGGGACGAAACCTTATGTTTGCAGGGTCGTCGGCCGCCATTGCCGAACTCCCTTTGGGGCTTGGCTGTGCAGGCCGCGCCGGCACTGCCTGCGAAGGCAGTGCCAAGCGTCGCCCTCATAGCCAACTCCCTTAGGGGTCAGCCGTGGGGGTAGCACCCCCACTGCGACTTCCATTCAATTTTATTGTATAATATAAATACAAACAAAATTTTCTGTGTTTTAATGTTTATTTCCAACGAAATTTCAATTCTATTTTTTTTTTTAAAACAAATCCGAATTCTTCAATACGCCTTTCGGTGAATTTGGTATATTAAAATTTAAGAAATATATTATTTATGAAGTGATTCACCAGTTCGGCAATTTTGAAATAATAATTCCAAAAATTAAATTTCATATATACATATATATAACAAAGAGATTTAACATACACAAATGAATTATTTTTTGTAACCTTCTACAGGGAATAGAAGAAAAGATTTTATTTTCTACAATCCATTCTTAAATAATAGTTCATCTACAGGGTAATTTTTAAATAAATAACATAACCCCTATATTTTAACCAGATTTAACAAAGAATAAAAACAGAAATCCTTCCAAGATGATACTATTTTAAAGCAATTTTCACAGAAAGAAAATTTGATTTCCTACAGATTTATTTTACAAAAGGAGGAGTCTCCGAGAAGAAATACAAAATTTCACTATACAATCATTTGCTCAGACAATTTTTTTTATAAAAAGAAACAAAATCATATACAAGATAAATACCTCTTTCCTGTGTTTGTGAAGATCTAGTTGTTGGAGAGAATCTTCTGTCTGTAAATTGCAATCCTCCAAATCTTCCTCAAAAGCTATATCCAATCACACAAATCTACCAGGAAAGAAATCTTCCACAAATATACAACCCCAGAGGAAATAACAAATCCTCTTAGAAAATAAATTTTTACACAGCAAGAATTTTTTTGCAAAGCTTTGATAATTTCCCCGTGAGGAAATTGAACAACCTCTCTGTTTTTCCCGAGATCCAAAATATCCTCCGTAACAAATTTTCCCAACCCAATAAATGAAACTTGCACACTTGTCGAGAAGTTGCAAATATCTTTTAACAACTTCTCGACAATTTTTTCCCTTCAATATTTGCATGCAATTATTTATTTAATTTAAATTTTACAACTATTATTTCAATTTACATGCATTTTTTTTTAATTCATTTTCCACAATTTATTTAATTTTCAAATATAACTATTTACTCACTTAATATTTTAATTTAATTAATTAATTAATTTAATTAAATAAGTTTGATCTTTTAAAATCAAACCATTTAACCAAATAAGCTAATTAATTAATTAAATAATCAAGCAAGTAATTTCTTCTACATTTAAACATTAATTTAAATGTACCAATAATTTAAAACACAATAACTATCATTAAAAATTAACCAAATTTAACAGACAATACAACCTATGACTCTGAACTAAAACAGACAAAGTACTAAGACTAGGGTGAACCAAACTACTATCTCCTGATCAATGTATCCGTTGAGTCTTGACACGCTCAGACCTGAGTACCCAGGTGGAGTCAGTGTCATGTACCTGCAATTCCTGCAACCAAGTAATAACATGCATACAAATATATATATATATATATAAAGCATTAATAGACACACTATGCAGAGAAAATCACAGATATCACAGGGCACTCGCAAGCGAGTGATGTGATTCTATTCTCCACACCAATACACGTCACAACAAACTGACGAATTAAATTAATAGTTAGTCCATCATAAACATGTACATAGCAATAATCAACTGAAATTAAACATCTACATTTTCTCAAAGCATATCAGAAATCAAACATCACAATTATAATGTATCATCATGTCATAGAATAATCCACTATCGCTCAAAACCAGTGATCAAAATATCCAAACAAGGTATCATAGACTAATAGTGTGAAAATGTAACAGCAAAAAGCATAAGCATAAACGGAGGGGTACTACATCCTCCCCCCTAGGATTAGGCTCGCTCCTGAAAGCCTGCGAACAGATAGGGATAAAGTTCCCTCATGCGTGTCGCATCCTCCCAGGTAGCAGAAGCCTCATAGCTAGGATCCCATTGGACCCTCACCTGATCAATGTCTCGACCCCTGAGACCGAGCATCCGGTGTTGTAGAATGGCCACAGGCTCCAAAGCCAGTTGTGCGTCCTCTACCTGTAACACATTCCAATCAAGTACATGAGATATGTTAGGATGATATGGTCTAAGAACTAATACATGAAAAACATCATGAATACGAGACAAACTGGGTGGTAAGGCAAGTCGATACGCCACGGGACCAATTCTCTCTAAGATCTCAAATGGTCCAACGAAACGAGGCGCAAGCTTAGAGCCTTTTCCATAACGGATTGGACTCTTTCGCGGTCGCACTCGAATAAACACTCTATCACCAACAGCAAACTGTCGATCTATCCTATGCGCATCGGCATATTTCTTTTTCCTATCCTATGCTGCTATCAAATGCTCTCTAATACGGTCAACCTGTTGCTCCATATCATGAAGCATCTTAGGTCCTAGTAGCACTCTATCCTCAAGTCAATCCCAACTTAGTGGAGTTCGACAAGGACGGCCGTATAATGCCTGAAATGGTGGCATACCTATAGAACTGTGATATCTGTTGTTGTAAGCGAATTCTACCAAATACAAGTAATCCTCCCAACGAGACTGTTGGTC
Organism: Sequoia sempervirens; assembly: GCA_007258455.2. Taxonomy (NCBI): domain Eukaryota; kingdom Viridiplantae; phylum Streptophyta; class Pinopsida; order Cupressales; family Cupressaceae; genus Sequoia; species Sequoia sempervirens. Next base: position 339,801,613 of record VDFB02193867.1, on the reverse strand, counting down.
CATTACGTACATTCTAAGCATATCCTCTAATATTTGGTTAACTCTTTCAGTTTGTCCATCGGTTTGAGGATGGTACGCTGAACTAAAGTTCAACTGTGTACCAAGGGCATGTTGTAATGAAGTCCATAGAGCTGAAGTAAAAATAGGATCTCTATCCGATATAATCCTACGAGGAATCCCATGTAATCTAATGATGTCCTCCAAGAATATCCTAGCTACGGATGAAGTATTATATGATGAATGTACAGGTGAAAAGTGAGCTACTTTAGTCAATCGGTCAACAGTTACCATAATGGCATCATGTCGATGTGATGACGTAGGTAACCCTACAATAAAATCAACGGATATAATATCCCATTTCCATTCAGGAATGAGATGTGGCTGCAATAATCCAGTGGGATGTTGATGTTCAGCTTTGACTCGCTAACATTCAAGACATCTCGATACATAATCAACAATATCTCATTTCATACCAGGCCAGAAATACAGTTGCTGAATATTAGCATGCATTTTCTTAACTCCTGGATGAGCTGAATACGAAGCTCGATGAGCTTCAATCATAATTAATGTACGAAGACTCTCAACATGTGGTACATAAATACAACCTAAATGCCGTAATATACCATCTGATTCTAGGACATACCCTGCAAATCGACCATCTAAAGGTCTACCCGATTCAATTTCTGACTTCACTTCTTGATATAATCTATCAGTAGGAAGTGCAGCTACTATTTGACCTCTCAAATCTACTTCAAGAGTAGTAGCAGAGATCTCATGACGACATCGGCTAAGAGCGTCAGCCACTATGTTCTCTTTGCCTTGAACATATTTTACTTCAAAATCATACTCACACAAGAACTCCATCCACCGTCTTTGCCTAACATTCAAGTTAGGTTGTGTAAAGATATATTGCAAACTACGGTGATCAGTATGAAGTTCAAAATGATGACCTAATAAGAAATGCCTCCATCGAACTAATGCATGCACTACTGCAACTAGTTCTAGGTCATGAGTGGGATAGTTTAATTCGTTATTTTTGAGTTTGTGAGACTCATAAGCAATCACACACCCATCTTGCATCAAGACTGCCCCCAAACCTTCTAAGGATGCATCCGTACACACTATGAAATCCTTAGTAGGATCAGGAACAATCAGTATAGGTGCATTAGTTAACTTTTCTTTAAGAGTCTGAAAAGCTAACTGACACTGTTTTGTCCAAACAAACTTCTTCCCTTTCCTTTGAAGAGAAGTAATAGGATGACCTATTCTAGAAAACCCCTCTACAAAACACCTATAATAGCCAGCTAGACCCATAAAACTATGAACTTCACCTACATTAGTAGGCGCGGGCCAATCCACAATAGCTTGGATCTTTGAAGGATCCACAGCGATACCTTTTCTAGATATCACGTGTCCAAGGTATTTTATTTCAGGTTGAAAGAAGTCACACTTCTTCAGGTTCGCATGCAATTGATTTTCCCTTAAACATTGCAATACCTGTCTCAAGTGTTCTTCATGTTCCTTCATGTTTCTTGAATAAACTAAAATATCATCGAGAAATACCAGGACAAAGTGATTGAGGTATGTACGAAATACACCATTCATTAAACTCATGAATACAGATGGTGCATTCGTTAACCCAAATGGTACTACTGTGAATTCGCAGTGCCCATAACGAGTTCGAAAAGCAGTTTTATGAATGTCTGCTTCAGCTATACGTAATTGATGATAACCAGATTTCAAATCAATTTTAGAGAACACATTAGCTCCCTTAATTTGATAAAAAATATCATCGATTCTAGGCAAAGGATAACGATTCTTAATCGTAACCTTGTTCAATTGACGATAGTCAATACACAACCTAAGAGATCCGTCTTTCTTCTTTACGAAGATGACAGGTGCTCCCCAAGGGGAAACACTTGGATGAATGAAACCCTTTTCTAACAGTTCCTCTAACTGAATACGAAGTTCCTCTAACTCCTGAGTCATCATTCTATAAGGAGCTCTAGATATAGGTTCAGCTCTAGGAACTAGGTCAACTCTAAAGTCTATATCCCTCTTCAGTGGCATTCTAGGAATGTCATCGAGAAACACATCTGTGAATTCCCTAAGAATAGGATGATCATCAAGAGATACCTCTCGACTCTCACCCTCTTCTAAATCAATAACTGTTGTTGCAAACAGTTGACATCCCTGACGAAGACATCTCTTTAGTTGCATAGCCGATATCATCTGCAAAGAGATAGGTCTTTGAATACCTACGATTTCCACTTTTGCACCTAAATCATTAATGCAACTAACTATCTTAAGTCAATAGTCAATCGCAGCATGATAAGATGCTGACCAATCCATACCTAAAACTATGTCATATGATCCTAAGGGTGTAACATATAAATATACTAAAATAGTCAACGTACCAATTTTAAGTTCACAATTATGTACTAAGTTTTCTACCGCTACTTTCACCCCTGAGGTGAATTCAACTTGCCACTTACCACCTTGCTTTACCACCACAAGACCACAACGGCCTACAATGGTCAGTGAAATAAAGGAGTTAGTGGCTCCAGAATCAAAAAGTATAGAAACACTAACACCATGTAACTTACCTGAAGTTTCGACCACCGTGTTCTAGTGATCGGCTTGGTAGTCATTAACCACAGCATATACTGTATGTGCTCGTCCTGCATTTCCCACCGTAGGCTCTGAAACTATAGGTCGAGGCCCATAACCAGTAGAACCTCTCATCGGACACTGCCTAGCTATGTGTCCCTGCTGCCCACATGAATAACAACTTGTACCTCTACCGAATCCTCTACCACCCGAAGGTGCATTGGATTGCTGAAAACTACCCCTACTGACGGTAGACTGAGCACTCTGTGCAGGCTGATCCTGCCTATTGCGCTTATTGCACCACCAGTTATGACCCTTTCCTATTTGAGGACTATTTTTTTGTTGTGGTTGAGGGTTATTGTTCTTTTGATGAGTTCATTG